>CM038672.1:548200973-548800973 GCA_021605145.1 Aegilops bicornis
TTGGTGGCAATACAAACAAGCTTGGTATAGCTAGGTTCAATATAATCATCAGAACCATCATCATCAGATTCATCGTCACTATACTCGGATGAGGAACATTCGGTTACCTTGTCACCCTTTGCCAAGAGACATGATGCAGAAGATGATGATTCTGGTTCGAAAGTCATCGTTTTGAGAGATTCCTTGAAGTCCTCAAACCAAGCAACAAGACGGGTACGATGACCTTCATAGACGTCGGAGATTCGGTCCTAGATAAGCCGCATTGCAAAAGATGCATAATGCGCTTGAATTCATCTCTAGAAAGGCAGGAACAGATGATATCCTTCGCCATGATGTCAAGTCGAGTGTACTTGCGAATAGCATCTGTGTTCGCCGTCTTGCATAGATCAGTAAGACCAATTTCAGTGACGGTCCACAGCTCGTTGTCCATTGCGATGAGGCGCTTCCTCATCATGGCCTTCCACTTGTGATAATCATGACCGTCAAAGATAGGGCATGTCATTTTCTTCATACCTGCGGTCGACATAACTAAAACTTCAGGTGGTTAAACCAAAATCACACAGAACAAGGGAGTACCTTGCTCTGATACCAATTGAAAGTGCGTTATATCGACTAGAGGGGGGGTGAATAGGCGATTTTTATGAATTCTTCAATGAGGAATTATCCGGAGAGGAAATTCCTAAGTGAAGAACTACTTGCATGGAATAAGTACTCAGAAGTAAGCATAAGAGAATGCGGGCATGATCATCATGACGAAATGAAGACAATCAAAGAGTACAGAAAGCGTAAACACAGGATAACACAAGATGAAGACAAACAGACTGAAGAAATTGAACCGAGGAAATTGAGAAAGTCTTCAGTCAAAGTCTTCAAACACATATATGAACGAACACTCAACACAGTAATGAGGAAATGAAAGAGTTGAGGAAATAGAACCCGATTAGGTTGGTGAAGACAATGATTTGGTAGACCAGTTCCAACTGTTGTCTCGGTTGTACGTCTGGTTGGAGCGGTTGAGTATTTAAACTCGAGGACAAACAGTTCCGGACACCCAGTCGCTGAGCACGCAGCTCGGGACACCAAGTCCTCACTGTATTCTCCTTGAACTAAGGTCACACAGACCTCGTCCAATCACTCGTGGTAAGTCTTCAGGCGACTTCCAAACCTTCACAGACTTGGTCACTCGGCGATCCACAATTCCTCTTGGATGCTCTAGACCATGACGCCTAACCGTCTGGAAGAAGCACAGTCTTCAAAGGTAACAAGCGTCGATCCACGCAGGATCAATCTCTTCAGTGATGCTCAATCACTTTGGGTTTGTAGGGGTTTGGTTTTGGGGTTTTTCCTTACTCGATGATTTT
Organism: Aegilops bicornis; assembly: GCA_021605145.1. NCBI lineage: Eukaryota > Viridiplantae > Streptophyta > Magnoliopsida > Poales > Poaceae > Aegilops > Aegilops bicornis. Next base: position 548,202,335 of record CM038672.1, read on the forward strand.
CGCTCAAATTCCTCAGAGGATGGGTTGCTCTCAAATGACAAGTGTCAAGTTCTCTCCGAGCAGCCAACCAGCTAGTGGTTGTAGGGGGCAGCTATTTATAGCCTAGGGAGCAGCCCGACATGATAAGACATAAATGCCCTTCAATGATATGACCGTTAGGTGCATAAGATATTTTGGGACAGCTGGCGCGCAGCACAGCAATGATCGGAAATTTGACTCTCAAATTCCTCAGGGCTATCATGTTCCTCACTGTGTAGGCAATCCGCACTGGCGAATTCCTAACTCCTCAGTCAGAACAAATTCCTCTGACGAGAAGAACTTCGTCTACATCCTTGAAGAAATTGACTGAGTTGTATGAGATTTCAAAAGGCTTCACTCGAAGGAATTGGTAGGTGTAGGATTTTGAGTTGAGCATCACATGGAAATTTTTCCTTAGTATTTCCTCAACCCCCTTTAACAGTACGGTGTTTCCTATGACTCAAGAAAGAGAATTCGAAACTACGAAAACATCAGTCTGCATGCCTCATGGTCCTCACATGAATCCCCCGTCTTCAAGGTCACAACAATGTCTTCTCGTTCCAAGTCTTAAGAAAGTCTTGAATATCAAAGTCTTGATCGAAGAACTTTATTTTAGGGGTCGACTTTCTCTGTAAATATCAAACTCCTCATAGACTTATAGACCTGTGTACACTCATAAACACATTAGTCCCTTAACCTATAAGTCTTCAATACACCAAAATCACTAAGGGGCACTAGATGCAATTACAGTTGTGCCTCCAAGGGAGTGGAGGAGGGGGAGGGCCGGCCCTCTCTATGGCGCGCCCTAGGAGGAGTCCTACTCCTACCGGGAGTAGGATTGCCCCCTTCCAAGTAGTAGGAGTAGGAGTCAAGGAAAGGGGAGAGAGAAGAGAAGGAAGGAGGAGGCGCAGCCCCTCCCCCTAGGCCAATTCGGACTAGGCCTTGGGGGGGCGCCCAGCCTCTCCTCTCTCTTTCCTCTAAAGCCCAATAAGGCCCATATACTCCCCGGCGAATTCCCGTAACTCTCCGGTACTCCGAAAATACCCGAATCACTCGGAACCTTTCCGATGTCCGAATATAGTCGTCCAATATATCGATCTTTACGTCTCGACCATTTCGAGACTCCTCATCATGTCCCCGATCTCATCCGGGACTCCGAACTACCTTCGGTATATCAAATCACATAAACTCATAATATAGTCGTCACCGAAACTTTAAGCGTGCGGACCCTACGGGTTCGAGAACTATGTAGACATGACCGAGACACGTCTCCGGTCAATAACCAATAGCGGAACCTGGATGCTCATATTGGCTCCTACATATTCTCGAAGATCTTTATCGGTCAAACCGCATAACAACATACGTTGTTCCCTTTGTCATCGGTATGTTACTTGCGAGATTCGATCGTCGGTATCTCAATACCTAGTTCAATCTCGCTACCGGCAAGTCTCTTTACTCGTTCCGTAATACATCATCTACGCAACTAACTCATTAGTTACAATGCTTGCAAGCCTTATAGTGATGTGCATTACCGAGTGGGCCCAGAGATACCTCTCCGAGCAATCGGAGTGACAAATCCTAATCTCGAAATACGCCAACCCAACAAGTACCTTGAGACACCAGAGAGCACCTTTATAATCACCCGATTACGTTGTGACGTTTGGTAGCACACAAAGTGTTCCTCCGGTAAACGGGAGTTGCATAATCTCATAGTCATAGGAACATGTATAAGTCATGAAGAAAGCAATAGCAACATACTAAACGATGGAGTGCTAAGCTAACGGAATGGGTCAAGTCAATCACATCATTCTCCGAATGATGTGATCCCATTAATCAAATGACAACTCTTTGTCTATAGCTAGGAAACACAACCATCTTTGATCAACGAGCTAGTCAAGTAGAGGCATACTAGTGACACTCTATTTGTCTATGTATTCACACATGTATCATGTTTCCGGTTAATACATTTCTAGCATGAATAATAAATATTTATCATGATATAAGGAAATAAATAATAACTTTATTATTGCCTCTAGGGCATATTTCCTTCACATGGATCCTCGTCCACTTGCAAATCTTTTCAAAGGATCCAATTATGATGAACCAATTGCTAGTGAATTCAGTGCACTAGATTATCTTTATGAAGTTTTGCTTGAGAATCGTGAATCTGAAAATTGTGATGAAGAAATTTATGAACTGATTCATAATAGCTCCTTGAATGAAAAGCATGATTGCAATAATTTTACTATAAATTCTATTAATGTCGATTGTGCTAGTAATATGCAAAACCCCAAGCTTGTGGATGCTTGTTTTGTCATGTCCGCTACTTATTGCAATGATCATGATTGGGGTGATAATGTTTCTTATGATCTTGAAAACTTATTTAAGCCTCATGATGAATATGTTTGTGATAATATTGAAAGTGGGTTTGGAATAGTGTCAACTTTAGCTAAAAATAACCCCACATTTTTGGAGAGTGTTCAATCTTATGAAATTTTTGATGAAAGTGGGTATGGAGAGGTCATGACTTTATTTGATGATAATCCCACTATTTTGGAAGAGTGTCAACTTCGCATGCATGTGGATCATAAAGAGAAAATTTTATATGATAGTTATATTATTGAATTTGATTATGGTCCTACATATAATTATTATGAGAGAGTAAAATATGGTTGTAGAAATTTTCATGTTAGTAAATTCCTCTCATTGTGTTGAGATTGTCAATGTTTTATTCCTCTCCTTTGCATATGCTAGATGTTTCTTGTCTTGATAATTTGTTTTCCTATAAAATTCCTATGCATAGGAAGTATGTTAGACTTAAATGTGTCTGTCACATGTATCATGATGCTATATTTGTGCTTCAATTCTTGTCTTTTATGTGAGCACCATTGGAATCTTATGCCTAGCTAGGGGCGTAAAACTATAGCGCTTGTTGGGAGACAACCCAATGAATAAATTTTATTTTTGCCTTTTGCTTTCTGTTCTTGAGTGTTACACAATTATGCTACTAGTATGATTGTGTTTTTTATTTTTATTTTTAATTAGTACTAGTGGACCCGTTGCGCCAAATGGCGCAGAGGCATGCTAAATCCATGTGCGCGATGAAAAAAATGTCCATGGCTAAATCCTCATTAATAGAAAACATGGTGGATTGTTGCCTACAATGAGATATATATACACATTTAAATTGAATAGCACAATATACTTGCTACCTTGTTCGCCGAGACCCATTTGAAATCATGTTCGCATTGAAAACATTTGCATTTTTCAGTGACTATGTGTTTGAGAAAAAAATACATAGGCTTTTGTTTAAACATATATATACCTTTAAAATCATGAGTGCTTTCAAAATATTTTCATTTGTTAGGAGCTTTAGGTTTGAGCAAACATGTATGATTGGAGCTTTAGCCCTTCTATATAAAAATAATGAAGGAGCATCAAACATTGAATAACAAATGAATTATCAATAGTTATCATCCATGACATTTGTTTTATAACTATCAAACATGCCTAGCACATCATTTCTATTGAATCCACATAACAAGTATTTATGGTAAGGGACACCATCACAGAGTTCAACATCAAGCACCAACCACTTGCATGGTAGTAGGAACAAGTGACAATGTGTCAAGTCTCTAAGTTGTGGTACATATCATGAAGCCTTTCAGTGCTTCATGGTCAGCAATGCATCGTGTTACACACATCTTCGCTACAACCGTTACATGCACCTCAAACAACATATTGGTGTTTTTACCTGATAAAAAAATAGTTATACAAATTTATTTGCTAAGTGCAAATTGTACCAAAAAATGCTCTAGGTCCTGCAACCAGGTCCAAAGAGCAACAACAGCAACAAGGTCCAAAGAGCAACAACAGTAGGAGTGACCTTGTTTCAGAATCATTTTGAAAATAAAAATTGCTAAAATCTGACCAACATTAGATGCATGAACAACATCAGATTCAACATAAGGCTAAGTATAGATCTTAATCTTATAACACCAAAAGAACAACAATAAAAAGGAGACATTGCATATATGACAAAATAGAAGTGTCCACCAGTGAAGTGGTGCCATTCTCACAAGCATCGGCCGATTTTGAAAAGGTAAAAATCATCAAACTTAGGGACCTTCTCAGCCATCCAAAAAATCCTAGGATCTGATACATTAGGAACATCATATGATGGCTACAATACATCATATATAACATGAAACTATTTTATTATTAAGAAATCATGTCATAATTGATTAAATAGTTGTCATCCCACAAAGGACTCGGACCAATCACTACTTGCTCCAGCGTCTATTGCCGACAAAACCGGGGCTTCTCATGGACATGAGACCAACAAATGCAGCTGCAATTTTAGAAGTATTTTGGTTTAAATTTGGAGCAATGGCTCGTCATAGCACAAATCCTTTCCAGCGTCATGCCTCAGCCTAACACACCTCTTGTATGTACATCAAGTACCTCACGAGTACACTGAATATATCGTCAAGAAGTCCAGAAATTAACCAAATATGAGGATCTTAATCATATTCTTTTACATGCACCAAGATGTAAGATGTGGTGACCTTGGCGCCATAACCATGGAGGCGAGCGAGCCGGCTGCCAAAATTTTATACTACGCTGCAAAGCTGAGACGTAACAGCACATTTCTGAATCTAATTAGTGTGTCTATTTGTTGGAAGAAATTCAGAACTTATTCAGACATTCGCATACATCATTGAATCCCGCAGAGAGCCTACAAGTGCAGATTAAGATGCATATAAAAGCAAACCAATAAAAGCATGTTACACAGGAATTGATGAAATATCTTGTAACAAAAGCAGATCAAAAGTATAGCCAATAAACATACAGGCAGTAACACACTCTTGTTGCTTTATCCAAAATAATGTTTCAGAAGGACATGAGTTGCAGAGTTTTTATATTTATTGTTTGAACATGATCAGTAAACTACTAAAAGAAATAAAGCATGAATGCCAACTGAACATGTGTAAACTTCATTAATTTATAAGCTAAATGTGTGAAACGCAATCGTAGTTAACTTAGGAACTAAACATTGCAACCACAACAGATTGCCCCACAAACATGATATCCTAACCGGGTCCTACAACACATTGGACAATGAGCACAATATGTGAGTGTGATTTATGATTATAATCCCTCTGTTCCTAAATATAAGCCACTTTAGAGATTTCAATACGACTACTTACAGATGTATTTAGACATATTCCAGAGTGTAGATTCACTCATTTTGCTCCGTATGTAGTCCATGTTGGAATATCTAAAAAGGCTTATATTTAGAAACGAAGGGAGTATTACGCAAGTACACTGAATGTTGTAGGCAGTGTACTTCCTAGACTACTCTGAAAAATGGACATACCTAAGTCTGGATGGTACAGATAAATCTCTGTCCATGCCATCTTCTACTCCCTCTGTTCCTAAATATAAGTCTTTTTAGAGATTTCAATGCGGACTACATACAAATGTATATAGACATACTTTAGAGTGTGGATTCAGTCATTCTGCTCCGTATGTAGTCCGTAGTGAAATCTCTAGAAAGACTTATATTTAGGAACGGGGGAGTATATTACTACCAAGAAAAGGAAGAACATGTATAGCTGTCTCGGTTGGATTTTCAACATGAGGATTATGACCATACTCTCTGAGATGCATTATTTTGTTCCTCCTATAGTTATGTGAATTTCGTGTCCGTTGATTGGCCCATACTGTTAAAATCTCCATCTAGAGTTCATGCTCAATAGACACATTTCAGATCACAATCAGTAGAAAGGAGAAAGCAGTTAGAAAACTACCGCATCATGCAAGCTCCTTTTTGGATGTAGCGAGATCAAACACTTCAATATGTAGGAAGTAGTAGCTTAAAATATAGTGTTAAGTTAAATATCAAGTAAATATTACTCCCTCCGTTTTAAAATAGATGACTCAACTTTGTACTAACTTTATTGAGTTATCTATTTTGGAAGGGAGGGAGTAGTAAGGAATAACCCTTTGGACCATCGTCGGCCAACAACAACTACATAATTATATATTGGTTCACCCATCTAATTTGCTCCACAACATTTTTCAGTTTTTGCGCTCTCTAGTAAAGGGCGCATGTAACTGAATAAAGAGTTTTGCATAATAATAAAAACAAAAATGATATAGGATACTACATTTGAACTACAAAGAACCCGTAGAAATAAGCAACAGATACCTTTAGATATAGAGGTGGATCTGTGAGATGGATGTGTCATACGAGCAGCCTTTCACAGGCCGTAAATTGCATGTATCTCTTGCAGTTTGTTCATATACAGGAAAGGCTACTAAGAATCCCATGACGGGGTTAGGAAAAAACAAATAAAGAGATGCTCAATGTCAAAGAGCTTCATACATAATGCCACATGAAGTGAACAGAATGTAACCAGGAGGTGCCAGCTTGTCCACATGATGGCTACACAATAAAGAATAAGGTTGAGTTAAATTTCAGGATAAACGCACCTACCTTTGTTTTACTAACATGTTTAGAACTGCTACTTTTTACTAAAATGCAAGCTCACCCTAGCTCCTTATCATCGACATAATCATTCCAGTAAGTCACCCTGGCTGAGTGGTTGTCCTTGAAATAATCCGTTACAAATCCTTACTGAGAGCTCAATTATCCACCATTAGTTCACCAAAAAAACATCTAGCTAAATAATGAGGCTAATGATCATTCTTCAGAAGCAGATTGCAAAATACTATCATTGCTCCTTGAACGATAAGCATTTAGCAGGAAAATTCAAATGTTCAACATGGATTACCTGGTTGAACTGGAAGGAGGGATTGTGCACCCTTGCTCTCCCCTTTTCAGCGCTTCAATGGCAATAGAGGAGGCAGGGATGGAGCCAGCTCCCTTGTGTGCTCCTCCTCGTCATCGGCTCTTGGATGAGCCATCGTCCCTTGCTCTCCTCGTCCACACGCTAGCCAACGCCACGCAACCCACGGACCACCTACCGCATAAAGGTAGAAAATCAATCCGGTGATAATTAAAGTGGACGGTGCATCAAAATACCAACCTAAACTTCTCCCTGAAGAAAAGAGTATCCAACATAACAGTGTGGGAATAATGAATTTGTCATCTAGACGTAAAGAACATTTTTGGCATGAACTTGGTGTTGTGTAAGGTCGAACATGGCGCCCATCATCATGGCAGAGGGGGCACAGCACCAACAAGAAAAGCAACATGGTGCCATTGCTTCAAAGCATACATGATGATGTATGAGACGGAGAAACAAGATATAAAACAATGAACCTGCATGAAAATGGTGATAATGCTAGTGATCAATTCACACTGGAAAGACCGATTGTATGTGCCCTTCTCTATTTGATATTAATATTCATCACCAATGAATCTCTCTACATAATAACGAAGACAATACGTGCCTTTTTCATGCTAGACAAATATAAGAACTATAATTACATCAGAAGGTAGCTATTGCGGTTTGTGGCAAGCTACGGTCTTCCCTCAACAGGGCATGATTGTCAAGACAAAGCTCAAAGACACACTCCCATGGAACAATCACCGTATACATCCCAAAGATCACCCTTAAGCATGCCATTGGCGAGGCTGTCATGTACAAAATGAGATCCTTTTCATTTGATTGCACAAATCAGCAAGTCGGGACGAAAAAGTAAACAACCATACATTAATAGTGAAGTGTAAACATGTTAATAATTAATTAATGCATGAAGCAACATGAAAGTACAGAAATGGCAATCTACTCTTAAGGTCTGACACACAAAATTTTAACAGATATTTTGGCATTGTATTCTTCCTAGTATGCTTAGTGTATGCAAGAAAATGATCGTACTTCAGTTATACACTACACAAAGATAGACCCAGAAGAACACTTGGCTGGCCGCTTTAGCAATGTATTTTAGAGCAATTTAGCATTGTATTCTTCCTAGCGCTTCATCAGGGAGAAGGAAGAACGGACAGTGCCCAAGGAAGTGACTAGTGGGCATCGGTGGCAGGGCTGGACCATCTTTCTCGATGATCTGTCTTCCCGGTCTTCCTCGGCGTTGACCCATGATCATAAGAGAATTATAGCCTTACTAAATTAACTTCTATTTCCCTGGAAACCTACCAAAAAGTTAATTAGGGAAACATTGAATGGCCATGCTGCAAATTCGCAAGTAATCCTACAGACCAACATGAAATACTTGCTCACATCTGGCCCACGGGCAAGGACGAAATATAAGGCACATGAGAACGAACAGCACATGACAACCGGCCGTATCTAGAATATATTTGAACGATTAGTAGGCTAGTGAACATGCTAGCACATATAGAAAGCACGACATGAAGTTAGACACAGGCGAGAGAAACAAACCCTGACGAGCAAAACAGAGATGAAGCAACGGACAAAATGGAGACACAATAATGGGCGAGATCATACAAACTATGAAATATAGAAATGAATCCACAAGACACAACCACGGCAGGCAATGATGAAGATGCAAGCAAGAAACACTCAATGTTCAGAGAAGCAAAAGAAAAATGATTTACGGGGAGGGGCACGCTGGTGGTCAAGAGCAGGAGAGATGCGAAAGGCCGGCCATGGACCGTGTTCATCTCCCATCTGCCATTGCAGCTCCCTCTCCTCTTTCCTCTCTCTTTCTCCCTCCTCTCCTTCTCTCTTTCCCTCATCTTCTCTCTCTCCAACAGGGACAGGCTCATGGCACTTTGGGTGAATAGAGCACCCCAATTGTCACCCTTTGCCCATGTGTCACCGGGCCACGCCAGAGACGCTGCACATCGCACGCCCTCGGATCGGCGGGATCCTCTACTCCTCCACCTTCTAGCGAGAAGACCCTAGCGGCTCGTTGCGCCTCCCGTTGGCTTCAGCCCAAAGGCTCGCCAACGGATGTCCCCTAGCTCATGGTGGTGGCCGTCCCTTGACCACTTGCGGCAGCTTCCTCATGGTGGCGTGGTCGTCGGCAGAGAGGAGCGAGGCGGAATAACGGCGGCGGTGGACGAGGAAGGACGGAGGAGGAGGAGGGAGGCGGATCTGAGGCGTGGGAGGCTAGGGTTTGTGTGGTGGGGCCGTGGGGTTGGGGACTGCGCCACTTGAGACGAGACGCGGTGAGGTGCACGCGGGGCTGACTAGCGAATCCTGTCACACACCAACAAGTGGCCGACCCAGCCAATACGAGGGTGAGACAAGCCCACCTATCATTGGGCAGGAAAAACAACCACAGGTGAAAACAGGATTTACCAGGAGGTGAAGATCTGACGGCTCAGACGCAAAACGATGACGATCTAATGGCCAGGAAGACAGGAAATCGGGGGATCACCATGGAGCCAAGTTGGCTAGCAACCTTATAGGTTAGAATTTGTTCCAAGTAAAGCCTTTAGTATCTTCTTGGGTGATAGTTGTTTGATCTTGCTGAAAAACACAGAAACTTTGCACTCACGAAAATAGTTTTTATAAATCACAGAAAAGAGATTTTGCCCTGATTATTTTTGCAGAAGATTAATATACAAATTACCCTGGTCGTCCTGATTTGGTAGAATTTTTGGAGTTCCATAAGTATTCACAAAAGTCAGATTGCTACAGACTGTTCTGTTTTGTCAGATTCTGTTTTCTTTGTGTTGTGTGCTTATTTTGATGGCTCTATGGTTTTCTTTGATGAGTTTTTGCCATTAAAAAAGTTGGAATACAGTAGATATAATACAAAAACAAAATATGAATTGGTTTGATATAGCACTTATAGTAGTAGTTTGCTTTCTTATACTAACGGATCTCACGAAGGTTTTGTTGAGTTTTGTGTGATTGAAGTTTTCAAGTTTTGGGTTATCTTATGATGGATGAAGGAAGGATGCAAGAGCCTAAGCTTGGGGATGCCCCGGCATCCCAAGCTATTATCCAAAAATGAGCAACCAACTAAGCTTGGGGATGCCCCCGAGTGGCATCCCCGCTTTCTTCCAACAACTATCGGTATTTTACTCGAGGCTATATTTTTATTCGTCACATGATATGTGTTTTGCTTGGAGCATCTTGTATGATATGTGTCTTTGCTTGTTTTATTTTGTGTTTTAAGTCATCAATCCTTACTGGACACACCTATTTGAGAGAGCCAAAATTATATCATGACTTGTTTGAGTTGCTCTCTGTGCTTCAGTTAAATATTTTATAAGCTAGGGCTTGCTCTAGTGCTTCACTTATATCTTTTTTGAGCATAGTGTGCTTAGTATTTTTGAAGAAATGCTCTCTCGCTTCACTTAGATTTATTTGAGAGTTAGTAAAATTTTGAAGAAATTCTCTTTTGCTTCACTTAAATTATTTTGAGAGAAAGAAAATTTGTTATGCTCATGATCTTCACTTATATTTATTTGAGCTTATGAAAAGCAACACATGAAAATTGGTCCCAAAGTGATAGATATCCAAGAAGGATAAAAGAAAAAATGTCATGAAGATCATTGGACAGAATAAACTTCATTCTTAGTAATAGTTTTGAGATATGATGATGTGATATGTGAGTTATGCCGATGAGTAATTGTGCTCTAGTAAGAATATTGGTGTTAAGGTTTGTGATTCCCTATGCATGCACGAAAGTCAATAATCATGCAATGAAAATTATATCCTACTTGTGGTGCATTATTCGGTGTTAATTATGCTTAATGCTTGCTTATGAGATTATTCATTTCTTGGTTGGTCGCTTCTTAATCTTTTTTCTAGCCTTCATTTTGCACCAAGTATGACCTCTACTTGTGCATCCAGAATCCTTTAAACCAGTTTTGCCACATAAGTCCACTATATCTACCTATATGCGGTATTCTTTTGCCGTTCTAAGCTAATTTGCATGTGCCATCTCTAATTTTCAAAATAAACTTCTCTTTTGTGTGTTTGTTTCCCTCGCGGAACGGTAACAGGTGGCTAATATTTACCATGCTGAATGTGTTATTCTCAAGATGATTGTTTATTCACTTGTCATTGCACGAGAGTAAGGAAAAGGTTTTAGGGATGCCCAGTCCCAAAATGCAAAAATGAATTTACTTTATGTTGTCAAATAATAAATTCCTTGGAAAGTGTTGGTATGGAAGGCACTCGTGGATACGGCTAGCCATGGAAAGTGAAAGTATGGTGGAAAAAGGAATAAACTTTATTTTCTGTTTGGGAACCGCCTATGGCATATCTAGCATGGAAAATGTTCGTAGCTCTACATCGTTTTCGTTGGTGGGATGGATACACCTCCCAAAATGTTTTATCTCTAATTTTTCGCTTTGAGCTCTGGCACCTCTACAAATCCCTACTTCCCTCTGTGAAGGGCCTTTCTTTTACTTTATGCAATTTGTATTTTTAATTTGAGTCTCCATCTTCTCTTATAAAAGCACCAACTAGGAGGCAATATGATCATGCTTAAGTATTGGGTGTAGTTAATACTCGAGTGTGTTTCATGAATGGATCAATGTTTGAGCATGATGGGCTAGGGATAACTTATTTTAGCGTTAATATTTTGAAAGGCATGGTTGCTTATTGATATGCTTGAGTATCTAAATTATTATGTCAAAACTAGACTATTGCTTTGAATCACATAAAAGTCCAAATGTCCATGCTATAAAGAAATGAATATGATATGACTTGATGAACAGCACTCCACATCAAAAATTCTGTTTTTATCACTTACCTACTCGAGGACGAGCATGAGTTAAGCTTGGGGATGCTGATACATCTCCAACGTATCTGTTCCATGCTATTTCATTATCAATCTTGGATGTTTTATAATCATTTTATAGTCATTTTATATCAATTTTTGGTACTAACCTATTGACATAGTGCCAAATGTCAGTTGCTGTTTTTTCCATGTTTTTTACATAGCAGGAAATCAATATCAGACGGAGTCCAAATGCAACGAAACTTCACGATGATTTTTTTGGACCAAAAGAAAGAAGTTGGGCCCTGGTTGCACCTGGGGGAGTCCCGAGGAGAGGACAACCCACCAGGGCGCGCCCTGGTGAGTTGTGCCCACCTCGGGTGCCCCCCGGACCGCCTCTTTGCTCTATAAATACCCCAAAAACACCAGAACCCTAGGGGAGTCGATGAAATATTCATCCAGCTGACGCAGAGTCTAGAACCACCAGATCCAATCTAGACACCATCATGGAGGGGTTCACCACTTCCATTGGTGCCTCTCCGATGATGCGTGAGTAGTTCTTTGTAGACCTTCAGGTCCGTAGTTAGTAGCTAGATGGCTTCCTCTCTCTCGCTGAACTCTCAATACAATGGTCTCTTGGAGATCCATATGATGTAACTCTTTTGCGGTGTGTTTGTTGGGATCTGATGAACTTTGAGTTTATGATCAGTTATATCTTTTTATATCCATGAAAGTTATTTGAGTTTCTTTGATCTCTTATATGCATGATCTCTTATAGCCTCGTATTTCTTCTACGATATTTGGGTTTTGTTTGGCCAACTTGATCTATTTATCTTGCAATGGGAAGAGGTGCCCGGTAGTGGGTTCGATCTTACGGTGCTTGATCCCAGTGACAAAAAGGGAACCGACACGTATGTATTGTTGCTACTAAGGATAAAAAGATGGGATATATATCTAACGCAATAGATAAACGGATCTTGTCTACATCATGTCATCGTTCTTATTGCATTACTCCATTTTTTCATGAACTTAATACACTAGATGCATGCTGGATAGCGGTCGATGTGTGGAGTAACAGTAGTAGATGCAGGCAAGAGTCGGTCTACTAATCTTGGGCGTGATGCCTATGTAATGATCATTGCCTGGATATCGTCATAATTATTTGAAGTTCTATCAATTGCCCAACAGTAATTTGTTTACCCACCGTTTGCTATTGTTCTAGAGAGAAGCCACTAGTGAAACCTACGGCCCCTGGGTCTTCTTTCTCATATATTTGCTTGCGATCTTATTTTCCTTTACATTTTTATTCAGATCTATTAAACCAAAAATACAAAAATACTTTGCTGCACTTTATTTTATTTGCGTCTGTTATTTCAATCTATTAAAACTTTCTCCCGTCCACGCACCGTTTCTGGCACCGTACCTCGAAAGACAGCCCCTTTAACACGTTGGGTTGCGAGTGGCTGTTATTTGTGTGTAGGGGATGTTTACAGTGTGTTGCTTGGTTCTCCTACTGGTTCGATAACCTTGGTTTCATATCTGAGGGAAATACCTACCGTCACTGTGCTGCATCATCCCTTCCTCTTTGGGGAAATACCGACGTAGCTTCAAGCGACACCATGCGGTTCGATGAAACTAATGGCTCGCAAAGAGAGCACCTACCGCCTGTGCTAGATGAAAAGTCACCTGAGGAAACCATCAAGTTCAAGGCTACTGAGGATGTCATTCCTACTAAAGAATCTGCTGAAGAAATCATTCCAGAACGTGAAGAACAGCAAGCTGGCGCACCTGAAGAAAATGGCTCTGAAGAAAATGCTGAGCCAACTCAACGTCGTCAACCCGCTCATCCTCGCGTTGCAAATGAAGTGCAGATCGAGAAAATCATCAGCGACATCAACGCACCAGGTACCCTCACACACTCAAAGACTTCACATTTGTCTAACTTTTGTGGGCACTTTGCTTTCATATCTATTACAGAGCCCACTAAAGTAGACGAGGCATTTCTGGAGCCTGAGTGGATTCAAGCAATGCAAGAGGAATTACATTAGTTTGAGCTCAACAATGTGTGGGAATTGTCAAGCGACTAGACCCACGCAAGCACAATATCATCGGCACCAAATGGATCTATCGCAACAAGCAAGATGAAAATGGCCCTGTGGTGAGGAATAAGGCTCGGCTTGTAGCTCAAGGCTACACACAGGTTGAAGGAATTGATTTCGATGAAACTTTTGCACATGTTGCTAGACTTGAGGCTATTCGCATATTACTTGCTTATGCTAACCATCATAATATCATCTTATATCAAATGGATGTGAAAAGTGCATTCCTCAATGGTAAGCTTGAGGAAGAAGTATATGTTGCTCAACCCCCGTGTTTTGAAGATCCAAAGCATCCTGACAAAGTCTTCAGACTCAATAAGGCCCTCTATGGCCTCAAGGAGGCCCCTCGAGCGTGGTATGATACTTTGAAGGTATTCCTCACGAAGAAAGGCTTCAAACCCGGTTCACTTGACCCAACCCTTTTCACCAAAACCTATGATGATGAATTATTCGTGTGCCAAATATATGTTGATGATATCATCTTTGGATGTACTGACCAACGTTACACTGATGAATCTGCATATATGATGAGTCAAGAATATCAAATTTCTATGATGGGAGAATTGAAATTCTTTTTAGGTCTTCAAATACGTCAACAACACAACGGCCTATTCATATCTCAGGAGAAATACCTCAAGGATGTATTGAGGAAATTCGGCATGCAATATTGCAAAGGCGTCAAAATCCCTATGCCCACAAATGGCCATCTATGCACTGATGAAAATGGTATTGACTTCGATCAAAAGGTATACCACTCCATGATTGGCTCTTTATTGTATTTATGTGAATCTAGGCTAGATATTATGCTTAGTGTTTGCATGTGTGCCCGCTTTCAAGCTACACCGAAGGAATCACACCATAAGGATGTTGAGCACATTCTTCGATATCCAGCTCACACTCCAACACTCGGATTATGGTATCCCAAGGGCTCGGCTTTTGATCTCATTGGATATTCAAACTCTGACTATGCTGGTGATCGTGTGGACCGCAAGTCAACATCAAGCACATGCCATTTCCTCGGACGATCCTTGATATGTTGGTCCTCGAAGAAACAGAATTGCGTATCACTTTCTACTGATGAAGCTGAGTACATTGATGTTGGTTTGTGATGTGCTCAATTGCTATGGATGAAGCAAACCCTCAAGGACTACGGCATCAACATGAAGAATGTGCCTCTCTACTATGACAATGAGAGTGCCATCAAGATTGCTCATAACCCAGTTCAGCATTCAAAGACAAAGCACATTCATATTCGTCATCATTTTCTTCGTGATCATGTGTTGAAGGGCGACATCTCTATCGAGCACGTGAAGACTGAAGAACAGCTAGCCGACATCTTCACAAAGCCCCTGGATGAGAAGAGATTTAGAAAGTTGCGGTGTGAGCTAAATATCTTAGAATCTTCGAATGTCCTTTGAAAAGGACACACATCCTAACACTTATGCAAAATAGATGACTTAGATGTGCAACACACGAAGTAACATTTTTCTTCAATCAATGAAGACTAACCCTCTAAGTGTGAAGAAATTAACGATGAATTTGATTCTCAGAGCCCTACGACAATTGTACGCGGCGTCTGAAATCATCATTCTTATACGGTGGGTCATGCGACCAACAAAAGTTGTAAATTTTTCCATTCGAGTTTTTCTTCTGTTTTGAATTTCCTCAGTTGTTCAAATTCTTCAACTTTGCTTAGTCTTCACTCTTTCCGTCATTGTTCTTCATTGACTATATATATATATATATACATCTGGGCTATTACATTACGCGTAATGTAATATTATTCTGCTATACCCTTTTTGAACTGACGGTTTCAGGTGGTTGTACTGATGTTTTTGAAACAGTTGAACTGATGCTTTCAGTTCTGTTTAAAAAATCGTCTTCTTTAGTTCAAAAACTTTTTGTAATTTTTCTGTCGGAACAGGGCATGTAATATGTCGTTGGAAATCTCTTGACAACCATATTTCAAGTATATTGAACGTTTTTGCAAAATCATTATGGTTTAAGAGCAGTTTTGAAAAAACCGTTTTTTTTTCAAAACCGAAAATGTGAATCGTATTTTGGACTCAATTTTCAAACGGTTTGTCGAAATTGAGCAAATAAGATGGCGTTGGAAAGCTGGTGAAAATCCGCATCTTCCATATATGTATAGTTTTTTATAATTCTATATGATTTAAAAGTAATTTGAAAAAAAGTTAAATTCTGTGCTAAACGTATTTTCGCGATTTTTTGCAAACGGTTTGTCGGATTGACGCAAATGATACGGCGTTGGAAAGCTATAGAAAATGCGCAACTTTTTCGTATAGAAATATTTTTCTAATTTCTTATGATTTAAAAACGAATTCGAATACGGTCAAATTTGATTTTGAACGCGATTTTTTAGAAAAGTTTGTCGAAATATGGAAAATAGTATACCGTTGGATAGCTATCGAAATTTTGGAACTTAGTCATGTTGAACGTTTTCTCTATTTCGCAACCGTTTAAGAGTAATTTTGAATAGGCATGACGGATCCTGCTGTTTTCTCGTTTGAAAAACATAGTCGTACTGATATATGTGTGTGTTTGTACTGAGCTATTTTTTGTAGAGTAATTTTGATTGGTTCTGCAAAATGGTACTTTGTACTGATGCTTGCATGGATTTGTACTAAGCGTGTTTTCACTAACTAGACTTTCCTATGTTTTTTGGGTAATATTTTTCTCGTAAGTTTTCAACGGTTTATTGTATCATCGCCCCTTTCTTGTATGGTTTGTATCATCGAACTGAATGATATTTTATTCAAAAAGAAAATGTGTTTTTTTAACTCAACATTTTTTGACAACGATGTTCTGAACTTCTCTCATTTTACGACTTAGTAATCGAGGTACTTACTAAGCAGGATTTTCATGGGGTTTCTTTTTTGCTTGAATTTTTACAATTTGAATTTCTGCCATTTCTTTTATTCGAATGGACCACCGCTTTTTAACTTTCGTCTTGAGGTACTTACTACGCCCGAATCGGGGTGGCTGTCGCGTGTCTCGGCGAGGAAGAAGACGGCTTCGGGGCGAGATCGATTCGGCCGGGCGCTGGTCCGTCCGGTAGGATGTTGCGCAAGGTGGGGTGACAGCGCAGGCGGCGGGGCTCAGTGTGGCGCACGGCGGAGGGGCTCGGGTGGCGGCGCTGGGCGGGATGGCGGTGGCGCGGCGAGGGAGGCTGGGATTGCAGCAACAAGCCGCCGGAGGCGGGACGGCCGCGGCAGCCACGGAGGTCGGGACGGGCAGCGAGCTCGTCGCATGGGAGGCTTGAGGAGGATCCGACACCCGTCGGCAGGGAGGTGTGAGGAGGGGCAGTGCCTGTCGGAGGGAAGGCGCGGGGAGGGTCGGCGAGCCCGTCGGGCGGGAGGCATGCGGACGGCCGGCCGTGGCAAGGCGTGGGTCGGAGGAGCGACCGTCACGGCGCTGCTGGCTCCTCGCTCGGCCGCTGCCGTCGCCGCCTTACCATGACAATGCCGCCAGTAGGAGGCGGACTAGGTTGGGGACGGGTCGGGGAGTTTCTCCTATGGCCTGCGCGTCGCGCCCTTATAGGGACGGAGGGTAACATAATAATATTCTGTTACCGGTAACGGAATAGTCCAGCCCTATATATATATATATATATATATATATATATATATATATATATATATATATATGTATATATATATATATATGAGTTTTAGTCATCTACAACATTCACTTATTGCTAAATCTTCAAGTTGCCTTTTCTACTAAGTGAATGTGATCGGACCCTTCCCCCTCTATGCTAAACTCAACCCAATCTGTTCACAAATTCTTCATGTGCGTTCTATTTGAAACCTGTTCAAAATATTTATTGTATCCTTGTCAGCTGAATATTCGGCTTTTGCCGCCCAAACCGTCCCACATCCCACGATAGGATTTATCTATTCACCCACGATCTCACCCGATCTCCACCGCTTTATACGTGGGTGACACATGTCGCTAGGATGAGAAGGGTCAGGGGCATGTTCGTCCAATTTCCTCGGGCGAGCGGTTTTTCACCTCGGCTATATATACCCCTCACCCTCCTTAGATTACATTTACCCCGCTCGACCTCACTTCCCCTCGCTCGAGCTTCCAGACCTAGCGCCACCGCTACTTCCATCATCGCCGATGAGGAAGAGCTTCACTGCCTCCACCTCGTCGTCGTCGTACTCGCGCCGGCCACAGATTTCTTCTCTCCGCCGCCTCTGTAGCTGTCTTCCTCTGCCAAGTTAGGGCGTGGAAGATCTAGACTGACAAACTTCCAATCTACTACTCCCAGTTCATCGTGTTCTTCGTCAAGGGTAATTAAAAGTTACTTTTACTGCCCTTGTTGATTCTGATGATTTCTACAAAATCTTCAAAAGGTGTTCATTCTTCAACTTCCACACTTTAAACACCTCACACAAGCACCTGTTCTTGATCTGTTTCTCTAAGCAACATTTTTCTTCAAGATTCCTCAATCGTGTGGATTTTCAATCTATACAACTCTAGAACCTAAGTCAAAGAACGCTTAGTGAAATTCCTCAAGACACCTCTGGTCAAATTCCTCAAACTTGTTCTTTTTGCAAAAACTTCTGAGAACGCATATGACCTCTCCAAATTCTTCGCACCTATACTCTGTTCACAGGTACACATGTCCGCTGCTGAATCACTAGGTTCTCATCAACTTAACTCATTTGCAGCGTTCCTCGAAGAAAAGTTGCATACCTCTTCAGAGAACTCAATTGTTCAAAATCCTCAGCTGAAGAATATGGAAGATGGAAAGAAAGCTCAGAAGGGAGGGAAGAAATTGGAAGTCAACACAGCGTTTGAGATCCCTGATGACATTTATGAAGAATATTGTACTCCTGATGAAGCCAAGCATGGCAAGGAGAACAAGAATCAGCGCAAGGTGCGCGTACAAAGGATTGAAAGGAGATGGGCACGGGAATGGAGGGAGTACAGATATGTCACTCAAAAGTACATGAAGAAATTTGCTCTTCACCCTCCTTGCCCAAGACCTCCACTGGCACCTGGCCAAGAAGCTGGTCCCACCAGCCTCAAGCGCGGTGAGGACTATCCTGACGAATGGGCCAAGAAGCAAGTGAAATTGGCCAAAATGGCTAAAGAAGTAGTGAGGAAATTCAATGAAGACTCTGCTGCTGCCACTACTGAGGCCTCTACTAGCAAGCCTAAGAAGGTTGTGCCCAAGAAGCCTGCACACAAGCCTAGTTCCTCTGCAATGCCCTCACGGCAAATTCCTCAAGATGCTCCAGTTCCTTCGATTGCAAAGCCCTCAGCTGCTCCTACAAAGTCCTCGGCATCTATGCATCTCGCCACTTGCCAAAGGATCACAGGCATCTCAACTGCCTCAGGAGCCTCTGCAAGTTCTTCAGCTCCTCCGCAATCCTCAACAGGCCCAACCTTGCTGAAGACCAAGGCTACTATTGGACGAGGCTCTAGACCAAGTCCTCACAAGAAGCAGGTTGCCTTTCATGTGCCGTCTAGTGAAGATGAAGCTGATGATGAAGAACTCGCTGAAATCATCAGAGATAGACAACAAGGGCCGCTAGAGCCAAAGGCACAGATGTGCCTCTTCTGTTGGATCCCAAGTTGATCCTTGATTTCGTTGATCTCTGGCACAAGGACCCCAACACACCTATGCTTGATTTCAAGCTCACTCCTGGCCAAAGTCACATGTTGACCGCCTTCATAGGCGAAGAAAAATGGAAGTTTGAGAAGGTCAGTCAGCTGAAGAAAGTTCAATACAAGAAGGAGCACTTTCTGAAGAAAAACGTTCTCAAAATGACAACTGATGAACTTGTTGCTATACAAACTAAGATCAAAGGACTCAGTGATGAATTCAATGCCTACCGTGCAGATTGGCTTGGAGCTAAAGTCAGATTTGTGAAAATGCCTGAAAGATTCACCTCAAAAATTGTTGCCCCAACACAACATGAATCTCCTCAGGCTGAAGCATCTGCCCAGCCAACTGAAGAACATGCCAGCACCGCTGATGAAAATGTAAGTACCAGGGCTGATGAAGCTATTCCAGCCGCTGATGAAATTGCCAGGGCAACCACTAGTGTTGCACCTGAAGAACAAGCCAGGCCAGCTGAAGCATCTGTCGGTGCGCCTGAAGACACCGAACAAGCTAGGACAACTGCATCAGTTGCGCTTGAAGAAAATGAACCAATTTCCTCTGCTCCTCCTGCACCAACGCCAAGTCATGTTCTTCCTTCTGCATCAGAAGCGAAGAAAACCAAAGCTACGGAGCGAGTAGCAGTGAAGAAAAGGAAAGCATCTACCGCCTCGGAGTCTTCAGCACCAAAGAAGGTGAAGACTTTGACAAGCTCTTTTGAGAATCCAATTGATGTTGTTCCTGTTTCTAGCATGCCATCAAAGGAAATCGTTCCCTTTGGTGAGGATTATGAAATCCCTAGTGGATCAGAAGAAGAAAATCCTTCTGCTGCTTCGTCAGAGCAGTTGGATGAGGAAATTGGAGTGGACAACATTACGTCCACTCCACTGGTATCATCGCCCATGCCTCAGTTCACAGCTGAAGAGGCAGGCGTTGAGGAAATGGATGAAGAAGAAGACGTGGACATTGGGTGCACCACTCCAGTTCTGAATGATGACTATTGGGAAAGTCATCACCCCAATTCACCCATGTTCACCCCACTGCAACAGATTCCTCAGTCCCCAGTCCAAACTGAAGAAGTTCAAATGGGCTCTGATGAACCTCAAGCTTCACTTCTTACCATCCCTGAAGAAATTCCAGCCACTAGTGCTGATGTACATGCTGCTGAAGAAATGGAGACCCAGGCTGCCACTGAAGATGTTGATACTGAAATTCCTCGGTCGGCGGCTCCTGAGACTATGATTCCTGAGGCTATGAAGACATTGACTGATACTCCTCAGCCCAAGCCGAAGAATACCTTCTCAAAACAGAAGTTCAAATCTGGTGACTTCTTCCATGAGCATGTGTTCTTCACGGACTATAGCCCTTATGACTCTGCTCGTCTTCGACGCAAGCGTTTCTGGAAAGCAAGTCAGATGAACTTCTACTCTTCACTGCTATTCGATAAAGACAAGATCTTTGACCATGAGCATATTCCTCATGTGGACGTGGAATCGCTGCCTTGCTTCACCCCAGTCCTCAGACTTCTTCATGACACTGGGCTGCTCAATTTCTGCACCGATATATGCACCTGGAATGAAGAGCTAATTCTTCAGATGTTGCACATCACCGGCAACGCTGAAGATGTGAACTCTTGGGTGTTGGACTAGATGACAGAGAACACGCACTATAAAGCACTGGCCTCTAAATTGCTTCATGCCCTACATGTCAGTCCTCCCCTTGAAGGTGCTAGACTCATCTACCATGAACCTGAGCTATCCGATCATTTCATGCAAGTGTTGATGAAGCCACTGAAGCCTGGCCAAGCCCCAAGAACCAGATTCCTCGTGAAGGAATTGCTCTATGTGCCAAGGACTGTGTACAGAATTTTGACCAAGACCCTCAGTCCAATCAAAGGCCACGACTCTAATGAAGAAGAGGTCGTTGGCATCATGAAGAATCTGCTATTCAACATCATCCATGGAGTTCCTGTCAACTACCATGATTTCTTCATGAGGACTCTGGCCAATGTTGCTCTTTCTCCGTTTGAATTGAAACCTTATGCTCCCTGGATCATGAGATTCATCAGATCAAGGTCTTCAATCAACTACAAGGCTGATACAATTAACCATGGCAGCTACTTGCCCCCTATTGAGGTCCTCAAGCGGACCTTTTCTTCAGCTGATGAGAAGGGCAAGGCCACTGTCATTGATGAAGGCATTCGTCCATTGAATGGACAGTTTTGCAAAGCTGCATCCCACTCCACCAATGACGACTATGCCACTCATGACTCTGCCGCCAATGCTTCAAAGCCAAATCCTCAAGGCACAGCTCCAAGAGTGATGACTGATCGTGAGCTTCTCCTCAGTCTTCATCAGAAGGTCGATCGCAACCGTAAATGGGTCAAGTGTCAGTTTGGTTCAATTCTTCAGAACATGACCATCACTCAGAATTCAGTGAAGAAGAACCATTACTACCTCCATGAAGATTTTGATCGCACCTGGGTTGTATTGTCTCATCTCTACAATGAAGAAGAGCTCAAGCAGATGGGCTTCAAGCAGGACTTTGACTGGTCCCAGCCTCCTTCGAAGAAATTCAAGAAGGTCAAAGTTCCTCACTTGGTGGCCAGCTCTTATTCTTCATCGCGTGAGACTGATGAATATGAAGACTTGGATGACACTGCGGTAGGCCCTACATCAAAAAATGACCCAACAACGTTGGCGCTCCTCCATTGACTTCATGATGATATTCTTCAAGGGCGTTAGTCCTCATTTTTCATCCCTTTTGGTCATTCGATGACAAAGGGGGAGAAATTTGAGTTAGTCTTCAAGTGAGTCTATATATGGGCGTTTTTTTTGCTAAGTTACAACTCTCGTTCTTTTGAAAACTTTGTTGGATCGAGTCGTAATCTTAACTCTGATGGTGGTCTGATACTTTTGCTCTGTTCTTCTGCATGCTATTTCCTCATATATGTCAATGCACGCATGCTGAATTACATCAGACACCATATTTCATCATGCATTTTAAATTCTTCATATCATATGTTAAATGCGTGTATGAATTACAAGATATAGGGGGAGATCTCCATGATTCTACTCTTCAATGTGCAATGCTTCAAAAGCAAATTCCTCACATATGCACATCTTCAGGGGGAGTTCTTCTATATCTTGCAATCAAATTCCTCAAAATCAGTATTTACACTTCATATGTTTATCCCCGTTGAAAACTTAACCTATATTGTCATCAATCACCAAAAAGGGGGAGATTGTAAGTTCATCTACTGCCCGTTAGTGATTTTGGTGTATTGAAGTCTTATAGGTTAAGGGACTAATGTGTTTCTGAGTGTACACAGGTCTATAAGTCTACGAGGAGTTTGATATTTACAGAGAAAGTCGACCCCTAAAAATGAATGTCTTCAACTGAATACTTCGGCTTTCTGAAGACTTTGAAAGTGAAGAAATTGGTGTGACCATGAATACTTGATAATCATGCGAGGAACATGAAGCGTGAAGACTTTTGTTTTCGTAGTTTCATTTTCTCTTTCTTGAGTCATAGGAAACACCGTACTGTTAAAGGGGGTCGAGGAAAAACTAAGGAAAAGTTTCCAAGTGATGCTCATCTCAAAATCCTACACCTACCAATCCCTTCGAGTGAAGCCATTGGAAATCTCATACAGTTCAGTCAATTTCTTGATTCTGAGACGAAGTTCTTACGGTCTCCGAGGAATTTGTTCTGACCGAGGAGTTAGGAATTCGCCAGTGCGGATTGCCTACAAGTGAGGAACATGATAGCCCTGAGGAATTTGAGAGTCCAAATTTCCGATTGTTGCTGTGCTATGTGCCAGCTGTCCCAAAAAACCTTACCCACCTAACGGTCATATCATTGAAGGGCATTTATGTCTTATCATGTTGGGCTGCTCCCTAGGCTATAAATAGCCGGCCCCTACAACCACTAGCTGGTTGGCTGCTCCGAGAGAAACTAACACTTGTCATTGAGAGCATCCCATCCTCCGAGGACTTTGAGAGAAAATCATCAAGTGAGGAAAACCCAAACCCAAACACCTACAAACCCAAAAGTGATTGAGCATCACTGAAGAGATTGTTCCTATGTGGATCCGACGCTTGTTACCTTTGAAGACTATGCATCTTCCAAACGGTTAGGCGTCATGGTCTAGAGCATCCAAGAGGTAATTGTGGATCGCCGAGTGACCGAGTTTGTGAAGGTTTGGAAGTCACCTGAAGACTTACCACGAGTGATTGGGTGAGGTCTGTGTGACCTTAGCTCAAGGAGAATACGGTGAGAACTGTGTGTCCTCGGGTTTAAATACCTAGCCGCTCCAACCAGACGCATAACCGCTACAAAGTAGTTCGAACTGGTCTACCAAATCACTGTCTTCACCAAGCTAACTGGTTCTATTTCCTCAACCCTTTCATTTGCTCATTACTGTGTTGTGTACTTGATCGCCACTGTTTGAAGACTTCGACTGAAGACTTTCTCGATTTCCTCAGTTCAATTTCTTTAGTCAGTTTGTCTTCAGCCTGCTTATCATGTGTTTACGCTTTCTATACTCTGTGCTTGTTTTCATTTCATCATGATGACTGTGCTTCTGTTCTATTATGTTTGCATCTGAGTAGTGGGAGCCCGTTGGGAAGCTTGGCTCAATATTGTTCGAAGTTTAATGGATGTTCAGCTGTCCCAACAGCCCGATCAGTTGTGCTGGAAACTAACTAAGAATGGTTAATTCTCGGTGAAATCCATGTATTTGGATGTTATCAAGTCTAGTGTGCTTCCTAGATCGAAACATATTTGGAAAGTTAAAGTTCCTTTGAAAATCAAAGTGTTTATGTGGTTCGTGCATAAACAAGTTATTTTAACTAAGGATAATTTGGCAAAACGTAATTGGACAGGATCTACCAGATGTAGTTTCTGCGACCAACACGAATCAATCAAACATCTTTTCCTGGATTGTCCTATGGCAAAAATTATGTGGCGGTCAGTCCACATAGCTTTTAACATTACTCCACCGAATTCTATCAATATGTTATTTGGAACGTGCCTTGATGGGATAAATTATGATACAACGAGACACATTCGTGTAGGGGTGTGTGCTTTATTATGGGCAGTCTGAAATTGCAGAAATGATTTGGTTTTTAACAGAACAACAAATATCAACTTTTTGCAGGTTATATTCAGAGCCACTACGTTGATCTGTATGTGGTCGCTACTCACTCCGACGGAGACCAGGGAGCGTTTGGTTACTGGGTCTACCCGATGGGATATGGTAGCACGGGATATTTTCAACCGGTTTGGATGACGGTCATGTAATAGGATAGGCATGTAGTGCTCTTATCTTCTTATGCCAGCCGGTTGTGGCTTTGCCTTTTCATCTTATGCTCTTATGGAGCCTTTTTCCTTACTTTGTTCGAGACTTGGAGACTTGTGTTGGATATTTTGATTATTAATAATATTGGCCGTATGCATCATTCAGATGCAGAGGCTGGGGCTTACCCCCCTTTTCGGAAAAAAAATCTGAGTACTTATTCCGCTGCTAGTCGTTCGTCACTTAGGAATTTCCTCACCCTGAAATTCCTCAGTGACGAATTTGTAAAAATCGCCTATTCACCCCCCCCCCCCTCTAGTCGACTTAACGCACTTTCACTAAGCATGCACCCAAGGACACAGATTTGATTTTTCAACCAATTTGTATGCAATGGAGCATGTGCATGTATTTCAAATTTGAATTATGCACATTAAATGCCTAGAAAACCCAGTTAATGTATAAAAATGTCCAAACGAACCCTGAAAAATTCCAAAACTTAACACAACACTCCTGTTGTTCTATGTTGGCACTAGAAAAAATTTGAAATCAATAAGAGGCAACGGATATCGTTTTGTCCCCAAAGGTGGCACGTTCCGTACCGAAACCATCACGCTTGTTGTGAGAAGCTTGTACCCAAACCTGTCCTCAAATGGGACAAAAAATTTACCACGGCATGTTGATGCCGCTCCATGATACCATGCCAAGTTTCATGAATTTCAGACGAGTTTTGGATTTATTAGAATTTAAAAACCAGGTATCTCAACGTTTTGCCGGTAATCAACAGTGCCCTGGTGTTTGAAATTCATTCTCATTTCTTGCATGTGACCTAAGCACGCACCCAAGGACACAGATTTGTTTTTTCAACCAATTTATATGCATCAGAGCATGTGCATGTAGTTTAATTTCGAATTGTGCACCTGAAATGGCTAGAAAACCAATTTAATGTATCTTTCCCTAATAATAAAGCACGGATTGACTCCGTGGGTTCACCGTCACAATACGATTCTTCCTGTGAATTTACGCTTTCAGTTTGAATTTTAAACACATACGCAAGGTGGTACTAAATTCAACCCACACTCGTAGAGTTTCTGCCTCGCTTGGTCTTTCGCAACGCACGCACCTCACCTATATTGGGCCACGTTGTTCCACTACTGGGCCTTTTCTTATGTGCCACTGAGTCACGCAAGAGGCCCTCCATCTCGAAGGTCGTGGCCAACTGAGCTGGTAAGCCTGTGCCACGAAACACGGTTTGTTATCAAAATAAATAGTCCCACCTTGATTCTTTGCAATCAATCCCAGCATTGGGCAGCAATTTATATACGCCGACGGCTTTACAGCATCAACAAGCAGAGGAAGGAAAGAGAACGAAGGAAATAATCACGGGGAAGAGGGAGACAGCGAATCGACTCCCCGATGGCAAACCTGGGAATCGGAAACCTAGGAAATCGGATTAGCAAAATCGGCAGGACGGCCCTTGCTTGTCAGCCATGGCCGCCACCGGCCTAGTGAGGGCGGAAGTAGACGAACTGCCTCCGAAAATGGAGGAATCTACTGCCAGCGCCTAAGATGAGGTTGATGAGCCATGCGTCGACCGGTCAAGTATATGCTGACTCGGACTGAGATCTCCGTAGCCGCTGAGCAGGCTCGATGGAGCGAAGCCCCAAGCCAGCCGATCTGCTCGAAGCTCCAAGAGATCAAAGGAAGCAAATCTGACGCACCGGTGAAGCACCGTATTCAAAGACACCACCTCCATCCTGACCACTGCCTTGACCAGAGGGAGGGGAAAAACACTGTCTACACGTGTGAGGAAGGGGAGAAGAGATGGGGCGATGCAAAATAAGCACAACAACCTGCGTGTGATATTAGCCAGAAATACAACGCCCACACACTCATCTACTAGAAGAAACTAGAGAGGAGAGGTGTCCCGGAACATAACTGAGGACCCCCAAAAAATTAAAATAACAAAGAACCCTTTGGAGGTCCCTGCCCATGAGTCTGGTTTTCAGATGACAAATATAATCACAGTTTTAAAATAAAAGGATGTGTCAAAGTTCGGATGCGCTGAAATTATTAGAGCTTGGGTACCTATCTTGATCAAAAGTCAAAAACTTTCAATTAACTGAATGAATTTATGGGTCACCAATATGGTTACATGATACCTTACACACGATTTTAGTTTTCAAGTCTACACTTGAATTGAATATTTCAAGTAAGAATTGAGTATGTAACAGTAAAAAAATCCTATTTCATAAAAGATAAATCTCAAGAGTCAATTTATATTAAAACTAGAGAGCTCGGCCGACCCGACGGAGCTGAGAGCGCACGCTCTCCAAACCAGAGGGGCAAAAATAAGGCAGCATGGTGCGAGATGGGAGTTGTGCTACAGATCAATTGGATATAATAAATGGCGCGTAATGGTATGGAGCACATTTTAACAAAAAATTACCCGTTGCAACCCACGGGCATTTGTGCTATAAGAAGGAAAGGAGGGATTTCGGGGATTGGAAGCAAAAAATAGGAAAGTGGAAAGTTGTCCCGTAATAACAAGAAAAGGAGGGATTTGAGGGGAGGGAGTGAGAAGCCAGCCGTCTCGTAATAGTAAGAAGAAAGTGTCCTAATAAGGAAGAACGGAGAGAACAAAGAAGGAAAGGAGAGATTTTGGGAACTGATAATAAAGAAGGAAAGAGAGGGATTTTTGGGATTGATAAAAAAAGCCTGGTGATTTTTTATCATTTGTTTTGTCCTGTAATGAGTTGATTGATCTTTAAAAGATTGTGGGAACAAAGTAAACCAGCTAGAAATCAATCAAAAGTCGTCCCTCTCAAAAAAAATCATCCTCTGCCACTAGCTATCATCCCACGAACACAGTTTTACCCCGTCCATAACTCGAGAGAAAATTATGTTAGAATTGTTTAACACCTGCAAAAAAAATTACTAGGTCTAAATCATAATAAAAAATTATTTATTAATTGTTCATGCACAATAATTTTTTTGAGAATTATAATGAAAAAGATAGTACCCGTTAATAACAGGTGCTTGATAATTGGACACGAATAGTGCTATGCTACATAGTCCCTAAACCTAGCCAACATTGGTTCGTGAAAATTTGTGTTACCTCCGTAGTGAAGCAAAAATCATTGTATACTAAAATGGACTCTACTATTTACGGTATAATGCGATATGTTTTGGGCATCACTAAGCAACTCCAACAAAGGCTTGAAGAGATACTCACAACTAGAGAGATATTTCTATGACTTCAATTCCACACACCTTTAGTACACTTCTAAAATGCGTTCATATTTTTTCTGCAGTACATATTTTCATGGCAGCATGGAAGATTTCAAAAAGTTTCTTCATGTCATCGTGGCTGGCGGTGTGTCGTGGAATGAGAGGGGGTCTTGAGCAATTGGGTTAGGGAAGTGTGGTTTTTTTCACCCGGTGCAACACACAGGCCCTTTTGCTAGTAAAATGTCCAAACGAACCCTGAATAATTCCAATTCTTTTACGACACACATATAGTTGCATGTTCACTGCAGATAAAAGGTCTAGCAATTCAAACACCGTCCATTGCCGCTGTGACCCCATTATGTAATTCAAATCAAGATGGAAAATCAAGTAGATCCCACACAGCTTATTATCACCAACCGTGTGAGATGTAGTTCAAAATATCCTGGAGCACCGTCGGTGTATAGTACGCCTATGGCTTACGCGAGAGGGTGCGTCGGCTACAGTCCACAGGCGGCGTGTCAAGCACACTAGCTCGCTCCCCAAATACTCCCGCCTCTGCATCCCTCACAATCTCGAAAATATTACTGCCTCGTAATCTCGAAAATATTTATTGCCTGGAAGGTTTTAATGTTTGATAGCACACGATTAGTATGTGCGGACCGTGTGCGATGTCTGTTACTCCTGCTCTGCTTCAGTCCCTTGATTCCAATTTTAAGTAGCCCTGGCATTTTACTCCCGCCTCTGCATCCCTCGCAATCTCAAAAATATCTGCTCGCCCTTGATCCAAATTTTCAGTAGCCCCGCCTTGTTACTCCCGCCTAGTAAAATTTTCAGTTGCCGCAGTATTTCCTCAAACACCACCTTGCCCCCCGCTCCCCTACACACACACCACACACTCCCCAAAACCTCCGCTCACACAGACACACACAATCCTCGAAACCATTGGTAGGTCGCCGCCATCGCCGGCGCCTCCATCCTCAACCTCTGCCTGTGTGCCGGGGAGCTCGAGGAGCCAATGGCCAAAAAGAGGTCTATCGCAGCCTTTTCGCCCGACGCCGGCAAGGTGGCCGCCGAGGTGTCCTCGTCATCCTCCGCGGGCTCGATCCGCCATCGCCGGTCCCCCGTGGGTCCAACGCCACGCCCCCTACGCCGGTTCGAGGACTTCCCCATCCTCCCTCAGACCCGGCAGCCGACGAGGTCCTACCTCGGGGTCCGGCAGTGGCGGTGGGGGACGTGGGTCATCGAGATTACAGATCGGGAGACCCATAGCCGCGGTGGCTCGAGATTACAGAACGGCCATGGAGTTCGACCGCTGGCAGGCCTGCTACCACGGCGCGGCGGCTAGGCTCAATTTCCCCTTTGGCACATGCACGGTCGACCTTGTTCTGCTGGAGCCAGGGATGGTGAGCTCGGCTATGGCGCGGGAGGACCGCGAGGCATGGGAGCGCCTCGAGGCCGAGGCCGCCGACGAGGCCTGCATGCAAGAGCTCCGTCGGCAGCATCCGGAGCTCGTGGAGGCGTAGCGGGCGATCTTTGCTGGCACGGAGGGCGGCGAGGTTATCGCGCTCTCCTCCGATGATGAGGTCGAAGGCGGCGAGACGGCGGCACGGAGGGCGGTGAGGTTATCACGCTCTCCTCCGATGACGAGGTCGAAGGCGGCGGCGACGACGGCGTGGAGGGCGTCGAGGTGGGCCCCGAGGACGAGAAGATCGACGTCGACGAGTGGAGGAGTGCCTTCCCCAACAACCCCGACGACAGCACTGGCCCAGAACCGGCTCGCGGCACACCGTACATGACGAGGAAGGATTGGCTCGACCTCTACTTCGACCGAAAGTATTTTAGCTTAGTTTAAATTTATGTTTTATGTTCGGTTATGCAAAACTATCTATGTTTATGTTTGAATGCATTCTACTTTTCGTTGAACCTGCTTTGAACTTGATCAAATTGAAGCTTACAACGTCAAGTTTAGGGATTGACTACAAAAATTGCTGAGTATATATATATATATATATATAAGCGTGAGTATAGAATAGCTTATTCTACACCCCTAGTAATGCTATGTACAAAATCTAGTAAAACGGTGTACAAAATGTAGTAATTCGAAAAATATGTTTTTATCATCTAAGTTTGTAATTTACTACATTTTTACGAAAATTACTATATTTTACATAGTGTGTTACTGTATTTTGTATGTGTCGTTACTGGGGTGTAGAATAAGCTATTGTACATTCACGCTTAGTTTAGCGTTACTATATATATATATATATATAGGACTGAGCTATTCTGTTACTAGTAACAGAATAATATTCTGTTACCCCTGCTCTATAAGGGGGCGATCACCCGTCGAATAACTTTTCGGCCCGAGAACAAACAAGAAAAAGAAAACCCAACCCATCTTCCCCAACACTCACCCCTCGACCACCAGATCCCACTCCCTGAGCTCGCGGCCGTCCCATCTCCTCTCCAGGATGCTGCCACCCGGCCTTCTCCCCGAGCTCGCGGCCGCCCAGCCTCCTCCCCAGCGTGTCGCCGCCCATCCTCCTCCCCGAGCTCGCCCGCCGCCCGCCTCCTCCCAGTAGCGCGCCGCCCAGCCTCCTCCCGGCCTCCTCCCGAGGCTTCGCCCGCCCGCCTCCTTCTCTGACATTGACCGCCTCCCTCCTCCTTCCCCGGTGCCGGTCGCCTCCCACCACCACGTGCCACCCCCCTCCTTCCCCAGCGCCGACCACCTACCTAAATCATACAAATCCACGCCATCCCCGCACTCCTCCTTCATCCTGCTGGCAGATCTCGTGCGCCGCGCTCTAGCAGCCGGTGATGCTTCCCCGCCACCTCTCTGCCTCCTTCCCGATGGGGCAACGTCGCCGCGCATACAGGAAGTTCATCACCGCCACCTCAGTTCGTTCAATGTCGACGTCGTGGATGCGCCCCGCTCCAACGCCATGGTTTGGGCTTCAGCCGCAAACAATGGAGCTTGCAGGGGGAGCCGCGTGGTCGAGGACGTCCAGTTCGACAGTCCAACTGCTTGCTCGGCCGCCGGTCAATCAAGGAGGTGAGTGCAGGCCACATCCGTGCGCTTCCATGGATCGGCGGCAAACAATGGACCTGCAGGGGAGCCGTGGTCGAGGACGTCGATTCGACGGTCAAGCTGCTTGCACGGCCGCGGTCAATCAAGGAGGTGAGTGCGAGCCACCTCCGTGCGCTTCCATGGATCTTTGTCTAGTACATCCCCTCTATGATTGATCTTGCATGATTTACGTAGCTTGTCCTTCGCTACCGTGCAACCATCAAGCGTGTGCTAATTGTGACTGAGGTTGCACCTTGCACGGCAGTCTCGGCGTTCAAACAATTAGCGACAATCTGAATGACAGTTTCACACTACAGGTAAATGACATTGCCTCTGCGAGACAATTATCATGCAAACGGTTAGCAAAGAAGATTAATAGTTTATTTATGTGTTTATTCTGCTCCACCCAATACTGTAAAAATGCATGATTCCAATGCCATGTGGCCTAGCTGATCAATTAGCATGCAAGCTTCTCCTTTTCTCTATTGTCAGTTCAATTTTCTCTAGTATGTATGTTCTGAAGATGATGAGAGAATGGTCTGGTGGGGATGATGCATGTTTCTTTGCTTTTTATCATGATATATAAAAATATTCTGGTAGCTCTAGTACCTATACTACAACAGTCCATTGACAAAAAAAATATCAGTTCAATACATAAATTGGAAAAAAGTTCAATACTAAGTGTTCTTTGCCTATCCTTACATCAGCTAGTCTTCACCATGTCCAGATAGTGCCTAGAAGAAGTTAACTTGTGCATTTCCATAAAACTATGCAATCGATAAATCAGAACTCGTGTATTTCCATAAAATTATATAAGTTCCGTGTGTGTGTGCTCCTACAAATCTAAAATATTTTTCCAATCATACTAGCAATCGATGCAATCACCTCAAAAGGTTGAAGAAAAATTATGTAAGTTTCGTGCATGTCTGCTACAAATCTAAACTTCTTGTCCGATGATTCTAGTAATGCTTGATGAAGATCGAGTTCACTGAAATAATGTACTGATACCAGATAAATTCAAAACCAAGACCACTGCTAGTTCAAAACAAAAACACGCCCCAACCCTCTTGGGAGAAAAAGAAGTTCAAATTTTATGTGTAATGGACCATGTAACTCCGCCACTCAATTGGTATGTTGTTGTTCCAACTAGTCATAGCAGTAAATGATGAATACAAGTAGATGATTGTGGTGTTTAGTAAAAGTTCCTTCAAGTACATATGCAAGTTCAACATCATCGTCTAAGAAGGTTCACAGATATCATCACGAGGAATTCAGATTTTCAAAAGGTTCATATAAGAAACCACATGAAAATTCAGAGAACAAAAAAAGATTCAAAGAGTACTGATGCTCCTGACAGGACTACAAGTCTTGGTGTACAAATATTAATGGAGGGGAGCGAAAAATTTAATAGCATTTCTGCCCTGGGTGTTTGTACTTATGCGTGACAGACAAATATTGTGTTCCTAGCTCATCCAGTTTGTCAGAATAAGTTTCTTTACATACATGTACTACTCTAGATGAAGCTCTGAAACTTCCAATGGCACTTCTAAGTCTAAAATCTGCATGTCTGAGTGTACATGTTGAAACTACAGTAATTTTGGTGTGCGGTGTTTGGAGAAAAACACCTATTACACATTTCTTGTTGAAAGTCGGTGTCTCTGCTCGATTGTTTTTCTTGGCCTTAAAAAATTATTTGTTACAGGTTTCCTTTTCATCCGTCCATCTAATTGTTTTGGAGGCAGACGGAGCAACCTGCAATTTTTTTTGTATGTTCACTGAAAAAGTTTGGATGCTGAGCAGATTATTCTCAAGAAAATTGTTTTGACTTGGTAAGCTTGTCAGCATAATTTACTAGGCAGAAAATATATGCAACTTGTACATTTCTTTCCTGCCAATAAGTACTTAGGTCCACAAAGTTTGAGCATCGAATGTCAGAAAAATGATGCCTTTTCGCCTTTGTACATTACTTGCATTTGAGCACTCACTATTGTCAGAATGTCAAAACTAGTGTAATCCCTGTTGAGTTGCTGCTCTTCTGAATTTTGGTTCCCACACCCAAGTTTGGTGGTTCAGATATTTCTTTTAAACATGTAAGTCTAGTAAGAGGAGTCGCGAGGTCGAGGACCACCCTGTCGGCAGTCCAACTGCTAGCTCACGGCCGCTTGATTAAGCAAGGAGCTAAGTACAGGCCACCCCATGCTCTACCCTGGATCCTGCTGTCTTGTGCCTCACTGACTCCCTCTCTGATCGATCTCGCGTCGTTTATGTACCTTTCATTCCTTATTATGCAAGTATCGAGTGACTTTAGTTCTGAACCCTTTTTTCTGAGCTTACTGTTCTATTTATGTTACCTTGTCATCCCATCAACCTTATGATTCATAAAATAAAATCACACCAGTACGTGGTGGAAGTTTGTATCAGTCCGGAGAAAAAAGAAACAAAGTTCAGAAAGAAAAATCATGAGTTCACCTTCCATAAAGTTTTTAAGTACAGAGATATCACCTTGATGCAGTATGTAAATGTGTATTGCAAATTTGCAATTGAGGAATGGGTGTGTGTGTGTGTTGTAGTCTCTGCCTACAGAGTCGATATGTGTTTTTGTAGTGCTGGTAGTTGTAGTCTCCCACGGTCTCTGCCGTCATCAAGGGTGCATGTGTGCCATCCTCAGTCCAACCCCATGGCATCAGGGTGGTCGAGTTCGTCGCGACTAGCAGTCCATGGTTGTCGAGTTTCCCAAGAGGCTTCCTGGAGGTTCAAAACCTTTCAGTTCCCTTTATGTTTTGCATCTTCATATAACACAAAACAGGCACCAGAGGATAAGGTGAGAATATATACTAATAAAATGTGTGGTGGCATTGTCCACATTTTGAATTTAAACCACTAGCTTTTTTATACACAAGGGCTTGTCCTGGAGAGCCCTATATAGGCATGAGCACTACTGCTACAAACTTTAATCCCCCATTTTCCGGCCTGTAGAGCATTAGAAAAAAGTTCAATTTTGGAAATTCATTCAGTTCTCTGGTTAGTAGAC
This sequence comes from Aegilops bicornis, assembly GCA_021605145.1. Lineage (NCBI taxonomy): Eukaryota > Viridiplantae > Streptophyta > Magnoliopsida > Poales > Poaceae > Aegilops > Aegilops bicornis. The sequence continues at coordinate 548,236,349 of CM038672.1, forward strand.
TAGTGTTCATCTTGCTAAATCTTGTGGTTTAAAGTTTCTTTTTTGTTACAGCAGTTCAGTGTGTATTTTAAGAAGAAAAACCAACAATGGCGGCTGCACTGGAGCCGCAAGACTACTATTGCTGATAGATTTGTGAACTAATAAACATTCTTTTTATGTTCTTGTGATGTTTCATATTTTTGTGAACTGATACTTGATGCTCTTTGTGGACTGATAGCTGATACTTTTTGTTAACCGATAAACTGAATAAATGAGATGGATGTATTATCAGGCCGTGAAAATGATGTAAAAAATATGTGCAGTTCAGCGGATGCGTATTATGTATGTCCTTCTAATCTGAAGGTAGTGCCACCACTAAGAAAAAAATTCAGTTTTTTGTAGCCACGGAATGGGCATTTGGCTCAGTAATCTTCCATTGCTAGAGGTACTGCCTCTTGAGTTAATTTATGAAACTGAAATCATCCTTTTTATGTTTTCGTGTTGTCAAATAAAACCAATTTTTTTGGACATGCAGCGCTCAAGCCGTTCGCCCTTACCACCACAAGCCGTTCACCTCCGCCACACGAGGCCATGCGACGATGCAACTATCAGAACGTTCACCTCTGCCACAGGAGGCCAATGCAACGCTAAGAATGCTTTGTTCTTTTTCAGTACATGTTTTGTGTGCTTTTTAGTACACCTACTTAACGATTCTATGTCCAATTTCCCCTGTTGAAGTGTTCTTCCTATAGCACAACAGGAGTTGTGTGTTATGCCTTAATAAGCATTTGAGAAAACCTTGTATGGATCGATAGCATATGTTCTTTTCTATTCTTGTAAATGAAGCTCCACTTTTGTTTTTGTTTGAGGTTACTTGACATAAAAAATTAGTATATGTTCTATTGTAAAAACATATCTAAAATGTCATGATGCATGCTAGCAGAAATCTGAAAATACACTCAGTTCAGTTCCTATATTTTATTTCAGTTCAATTTAGAACTATTTGCAACTGTTCAGACTCGTGTGTTCCTATATTTTATTTCACTTCAATTTAGAAGTATTTACAACTGTTCAGACTTGAGTTTACAACGGAAAAACATTTGGAAGTTTAGCGAGCGAAAATACTTGTTAGATTCATTTAAAAGTGTCGTATAGTTCAACTTTTATATATTATAAATTCATAACGAAATGTGGGAACAATTCAATATGTGTGTGTGTGTTAAAAACATAACAGTACAGAGAAATTCCGTACGTACTCGTCGAAAAAAATCGCATCAGTTTGAGAGGCACGGAAAAGAAAATTTGGTGCCAATAAAGTTCGAGAAAAGCAACTTTAAAAGAAAACGTGAGAAGCTCACAAATTAATTCTGTGACATTGACGTCCAAGTTCTACAACTGATACGTACAAACAAAAACGATGGTCCGTTCTACAAAGGAAAATTGGTTTAATTAAAAATATTGATCAGTATAAGTTAAAAATGATGGTCCGTTCGGAATAAAAGAAATTACAGAAATTCAAATTGTAAAAATTCAAGCAAAAGGAAACCCCATACAATTCAAATGGTAAAAGTACAAGTCATAAAATAAGAGAAGTCCAGAACATCGTTATAAAAAAATGTTTAGTTCAAAAAAAAGAATAAAAAACATTTTCTTTTTGAACAAAAATATCATTCAGTTCGATTATATAAACCATGCAAGTATAGGGCCAACGGTGCAATAAAATTCAGTTCAACAATATAAACCATGCAAATTCAGGGCTAGGATATAGTAAACCGTTGAAAATTTACGAGAAACATATTACCCAAAAAACTGAGCAAAGTCTAGCTAGTGAAAACATGCGTATTACAAACCCATGCAAGCATCAATACAAGTACTTTTTTCGGAACCGTTTAAAATTACTCTACAAAAAATTGCTCAGTACAAACAGCAGGATCCATCATACCGTATTCAAGATTACTCTTAAACGGTTGCGAAGTAGAAAAAACGTCCAACATGACTAAGTTTCGCATTTTCGATAACTATCCAACGGTATATTGTTTGCCTCACTTCGACAAACTTTTTTAAAAAAACATGTTCAAAACCAATTTTAGCCGTATTTGAATTTGTGTTTAAACCATAAGGAATTAGAAAAATATTTCTATACGCAAAAGTTGCGCATTTTACATAGCTTTCCAACCCCGTATCATTTGCGTCAATCCGACACACCATTTACAAAAAATCACAAAAATACGTTTCGCCCAGAATTTCACCGTTTTTCAAATTACTTTTAAATCATATAGAATTAGAAAAAACAATACATATATGGAAGATGTGGATTTTCACCAGCTTTCCAACGCCATCTTATTTGCTCAATTCCGACAAACCATTTAAAAATTGAGTCCAAAATACGATTCACGTTTTTGGTTTTGAAAAAAACGGTTTTTTCAAAACTGCTCTTAAACCATAATGATTTTGCAAAAACGTTCAATATACTTGAAATATGGTTGTCAAGAGTTTTCCAACGATATATTACATGCCCCGTTCCGACAAAAAAATTACAAAAAGTTTTTCAACTAAAGAACACGATCTTTTAAAATAACTGAAAGCATCAGTTCAACCGCTTCGAAAACACCAGTACAACCATCTGAAACCGTCAGTTCAAAAAGGGTAACAGAATAATATTCTGTTACGCGTAACAGAATAGCCCAGATGTAATATATATATATATATATATATATATATATATATATATATATATATATATATATATATATATATATATATATATATATATATATAGACGGTCTATTCTGGTAATATTAGCAGAATAGTTATTCTGCATGCTCAACAGAAGCGCACTGCATCATTTTGACGACGAGCACTGCAATACAGACTAGTGAACTTCGCGTCAAAAAAAATTGCGTGCAGTGTTTTTTTGATACTGTTTTCGCTCTAATTTTTTAACCGTTTATCGGAACAAGGCGTATAATATACCGTTGGAAAGCTATGGATTAGGCGCAACTTCGCCATGTTGAACACTTTTCGAGATTCCTCGCGGTTTAAGAGCAGTTTCAAAAACGGCGCGGTGGACGACGAGTGGCAGGGAGCGTATTGTCGCGATTTTTTCTAAACGGTTCATCGGAATAAAGCAAATGATACGCCGCTGGAAATATATGATCGAGGCGCATCTTTTTCATATCTATTATTTTATGTAATTCATTACGGTTTAAGAGCAGTTTCAAATTTGCTAAATCGCGGATTTTTTTCGCATTTTTTGCATTTTTTGTATTGTTTTTGCTCCAGTTTTTGAACCGTTTGTCAAAACGAGACGTATGATACGCCGTTGGAAAGCTACGGACAAGGCGTAACTTTCATATATTGGAATAGTTTTGAGATTACTTACGGTTTTTAGTTAATTTTGAAAATCGTGCGGCTGACGACAGGAGGCAGCGGCCGTTTTTCGTGAAATTTTTGCAAACCGCTGGTCAAAATGATTCGAATTATACGCCATTGGAAAGATATCGACGAGGCGCAACTTTTTCATGTAGAACACGCTCTCTAATTCCTTATGGTTTAAAAGCAGTTTTAAAATTAATAAAATGCGGATACTCTGTTTTTTCGCGACACCAAAATCGGCGTGTGTAATTCATCTGACAGAAAACCGCACTTCATCGGACGAAAAACCGCACTGCATCAGACGGGTAAGAGAATTGCATGGTTTCTTTTATTCAAACGCTATTTTTCAAGGACGAGAAAGTAGAGTGCACTTCACATCGGGTGTAAATGAACCACAACACTATCAAGAAGTGAACCACATTACTTTTCTTCGCTTCCGTAACATTTTTTTTGCACTTACGTGATGAACATCATATGGCCGACCGCACTGCTTCATAATGAAAACTGCACTGCATCGGACAGGCAAGCGAGCTGCATAATTTCTTTTGTCGGACGTCAATTTTCCAAGACGAGGAAGTAGACCGTGCTTCACGTCTGATCTAACATTTTTTCTGCACTTCACATCTAGCGTAGGTGAACCGCGAGACTACCCAAAGTGAACCTCATGAGTTTTCGTTGTTCTTTTTTCTACCATTTTTATGAACAAGAGTGGACCAGAGACAAGGGCTGAGTGCAGTCCACTAAACTGAAAGTGTACTTTTTCGACACGATCAAGTGAGCTGCAAGAAAGTTTCCCCACACGAAGAAGTGCACTCTCGATCAAAAGCAAACTACCCCGAATGTTGATGAAGTGAGCAGGATGTTCTTTTTCTACATCATTGTCATCTGCTCCGAAATAGTGCACTGCACCGAGTAAAAGTGAACCTTTTTGTGGGACAAAAGTGAACCTCTCGATACAAAAAATTATGCACATTTCAAACGTACGTTGAGGGGGAACCGCAGTCGATGCCAAAGTGTACATCGAAACAACACTAGCGAGCTGCACATGTCCAAAGTTCATATTTATTTTTTAGAAGGAAATCACAGACACATATAGCAAGAACACCCGACGAAGATATAGGTAAACATATACTTGACAAAATGAACCGCCCTCCCAAACTTTAGGCACACACGGGATCACCAACGAATTGCACACGAGATACAAACGAGCGACGGCTACACTGCAACACAACAAACACATATTTTTTTGAAAGTAAAAGCTTACTGAACTGCAAACAAAACAAAATCTAAAACACACACAAACATGCCGCTGGACTACTCCATTGTTGGGTAGTTTCTTGGATTTGGCCGGGCTTCATGTGCGCACTCAAGACCGCATAACCACTGAAAATGCACCGCCGTATGAGCAAAACTGCACGTAGAACAAAGAATTGTGTTTCCTTGCCAAATGAACCGCATGGGGTTGTGTCACAACAGAAATACAAAAAATAGCATTACATCCTACGAAACGCACTGCAACATCAACGCCCCGGTCTGCATCTCACCATCAGAGAAGAAGAAGAACGAGGGTCATGGATTTGCGTAGCGGTCTGAGAGAAAGAAGAACAAGTTGAGATGTAGCAGGATGGGAGGGAGGAGGTGGAGGAATGGGGAGGCAAGAGTCACCGGCGACCCCCAAATTCACCGGCCCCCCTCCAGTCGTTGACAGGGAAGACACCCCCTGAGGGGGACAAAGCGCGGATCTGGCGCCGGGCAGCCGCGAGAGAACAGCGACGGGGGCGGATCCAGCTGCTCCTCGACTCGGTCGTTTGCAGGGGACGACGACGGCGGTGCGGCATCGGTGCCATCGCGAATCTGGGTCGGCGGAGAGGCAGCGGGGCGTGGTTCCACTGGAGCACGCCAAGGCTGGGCGGAGGTAAGTCGGGGCGGCGCGGGGTGGTGGCCGGGCCGGGCACCGTGGGGTGGAGGTGGGCGCCAGGCTGGCGGTGGGCGCCGGAGGTGGCGCCATGAGGTGGGAGGTGGTGGGGCGCCGGAGGTGGGGCGGCACGGGGGTGGGAGGTGGTAGGGATGGGGAAGAAAGGTAGGCAGGGGGGTTGGGATTTTGGGCTACTGTAGTTTTGTCAGGTTGCTAGGCGGTCCAGCTAAGGTGGACGAAGAAGTGTAGAAGTGTTAGCAGAATAAGCTGGGTGTTAGTAGAATAAGACTCTTAAGGGTGTTATCATAATAGACCCACCCTATATATATATATATATATATATATATATATCCACTAAGAGTTTTAGTCCTTTAACTTTTAAAGGATCGGCTAGAGATGGCCTTATGACTTGTTTATTTCAGTTCTTCACAATGTGATACTCTATATTTGCAATTTGCCGTGCAGTTCAATTTCAACAATAATAGTTTTAACAATACCACTATGAATTACGATATTTGGTTGATGTTAAGGATATTGCAATTAACATGCCTTTTCGTTTTTTTAACAATAACTAGTGTACTTTAGACCTGCACAATACCAGTTTGAATGACTATTTGCTTGTTTTTAAATGTTATGCCTGATGCAGTTAACACACGTTTCCACTTCTTGTTTTGCTTAACTAGCGTGCTTAAGCATGCACACTGAAGCTATCATTTGTAGATTATGTTGTCTACCATGGATATGTTTGGTTGATGTTTATCCTATTGTGCTTAACATGCCTTTATATGTACTCATGCAGGACAATATTGAGAACAATGTTGTTTTCCATCGAGGTTATTTTCATCGCATTGCTTATATGTACTCACTGTTCAGGATATCCATAGCTGGTACCATATAGCCTAGGGATGATAAGGGATTAATCGTCGAATCGGACATTTCACTGAATATATCTGTAACCCATTTATCAGTAGGTTAACTAGGGCCATATTTAATATATCTGAGGCTACATAGCAACATACATTGTACTGAATGACTAAATATGCAATCCCAGTCTACATAGCAACCAGGAAGAGTGTTACCTTAATGTTCTGATGATCTCTAGATATACATGTAATAAAATCTTATATAATGGGATGGAGTGAGTGTTGTACTACATCATTTTTCAATTGTTGTTTAGCTTCTAATATTAACTTGGTGCTTTTAGGTACATATATCATTGCCAAAGTTCCACACTTCGACCCTTTCTGGGGCAATGAGATATTCATGAACCAGTGATACGTCTCCAACGTATCTATAATTTATGAAGTATTCATGCTATTATATTATCTGTTTTGGATGTTTATGGGCTTTACTAAACACTTTTATATTATTTTTGGGACAAACCTATTAACCGGAGGCCCAGCCAAAATTGTTGTTTTCTTGCCTATTTCAGTGTTTCGAAGAAAAGAAATATCAAACGGAGTCCAAACGGAATGAAACCTTCGGGAGAGTTATTTTTGGAACGGAAGCAATCCAGGAGACTTGGAGTAGATGTCAGGGAAGCTTTGAGGAAGCCACGAGGCAGGGAGGCGCGCCCTACCCACCTGGGCGCGCCCCCACCCTCGTGGGCCCTCGTGGCTCCCCTGGCCGACTTCTTTCGCCTATATATTTCCATATACCCTAAAAACATCGGGGAGCAGAATAGATCGGGAGTTCCGCCGCCGCAAGCCACTGTAGCCTCCAAAAACCAATCGGGACCCTGTTTCGGCACCCTACATGAGGGGGATCCCTCACCGGTGGCCATGTTCATCATCCCGGCGATCTCCATGACGAGGAGGGAGTAGTTCACCCTCGGGGCTGAGGTATGTACCAGTAGCTATGTGTTTGATCTCTCTCTCTCTCTCTCGTGTTCTTGATTTGGCACGATGTTGATGTATCGCGAGCTTTGCTATTATAGTTGGATCTTATGATGTTTCTCCCCATCTAATGTCTTGTAATGGATTGAGTTTTCCCTTTGAAGTTATCTTATCGGATTGAGTCTTTAAGGATTTGAGAATACTTGATGTATGTCTTGCATGTGCTTATCTGTGGTGACAATGGGATATTCACGTGATCTACTTGATGTATGTTTTGGTGATCAACTTGCGGGTTCAGTGACCTTGTGACCTTATGCATAGGGTTTGGCACACGTTTTCGTCTTGACTCTCCGGTAGAAACTTTGGGGCACTCTTTGAAGTACTTTGTGTTGGTTGAATAGATGAATCTGAGATTGTGTGATGCACATCGTATAATCATACCCACGAATACTTGAGGTGACATTGGAGTATCTGGGTGACATTAGGGTTTTGGTTGATTTGTGTCTTAAGGTGTTATTCTAGTACGAACTCTATGATAGATCGAATGGAAAGAATAGCTTCATGTTATTTTACTACGGACTCTTGAATAGATCGATCAGAAAGGATAACTTTGAGGTGGTTTCGTACCCTACCATAATCTCTTTGTTTGTTCTCCGCTATTAGTGTCTTTGGAGTGACTCTTTGTTGCATGTTGAGTGATAGTTATATGATCCAATTATGTTATTATTCTTTAGAGAATTTGCACTAGTGAAAGTATGAACCTTAGGCCTTGTTTCCTAGCATTGCAATACCGTTTGCGCTCACTTTTATCATTAGTTACCTTGCTGTTTTTATATTTTCAGATTACAAAAACCTATATCTACCATCCATATTGCACTTGTATCACCATCTCTTCGCCGAACTAGTGCACCTATACAATTTACCATTGTATTGGGTGTGTTGGGGACACAAGAGACTCTTTGTTATTTGGTTGCAGGGTTGCTTGAGAGAGACCATCTTCAACCTACGCCTCCCACGGATTGATAAACCTTACGTCATCCACTTGAGGCAAGTTTGCTACTGTCCTACAAACCTCTGCACTTGGAGGCCCAACAACGTCTACAAGAAGAAGGTTGCGTAGTATACATCAAGCTCTTTTCTGGCGCCGTTGCCGGGGAGGTTAGTGCTTGAAGGTATATCTTTAGATATTGCAATCAAATCTTTTAGTTTCTTGTTTATCACTAGTTTATTCTATAAAAGAAAACTACAAAAAAATTGGAATTAAGGTTGCCTCATATGCTTCATCTTTTTAATGTCTTTCGTAAAAATGATGGGAAGGAAAATTGTGCTCAAGTACTAGAAGAAGAATTACATAGAATGCTTGGCATAAAATATGTGAATGATGAGCATGATTGCAATGTTGTTAGTATGAATTCTTTGAATACCCATGACGCTAATGATATGCAAAGCCACAAGCTTGGGTATGCTATGTTTGATGAAGATGATATGTTTAGTCCCCCAAGTTTTGATGAGTAAAATCATTCTGATGAAATCATGCCTCCTATTTATGATGATTATTGTAATGACACGTATGCTATAAAGAATAATGATAACCATGAAACTTGTCATCTTCATTTTAATTTTCAATTGGACTATGCTTCACATGATAGTTATTTTGTTGAGTTTTCTCCCACTACTATTCATGAGAAGAAATTTGCTTATGTGGAGAGTGGTAAAATTTCTATGCAAGTAGATCATGAAAAGAATGCTTTATGTGATGGTTATATTGTTGAATTCATTCATGATGCTACTGAAAATTATTATGAGGGAGGAATATATGCTTTTAGGAATTGCAATAATATCAAGTTTCCTCTCTATGTGTTGAAAATCTTGAAGATTTGCTTGTTTTACCTTCCTATGCTAGTTGTTTTATGTTCCCATAAGTTGTTTGCTCATAAAATCCCTATGCATAGGAAGTGGGTTAGACTTAAATGTGCTAGTCATATTCTTCATGATGCTCTCTTTATGTTTCGATTCTTATCTTTTATACGATCATCATTGAAATCATCATGCCTAGCTAGAAAGGCATTAAAGAAAAGCGATTGCTGGGAGACAACCCAATATTTACCCCTACTTTTTTGTGTGTTCACATGATTAAGCTACTATAGTAATCATTCTTTATAGCTTTTGTTTCAATAAAGTGCCTAGTAGAACCTTTGGGAAGACTTGGGTGGAAGTTAATGTGATCTTGCTGTAAAAAACAGAAACTTTGCGCTCACGAGTTTAGCTGTCATTTTTTACAGAATAATTCTTTTAAGTTGATCATTTTTTCAGAAATTAATAGACAAATTACTCAGGTCCACCAATTTATTTCAGAATTTTTGGAGTTCCAGAAGTATACGTTTGATATAGATTACTACATACTGTTCTGTTTTTGACAGATTCTATTTTCTATGTGTTGTTTGCTTATTTTGATGAATCTATGAGTAGTATCGGAGGGTATCAACCATAGATAAGTTGGAATAAAGTATATATTACACAAATATGAATTTAGAATGAGTTCACAACAGTACCTAAGTGGTGATTTAGTTTCTTATACTAACGGAGCTTACGAGTTTTCTGTTAAATTTTGTGTTGTGAAGTTTCAAGTTTTGGGTAAAGATTCGATGGACTATGGAATAAGGAGTGGCAAGATCCTAAGCTTGGGGATGCACAAGGCACCCCAAGGTAATATTCAAAGACAACCAAGACCATAAGCTTGGGGATGCCCCGGATGGCATCCCCTCTTTCGTCTTCGTTCATCGGTAACTTTACTTGGAGCTATATTTTTATTCACCATGTGATATGTGTTTTACTTGGAGCATCATTTTATTTTGTTAGTATTTGCTTGCTGTTATTTATAATAATTTTTTGCATCTTTATTTTCAATAAAAATTTCAAGGGTAGCCTTTACCATGCTTATTTTGCAAGTATACATGTTGTTGTTTCAAAACAGAAAGTTTACCGCTGTTGCAAAAATTCTTTAGAAAAGTCAGAATGTGATAAAATGTTGAAACCTTTTGCATAATAAGCTATGACAAATTTATTACAGTGGGAATTTTCTTTCATAATTTTTGGATCTAGGGAAGTCTGTATCTTGCTGCATTCTTTACAGACTGTCCTGTTTAGGCAGATTGCTGTTATGTTTGCATATGTTTGCTTGTTTAATGACTCTATTTGAGGATAGGATTATTAAATATGCAGAGGAATTTAGTATGCAATGTTGAATAATAATTTTAGTTATTTGTTACAGTAGAAAATGATAAGGTTTTTGCATTGGTTTATACTAACTTATCTCACGAGTCCTTGTTGAGTTTTGTGTGGATGAAGCCTTTGAGATTTAGGAAGACCGTGATATGAGAGGAATTACGGAGACACAAAAGCTCAAGCTTGGGGATGCCCAAGGCATCCCAAGATAATATTTCAAGAAGTCTCAAGCATCTAAGCTTGGGGATGCCCCGTAGGCATCCCACCTTTCTTCTTCAACAATTATCGGTTAGTATCGGTTTAGACTAAGTTTTTGCTTCTTCACATGATGAGTGCTATCCTTGAAATGTAGTTTTATTTTGTTTTGCTTGATTTTTGAATAATATTTCAAGATCTGAAATTCTTAAATGAGAGAGAGTCTTCACAAAGCTACATAATTATTTAACTATTCATTGATCTTCACTTATATCGTTTTGGAGTAGTTTGTCATTTACTCGTGTGCTTCACTTATATCCTATGAGTAAATAGTTGAATAATTTGAATATCATAAATCTGAAATTATATATGTTTCATATGCCTTTCCCATGGGGAGTAATGCCTTCACATATAAGAAGTAGAGGTGGTAATTTTTTTGAAGGTTAGCAAATATTGTATTGGTCACTTGAACAATTCATGAAAGAATATTGAAGGAAGAGAGATTTCACATATAAATATACTATCTTGGACATCTTTTGTAATTGTGAGCACTCATTAAAATATGACATGCTAAAAGGTTGATGTTGGACAAGGAAGACAACGTAATGGGTTATGTTTTCTTATATCTGAAATAAAGTATATTGTCATGGATCATTCAACATGCTGAGCTTGCCTTTCCCCCTCATGCTAGCAAATTCTTTGCACCAAGTAGAGATACTACTTGTGCTTCCAAACATCCCTTAAACCAAGATATTGCCATGAGAGTCCACCATACCTACCTATGGATTGAGTAAGATCCTTCAAGTAAGTTGTCATCGGTGCAAGCAATAAAAATTGCTCTCTAAATATGTATGATCTATTAGTGTGAAGAAAATAAGCTTTATACGATCTTGTGATGTGGAAGAAATAAAAGCGACGGACTGCATAATAAAGGTCCCTATCACAAGTGGCAATATAATGTGACATTCTTTCGCATTAGGATTTTGTGCATCCAACTATAAAAGCGCATGACAACCTCTGCTTCCCTCTGTGAAGGGCCTGTGTTTTATTCTTGTCTTATACCTTATGCAAGAGTCATGGTGATCTTCACCTTTCCTTTTTACATTTTATCCTTTGGCAAGCACAATGTGTTGGAAAGATCCTGATATATATATCCAATTGGATGTAAGGCATCATGAACTATTATTGTTGACATTACCATTGAGGTAAAAGGTTGGGAGGCGAATCTATAAGCCCCTATCTTTCTCTGTGTCTGATTAAAACTTTGAACCCATAAATATCACGTGAGTGTTAGCAATTATGAAAGACTAAACGATAGTTGAGTATGTGAAGTTTGCTGAATCAAAGCTCTGACATAGACCCTTCACGAAAATAAGATGAATTGTAATTGTTTGATGACTAATAACACGGTTTGTTAGTTTTCAAGAAAGTTTATGATCTATACTTTAACATGTGAATAGTTTGTTACTTGATCATGAGAAGTTTTATGAGTTGAGCTACTATTATGATATATAATGATGCTAGAAAAGGTGATTGAAATTATCATTGATCAAACTTGTGCACCTGCTAGCATTCACACTTCATAAATTATTTGTTTTATCATTTACCTACTCGAGGACGAGCAAGAATTAAGCTTGGGGATGCTGATACGTCTCCAACGTATATATAATTTATGAAGTATTCATGCTATTATATTATCTGTTTTGGATGTTTATGGGCTTTACTAAACACTTTTATATTATTTTTGGGACTAAACTATTAACCGGAGGCCCAGCCCAAATTGTTGTTTTCTTGCCTATTTCAGTGTTTCGAAGAAAAGGAATATCAAACGGAGTCCAAACGGAATGAAACCTTTGGGAGAGTTATTTTGGAACGGAAGCAATCCAGGAGACTTGGAGTAGACGTCAGGGAAGCTTCGAGGAAGCCAAGAGGCAGGGAGGCGCTCCCTACCCCCCTGGGCGCGCCCCCCACCCTCATGGGGCCCTCGTGGCTCCCATGACCGACTTCTTTCGCCTATATATGTCCATATACCCTAAAAACATCGAGGAGCAGAATAGATCGGGAGTTCCGCCGCCGCAAGCCTCTGTAGCCACCAAAAACCAATCGGGACCCTATTTCGGCACCCTGCCGGAGGGGGTATCCCTCAAAGGTGGCCATCTTCATCATCCCGACAATCTCCATGACGAGGAGGGAGTAGTTCACCCTCGGGGCTGAGGGAATGTACCAGTAGCTATGTGTTTGATCTCTCTCTCTCGTGTTCTTTATTTGGCACGATCTTGATGTATCACGAGATTTGCTATTATAGTTGGATCTTATGATGTTTCTCCCCCTCTACTCTCTTGTAATGGATTGAGTTTTCCCTTTGAAGTTATCTTATCGGATTGAGTCTTTAAGGATTTGAGAACACTTGGTGTATGTCTTGCATGTGCTTATCTGTGGTGAAAATGGGATATTCACGTGATCTACGTGATGTATGTTTTGGTGATCAACTTGTGGGTTCAGTGACCTTGTGAGCTTATGCATAGGGGTTGGCACACGTTTTCGTCTTGACTCTCCGGTAGAAACTTTGGGGCACTCTTTGAAGTACTTTGTGTTGGTTGAATAGATGAATCTGAGATTGTGTGATGCATATCGTATAATCATACCCACGGATACTTGAGGTGACATTGGAGTATCTGGGTGACATTAGGGTTTTGGTTGATTTGTGTCTTAAGGTGTTATTCTAGTACGAACTCTATGATAGATCGAACGGAAAGAATAGCTTCATGTTATTTTACTACGGACTCTTGAATAGATCGATTGGAAAGGATAACTGTCGGTGTCAAAACCGGCGGATCTCGGGTAGGGGGTCCCGAACTGTGCATCTAGAATCGATGCTAACAGGAGACGAGGACACGATGTTTACCCAGGTTCGGGCCCTCTCTATGGAGGTAATACCCTACTTCCTGCTTGATTGATCTTGATGAATATGGGTGTTACAAGAGTTGATCTACCACGAGATCGTAATGGCTAAACCCTAGAAGTCTAGCCTATGAGTATACGGCAATGATTCTGTCCTATCCGGACTATGCTCTCCGGTTTATATAGAGATCGGAGAGATCTAGGGTTACACGAGGTTGGTTACATAAGAGGGAATCTTCATAATCAATCGCCTAGCTTGCCTTCCACGCCAAGTAGAGTTCAATCCAGACACGGGTATAGTCTTCGGTCTTCGTGTCTTCATAGCCCATCAGTCCGGCCCAATGAGTAATGTGCCTGGACGCTCGAGACCCTTTAGTCCAGACTCCTCAAGAGCCTCGAACCTGGCTTCAATGACGAGGAGTCCGGCGCGCAGATTGTCTTCGGCATTGCAAGGTGGGTTCCCCTTCCTCTGAACTCCAATATAGTCTTCGGATGTGATGGTTGTATCCAGACTTGTGTACATAATTGCAGAAAATACAATACTCCACAAACCCAATAGGTCGACAACTATTGCGACATTGCATCATGCCCGCCCGGTTATTATTTCCAACCATTGGCTATCCTATCGCCCCACGTCTCGAGAAGCGGTTTTATTGGCACGTCTTGCCAAAGCAGAGATCGTGTCCCCTTATTCATGGGATTTTCAATAATGTTGGTATGGATAACCCAACCATCCCCTGAGTACAACTCTCTGAGGACAGGTAAGTTTCGAGACCCAGGAGGGGATGCTCGATATTCTGGGCCTTTATATAGGGACCCGGACTTGTCTTTCTCTTCTGCACCTGCTTCTTCCTCAATCCCAGCCTCCTCGAGTTCTAGCCCTCGAGTTCCAATCACCAGCCGCCCCAATCATGTCCGGGCCCAGCCGTTTAGGCCGGTGGGTGGCCTCTTCCGTCACGAAGGAGGATATTGCGAAGCTCCGCGTAGCGAGGTACCTGACCCCAGAAATCCTTCATCGGCTTCTTGCCGAGGGGCAGATTATTCCCACCCCCAAATCTGGCGAGAGGGCAGTATTTGTATCCCACTTCCTTCATGGGCTAGGGTTCGCACTTAGCCCCTTTGTCCGGGGGCTCATGTTCTACTATGGGCTAGACTTTCACGATCTGGCCCCGGACGCCATTCTTCTCATCTCGACATTCATCGTCACGTGTGAGGCCTTCTTCCGGACACCTCCGCACTTTGGTTTGTGGCTCAAGACTTTTCATGTGAGACCGCAGGTGACAGAGGAGGAGCAGGCAGAGTGCGGCAGCGTTGTTATAAGCAAGCTTGCCAGCGCGGTTTGGTTTGAAGGATCTTTCGCCGAGTCTGCCGAACTATGGCATCAGGGATGGTTTTATGTCAACGAGTCGCGGGGCTCCAAGTGGATGGCTACTCCTGCTTTCCGACCTGGCCCCCCACACTCTCTTCATGGATCAACAAGGGATTGAACTGGGGATCCGTTAATGAGGTGCAGTCTCTGCAAAGTCGCATCCGAAGCCTTACCGAGAGAGGCATCAAGCTTGTGAACATTGTTCAAGTAATGCTAGTCCGCCGGATCCTGCCATGTCAGCGGCGGCCTATCCGTATGTGGGAGTTCAATCCAGAAGGGAGGCGGACCCTTCAGCACTTCTTCGGCATGAAGCACGAAGGAATGTGGAAATTATATTTCGGGGAGCAAGAGCAATGGCCGGACACCACCGAAGATGTTGGCATCGACTACAATCATCCGGACACTTCGGTAAGTATTCAACACCTCTTATTTCAACATCTTTTGACAAGATACTGAGCACTCCGCCCCTACGCAGGACTGGATAAAGAAAGCGGTATTAATCTGGAGTCCGGTGCCCCTTCCCGAAGATCCCGCGTCCACCCTGCTGACACGGATGTTAATTCCGACACCGTACCGGGTGTCTGCAGAGGGGGTGAGAGCGTGGAGCCCAAAGGAGATGCCTGCCACGGCAAGAAGCGAGTTGCATCTGGAGGCCAGGAGGGGAAACTTTCCAAGAAAGGAAAAATGCCATCATCGGTTGGCTTGAGCCAGGCGAGCGATGTCGATGTGGAGCCTGATGATGAGGACGAACCTCCGGCCAGACCGTAAGTGAAGCGAGGTACTTTAACCATACCTCATTATTTTCTTATTACTGAAGTAGTTTACCGACATGTGCACATCCTTGCAGGTTAATGCCTGGTGTTTCTCAATCGTCATCCTCCTCGGGGGACCTTCTTCCAGATATGATGGAGAGTGACACGCCTTCTCTGGCCTCCTCGCCCAGCAGGGCGGATAATCTTGAGGTGTCATCCCGGAGGGCCCCTCCCGACCGGCAAGTAGCACAGGAAACAAGGAAGGAGTTACCCGAAGGTGGTGCCTCTGTCATTCGGGTTCGGGGTCAAGAATGGCGGCTCGAACTGTCCGCTCCACAACCGGAGATGATTCTGGAGGCAGTTAAGCGGATTCCTCTAAAGGAATATCGTGCTCCGGCAACGGTGTCCGAAGACCCAGGAGTCCCGAAGACGCTGGCGGACATGCTGCGACAGGCGTCCGTTTCAGAGGAGCACCGCGCCTTAATGGTTACGGCGGTCGAAAAGGTTCGCTCCGCGAAGAGCGGGTTGAATGAGGCCTTCATGAGCCTTCTAAGGGGTTTTGAGGTTTGGGATGTAATTTTGTCAATGGAATATTATTGACCGAATGCACCTGTTGTATATGCAGTAGCCCCTGAGACTCGAATTGCCTTCCAAAAGAAGCGATCGGAGGATCGAAAAGACACGCCAGTGCATCTTGACCTTGTTTTAACTTGGAATGCAGACTGTCTTGCTTCCCGCGGCTACCCGTGGTACGGAAGTGGCCGAACTGCAGCGAAAGCTGGATACTGTGGAGGATGACTTGATCAACAGGCGTCTTGACGACTCACAAGATATGTTTTGTGGGCATTCCTTACACCAATGTGCTTTGTAATTTAAGCCTGACTCTGAAAAGAGTTTTATATGGAATATGCATGAATGCAGATGGTGCTGCCGCCGTGGAAGCCCATCGGGCGGAGCTAGCCCGGGCCAAGGAACAGGCCCGGTTTAGTAATGTGGCTGCCGAAAAGGCATCAGCCGAGTTGAGGGCCGAACAAGCCGCACGGCGCCAGGACAAGGAGGCCATGTCCACCATGGCGCGCGAGTTAGAAAATGCAGCTGGCCGCTGTAAACTTCTTGAGAAGGAAGATGAAGCCAAAACGGCTGAACTTGACAAGGCCTTACGAGAGGCGAGAGAGGCGCGGTCTGAATCCAGAGCAGCCCGTGAGGAAATCCGGCAAGCTGGGGATATTGTGGCTGGCAAGCCCTTTTTGCTACAGGCTAAGTTCGGCGATCCGAACTATGCTCAGCTTAACCAAGTATGGAGTGCTCCGGACAATTTTTTAGACTTGCTGAAGAGTTCTTCCGATGTGGTACAGTTTTATCAGGAGTGAGAGGGGTGTGCAACGGAGAAGCTTTTCTGGTCGCAATTCGGCGCGTCGAAGCGCCCTCTATTGTTGAATGAACAGATGTCCCAGTGGGTCGAGCTGCATAGGACATCCGGTGCTGCCATGAAGAACGTCGTAGTCCATTTGTGGCCGACTGAACCTGTTCCGAGTAGTTACTTCGGCCTGGTGCAGCGGCTTGCTGACGCGGTGCCGCGTATCGACGCTATGAAGCGGTCGGCGTGCATTGAAGGTGCACGGATGGCCTTCGCCCGAGTCAAGACGTTCTGGGGGAAGATGAAGGCCATCAATATTGCGACGAAGAGTCCACCCGAAGGCAAGGACCTTCCGGAACCGGAGCATTATTTTGGAGACGTCCTAGAGGCCGCCCGCTTGATAGAGGGTTAGTGCTCGAAAGACATAATATTCGAGTGATGTGTACAAGGGTTGTAACAGGCAACTTTATAGTTAATCTATTTTTTTTGCTCGAAAGCTCGTATTCCTCCCGTGCGGCCGTTTTCAATGTAATCTGAAAGTTTTCCAATCGTCGGCTTCAGCCCCCTCATAGGAAATACGGGGGTGTTCGGAAAAGCATTGAATCACTCTTTATCCAACGTCTTGGTCCATAAAGGAGGTGATAATGCGGTGAACCAGGCAATCGGACTATAGGGCGTTAACACTTTCACTTAGCCATAGGAGTTTTATGGTGGGGCTACGACATAGCCCCTAGTATGTATGCGGCGTATCGTAATATTGTGCCTTGCATGTTTTGATCTGAAAAAGACCCTTCGTGTGACATGAGGAATCGCTAAAGATTCGAATAAGTCGTCAGGTGGTTGACCAGCTCTCGCTGCATCATGACAGTCAGTTTTCGTCTTTCTCTACTGAGGTGCTCATCCGGTCAAAGCCAGGGCACAATCGCAGTAGTTCTCCCTTTACTACCCTAGCCGATAGAGCGGAACGTAGGGTAGCAAACACAGGAGCCGGGCAACCCAACTATTGACCAAAGACAATGATTAGGAGCTGATGCATATAAGGCCAAACTTGCGACGCCGAGGTATGCTATAGAGTTGTTTGGGCTTTTATTGGCGACTCATTTGTTCCCAAACCGAGCCCCTGGCCGGTTATGCCGAGGTGCATCTTGTAACACCGCCGTTGCGGCCGTACTCATTGTAAAAAGAGTATAGAAGATTAGTTCGGATGAAGTTAACTGGGAGTGGAGCAATAAGCCAATGATAAATTCATATATAAAGAAGGAAAAATCCACAACCCCGCCATTTGACATGCTCAGGGTCAGGAACGAAGGAACAAAAGGCATAGTACACGCTCGAAATAAAGAGTGCGGTCTACAAAAACTATTTTGGACCTCCTGTCGCACGTCTGCGCCGCCCGTCCTCTGGGAGGGGAGTCCTTATCTGAAGTAACCCCTTAGGTGAGCGTGCGGATCCGAACTCCGACAGAGTCCGTTGTACATGCAGTCTTGTCGGTCACCTGTTTATAATAAAGAAGAGTAAAGAAGAATGGATAAAAAACGTTACGGGAATGCTTGCAGGGTTGTCTATATTGTGCTACCGCCGATGCCCATGGTATCTTGAGCGTGTAGTGATGTATGCGTGGTGTAAATCTTGCCATCATAGTGGGTGGCTGGCGGAAGCCGAACTTCTATTTCCGCTCCGGTAGTGGTCGAACGTCGAGGGAAGCGCCGGCTCCGGTGTTAATTTGGCGAGCCTTGCCGTCGTCTTTATCGCTTGGTGACTTGCTCCCCTTGTATTCGGCATTAAGCTTGCCTGCCTGCTTGAAGACCCAACAGTTTCTGTTGGTGTGATTAGCTGGCTTATCAGGGTGCCCGTGAATCTGACAAGGTCGGTCCAATATCCTGTCAAGGGCGGATGGTCCGTCCTGTTTGGCCTTAAATGGCTTCTTCCGTTGACCGGGTTTCGGATTGTGAAATCCGGCGTTGATCGCTATCTTATGCAATCTTTCATCATTGTTGCGACTGTTATGCTCGTTTAGTCGTGGCTTGCCGTTGCCGTCTTGGATTTCGGAAGTTCCCGGGTCGCTGGCGCTGTTGCTTTTGCGAGAGAGCCAGTTGTCTTCTCCCGCACAAAAGCGAGTCATTAGAGCGGTAAGGGCTGTCATGGATTTGGGTCCTTCCTGGCCGAGGTGACGTGCTAGCCATTCATCCCGGACGCTATGTTTGAAGGCCGCTAGGGCTTCCATGTCCGGATAGTCGACAATTTGGTTCTTTTTGACTAAGAACCTAGTCCAGAGTTCCCTGGTTGACTCTCCGGGCTGTTGGATAATATGACTTAAGTCATCGGCCTCTAGTGGCCGGACATATGTTTCTTGGAAGTTGTCACGAAAGGCGTCTTCCAGATCTTCCCAACTGCCAATAGAATTTTCTAGCAAGCTGTTTAGCCAAGACCGTCTTGGCCCTTAAGCTTGAGAGGCAGGTATTTAATGGCATGAAGGTCGTCTCTGCGAGCCAAGTGGATATGGAGGAGGAAGTCCTCAATCCATACTGCGGGATCTGTTGTTCCATCGTATGATTCGATGTTGATGGGTTTAAACCCGTCCGGGAATTCATGCTCCGTTACCTCGTTGGTGAAGCAAAGAGGGTGTGCGGCTCCTCTATGTTGGCCCACACTGTGGATCACATATGGCGGGCTCCGCTTACGGTTTTCGGACCGAGCATGCTCAGATCTGTTGTGTCCGAATAGATAACCGTTATTGCTGGCCGGGGCGTGTCTCCGCGATCTGTGTGTCGATTTTGTGTATCCGGTTCTACCCTCCGGTTCTTGTTGGACGTCGCGAGTGTCCCCCCGAGCCTCTTTATTCTTGCTTGGACGGCCGGATGGGTTTGTATGGTGCTCTATTGGGGCTGCTGCCTTGCCCGGAACAAACTGTGGTCGGCCTACCGGCTTATTCGATGGTAGTCTGGGCTCCAAAGCCTTGCCATCGTATTGAGGGAGCCACCTACTGTTGTGGTGGCTTTTGTCTGGGACGCTAAGGTCGTACTCTTCGGCAGTCAGGACCTCGGTCCATCTATCGTTGAGCAAATCTTGGCTCACTTGAAGCTGCAGCTGCTTCCTCCTTAGGCTCCTTGCCGTGGCTATGAGCCGGCATTTAAAGCGCTCCTGTTCTATAGGGACACGATGAATTCCTCGTTGCCGAGGCTCTCTTTTCCTCGGAGAGTGGAAGGTAATTACTATCCTCCGAGTCCCCGTATGTGGCCTGTTCGTCAGGGCTATCCTGCCCTCTTTCCTGATCCTCCTGTTCGGATCCTGTTTGCACAGGGTCTTCGTTGTCCGGAGTACTATCACCTCTGATGCTGATGTTGTTTTCCCTTGAGTGACGTGGCTGATAGTGGCGCCGGGGGTGCCGGTGTTCAGACTGTGTACGAGGAGGCTTATCCTCGACTGGATCCTTTTTGTCATCGTTGAGTTCGTCATTGGGTGTGTCCACCATACATACGTCATACCAGGAAGTGGTCGCCCCATGTGTAGCGGATAGTAAGCTCTGGTTTTGCCCCTCATCGTCGTCCAAACCGTCGATGTCTTCGGAGCGGGGGTCAGGCGTATTGGTTGGTTCGTCGACGGTGGCTATGGAGTGGGTGGAGGGTGGGAAGCAAAATTCTCCGTCGTCCGTCGTAAGGCCGAACCGAACATAGTTCGGCGACGAGCCGTTAGCCAGGGATAGGTTTTTAGTGAATTTAATAGGTCGCCCATGGGCGAGTGTTGGAAGATATCCGCGACGCTGAACTTGAAGATCGATAGCCGATCGAGTTCGGTATCCGCGGGCTCGCTGGGTTCGGAACTCGATATTGGAGACAAGTCCGGGGTTCCATAGATGCATGTATCGTACGAAGTGGAATCTGCATGCGGCTCCACCGCCGCCAAGTTGTTAGCCCCCCTGATGGGGTTGAGCTTCCCATCTTCGGACGACTTGATCTGCTCCGGCTCTAAGTCCAGAGTTGTTACAGGAGCTATCTCCTGGATACGGCCCAATGACAGGTTTAAGCCATGTTTATCGGGGCGAAGGGGAGCGGTTGCCGCGGTCTCGAATCCATCGAAGATCAAGTCTCCACGGATGTCCGTGACGTAGTTAAGGCTTCCGAATCTGACCTGATGGCCAGGGGCGTAGCTATCAATTTGCTCCAGATGGCCTAGCGAGTTGGCCCGCAATACGAAGCCACCGAATACAAAGATTTGTCCGGGGAGGAAGGTTTCTACCTGGATCACGTCATTACTGCCGATCGAAGGGGCCATCGAATCCTTTCATCGACGGCACAGCGGAACTCTCAATGAAAGCACCAATGTCGGTGTCAAAACCGGTGGATCGGGTAGGGGGTCCCGAACTGTGCGTCTAGAATCAATGGTAACAGGAGACGGGGGACACGATGTTTACCCAGGCTCGGGCCCTCTCTATGGAGGTAATACCCTACTTCCTGCTTGATTGATCTTGATGAATATGGGTGTTACAAGAGTTGATCTACCACGAGATCGTAATGGCTAAACCCTAGAAGTCTAGCCTATGAGTATATGGTAATGAATCTGTCCTATCCGGACTATGCTCTCGGGTTTATATAGACACCGGAGAGATCTAGGGTTACACGAGGTCGGTTACATAAGAGGGGATCTTCATAATCAATCGCCTAGCTTGCCTTCCACGCCAAGTAGAGTCCAATCCAGACACGGGTATTGTCTTCGGTCTTCCTGTCTTCATAGCCCATCAGTCCGGCCCAATGAGTAACAGGCCGGACGCCCGAGGACCCCTTAGTCCAGGACTCCCTGAATAACTTTGAGGTGGTTTCATACCCTACCATAATCTCTTCGTTTGTTCTCTGCTATTAGTGTCTTTGGAGTGACTCTTTGTTGCATGTTGAGGGATAGTTATATGATCCAATTATGTTATTATTGTTGAGAGAACATGCACTAGTGAAAGTATTAACCTTAGGCCTTGTTTCCTAGCATTGCAATACCGTTTACGCTCACTTTTATCATTAGTTACCTTGCTGTTTTTATATTTTCAGATTACAAAAACCTATATCTACCATCCATATTGCACTTGTATCACCATCTCTTTGCCAAACTAGTGCACCTATACAATTTACCATTGTATTGGGTGTGTTGGGGACACAAGAGACTCTACATTATTTGGTTGCGGGTTGCTTGAGAGAGACCATCTTCAACCTACGCCTCCCACGGATTGATAAATCTTAGGTCATCCACTTGAGGGAAATTTGCTACTGTCCTACAAACCTCTGCACTTGGAGGCCCAACAACGTCTACAAGAAGAAGGTTGCGTAGTAGACATCAACCAGCATCAAGTGAGGAAACTGATAAATATTGTTATTAAAATGGGTCCAAAGACGTCAATCGAACTATTTGATTACACTTTATGCAAGACAACGATGGCTGCATCATGGTAAGTAAGAACCTGCAGCCTTCTTTTCTTGCCCGTAATGAGTTGTGTTAGATGAAAATGTCTGAATCTTTTTTCCTTTGCAGTGGATCCTGAAGCAGTTTACTCAAGATTACCTCTCAAACTACATGATTGGCGGCTGGCCATCACAAGAGGTTGGACTAGAGTCCTGCATGCCTTCTGCATCCAGGAGAGCACAATAGGGCCATTTCGCTTCACCTTGTTCAGCAAACGGAATGTATGTCGCCTCTTTCTTTACCATCTGTAATACTACAAGTATATAACCCTGGTTCATCATTCTTTATTTGGTGCTTATGTAATTCTTAAACATATGTACCCGTGAATCGAATAATGCATTGGTTGTTTGAACCTAATGGATATGAATAAAGCTAAAGCCTACTTTCAAGTTTAAATTATGTACAATTTAAATAGTAGCAATTAAATTAGGGCGAAACTAGGGTGTGCAGGTCATTACGGTGCACACGGTTAATAAAGCACAGTGTGTGCGATATAGATCATAATCCGACACGGTTCACGGAGAGGAAGCGTGTGTAACAATGCACACAGTTGCCATTTGCAAAGCGTGTGTGATGTCAGACACTATCGCATACGGTGCGGGAAAACTAAATGTGTGTGATTGTCTACCTATCGTACACGGTTTTATAATCATGAACTGTTTGTGATGTGCCAGGCATCGTAAAACTCCCGTGCCTGGAATCTGCCTGGATTTAGGTAAAACCACAGAACTCCGACTGCGATGGCAATGTGAGCACAAACGAGTAGCAAGGATGAAGCGTTTGGGATATTCGAGATATCAAAAACGGTTATATAGGGACAACTGTATGCATCAAGGCTCCCTATCCCCGACAGTTTCTAGGTCGTGTGGGAAGGACCCCCCTATCGCCGTCACTCACTAGGCGACGGTTCCAAATGCCGTCGCGGAAAGGGGTTAAAAACCGTTTGTATAGCACTGACGCGTACTAGTGTGAGACAACAGGCATGCCAGCA
The DNA here is from genome assembly GCA_021605145.1 of Aegilops bicornis. NCBI lineage: Eukaryota > Viridiplantae > Streptophyta > Magnoliopsida > Poales > Poaceae > Aegilops > Aegilops bicornis. Next base: position 548,259,688 of record CM038672.1, read on the forward strand.
GCGGGTCTATGTTTATCTTTTTCATCGGGTTTGGCAATTCTAGCAGCTTCATCACAGAAGTAAATAACATGCCCATCTATATTTTCAACCAAGAGATCTGTAACCATAGCAACACTATCTATGTTCTACTTTGATTTGTTCAGCTGGTTTGGAAGTTCTAATATAACTTTTATTGACCATAGTTGAAATTTTAGCATGTTCCTTTTTCCTAACAGGAAAAGGTGGTTTTTCAATATAAGCAGTAGGAACAACTGGATCAACATTATAAATGATAGTTTCATCTTTAGCTATTACCAGTTATTTAATTTCTTCTTTAATAGGTGGGTGATATTTAAACCACTTCTCCTTAGGGAGATCAACATGACTAGCAAATGATTCACAAAAGGAGGCTACTATCTTGGAGTCAAGTCCATATTTAGTGCTAAACTTTTGAAAAGCATCGGTATTCATAAAAGATTTAACACAATCGTACTTAAGCTTAATACCTGACTCTTTACCTTTGTCGAGTTCCCAATCTTCAGAGTTGCGTTTAATTCTTTCTAAAAGATCCCGCCAGAAGTCAATAGTCTTCTTCATAAAAGAACCCGTACAAGAAGTATCAAGCATGGATTGATCATCACGAGAAAGCCGAGCATAAAAATTCTGAATGATAATTTCTCTTGAGAGCTCATGATTGGGGCATGAATATAACATTGACTTAAGCCTCCCCAAGCTAGAGTGATACTTTCTCCTTCACGAGGCCAACAAATATATATATTTTGATCACGATGAACTAGATGCATAGGATACATTTTTTGGTGAAATTCCAATTTCAGTCGATTCCAATTCCAAGATCTAATATCATCGCATAACCTATACCATACCAATGCCTTTCCCTTCAAAGATAAAGGGAACACCTTCTTCTTAGCTTCATCTCCAGGTAAACCTCCAAGCTTAAATAATCAACAAATTTCTTCCACATATATCAAGTGCATATCAGGATGCGGTTCCATCTCCTGCATAAGGATTAGCTAGCAGTTGTTCTATCATACCCGAAGGAATTTCATAACCAATATTTTTAGTAGGTGCAGTAGGTCACTCTCGCAACATGAAGCACCAATATATCCAAATCAGTCCCTTACGGAATAGCACATAAACTAGGGTTTAAGTTTCTGTCACTCTCGCAACCCATTGATATGTCTCCAACCTATCTATAATTTTTTATTGTTCTATTCTATTATATTATCTGTTTTGGATGTTTTATATGCATTATTATGCTATTTTATATTATTTTTGGGACTAACCTATTAACCTAGAGCCCAGTGCCAGTTCCTGTTTTTCCTTGTTTTAGAGTTTCGCAGAAAAGGAATATCAAACAGAGTCTAAACGGAATGAAACTTTCGCGATGATTTTTCTTGGACCAGAAAACATCCAGAGGACTTGGAGTACACTTCAGGGAAGCCACGAGGTGGCCACAAGGACAGAGGGCACGCTCCCCACCCTTGTGGGCCCCTTGTGACTGAAGGAAATATGCCATAGAGGCAATAATAAAGTTGTTATTTATATTTCCTTATATCATGATAAATGTTTATTATTCATGCTAGAATTGTATTAACCGAAAACTTAGTACATGTGTGAATACATAGACAAAACAGAGTGTCCCTAGTATGCCTCTACTTGACTAGCTCGTTGATCAAAGATGGTTAAGTTTCACGACCATAGACATGTGTTGTCATTTGATGAACGGGATCACATCATTAGGAGAATGATGTGATGGACAAGACCCATCCGTTAGCTTAGCATAATGATCATTAAGTTTTATTGCTATTGCTTTCTTCATGACTTATACATATTCCTCTGACCATGAAATTATGCAACTCCCGAATACCAGAGGAACACCTTGTGTGCTATCAAACATCACAACGTAACTGGGTGATTATAAAGATGCTCTACAGGTGTCTCCGAAGGTATTTGTTGGGTTGGCATAGATCGAGATTAGGATTTGTCACTTCGAGTATCAGAGAGGTATCCCTGGGCCCTCTCGGTAATGCACATCATTATAAGCCTGGCAAGCAATGTGAATAATGAGTTAGTTATGGGATGATGCATTACGGAACGAGTAAAGAGACTTTTCGGTAACGAGATTGAAATAGGTATGATGATACCGATGATCGAATCTCGGGCAAGTAACATACCGATGACAAAGGGAATAACGTATGTTATTATTACGGTTTGACCGATAAAGATCTTCGTAGAATATGTAGGAACCAATATGAGCATCCAGGTTCCGCTATTGGTTATTGGCCGGAGATGTGTCTCGGTCATGTCTACATAGTTCTCGAACCCATAGGGTCCGCACGCTTAACATTCGATGACAATTTGTATTATGAGTTATGTGTTTTGGTGACCGGAGTTTGTTTGGAGTCCCAGATGAGATCACGAACATGACGAGGAGTCTCGAAATGGTCGAGAGGTAAAGATTCATATATTGGAAGGTAGTATTCAGACATCGGAATGGTTTCGAGTGGTTCGGGTATTTTACCGGAGTACCGAGGTGTTACCGGAACCCCCCGGGGAAGTATTGGGCCTACATGGGCCTTAGTGGAGAGAGAGGAGGGCCGCAAGGGGTGGCGCCGCGCCCCCATGGAAGTCTGAATTGGACTAGGGGAGGGGCGGCGGCCCCTTTCCCTCTCCCTCTCCCTCTCCTTCCTTTTCCCCTCCGGTAAGAAAGGAAAAAGGGGGGGCGAATCCTACTAGGAGTGGAGTCCTAGTAGCACTCCCCCCCCCCCATGGCGCGCCCCTCTTGGTCGTCCGCCTCCTCCTCCCTCCTTTATAAACGGGGCAAGGGGGCACCCCATAGCACATCAATTGTTCTCTTAGCCGTGTGTGGTGCCTCCCTCCACAATTTACACCTCCGGTCATAGCGTCGTAGTGCTTAGGCGAAGCCCTGCGCGGATCACATCACCATCACCGTCACCACGCCGTCGTGCTGACGGAACTCTCCCTCGACCCTCTGCTGGATCAAGAGTTCGAGGGACGTCATCGAGCTAAACGTGTGCTGAACTCGGAGGTGCCATATGCTCGGTGCTTGATCGGTTGGATCGCGAAGACGTTCGACTACATCAACCGCGTTAACATAACGCTTCCTCTTTCGGTCTATGAGGGTACGTAGACACACTCTCCCCCTCTCATTGCTATGCATCTTCTAGATAGATCTTGCGTGATCGTAGGAATTTTCTAAAATTGCATGCTACGTTCCCCAACAGTGACTCCACTGGCCTATTTCTTCCACCTATATATATTCTCAAATATTCCAAAACAAATCAGGAGAGCCACGAAAAAACTTTTTCACTGCCGCAATCTTCTGTACCCATGAGATCCCATCTAGGGGCCTTTTCCGACGTCCTGCCGGAGGGGGATTCGATCACGGAGGGCTTCTACATCAACACCATTGCTCTTCTGGTGAAGCGTGGGCAGTTTACCATAGACCTAGGGGTCCATAGCTAGTAGATATGACTTCTTCTCTCTCTTTGATTCTCAATACCATGTTCTCCTCAATGTTCTTGGAGATCTATTCGATGTAATATCTTTTTGCGGTGTGTTTGCCGAGATCCAATGAATTGTGGATTTATGATCAGCTTATCTATGAATATTATTTGAATCTCCTCTGGATTCTTATATGCATGATTTTATATCTTTGAAAGTCTCTTTGAACTATCAATTTGGTTTGGCCAACTAGATTGGGTTTTCTTGCAATGGGAGAAGTGCTTAGCTTTGGGTTCAATCTTGCGGTGTCCTTTCCCAGTGCCAGTAGGGGCAGCAAGGCACATATTGTATTGTTGCCATCGAGGATAACAAGATGGGGTTTTCATTACATTGCTTGAGTTTATCCCGCTACATCATGTCATCTTACTTAATGCGTTACTCCATTCTTCATGAACTTAATACTCTAGATGCAGGCAGGAGTCGGTCTACTTGATACAGACGTGATGCCTATATTCATGATCATTGACTTAGATATCGCCATAACTTTGCGCTTTTCTATCAATTGCTTGGCAGTAATTTGTTCACCCACCATAATATTTTCTATCTTCAGAGAAGCCTCTAGTGAAACCTATGGCCCCCGGGTCTACTTTCCATCATATAAGTTTCTGATCTACAATTTTAGTTTCCTATTTACTTCCTTTGCAATCTTTTACTTTCCGTTCCATAAACCAAAAATACCAACAATATTACTCTACCGTTTATCCATCTCTATTAGATCTCACTTTGCAAATAACCGTGAAGGGATTGACAACCCCTTTACCGCGTTGGGTGCAAGTTGGTGTTTGTTTGTGCAGGTATTCGAGGACTTGCGTGTTGTCTCCCACTGGATTGATACCTTGGTTCTCAAAACTGAGGGAAATACTTACTCTACTTTGCTGCATCACCCTTTCCTCTTCAAGGGAAAAACCAATGCAAGCTCAAAAAGTAGCACCCATCATCTAATAACTACTCCACAATGCATTCCCTTAGGCCCAATATGGTGAAGTGTCATGTAGTCGACGTTCACATGACACCACTAAGAGAATCACAACATACATACCATCAAAATATCGAACACATATAAAATTCACATGATTACTTGCAACAAGATTTCTCCCATGACCTCAAGGACAAAAGTAACTACTCACAAATGATAATCATGCTCAAGATCAGAGGGTTATTAAATAGCATAATGGATCTGAACATATAATCTTCCACCAAATAAACCATATAGTAATCAACTACAAGATTTAATCAACACTACTAGTCACCCACAAGTACCAATCTATAGTTCTGGTACAAAGATTGAACACAAGAGATAAACTAGGGTTTGAGAGGAGATGGTGTTGTTGAAGATGTTGATGGAGATTGCCCTCCCAAGATGGGAGAGTTGTAGGTGATGATGATGACGATGATTTCCCCCTCCGGGAGGAAAATTCCCCGGCGGAATCGCTCCGCCGGAGGGCAAAAGTGCTCCTGCCCAAGTTCCGTCTCGAGACGGCGAATCTTCGTCCCGAAAGTCCTCTCTTTATTTTTTTAGGTCAAAAAGACTTATATACCAGAAGAGGGGCACCAGATGTGGGCCGAGGAGGGCACAACCCACCAGGGCACGCCTGGGCTCCCTGGCGTGCCCAGGTGGGTTGTGACCACCTGGTGGGCCCCCTCTGATACTTATTGGCTCCAATAAAAAATCTCCGTAAAGTTTCAGCTCATTTGAAGTTGTGCAGAATAGGTAGTCTGACGTAGATTTTTCAGGTCCAGATTTCCAGCTGCCGGAATTCTTCCTCTTTATGTGAATCTTGCATATTATGAGAGAAAAGGCATTAGAATTACTCCAAAAAGCATTATTATGGATAAAAATAATATAAATAACAGTAGTAAAACATGATGCAAAATGGACGTATCACCCTACAACATGCACATCATCCAACAACGCAAAATGTGAGGTCGTTATCGTATCAATGGTACGTCGTCCAAACCACTGTCACCAAGTTTTGTGACATAGTTGCTCGGCTGGAGGTAAGGTGGCCATTGCATGCGGCAGTGGAGGAGATCTTGAGTTTTGCTTCTTCTTGCTCAACTTGACGATTGAATCATTCACTCACTCAATGTTTTCTCTACATATTGTGTAGCCCGTACACGTTGCCATGATGTACTACAGGATAGAGGAACGGCCATTTAGGTAAATACACAATTGGATGAAGCTGAAGGGGCAGTATGTGTAGGACGACATGATCCGTTCATGAAAAACTTGTTGAACATCCGGTTAATCTCGTTGAATTTGAATTATTGTTGTATTAGACTTATTTATATGCTATGTATGGATGATTTGTGCTATTTTATATCCGAACTTTGAGACTTCCGTTGGGTTTGCATGAATTTGCCCGGTCTGTTGAAATGTGGTTTCAAATGTATGTGGGTAGTGTTGGATGGCCGACTCCCCAATCCTTGTCCGCGAACTGGTCCCTCTGTCCATGGACGGATGCAGACGAAAATTTGCGGGTCAATGTTAGAGATGTCCTTATTGTTTTTCTGTTTTGCGGGTTTATTGGTTTGTTGACATGCAGATGGCATCTGATAGCTAGGAAAGATAAGAAGTTAGCAAGAGGAGCACACTGACTAGCTTGTCTTGTCGAGATGTAGAAATGTAGAATCATGGATGATGTTTGAATAGTTGATTAGTTGTGTGCTTAGTACTAAACCTGATTTGAGGAGCCCCCTAGCTGGACAGATTAGGACGACACAATTCTTTTTTTCTCTTTCACAGGGAGATGTTTCAGGCAGCCAACACAAAAATAAGGGCATTTTGATTCGCAGATTTCTCAAAAGCGGGAATAGGAAAAATGGAGGAATGGAGTGACATGACCTCTTGTATGATGTATCTTATAGGATTACAAACCTACATAAATCTGGATTGAAGTGTGTTTGATAGCACATATTTTTTTCCAACATGAAGCACAAATAAATCATATGAAAAAAATTCATAAAGATCCCAATTCTGCAGACCAAAATACCACCGCGGGAAAAATTACTAATTAAGGATTCAGATCCTCGCCCTACAAAAAAAAGGATTCAAATCTTCTAAAAATTACATGAAATTCCTTTGAATCAAAGGAGCCCTAATTCTTGAGCCGCTCTAATTTCAGAAAAAAAATTAGATGTGCACTTTACCATAAACTAATGGCAAAGCGACATGCTTTACCATATTTAAAAGTTTGTGACATGGCTTACTAGATTTAAGAAGCATAATTCCATAGTTCACCATATTTTGGCTCAATTTGTAGTAGCTGAACTTATCTTTTACTACCTCCATTGGGAATTACTTGACGTGACATCTAGATACATCCAATTTTCAGCGTCAAGTATTTCCGGACAGTGTTGGAGATGCCCTAATGCGGGTAATTTCTAGTACATGTAGCGAAACTGATGAAACAACATCGAATGGTGGCCGGATAGTCGTGATCTAATTCCTCGTGCGCAGCGCAAGGGTTTGGACTCCGTGGCCATCCTCACCGTGTGGATGTTGTGGAAGGAGCGCAACAGCCGTGTCTTCTGGCGCTTAGCGGTCGTGGCTCGGGAGCTATGTCGGCGTATCGAAGAGGAAGCCAGGTCGTGGAAGATCTTTGGAGCTCCTTTGTAGGACGTTGTTTTTCTTCTTGCCCCATTTTGGTTGCCTGCCAGGAACAATCGTGTTGTCCCCTGTAACCGCAGCCTGCCGCCGGACACCCTGTCCTATTTTCTTTCTTCTAATATACATCGGTGCAAGCCTTTTGCGTGTTCAAAAAAAAAACTGATGAAACAAAAGGGAGTATCTAGAACTCATTTAGATGAGATATAATTAGGTCTCATTCACTTTGAAAATAAGAACAGGTACAACCCACGTCAGCACACACGCATCTTATAGCATCACATCCAATGGCTATAAAAGGTGAATGAGATCAAATTATATCTCATCTAGATGAGTTCTAGCAAAACTGGAAACAAAAACCTTGAGCAAGACTAGAAAGCCCGCCCCTCTCGGAGCAAATATTTTTTTTATGAAGAAGATGTATTACCGCAGTTTGAGCTCAGGGTGAGGTATGGAGAAAGGTTGTTGGCAACTTATCTGGGTCAAAACATTGATGACGTGGGCGCTAGTTGTTAATGGTCAGGTCAAGATTAACTCACTAATCATGCTTGTCTAGCTCGAATAATGTTCCATCACGGACATCCCTCGGAAAAATGTTGCATCACGGACATGATTCTTCTGCAACGTGACGCGGACCTAACCACATGATGTAGCCTTTCATTCTGAGTGGCTCAGTGCATTTCCCTTCCATCCGTTCGAGCCTATACATGTGGACAATAATTAACCTTATCGGGTCTTAGTGAAAAGGTGATAATGCACAAGCTGGTTAATTTGTAGATCAAGCTCCAGCAATGCTCATGCTGGACCTAGTGAAAACCATACGGACCATGGACACATGGACTCCCTCCCATCTTTTAGCAATGTGACATGGACCAAACCGCATGATGTACTAGTGTGTTAATGATCTAATTAGTGCCTTTCTTTTTCGCTCCATTGTGGCATGGACTTTACCTCTGAGTGCTTAATCATTATGAGGTAATGTCCTTGACAGTGGCGTTAATTTGTAGGTCAAGCTGCAATTGTGCGGTCATCAGATCAGATCCTTCAAAGTAGTATCTAGAATCAGGTCTAGCAGATAACTTTGTGCTGCAATCCTGCCTTGCTTGGGAAGACAAAGCAAAGCTATGGTCCTTTAACTTGGTTCGTCCGGAAAGCTAACAAAAGGCAGTATTAACCCTTGGCCCGTTACATTTTTCTTTTGACTACCAAGAACTAGCAAATACAAGATGTTCTAATTTTTTTAATCTAAATTAGATGTATATAAACACGTTTCAGTATGTTATCTACTCGTTTCAGTCCGTATGTAGTATATCAAAAAATAGAAACAATTTACTTTTACCATACCGCACGCCAATTAAGTAGCAATCAAATCAAGGAAATCGATCAAACGATTCCGGAACACTAAGGGCCTGTTCTGATATCCTCCCACTCCACGCTTCACAAAATTCTGGAGCGAAGCAGAGCCGAACGATTTTGCCGCCGGAAGCTAGCTTCGGGAAGCTTTGGGCGATTCCAGTGCAACAAACTGGAGCGAGGTCGGCCCAGCTCCACCAAATCGAAAAGATGAAGTTTGATGATATTACGACCGATGTGCCACCGCTTAAGAAAACGGTTCGCTCTTTCCCTCATAAAGAAAATGGTTTGCTCTCCCTCGTACGTAACCTTTCCTCTCTCCCTCGAAATGGGCTGGTTTCAGCCGGCCCAAATGCCACCGAACAGGCCAGATCTTGGTCTAGCTGGGCTGCCAGCCAATGGATCGCTCGAAGAAGCTATCGATCGAGCAGAAAGGATTGAGATCGCCAGGCAGAGCGAGAAGCTAGCGTGAGAAGCTGGTTATGTGAAGTTTTGTGAAGTTGGAGGAGATCAGAACAGGCCCTAAGAGGAGCTCCCGTGTCAGTCACTTTCATTCCTCTTCACAGGTACTTTTTCTTTACTTTTTAGAAAGTCCAGATGATGAAACGCAGAGACCTAGAATGTAGAAGATCATAACATGAGCGATTCGGCAAATTTGGATTAAAAACATCCATAACATCTTAAAGCATCTATAACCAAAAGTATCAAATTTTGGTCCCCAAACGCCCGCGGACCCGCCCAGGCGTGTCCGCGGACAGTGATTAGGCATCACACAAAATTGCTCCTTCACAACCGGATGCATCTAAACCGAATACTAAAATCCATATTAGCTCATGCAAATCCATATTAGAGCATCTCCAACAGCCGCGCTAAACTAGCGCCGCGCCGCAAATTAGGCCGTTTTAGCGCGCACGCAACGCGGCGGGTGGCTCCAGCGGGCACGCAAAAACCGCGATCGCGCTATAACGAGTTGGGCGTGCGGTCGGATACGCTATCCCGCGCGATGTATTTGGGGCGCCCGCTTCACAAGGCACACCTGAAGGCCGCGCCAAGACTCTCTCCTCTCCGCCTCCTCGCCCGCGCGCGGCGCCGTGAACTTCACCATGGGCGACGCGCTCCGGCACCCGCTCACCCTATTATGCAGTCGCGACCCCTCCCCTCCCCGCCGCCGCCGCGCCGCCGGAAACCCTAGCAGGGGCGTTGGCGTCGCCACGCCGAACTCCGTCGAACAGCGGCCTCCACAACCTCTTCTTGCCGCCCGCGGATGACCACGTCGACGAAGCGTCGCGCCAGCGCCGTCCCAGAACGCCGCGCACCTCGAAGCTCCCCAATGCGGCGCGGCCGAAGAAGGGCAAGACATCCGCGAAGAAGAAAAAGGCGGCGGACGGCTCCGGCAGCTCGAAGGCGAGGGGAAAGAAGCTTGCAGGGCGTTCGACGGGCGCGGCGGCTACCGAAGCGCCGGCGAGCTCACTTGCTGAGCTGGCCGCCGACGCGCACCACGTGTTTGACAAAATGCCCCCAAGGTAAAAAAAAATCTAACTTTTATTTTTTTGTTTTTCAATGCATCATCATATAGATAGCTTATTTGCATTGTTCAAAAGACTTTGTAGTCTCAACGATGATGCATACATGTCAACTATGGGTGTTGGGTCCAACAATTCGCATTGGTCTCAAACCAATGACATCCATTTCGAAGACCATGAGTTTGAGGTGGACGAGGAGGGTGAGGACATTGTCGACGCGCCGAAAGGAAGAGCGGGCAATTACACCAACAAAGATGACATCTTACTATGCAACACTTGGTTGCAAGTGTCGAGGGATCCATCCATTGGAGGTGATCAAAGTAGAGATGCTTATTGGGGGTGAATGAAAGAACACTTTGATGCTCACAACGTGAGTGGAATTGACCGCTCCGAGAGATCACTTCGGTCCCGATGGTCGACAATCAACTCGGATTGTCAAAAGTGGTGACCACACAAAAGGCGCTTGATAAGATTAACCCAAGTGGCACAAATGAGGATGATAGAGTAAGTGGCATCTCATACATGTTCATCGTACTTGTTTTTGGTGTCCGAAGTGCTAACTTGTTTTGTTTTTCTTGTAGTACAACATTGCACAAAACTTGTTCAAAGAAGAGGTGAGGACAACCAAGAAGGGGAAGATCAAGAAAGGAAGGATCTTTACCTTGCCTCATTGCTATGAAGTGTTAAAGGATGATGAGAAATGGAAGAAGCGTGAAGACTTGGATGATTTGCATTTGAGCAACAAACGCAAGCAAACAATTGAGTTGAATGATGATGATGAGGAGGAGGATGCATCAAGTGATGACGGCAAGAGAAGCCCCACACCCAACTCGGTTTCATACTCGAAGCCAAAACGACCGGATGGGTGCAAGAAAGACAAAACCGAAAAGAAGAAGAGGAAAGGAGATGATGAGCTCAAAAATGCTATGGAAGCAATTGTGAAGGCAAGAAAAGAAGCCAACGAGGTGAGGAAAATGGCAAGGAACCAAGATGTCGCGGCCGAGGAGAGGAGGTTGGCGGCCGAGGAGAGAAGGGTGGCGGCCGAGGAGAGGAAGGTGGCTTTGGAGGAGAGGAAGGTGAGCAATGAGGAGCGAACTAGATTGTTGGAATGGGAGAAGCACTTGTTCTTCTTGGACACATCCAACCTCAATGAAGCGCAAAAGGAATATGTCAATCTTGCCCGTGAAGAAGTGTTGATGCAAAAAAGAGCCATGATTCACGCAATGGGTGGCGGTGGCCTTGGCGACATGGGTGGCGGTGGCCTTGGCGGTGGCATTGGCGGTGGCATTGGCGGCATGGGTGGCGGTGGCCTTGGCGCCATGGGTGGCATGGGTGGCTTCGGAGATACCATGAGCGGTTTAGGTCCCATGGGAGGGATGGGTGCACCTCCGGCCACCATGGGAGGCATGGGTGGCTTTGGAGCACCCCCCGACGCTATGGCCGTCATGGGAGGCATGAGTTTTGCTTCTCTCATGGGAGGCATGGGTGCACCTCCGGCCGCCATGGGCGGAATGTCTTTCGATGTGCCTCCTCACACACATTCCCATGAAGATGTCGTTGAAAATCTTGCCAACACCGCCGGAGCTTCACATGATGCGGTGCGTGATGCGGTGCGTGATGAGGAAACGGAGGAAGATTCATCTTTGGAGGCGGAAGAATCGTCTTCAGAAGATGATGAGGACGAAGACGAGGAAGAGGATTGATGTGTCTTTCATTTGTGTCTTGAACTTGGTTTGCATTTTGAACTTGGTTGGATGAACTTGTGGGCATGAACTTTTATTCATCAACTTGTTTGTGTGAAATTTTATATGTCATGTTCATTGCATTTTGAATGTTTCAAACTCATTTTATTCATCAACTCATCATGCCCGTGAGTCACCTTGTTGTATTTTCTTGTATTTCTTTGGAAGCGTAGCGTCTTTGCATTATAGCGCGGCTGTTGGAGCCAGCGCTGGCAGCCGCGCTAAACCAGCCGAAGCGTGCGCGGCATACTAATTTTTTGCGCGCGGCGTGAAGCGCGGCTGTTGGAGATGCTCTTAGTGTACGTAGCTAAAGGCATGTCATCGGACTACCAACATTTGACATACCCTGTTAACTACGAACAAAACGATGACCGGAGAAGTTCATCCATAGCCGCCCTTGCCCTTGCCTTTGCTCTTCCCATCGTCCTCGCGGCAGTAGCGGTCGAATACGCAAAACGGATCTAGTCGGATCTGCTCACTGCTGGAGTTGTCCAATATGTCGCCGTCCTCGCCTTTCTCCTCCTTGGGGGGCAGTCCAAACATGGCGCGGACCGCCTGGCTTAGGTCTTTTGCCATCGCCTTCACCGCCCTCCTCTGCAGCTTCTTATGCGGGCACGGAGGTATTCCTCGATGCCGCCTCGCGGGCTGTCGAAGCCTCCTCCGCGTCGCGAGCGCCTAAGCCGCGAGGGATGCAGCAACCGCCTCCGCTTGAAACCGCGTTCGAAGCCTCGTAGCGGCAATGGCGAGCACGCCCACACCTCCTTTTCGGATTCACCTCAAGTCATGGAGGCCCAAATGGTCTCCGTTTTGGCGCCCGACGCCGCGGGGACGAGGTGCCACCTAAAGGGGATTAGATTTTTTGTCTAAAAGGACCACATATCGAACGCAATTGACAGAAAAGACCACCCCTGAGTCACATTGCCAAAACAGACCAGCTGGGTCGTGGCGGCAGGCGCGGCAGCCGACACGTGGCGCCTGCCGCCACACGCGGAGGCGGCAGCCCCTGCCGCCACAGGCCCCAGCGGCTGGTGGTCTGCCACAGGCCCCAGTGCAAAAAGAGGAGCTTTAAGATTCCAACTGCTTGGTGTGGAGGCTGGAGCACCCGTTCTTTCTATTGGATGGAGCACGCCTTTTACTTTGGACGCCGATAACGCCCACACGTGTGGCATATTAGAGATCTGCCCACACGCCTTGTGTGGCATAATCAGGAGGCAGCTCACACGGGCTATGTGTGGGCGAACGCTACAACTGCCCACACTTGTGGTAAGAGGAGCCACGCACCGAACATATTCGTTCGCTCACAGAAAGTATCGTTCGAACGATCGATTGAAGCAAAAACGTTTGGCAAGAGAAAACCCAGCCCGGACATCGGTGCGATGGGCATTTGTGACGCCCGGGTAATTAAGCTACAGTAATCCCCGCTAATGATGCCACGTCACCTCGGTTACTGTGGATAAACTCGCGTTAGTTCAGAACCTAGTTCGAATTTCAAATTCAAAATCGAGCAAACAATAAAAGTTTCAAATATTAAAATTTTAAATGTTCGGAGTGAACCAAATAATACATAGGTAATTATGGTGGAGAAACCAAACTTTGATAAAATGTTTAAAGGCCCTAAAACAATTAAAACAATAGTGAAAACAATTAAACAAATGCCTATTGAATTTATAAAATGCTAACACTATTTTATTATCGGTTAAGAATTAATCTCGTAGTAGTTTATTGGTAAATACAAATTAGGCACTAGTGATAATTTTATAAAACTAAAATATAAAGGAAACTACAAATAAAGAGAGACAAGAAAATATATAAAAAAAGGAAAACAGAAAACAAGCAAACAAAAAAAGGGAAAAGAAAACAGGACACCCCCCCCCGCTGGGCCAAGCGGCCCAGCTGGCCTCAGCCTCCCGAACGGGCCGGCCCAACCGGCCACACCCCTCACTCCCATAACCTCCCACCCCTAGTCAAACCCTAACCCAACCACCCGCACCCCCCCACATCGATCCCACCCCCACCCCATACAGATTGGATCGGGGACGAAACCCCCCACTCCCCCTCGCTCCTCCCACGCTGCCTGATCTGGGCGGGCACGACGCCACCACTGCCGATCTGGCGCTCCTGCCGCCGCCTCATCCCACCTCCACCTCGCCCTTGTCGCATGGATGCGCCCGATCCTGCCGTTGCGGACCACCCCCCATCATCAGCGCCACCGTCCCGCACCCGACGCGCCACGCATCAAGGCCGACGCCCGGCGCCATTGCCGCCTCGGGACCACCTCGCCGACGCCATCGTCCCACGGCCTCCTCCTCACCGGACCTCCCGCCTCGTCGCCTCCCGACCGGAGGCCGCTTCGCCGCCCACTGTCGCTACCTCGCCGGGCGCCTCATCCCCGGCCTTCTTCCTCTTCGTCGGCGTCCCGTCAACACCCCACGAGCCCTGCCCTTACGCCCATGTGAGCCCCGCCGTGCTCGCCTCCGCCTCTCCTCTCCCCTTACATTCCATGCCGTGGGGACGCCTCACCCCCTTGTGGGGAGCTCGCTCATGGCCTCCCCTTTGCTCCCCTCTGTCGCTGCGTGCCCTTGCGCTGGGCCGTTTCTCCTGTCGCCTCGAAGCCTACCTCAATCGTCCCCTCATTTGTCTTTGCTCGGCGCCTGCCGTGTGGCCGGCACCCCCTCCCGTAGGCTGGCGTGCGCCCAAACTAGCGCCTAACACCCTTGATGCCATTCGGCGGCCTGCTTTCGCTCGCCTTGCGCACCCGTAGCCCGCCCGCCTTGGCCCCATGGTCCTATGACACTTGGGGCCCACGGCCCCAGAACGTTTATAGATAAAAAAACAACAACAACAACAACAAAATTTAAATAAATATTAGTAATAAATAATAATTAATAATTAATAATTAAATTCGTTAATTAATTAATTAATTAATCCTGATTAGACTAATTACTCATTTAATTAACCTGACTAATCTACTAATTAAATTAATTAATTTAGTTAGTTAGTTATCAGTCAATGACATGCGGGACCCACCGACAGTTGACGATCAACCCTGTTGATCACGACATCACCATGACATCATGCTGATGTCATTAATCTATTTCCCAAATTAATTTAAATAATTAATTAAATGCCATAAATTAATAAAATCTTTAGAAAATCATATCTTTTAATCCGTAACTTGGATTAAAATATTTTCAACATGAAAGTTGCTCGAACGGCGTGGCGAATCCGGATCGTAGTCCGTTAAATCGCCACACACCCCTAACCTATCAAACCCGCAACTTTCCCCTCGGCTCCTCTTGGTAAAACGCCAAACACCGGAATACTTACGGATGTTTCTTAACCGGTACCACCTCATACCACGTTAGGGAACGCCTAGCATCGTTACTTGTCTTGTCATGCATCGATATGCATCTGTTTACATGGTATTCATTGTTTCTTCCCCTCTTCTCTCCGGTAGACTACTGAGACCAAGCTGCTGCTTTGCCCGATTCGACTTCTGAGTTGGCGACCCCTCTCTCTTGCCGAACAACCCGGCAAGCCCCCCCCCTTGATCACCGAGATATCGCCTATTCTACTCTATCTGCTTGCACTAGAGTAGTGTAGCATGTTCTTGCTACATTATACCTATCACGATGCATAGCTTTGTCCTTGTTACTACTGTTGTTACCTTACGCAATCCTACTTGCTTAGTATAGGATGCTAGTATTTCCATCTGTGGCCCTACATTCTTGTCCGTCTCATTGCTATACTATCGGGCCGTGATCACTCGGGAGGTGATCACGGGTATATACTATATACTTATACATGATACATGTGGAGACTAAAGTCGAATTAATTTGGTGGAGCACCATGAGTGGATATTTGTGGCGAGCGGCAGGCGAGTTGAGACCGCATAGGAGAGAGATGGGCCTGGCCTGTTCGGCATTCGCGGATACTTAACACGCATAACGAGATCTTGGTATTTGATCCGAGGTTGGCTACGAGCCTATACGCACTAACCAAGCTGCGTGGGAAAGATATGGGCACTTTCGGCGTCGTGGTATCGGTAAAGCACGCCGTGACGTCGGCGGCGCTGGCCGGATTGGATGAACGCCACTAGGCTAGGTCTGCTTCCGGCCCACGCATAGCGTTGGTGTGTTCGGGGTGATGGGCACAGACCCTGGCGCCTAGGTTTAGACCGGCGTCTTGACCTCTCTGTTGAGCCTAGGTGGGGCTGCGGCGTGTTGATCTTCAGCGGCGGGCATGACCCAGAAAGTGTGTCCGGCCAAATGGGATCAAGCGTGTTGGGTAAGTTGGTGCACCCTGCAGTGAAGTTAATCTATTCGAATAGCCGTGATCTTGATGGCAGGACGACTTGGAGTTGTACCTTGACCTTATGACAACTAGAACCGGATACTTAATAAAACACACCCTTCCAAGTGCGGATACAACCGTGGTCGCTCTCTCTCGAGGCAATGAGGAGGGATCACCGGGTAGGATTATTGCTATGTGATGTTACTTGGAGGACTTCAACCTACCCTCTTCTACTGTTGCAAGGCGAAGGTGACCAAGCGTAGTCTTCGATAAGACTAGCTATCCCCTCTTATTACGGCATTCTGCGATTCGGTCCAATCGATATGGCCCTTTACACATATATCCATGCATATGTAGTGTAGCTCCTTGCTTGCGAGTACTTTGGATGAGTACTCACGGTTGCATTGTTTCCCCCTTTTCCCCCTATCTCTACTCGATTGTTGCAACCAGACGATGGAGCCCAGGAGCCAGACGCCACCGTCGATGACGACTACTACACTGGAGGTGCCTACTACTACGTGTAGCCCGCTGACGACCACTGTGAGTAGTTTAGAAGGATCCTCAGGAGGCCTGCGCCTCTTTCGATCTGTATCCCGGTTTGTGCTAGCCATCTTATGGCAACTTGTTTAACTTATATGCGTACTCATATATTGTTGCCTCCGTGACTCGTCTATGATCGAGCACTTGTATTCGAGCCACAGAGGCCCCTGGCTTGTATTATGATGCTTGTATGACTTATTTTATTTGTAGAGTTGTGTTGTGATATCTTCCGTGAGTCCACGATCTTGATCGTACACATTTGCGTGCATGATTAGTGTACGATTGAATCGGGGAGTCACAAGTTGGTATCGAGCCATTTGCTGTAGGAACCCCTTCCACACTCCTTGGCGTAAGTCGAGTCTAGACGTTGCAAAAACATTTACTAACATGGCTGTGTGTCTTACGGGCACACGTCGCCATTGGGTGGTACTAGGATCTTTTACTCCTCGACCTTTACTCTGGGACTCTGAGCTCTCTTCTATTCGGGTTAAATGATTTTGTTAAAAACAAAACTAACTTTAGGTTCTCGCAAGTACTTTCTCCCGGAGAGCCACTTGTTACCGATTACACTTTCTTTGCACGAGAAGATTCGAAGATACTCTACGATGTGCTCTCGAGACTATGTGCCATCGCTTTTGCAATTCACTTCCATCGATAAATCCCTCACGGATAACTACTTACACCTATCGTTCATATTGTCATCCCAAGTTGCTCTTGTTATTACAAGATGTCACGAAATACTCTTCGATATTCCGAGAATTCTTTACGCCATCGCCTGCAGTTCCTTGCTCCACGAATACCACTACGGATAATTACTCGCGCTTGCCGAGTATCCGCTCATCCCCAGTTGTTCATGTGTTTCACAAAAGTCTTCAAAATAATATTCGATCTTCCGAAAATCCTCTGGAGCCTTTGGCTCTTGAAATTCTTGCTTGCTTGCATTATGGTTAATCCCATAAGTCTCGTAGTCTTAATGACATTCCTTGTCATTATCATTTTGAGTCTGTTGACTCAATATGTTTCTTGAATACACGCAATCATCATTGATCCTTATAAATTACTTCTCGGCTAAGATGCCATTCTTTAACTGGAATTGGTTCTCGACCAATCCAATTGTCGTTGATTGTACCCTAAGGCTATTCAACTTATCCATCCCTAATCGAGCATTGCTTCGATCCCTTGATTTGGAAATCATAATTCCTTTGCATTTGACAATTGAGTTAGTCGGTTGTTTCTATAATCTGATCTCCTTGCATTCTTCTTCCTCTAGTTGAGTACCGATGCTCACGTCGGATCCCTTGTGGACCACGGATCCTTTGTTGGATTTTATCGACAACGCCCTTCATATTCAATAACCTTGTGAGCCTTTCCTCCGATACATAATGCCTTTGGTAAATTGTATCCTCTGCTTTCTTAACCATGATCCGCCTTGAGCTTGAGTTAATTACTTCTAAAGATTACGGTATATGATTCTAAGATGCCCGATGGGTTGAACCTATGCCTTCCTTAATAGGTGTGAACTCGAAAGTTTTCACGAGTCGTACTCTTACGGTATTTTGCGGATAAAATTTCAAAACTACAACCTCATTGGTAGCGAGAAGTGAATGAAAGGTTGTGCATTGGAGAAGTGGGAGTCGACCTTGAACTTTGTGTTCATGCCCATGGACACGATGTACATCTTCTCATCGAAGCTTCTTTTAAAATTAATTATTCCCTTGGTATAAGTTCATCTTATATCCGAGATCCGGCCTTTTTAAATCGTGGTTCGACCATGTTCTCCTTTAAATATCATGACCTGTGCAAGTTTAAGCACTTGTCTTCTATAGAGCAATACCCAGTTCAACTTCTAGTTTGATCATTTGTCGAGTGTTACCCCTGGTATCTCGAGATTATCATGGTAGCGCATAACATCTTATGAGTTCTTCATCAAGTGCTACCTTCCCTTGATTCCAACTTTTCACGGGCTCGAGTTATTAAACACTCAAAGACACCGATAATCGAACCAAGTCCTTTTCTACGGTTCAACAACTCTTGAAGCTTCTATAAGTACGAGTTTGTACCCGATCACGCCATTCCTAGCCTGTTTGGCTATATCATTATCATGCTAAATTTTAACTGTGCTACCGGGTCCTTCTTCTCGGAACACATATTTCGACGGTGAGCTAATCTTACAATCGATCTCCCTCGTCATACCGTTTGACCTTAAACAACAAGCTTGAGTTCGAGTTTGTGTCGTAACTGTGGTTCCAATAACCTCTTGCTTCATCATTCCTCTGACTTGATGTCGTCGCTGATTGATTACATCTGCATGAAATCTCTCGACAAATGTGTCGTGATCATCATCAACTTATGAGCTCTTCCAGGAATTCAATTGAATTCATGATGGGTAATACCATCCTTGCCCCTCGATGATTCCTGTTCTCATCGACCACTTTATTGCCTTCCGTTCAACACAACTTATTCGTGTTTTGTGTTAACCTTGAGATCCCTGCTACCCAACAGTTGATCTTCCTTACCTCGGAAGTATTACCATCTCTTTTTGTCAAGGATGTGGTGAGAATTTCACCACCTCTTAAGAATTCTTGATATCATAATACTTCTTGCCATCTTCGTTCATTCCTTGGTCCCCGTATTGTTTTCAACCGGAATACCGACAATCGAGCTATGACGTGTGAATTCAAAACTTCTAGCAACCCTATTGCTTTGAGGTGAATGGGAGATAGTTCATTCTAAGTCTTTCGATAATTGAATCACCATTCTAACATTGGCCGTGCAACCCAACCCATATTTCGGTGCAGATTCAACCAATGTTTAATTATGTATGTTTTCCCCGAGCATATCCCATTATATCATTTGATCTAACAAATGTCATCTTCTTGTTCACATTATCGTGGAAGTCCATCCGTTTGGAATTCTCGATGAATTGTCGCTGAGCCCATCAGCCACCTTCTCATCCGTCCTTGGTTTAATGATGAACTATTGCTTGATAACCCGCTCCGTAGTTCATTTCTCGAGAATCTTGCAATGTCATTTCGCCGATTTGTGTTGCACCTTTTCCTCTCGGACCCCCGAGTCCGAGGTATCATGACACCAATTGGATATGAATCTCGGTCGATATGATGGTTGGGGCAACTTTCCGAGAGTTATGATGTTGATCCTTTGGTGACCCGGTAACTTTGATGTCATGCCTAGCACCCCCTACCGGTGGAGGACCTATCATTATAGATTCCTTTTCACCAAGGTTATCCGCTCATCCATGAGGAAATTGTAAGACTTATTCTACAAGTTATTCTGATGGATCCTTCGTGTTTCCAAAGTCGATCTTCACACGAAGACCATGTCAATGCTATCTCGAAGCATGTCAATGGTACTCCGATTTTCAACAGGAACATTTGAAGCACGATGCTAAATTTTATTTATCATTTATCCTAACACCGTTGTATGGGTAATATCATGAGATTCCTCCCCCCCCTTACCTAAATGGTTTTCTACTTTATATCCTGTCATGGATATCTTGCTCTGCTTGTCCTTGGGAAGGATATACCCTTGAAATATGTGTTTAAACATATTTTCCTTTCCATTGTTACATTTAATCCGATGATCATATTTTCCTTCCATTGGTTTGTTTGAACCTTTTCTATGATCTATATGATATAAGCGGTAATAATCCTTTGCTTGTGCAAACACCTCGAGGTACAACTCATCGGTAAGACCACATTACTATTGTTGATGACATTAGGTAGCCACCGATGGACGAGAACCTTGCCTATTGGTCCGCCTCGTTCAACGAAAGGTGAAAATGGTTCATCGTCCCTCGCCCTTGGTACCGACATTGTTGCCAACAAAACCGACGGGCTATCCTCGACTTACCTTGTTATCTTGACCGTGCAAATATTAGCGCCTTCACCTTTTAAACCACATGGTGGGCCCATAACCCACAGTTCCACAGGATCGAAAACCCTGATCGTCACCGTACACCCCTATTCCCAAAGTTATTCCTCGCGCGTGGACTCGTATGTAATCCACGGGCCCCTTTGTCCTAGTGATCTATTACGGTATCGGGCCTTAATACTTACTCTCGCTACTCTGAACCCCTTTCTCACTCTGGTTCACGCTTCGAGCAACTATCTATCCGCTTGGAGCCTATTATGGTACCTTCGTACCTTACTCTCAAGGTATTTCATATGTTCAACTCGAGAGATAATCTTATACTAATTCATGGGTTAACCCCAGATTGTTTCCCTCAAAAGCAGTATGTTGTAGTGAGCTGCCCCTTATCTTTTCGTAAGTACGATGGAGTTCCCGAAGAAATGATGACAAGTTTATCATGATGCATCGGAATGAAGGATTGAAGACATCAACGAAAGGGATTAACTACTTCGAGAAGATCCGTTAGAATATCGTAACGAACTTTCCCTTACTCCCTCTTAAATCTCGGACGAGATTTCTTGTAGTGGAGGAGAATTGTGGCCTTAGGGTAATTAAGCTCTGATAATCCCGCTAATGATGCCACGTCACCTCGATTCATCGTGGATAAACTCGCGTTAGTTGAACCTAGTTCAATTTCAAATTCAAAATCGGGCAAACAATAAAAGTTTCAAATATTAAAATTTAAATGTTCGGAGTGAACCAAATAATACCTAGGTAATTATGGTGGAGAAACCAAACTTTGATAAAATGTTTAAAGGCCCTAAAACAATTAAAACAATAGTGAAAACAATTAAACAAATGCCTATTGAATTTATAAAATGCTAACACTATTTTATTATGGGTTAAGAATTAATCTCGTAGTAGTTTATTGGTAAATACAAATTAGGCACTAGTGGTAATTTTATAAAACTAAAATATAAAGGAAACTACAAATAAAGAGAGACAAGAAAATATATATAAAAAAAGGAAAACAGAAAACAAGCAAACAAAAAAGAGGGAAAAGAAAACAGGACACCCCCCCCCGCGGGGCCAAGCGGCCCAAATTGGCCTCGCCTCCCGAACGGGCCCGCCACCATTCACCGCCCAACCGCCACACCCCTCACTCCCATAACCTCCCACCTGGTCAAACCCTAACCCAACCACCCGCACCCCCCACATCGATCCCACCCTCCCGATCCAGATTGGATCGAGGCCAAACCCCACTCCTCGCTCCTCGCCCCTCTGCCCGATCTCGGCCGGCACGACGCCCCACCGATGCGCGGCGCTCCTGCCCGCCGCCTCATCCCACCTCCACCTCGCCCTCATCGCGGATGCGCCTCGATCCTGCCGTCACGGACCACCCCCCATCATCGCCAGCAGTCCCATACCCGCAGCCCACGACCGCGCCCGGCGCCCGGCGCTTCGCCGTCGCCCGGGACCACCTCGCCTGACGCCATCGTCCACGGCCTCCTCCTCACCGGACCCCCCCACCTCGGCGCCTCCCGACCCGGAGGCCGCCCGCTCGCCCTCACTGCTGTCGCCTCATGGCGCCTCATCCCTTGGCCTTCTTCCTCTTCGTCGGCGTCCCCGTCAACCCCCACGAGCCCCGCTGCCCCGTCCCTACGCCCGATGTGAGCCCCGCCGCCCGTGCTGCCTCGCCTCTCCTCTCCCCATACATTTCCATGCGTAGGACGCCCCTCCCCATCAGCATGGAGCTCGCTCATGTGGCCTCCCTCCTTGCTCCCTACCGCCGTCGCCGTGCCCGCCCTGCCCATGGGCGCCGTTTCCCAATAGCCTCGACCCGCCTACCTCGCCGCCCTCATTTGTCTTTGCTCGGCGCCTGTAGTGGCGCCCAGCTGCTCCCGGCGCACCCCTGGTAGCTTTGGCGTGCGCCCAAGCAGGCTAGCGCCCAGCACCCTTGATGCCATTGAGGGGAGCCCATGCCTGTCTTTCGCTCGGTGCGCCTTGCACCAGTAGCCCGCCCCGCCTTGGCCCCCATGGCCTGTGACACTTAGGGGCCCACTCGAGCGTTTATAGATAACAAAAAACAACAACAACAACAACAAAATTTAAATAAATATTAGTAATAAATAATAAATAATAATTAATAATTAATAATTAAATTCGTTAATTAATTAATTAATTAATCCTGATTAGACTAATTACTCATTTAATTAACCTGACTAATCTACTAATTAAATTAATTAATTTAGTTAGTTAGTTATCGATCGATGACATGCGGGACCCAAGCGACAGTTGACGATCAACCACATTGACTGCCGACATCGACATGACATCACGCTGATGTCATTAATCTAGTTTTCGAATTAATTTAAATGATTAATTAAATTCCAAAAATTAATAAAATCTTTAGAAAATCATATCTTTTAATCCGTAACTCGGATTAAAATATTTTCAACATGAAAGTTGCTCAGAACGACGTGACAAATCCGGATACGCAGTCCGTTCATCCGCCACACACCCCTAACCTATCGAACCCGCAACTTTCCCCCTCCGGCTCCTCTGCCCGAAAACGCGAAACACCGGGAATACTTACCCGGATGTTTCCCCCCTTAACCGGTACCACCTCATACCACGTTAGGGAACGCCTAGCATCGTTACTTGTCTTGTCATGCATCGATATGCATCTGTTTACATGGTATTCATTGTTTCTTCCCCCCTCTTCTCTCCGGTAGACTACGAGACCGACGCTGCTGCTGCCCAGTTCGACTACGGAGTTGACGACCCCTCTCTCTTGCCAGAACAACCAGGCAAGCCCCCCCTTGATCACCAGATATCGCCTATTCTACTCTATCTTGCTTGCATTAGAGTAGTGTAGCATGTTCTTGCTACATTATACCTATCCCGATGCATAGCCTATCCTTGTTACTCTTGTTGTTACCTTACACGCAATCCTACTTGCTTAGTATAGGATGCTAGTATTTCCATCTGTGGCCCTACATTCTTGTCCGTCTGGCATGCTATACTATCGGGCCGTGATCACTCGGGAGGTGATCACGGTATATACTATATACTTATACATGATACATGTGGAGACTAAAGTCGAATTAATTTGGTGGAGCACCCATGAGTGGATCTTTGTGGCGGAGGCGGCAGGCGGTTGAGACCGCCTAGGAGAGAGGTGGGCCTGGCCCTGTTCGGCATTCGCGGATACTTAACACGCATAACGAGATCTTGGTATTTGATCCGAGTTGGCTACGAGCCTATACGCACTAACCAACTACGTGGGAAAGATATGGGCACTCGGCGTCGTGGTATCGGTGAAACGCCGTGACATCGGCCGAGGGCGCAAGCCGGATTGGGCTGAACGCCACTAGGCTAGGTGCCTTCCGGCCGCCCACGCAACATGCGGTGTGTTGGGGTGATGGGCCCAGACCACAGGCGCCTAGGTTTAGACCGGCGTCTTGACCTCTCTGTTGAGCCTAGGTGGGGCTGCGGCGTGTTGATCTTCATGGCGGGCATGACCCAGGAAAGTGTGTCCGGCCAAATGGGATCAAGCGTGTTGGGTAAGTTGGTGCACCGCAGTGAAGTTAATCTATTCGAATAGCCGTGGTCTTGATAGCAGGTGACGACTTGGAGTTGTACCTTGACCTTATGACAACTAGAACCGGATACTTAATAAAACACACCCTTCCAAGTGCCGATACAACCGGTGGTCGCTCTCTCTCGAGGCAATGAGGAGGGGATCACGGGTAGGATTATTGCTATGTGATGTTACTTGGAGGACTTCAACCTACCCTCTTCTACTGTTGCAAGGCGAAGGTGACCAGAATCGTAGTCTTCGATAAGACTAGCTATCCCCTCTTATTACGGCATTACGCATTCGGTCCTTGATATGGCCCTTTACACATATATCCATGCATATGTAGTGTAACTCCTTGCTTACAGTACTTTGGATGAGTACTCACGGTTGCATTGTTTCCCCTTTTCCCCTATCTCTACTCGATTGCTGCAACTGCACGATGGAGCCCAGAGCGAGATGCCACCGTCGATGGCGACTACTACTAATCGGAGGTGCCTACTACTACGCAGGCCACCGACGACCACTGTGAGTAGTTTAGAAGGATCCCATGCAGAGGCCCGCGCCTCTTTCGATCTCAGTATCCCGCTTTGTGCTAGCCATCTTATGGCAACTTGTTTAACTTATGTCCGTACTCAGATATTGTTGCCTCCATTGACTCGTCTATGATCGAAAGCACTTGTATTCGAGCCCTCGAGGCCCACGGCTTGTATTATGATGCTTGTATGACTTATTTTATTTGTAGAGTTGTGTTGTGATATCTTCCCGTGAGTCCCTGATTTTGATCGTACACATTTGCGTGCATGATTAGTGTACGATTGAATCGGGGGAGTCACAGCATTCCCATGCGAACGACCAGCAGCTCAGATGACCTTCCAATGGACCAGCCCAATGCCTCCACCGGACTAGCCTAATGTGATCAGGGAACCATCCCAAAAAATGCCATTGCCCCTTGAAGAAATATTAAAAAAATGAATTATTCCTAAAAAAAGGAATTGCAAATGATGTGTGCTCCTGCCTCTCCAAGAGAATATAGAAAAGCAAAAAACTCTAAAAATGCACTGAACCAAAAAAACACAGATTTTCCATGGCAAAATGAATATACAGATTTGCCATATCAAAATAGCCATGCTTTTATATAAGAAACTATGTGAAATAACATAAAAACTGATCAAAAAGTTGCCATGGCAAATGAATATACAGATTTGGCATGGTATTTATATAAAAAATAGCCATCTTTTGTGTAATAAAATTGTTGTGTATGTGAAAAAAGCACAAACAATTGATCAGAAGTTGCCATGGCAAATTCCTATTCAAAATTTCTTGATTCAAAATTATGTTTACATGAAAAATTCAATTTGACATGGCAACTGAAAGTAAGTTGCCATGGTCCAAAAATAAAAGTATTTTTTGCCATGTTGCAAAAGAAAAGAAAATGGACGAAAATTTAGTTTAATCCTAATTTGGTTGAAATAGAAATTTAAATTTGTCATGTCAAATACTAAAATTGCCGCTATGATCGATAAAGTAAATTTTTCTTGATCGGTAAAGTAAATTTGCCGTGATCGATGGGTTAAATTTCTATTTGCCATGGTCAAAAACTAAAATTGCCGTGATAAATAAACTAAATTTGCCGCGATCGATAAAGTAAATTTGCCGTGATCCGGTAACTAAATTTGCCATGGTCTAGTTAATAAACAGTATTGCCATGGCAAGGCTAGTTGTTCTTTGCAATGCTATGAAACTAAAAAAACATGTATTTAAGTAAATTTGCCATCGGGATGAAGGTGATTTTGCCATGGCAAAAAAGAAAGAAATTTAAATTTGCCATGATCAATAAACAAAATTTGCCGTGATCGATGGGATAAATTTCTATTTGCCATGGTCAAATACTAAAAATTGCCGTGATAAATAAACTAAATTTGCCGTGATCGATAAAGTAAATTTGTCGTGATCGATAAAGTAAATTTTCCGTGATCCGGTAACAATTTTTGCCATCGTCTAGTTAATAAACAGTATTGCCATGGCAAGTCTAGTTGTTCTTTGCAATGCTATGAAACTAAAAAAAACATGTATGTTAAGTAAATTTGCGAGCGGGATGAAGGTAAATTTCACATGGCAAAAAAGGAAGAAATTTAAATTTGCCATGATCAATAAACAAAATTAGCCATGATCAATTGGCCATTGTGAGCTAATAAATTGACAAGTAAAAAAGGTAAATTTGACATGGCAATGTAGGTGTGCAATTTTCCATGGCTGTGTAGTTGTATTTGCCATGTCAAGAGAAAAAAATATTTTGCCATGGCAATAAAAGTGTGCAATTTTCCATGGCTGTGTAGTTGTATTTGCCATGTCAATTAAGATAGAACTGTCATCGCAAATATAAAAACAACAAAATTTCAAAGAATTTGCCATGTCCCTTCCAATGCTATAACATGAAAAACTACGGGTTGAAAATTACCATGGCAACTATGGATTGAACATGGGAGGGTAGGATAAACAAAACTATCACTGCCATCATCGTTGAAATTTAGCATGGCCAACTATGGATTGAAAATACATATTCGCCATGGTCCGAAAAAATTCATATCAAAACACATGGCAAAAATTGCCATGGCAACTATTTGCTTGTTCCTATACAGAACAGATGCTAGTTGCAATTTGTTGATGTCAGGAAATTGATAATAGTTTGCCCTGTTGCTGCACAAGTGTAAAAAATCAGCAACAAAAATCAAACTAGTTAAACTACAAAAAATGAGAAGCACTCTGCAAATCTGTTTGCCTTGGCAATCACAAGAATATAGATAAATAATGACAATCACTCTCCATAAAATATTATGTGCCCTCTCCCTGGGACAATACATGACAATTTGAAGGGGGGGGGGGCGAGGGGGGGGGGGGACCAACGACCTCTAGGGAGAGGGAGCCAACGCGGGCAGGGCCTAGTAAGGCGATTGGTATCACGGCTGCGTCCGGCGCCATCAGTAACAACGGAGGGAGGCGGGGAATGAAGCACGACCTCTTGAAGCAAGAATAAAGATGGCCACGGCAGCTCCGGCCGTGCCTCGCCATCGAGGAGCTCATGAGGCGCCCCTATCCTCGCTTCTCACCGACGACGCCTTACCGCCGCTTGCCTCCACGCAGAACTTCCAAGCCGCCTCTCGACGCGACCAGCACCGGCGCCGCAGGCTGCCACGCCATGGTCATGGCTTTGAAGCTTCGAATCTCATGGCCTTCGAGGGAACGGGTTCTTGATCCCACGAGGTCAAGACGCATCAAGGTGGTGCGTGTGCATCGCCGGAGCCGCCCCCTCGCATCGCTCCGACCGCCGGATTTTCGGCTGCTCCTCCATCAAATCGGGCGCAAAAGAGAGAGAGAGAGTGGGGAATGGGAGAGGCTACAGAGAGGATAAGAAAAAAAACCGCACGTGAGCGTCCTCTCCAAGCGAGAAACGGGCGTGTGGTCAAACCGTGAAACGCCCACACATCAGCCTTGTCCTACGTAACAACCAAAATTTTATCAGATCGTGTTAAGATTCATGCAGACTACATTGGATAGGGATCCGCGCACGTGAGCGAGTTGTAAAACTGCCACGTGTGGGCGTTAGTATTTTCGTTTATTTTTGCGAGAATCTTGGATGGAGCACGCTGCACGCCTGTGTCCATGCCATATAGTAGGCCCCAGAGCCAGAGGGAAAGATAGTTTAATGGGGCCAACGAGACAGTGACTCACAGAAAACCATCGCTAATTCTCCTAACCCTAAACGGCTAAACCCTCTCGTCCCTCCCCATGGCGTCACCGCCGCCGCCGAAGCTTCCGATCCCCGGTCGCCGCAACATACTCATCACCAGCGCTTTGCCCTATGTCAACAACGTCCCGCACCTGGGGAACATCATCGGCTGTGAGCATCCCTTCTACTGTGCCATCTCCCCCAATTTTGTTTCCTCGAGCTCTCGCTGTTCGCCCCCGGTTTTATCTTCTCTGATGGTTTCGATTTTGGTCGCGTTCTGCAGGCGTGCTCAGCGCCGACGTGTTCGCGCGGTACTGCCGGCTGCGGGGGTACAACGCCATCTACATATGCGGCACCGACGAGTACGGGACGGCCACCGAGACCAAGGCCTTGGAGGAGAAGTGCTCGCCCAAGGAGATCTGCGACAAGTGAGAGAGCCTTCACCTCTCGATGCCTTTTTAGTTTAATTTTGGTTTGTTTGTACAGGATTCGGCAATCAACCGTTATGAAATCTATCCAACACTGCTTTGAATTGCCGCACATACAAATACGCACGAAAGTTTCAGTTATCAACCTGTGATATGCTATACACCTAGTTAGTAAAATTTCCATAGTTCATATGAATAATGAAAGCATTTTATTCGTAGTAAGCTTCCCCGGCTGAAAATGCAGGTACCATGTTATCCATGACGAGGTCTACAAGTGGTTCGACATAAAGTTTGACAAGTTTGGGCGGACGTCCGCTCCTGAACAGACAGAAGTCTGCCAGGCAATTTTCCATAAATTGATGGAAAACAAATGGCTCACAGAGAACACCATGCAGCAGGTACAGCTAATTCCTTGCCTGACCTTGTATATATTCATCTCCGCATGTTGTTTCTGTTATGCAATATTTTTCTGCTTTGCAGCTTTATTGTGACACGTGCGAGCGATTCTTAGCCGATAGGCTTGTGGAGGGGAAATGTCCGACAGAAGGCTGTAACTATGAAGCAGCAAGGGGTGATCAATGTGAAAACTGCAGCAAATTGTTGAACCCAACTGAGTTAATTGATCCAAAGTGTAAGGTAAGCATACACAATACTTTTTGTAACATATTTAGTTGTGTTCGGTGTATCATTATGATTTACCTGAGCACACGAGGTGTGTGCCGCGTGAAACTGCATATGATGAACTTTCCTGTGCTGTTTCTGTTTTTGTAGGTCTGTAAGAATGCTCCACGTATTCGTGACACAGATCACTTATTCCTGGAGCTTCCTCTATTGAGTGATAAGTTGGTAAACTATATTAACAACACTTCAGTAGCTGGTATGTGGAGTCAAAATGCTATTCAAGCAACAAACGCATGGTTGAAGGAAGGGTTAAAGCAACGCTGTATCACCAGAGATCTTAAATGGGGAGTTCCTGTTCCACATGAGAAGTATAAAGACAAGGTTTGGGCATATCAGATATGAATATATTTCTGCTGTTATGCGTTTATCTTATCTCATTTCTGTTTTTTTGTAGGTGTTTTATGTCTGGTTTGATGCACCAATTGGGTACATATCTATCACAGCATCATATACGCCTGATTGGGAGAAGTGGTGGAAGGATCCTGATAATGTAGAGTTGTTCCAGTTCATGGGTAAAGATAATGTGCCATTTCACACGGTATGATGCCTATGATATGGTGAACATCTTCTTTAGTTATTCAAGCTTGTTTTGGCACAAATTTAGTAGTTATTTGGCTTCATGTTTGGTTTGTGCCCAAGTTGGACATACCAAACAATTTGCTAGCCAAAATTTTGGTCAAGCTTTTCCTTGCCCATGAGTTGGGCAATATGGCAAGAAAGATGAACTAGAGTTACCAAAAGAGGCATTGGCAAGCCAAAATGTCGTCAGCCATCCAACCAAATAACAAAGTCTTGTCCATGACCAAATAATTTGTAGGGTAGGTTTTGGATACCATCCAAACATACCCTATATTAGTGCATATATTTGTGAATAAAGTTTTGTTAACTGCCAATTCAGGACAATAGTACTTCCAGCTGAATATTTGACCCTCCATTCAGTCGAGTCCTGTGATTGTTTGACATTATTTTTTATAAGGATATTTTGTTTTATTTTATAACCAATGGTTAAATCATGCAAGAGCTACAAGCACACAAATCCGTGTATTTAAGGGCCAGTTGCAATTGATGTGCTTTAGCTAATTCCGGCATGAATTTTCTGTTATACCTCATAAAAGGTTGCTTTCATTTCAAGTAATTAGTGCTTTCAGAAATCTAAAAAAGTCCTTTAAGAAGCCAGTCTGATGTGAGCTGTATTGAAATTTATGGATAGCATATGTGTATACTGACGTTCTTTTAATGCCTGTACTTTTTTCCCATGAAGTACTTATTTGTTTAAAGGTAACTTTCAGGTCATGTTCCCTTCAACACTATTGGGAACTGGTGAAAACTGGACAATGATGAAGACCATAAGTGTTACTGAATATTTGAACTATGAAGCAGGTACTTTCCGCATTTTTGTTTGAACCTAACGCTTGATTGGTGCACAGTTCATGCTAGTCTTCATACTTGGTTATTGCTTTCTTATTTACTTGAGCTGAAATTCCTATGCTTTCTAGAGATTTATGAGTAAAGCATATCCGGCTACATCTATTTACACCAAAGAAATACCCGTTCTGTTTACCCCCCTGCAATTGCAGAGGCTCATCGACCTGGGCTTCCCGAAGTGCACTTTCTTTTACCAGAACATATTGCCCACTGCCCAGTATTTGGCCCATGCTTGCACTGTGTGCTGTGGTGCATTGTGATGCACTTCATGCTGCAGAAGTAGTCGACACCTTTCTCAAATTACTCTGAAGTAGATTCATATGTGATATTGACACATTATGTATGTTTATTCCCTTGATAATAGCTAAATATTCCTTGCATCTATAGGAAAATTTTCCAAGAGTCATGGTATTGGTGTCTTTGGCAATGATGCGAAGACTACTAATATTCCGTCTGAAGTATGGCGATACTACTTGCTTATGAACCGCCCTGAGGTTTGTATAGAGTTTTTGTTCAATAGATTTAAAATATCTGATAATGGCATTCATTGCAATATTTTTCTGTTTTGGGTGTTCAGGTATCAGATACACTGTTCACTTGGGCTGATTTACAAGCTAAATTGAACAGTGAGTTGCTGAACAACCTGGGGAACTTCATCAACCGTGTGCTAAGCTTTGTTGCCAAACCAGCTGGTTAGTCACTGGAGAATCTTGCACCTGACATCTAACTGTCTAGAAGGATTATCAGTTGATTTCTTTGTTTTAGAATTTATCTTGATTATCTGTGATTCGCTGCCATATATCATCATTCCTTATCTTCCACACTTTTGTTTAAGTTGATTTTTGATCTGCTTTTCTGGTAGGAGGCGGATACGACTCCATCATACCTGATGCTCCTAATGCGGAGTCACATCCATTGACCAATGCACTTGCTGAAAAAACTAATAAATGGGTTGAACAATATCTTGAAGCAATGGAGAAGGTAATTAATTTACTTGAACTATGTGAAATGGCACAAGTTCCTGCATTATCTCTCTAGTTTTATGTTATTTCATTGTGCCAGCTACAAGGATCTAAAACAGAATGCTCACTCCTTTCGCTACAGGTTAAACTGAAACAAGGACTGAAGAGTGCGATGGCGATTTCTAGTGATGGAAATGCATATTTGCAAGTAAATATATTTCTTTGTCTTGGTTTCCATATGTGTTTTTAAATAGCACTGTTATATCTTATCTTTGCTTTGCTGAATACAGGAGAGCCAGTTTTGGAGGCTTTATAAGGAAGATCCAGCAACCTGTGCCATCGTAATGAAAACTTCAGTTGGTGTTGTCTATCTCCTTGCTTGTCTGCTGGAGCCTTTTATGCCTTCCTTTTCTAGAGAAGTATAATCCTCATTTTGATGTTTCAGAGTTTCTATTAATAGACCCCCTTTGCCTGAGCTTACTCTTATGTTCCTTCTTAAGGTGCTTCACCAATTAAATATGTCCCCAGATGAAGATCTGTCATTCTGTGATGATAAAGGAGAAACTGCCAAGGCAAAAAGACCCTGGGATTTTGTATCAGCAGGACATAAAATAGGGAAGCCAGTCCCTCTATTTAAGGAACTGGTGCGTATTTGCATTTTGATAGAAGAAATTTGTTAGTTGGCCATGCTTTTATATTTCGCAACTTTGAAATAATGCAGAAAGACGAACAAGTCGAGGCGTTTAGAATTAAATTCGCTGGCAGCCAAGCTGAAAGGATCTTGAAGGAACAAGCTGATGCCGAGGCCAAGAAAGTCGCTGAAAAGCTCAAGGGCACAAAATTATCTGGTACTTAAGAAATTCTTGCTATATATTTTTGCGTGAATTACATGGGAGAACAGTTTTTTTTCTGTGGCAACCTATAAACAGGCTTCTCTTTGTGGCTCAATTGTGTGCGATTTGTATGTTTTCCTGAAAATACGAAGCGCTCTTGAGTTACCTTCTGCTGAACCAGTTTCATAACTCTAGAAATTCATTGTCCAATTTTCTTCTCTTGCTTTTGTATCAGAGGGAAGTTCAAAGAAGAAACAATCTGGTGGTTCGAAATCAAAGACAGCAGAGGAAGTCTCAGTTGCCAAGCTGGATATTCGTGTAGGGCTTATCAGAAAAGCAGAGAAGCATCCAGATGCTGATTCACTTTACGTAGAAGAGATCGATGTTGGAGAAGAGGCACCAAGAACAGTGGTTAGCGGCCTTGTCAAATTCATCCCTCTTGAAGAAATGCAGGTCTGTCTTTCTTAGTATCATTTGTAGTCGCGACATTGGTATGCTGATTGGTCCTACCTCCCTAATTTGCAATTTATGGTACGAATGAGCAGAACCGGAAAGTGTGTGTGCTCTGCAATCTTAAACCGGTGGCAATGCGCGGTATAAAATCACATGCTATGGTTTTGGCCGCATCGAATGAGGACCATACAAAGGTAAGGAACGTTTGGCTCTCATGTGCTCTTTGTTTGATAAATCATCATGAATGTACAGTAGCAGCCACTTCGGTCTGTGGAAACTGACATTTGAAATTTTAGGTTGAGTTGGTTGAGCCTCCAGAATCCGCTGCTATTGGGGAGAGGGTGACCTTTGCCGGGTTCTCTGGTGAGCCCGAGGCTTCTCTTAACGCCAAAAGCAAAATCTGGGAGAAGTTGTCCGCTGATCTGCACAGCAACGGTGAGCTGGTGGCGTGCTACAAAGATGTTCCATTCACAACTTCGGCTGGAGTATGCAAGGTCAAGACGATAGCGAATGGGGAGATTCGCTAGGCACAGTGCCCAATCTGCAATCTGACTGAATCGCTGTCTGATTTCATTGGAAGTTAATATTGCTGATTTACTCTCTTTTTTGAAAATTTTGACGCGTTTCGAGCACTGCTCTGCACACCGTTCTGATTGAAAGCATACATAGAAGAACGCTTGTTGTTTGTCACCTCTTCCCCCCCTCCCTCCCTTTTTTTGGAGTGAATTGCAGAAAACCACCACATTGAAGCATAGGTTTGTAGAAAACACTCTTCTACGAATTACTGCCAGAAAACACTGATTTTGAGCTTAATCTTTTGCATAAAACACTAACCTGTCGATTTGGGCATTTTAACCCTGATTATGACACCTGGGGTCCGTTTTCTGTGACGTGGCGTAACGGTCCAGGCTAGACGTCGTTAGATGTATTATTTGCCAAAAGCTCCTTCGTGAAGGAACAAAGCAGCCAACCCACCCTTCTCCCCCGTGCGTGCTCAAGCGCCCGGCCGCCGGCCAAGACCACCAGCCGCCGCGGGCCGCCCCCCCAATACTCGTCGCCTCGCTGGCCTTCAGCTGCCCGCCGCCGGATCGAGCTCCACCGCCGCCGAAAACTCTCGGATCTGGCGGGCGTCATCGACCTCGGGCCGCCCCTGCATCCGCCTCGTCCGCCCGAGGGGCGCCTCGCAGCCCACCTGCGGCGAGCTCCGGCACGACCATGCCACACAGGAAGCACACACAGCAGCTAGGGTTCTTGCCGCTGCCGGCCAAGACCACCAGCAGCCGCAGGACTCCACCGTCGGCCGAGACCACCAGCTGCCGCGGGCCTCCACCGCCGGCCGAGACCACCAGCCGCCGTGGGCCTCCACCGTCGGCCAAGACCACCAGACGCCGCGGGCCGCCGCCAGCAGCTCGACCCGTCGCCCCGTCTCCTTCTCCAACTCTGTGGTTCACTGTTAGGACGGCAGAAGGGAACAGGTCGAGTGGCTTGCAGCCGGCCGGCATGCTGATGCCCAGCAGCAGGTCCTTGCCGGAGTGCATCGTAGCCAGCCTCCCGACCGCGGCTCCCAGTGCCGGAGATGGGCGAGGCGACGACCTGGACGCGGCCTCCCAGTGCCAGAGGCGGGCGACAGCCTCGATGCTGAGGGAACCCGAGCTCGGGGATGACCTGCTGCGGGTGGGGTGAGGCGGTCGGCAAGGGCCTGATTGCCTTTTCCTATTCTAATTGAAGGGTGCCTATGCAAAAATACCAGGGACTATTTGGTAATTTCATATCACACTTTGTCTAACACCTTCTTGGACCAACCGTTACGCCACATCAGCTTTTGCGGGACCCACCTGTCATAGTTGATGTTAAAATGCCCGAAGTGACCGATCAGTGTTTTTTGCAATTAGGCCGAAAAACATTGGTTTCTGGCAAAAAATCATAAACCAGTGTTTTCTGCAAACCTATGCTTTAGTGTGGTGGTTTTCTGCAATTCACTTCTTTTCTTGAGTGTATTTTCGGCTCAACCTCGGGGGCAATCTTTAGCTCGGCCTGTTTTCAGCTGAACTTAGCACTAGCCAGCTTTAGCTCGGCCCGTTTTCAGCTTAACTTGGGGCCTGTTCGGAAGTCCGCTGGCTTCCCAAATTGGCCAGCTGGGTGGCCAGCTTCTTGGGGAGCCAGCGCTCCGTTCGGTAGCAGGTAACCTTGGGAATAGTTTCAAATACCGCTAAAAAGGGGAATAGTTTCAAATCCAGATTGAAACCAGGCCAAACCACTCGACTTCCCATCCAGCAACCAATCCAACCCAATCGAAATATTGAGGTCTAGATTCCAAACTGAACCAAGCTACTCCATCCATAGTTTCCATCCAAACCAATCCAGACCGTTCCATCTTTTTGGATTTAATCCATAGTTTGAAACCATGGACAAGCTGGTGTTGGTACGTAACGTGAAGCTACTTGTGATCTGCGTGGCCGTCCGTGCGCTTAATGGAGAGAGAGACGGTCTTGTTGCTGCTAATTGCCGGTCCTGCGCTTCATGGAGAGAGAAACAGCGTCATGATGCAGGCGTCATGATCAACACGATCGAATGAAGGCGGATGGAGGGAAACACGGGGCGGCGGCAAAGGCAGCCCAGCGACACCCCAGCGGCTACAGCATGGATGATGCGCTGGTCTCGTACGCGCCTAAACTGGTGGCTGATTTGTTTATGAGATTACAACTTGAAACGATTTGAGATCGATTAGTCTGCGCCCAGACCAATTCAATCCAGTCCAATAAAACCCAAACCAGACCAGATTATATATAGTTGCGGGTAGACCAGATTATATTAGGGCCTCAGACAATTTAAACCAACCCAAAACAACCCACCAGGAAAACTAAACTAAAACTTAGGTTCGAGTCCAAACTATTCCCTGGCTTAGGTGAAATCATTCATCAAAGAGCACTCCTTGCAAAGGTCACTCCTGTCTTCTCGGTTGCGACAAGTGATGCATTGTACGTGCGTCACTTGTTGCAATATGAGAGTTTTCTCTTCTGCCGTAGATTTGTTTATTCAAAACGTTTTATGTTTTAAACCGTGCATCCAAATTTCGAACCGTTTTCATCATTGAATTCCCCACGTTGAGATCTTCAAAACTACATCTCATGTCGATAGGTTTTGATGCATTCTTTTTTCTTCCGAAAGAGACACGACGGTGCCTCTTCCTGAAGCAAATTTGTGCCTCCATTAGAAGTAAACCCATGCCGCTGACAAAAAAGGTGAAAAGGCATTTTTTTCCCGTTTCCTGTACCTCTCGCGGAAGGAAAAAAAGAAAACATTTTTTTTCGTTTCTCACGGAAGGAAAAAAAGAAAACGTGTTTTTTCTTCGTTTTCGAGAGGCACGACCGTGCCTCTCACGGAAGAAAAAAAATAAAATACGTTTTTTTTCATTTCTGAGAGGCTTTTTTTTTAAATTCAAAAGCTAAGACCGGTGGAAAACCAAAAAGCCAGAAAAAAATCAGAAAAACCACATAAAAAGCCGAAAACACGTGCGAAAAAATAAAAGAAATAAAATTCGAAGGGAGCGCCCGAGCGCGACACGTGGGCAGTGGCTAAGCGCGCGCTAAGTGGCCCTTGGGGAGGCTCCCGAACGAGCTCTCGTTGAAAGTGCAACTAATTCCCAGGTGGTTTTGGTAATTCATAACAACATATATCTCATTGAACTAATGTCCATTCAAGTTAAATATTTCAGGACGTTCGATGATTGGCATGGCAAGGACTAGTGATTGTGGAACCCTCAAAATGCTAAGGAAATGGATTGGCAAAAGCTCAAGACTCTACATTTTTGGTTAAGTGATCCAAGATCACATTGAGTCCATAGGAAATCCAATACTATTAAAAGGGGATGAGGTGTTGCTTAATGGTCTTTTTGCTCAAGTGCTTAATGATATTGCTCCAAAATCCTCAACCACTTTCTCCATCCAAATATGTCCAAACCCTACATTCCAACTCGGCCCCACCGGAATTTCCTATCCGGAGCCACCAAGTTCATCTAGACTTAGCCACTGCCAAACCCTAACAAATCGGATCCACCGATATGGATCTTGATCCCACCGAAATGGCCTTGCCAGCTCTCTATTTCTAGTTGCAATTGTTTCGGTCCCACCGACCGAGATGGCTTGACTAATTCTTTGTTGCCATATTGCTTCACTTCGGTCCCATCGAGATGATGCAATCGGTGCCATTGAGACGAGGTTTGCCCTAGCCAATGGAGTTGGTTTTGAACGAAAGTTCAATGCCAATGGAGTTGAATGGGAAGAAGATCAATACCTCAAGACAAAGTTTGTTCCTCAACAAGAGAAGTATGACAGACTTCTTTTGAGGGAACACAAGCTCAAGATGATCTTCCACCACAAGACCACAAGCTAAAAGGCAAGGACAAGCTTCAAGAAGAGATTGACTCATTTGAAGAAGCACCTGAAGCCATGTTCAAGTGGGTTCCCAAGACTTCATCAAGTTTAACTACAACTCCAAGGATTCCCATCAAGTTTATGTGGGTCCCAAAGAAGAACTAGAGTGTTCTTGAGGGTGACTCACCAACATATTTCACTCATATTCATTTTGGCGAGGACTTGTGCAACCAACTTTCACATCTTGCACTAGTTCATGGAGTCACAAACCCTCTTGTTGGTAAGACAAGGGATAAGGTAACTCAATGCATTCATGGACATTATCATATGTGCAATTCACTCTATGTCTATGGATATCCTGTATGTTCCTTGTGGGACTAACCCATGTACGCATTGAAAGTGCAAAACTCCAAAGGATTGCTCCGAACTCTTGATGGACCACATCAACATTGAGCATCCACATCTTCACTATCTACATGAAGTCATCATCGACAAAACCCAAGGTTAGTTCATCCCTCTTTGGGGGGATATCACATCTAGGGGGAGATTTGCTCTAAAAGTTGAGCTAAAGCAACTCTAATGGTGTGAACACATTAATGCTTTATGTAAAAGTGGAAAACCCACTTGTGCTTAAACGATGAGTATGACCTATGATCGAATGTCCTCATTGGACTCCTAAGTCAATATACTCATATATAGATGACCTAGTCATCGCCAATTGCTTGATAGATGCTAGAATTGGTTGTGCATGTTTGACACATATTTCATTTGCCATTTTATTGTGTGGGCATGTTGGTTTGCATGTTTTCCCATTCAAGGACATCCATTTGTTGTTTTGATTGTCTTGGTTTTTTTGGCCAAGTGGATGTACAAGAATGCCTAAGAACCTTCTCTAGCTATCTATGTTTTCTTGTCTCAAATTCTCTTCATGCTACCACAAAAATTGAACAAGTCATTTTCGGACCCTTCGGGTGAGGCGCACTCGGAGCCACCGATCTGAAAGGGTTGAACTCCAAAACCTTCAAATTTACTTCAGTGTGACCAATGCACTCCTATTCGGACTCACCGAAACGGTTTGATTGATCTAAGTTTTCAATCTCGGTGCTACCGATTAGACCAACTCGGAGTCACCGATATGTTGTAACTGCTCGCAGTTACACGTCTCGGTGCCACCGACATCAGCTGGGTATATATATTCCACTGGTCCCATACGGTTGAAATTTCTCAAACGTTTTCGCTCCCGCACCCCCTTTGATGCCGTCGCCCTCATCTTCGGACTTCGTCGTTGCGTCCAGTGCACCCTCGCCGTTGTACTCCATCGCCGTCAACGGATTCCCTCCCGCCATTGCCGCCGTAGGGGATTTGCACCAAGTTAGGGTAAAAATCCTACCCCCTCGTGCTTCTAATTTCTGATTCAATGCACTAGGGGATTTGCCATGATTCTTGCCATGCATGAAAAACTCTTATTCAATAAATCACTACCATAGATTAGTTTTGAGCAAAAAAATAGGTTTAGGTTTCCTCTGAAAGCATCTCGGACCGACCGAACTAAAATTTCCGGAGTTACCGATTTGGCTCTGGCCATTGCACTAGTACGTCTCGGTGCCACCGAGAAGTACGAATCGGTGAGACTTAAAGTAACGTTTCGGTGAAACCCTAGCATCTCGGAGACACCGAACCACATCTCGGTCAGACCGAAATGGTGTGTTTTGGTTCTGTTGAGTGCTTCAGTATCACCGAGATTATCAACTTGGTGGATCCGAAATGCATTCTATGAAAACCTAAAACTGATATTTGAACTCAATTTTCAAAAAATATATCTGGTTTTTTTATGACTCATCTACTTTGCCCATATCTATCTATTCACAGGGTCTGTTTGCAAGATGTCAAGTGCTAGTGACAGCCAGAATGTGTCAGAACAACATGAGGATCTCAGTGAGGGATCTAGTCCTGAGGGCAGCTACTATGAAGGAGTGAGGAGCTCACCAGAACAGCCCAAAGCTGCCACAAGGACAAGGAAGAAGAGAACATCAAATGGCGAGGATGAGGATTTTGTGGCTAGTGAGGCCACATCAAAGAAGAAGAAAGTGGTGCTTGCTAAGGATTATGGCACAACATCTAGCTCAAGACCTTTAGGCAGTGCCAAGGAGAGAACTGTAGTGAGAAAAGTCCTACTCTCCAAGGCAGACAAGGCCACAGCTCCAAGGGAACGCATGAATTTACACTTGAGGAGCCAAGTGACACAGAGACAGCTGCTGCAGGAAAGAAGAAGAGGGCAAGGAAGACTACTGCTTATGTCATTGGCAAACCATCCATGGTTGCTACTGATGATGACGAGGAGGAACCAGCAGCTGATGCACCTCCTGCCAAGACTCGGAAGCTCATGTCTGATGCCTCTGATGCCCCACCAAGTCCAAGCCCAAAGCTCCAGCACCTAAGTGATCTACAAGAAACATATCTACTAGTGAGAAGAATAAGGCCCCAGTGCTTGAAGCTGAGATTGATGATGAGCCACTAGTGCTCAGGAAGTTGAGACCCAAGATCCCAAATCATGATAACACACATCCTGTTGCAAAGAACATGATGCTGAGGAAGGACAAACGATTGCGTCAGTGGAGATTGTCAGATCCATATGCTGTCATGAGGAGAACTGCTTGTGATTATCGTTTCCACACACGAGAGCAACAAGATTTCTATGAGATAGTGTTGCTTGACAAGAAGCTCATAGTCAGTGATATGAAGTAGCTGGACTGGAAATATATCAATGCAAATGAAGACCACTTCCCCCATGTTCATGAAAGCTTCAAGCTTGCAGGAGTTGCAGATTTTGTTGGAAGGAAGCTCACAAAGTGAAATGATGAGATGATCATGCAATTCTACTCCACTGCACACTTTTATCCTAATGGCAGAATAGTATGGATGAGTGAGGGATCCAAATACCAGTCAACCATCTCAGAATGGGCTGATCTTCTTGGTGCTCCATAAGAGGAGGAGAATGATATTGATGTCTATGCAAAACCCAAGATGGATCACAACTCTATGGCTAACATGTACAAGCCTATTCCTAAGAAAGATGTTGAGACTCATAAGTTTGGTTCTGTGAAGCATTTGCTAGCTGGTTTGGCCACCACCAACATAGTCTTGAGGAACACTCTTCTGCCCAAGTCTGAAAATGACAAGATGATCCGTGGACACTCCATCAACTTGCTACACTTGTTTGACACACCACAGAAGTTCAAAGTAATGAGCCTTATTGTTGAGACAATCAAGAGAACCGCAGCTGACCATAAGAGATCATGTGGACTCGCTTCTCACATTAAGTTGCTCATCATCTCCAAGGTTGGAACGAGCACATAACTACTTGATCGTGAGCATCTCCCACTTCACCCAGAGTTTGAGGAAAATGTGGTGGCGATGGACCCTTCACACCCTACATCTGCCCAAGCCCAAGAGAAGATCCAGACAGCTGCAGTAGCAAAAGCAGCTCAGGAGGCATCTGCTCCCAATGCACCTATTGCCAACCCCAAGTCCAAGAACGATCAGATGACTTATCTGCTGTAGCCACCCTGAGGATTGAGCGAAGTCTGGCCAACCTCACCAAGAACCAGGAGAGCCTAGAGCGGATAGTCGATACTAAGGTTCATGATCTTGATGTGAAGATCACAGAGGTACATGCCATTGTGGAGAAGCCCAGAGATGATGTTGACACAACCAGAGTTGCTGCTTGTGACAGTGGACATAATCGACCGATGACTGACAGGTTCCAGACAATGCCTAGGGCACCCAGGTCTGCTGCAGTGCCTGATGCAGATACGAGGACTGCAGTGTCTGCACATGCTGCTGCTTCTATAATTCCACCTCCAGTCTCTACTCCACCAGCTCAGCGGACATCAGATGAAGCCTTCACGAATGCACTTCTCTCAATGCCATCTGCGCACACCAGAACTGCCAGCCAGAGATCAGGAGTTGCCGAGGATCGTGCCTAGAGACACGTATAGCTCTATACCTATTCCAACTTTTTGGTACTTGTTGCCAAAGGGGGAGAATTTGTATAGATCATTAGGCTGAGAGAGAGAGAGAGTGTCTCACTTTTCCTCGATTAGTTTTTCTTGAGTTTCTGCTACTATTTCTATTTGATCCGTGCTACTTTGCTCGTTATGCGTGTGAGATACTTTGGTTATGTGTGATTGATCATACTATGCTTCATGTGATGCTAAATGCTTATCCTTAATCATTATTCTTGTATCATCATTCACTTATGTTCTTGGTGATGCGTGCTTACTATTACATTCATATCATGTTGTGCGCTCCACCATTGTATGTGACATGGAAGAGTGATCCATGATCATAATCGATTGTGCATTTGCATTCAAACGCAAATTTTTAACAATGCACAAATTTAGGGTGAGCTCTTGCTTATCACATAATTCTCAAAGCGATGATGCATTTCATTCATTTAATCATTTCTCGAAGCTTTGATCTATATGTTGTCATCAATTACCAAAAAGGGGGAGATTGAAAGTGCAACTAATCCCTGGGTGGTTTTGGTAATTCATAACAACATATATCTCAATGAACCACTACTGCAGGATGCTGCTAACGCGACACTACAATTAGAGACCCTTCGACAAAACTATGTGCGATGCAATAATCGTAGTGATGTAAAAAAACTGTCAAAAAAGATGCAAAACATTTGCGATGGCAGATACATCAAACACAGTTCAGAATTTAGTTGCGTGTGTGATGCGGGGCATACGGTTCAGTTCAATGAACTGTTCGAGATGAGGCAGAATAACAGAAACGGGCAGCCAGATGATGGTGTGTGTGATATACGGCATACGGTTCACTCGGATGAACTGTTTGTGATTAGGTGGAACAAAAGAAACGGTCAGCCAGATCAAGGTGTGTGCGATAGAGAGCAAACAGTTCACTCGAATGAACTGTTTGTGTTGAGCTAAGAGAACAAAAACGGTTCAATTTAACAAGATGTGTGTGATACGCGGCAAACAGGTCTGTAATCAGAAATGTGTGCGAAGACCAATAATAACACAGACGATTGCTGCTAATAAGACCGATAATAACACACACACACACACACACACACACACACACACACACACACACACACACACACACACACACACACACACTTATGAGGACATGGTTGCATAACCAAATTAAACATCCAATTACATAGGTGGCTACTACACACATGACATTTGCACACACCAAAGTAAACTATTACATGCATAATTACATAGGTGGCTACTACACACATGGTATTTCCACACACCAAAGTCAACTATATATTACATGCATACTTAACTAGGATAAATGATCATCTGATCATCATCTACTTCTTGTGATGCTTGCCGCTACTGCTCTGCTTGTGGCTCGATCCGGCCTCGTCGATTTCGGTAACGAGGCACTTCCTCATGTCAACGATCCGCCTGTGCATCTCGTAGCATGTGTACACGCTCTTGGCCACGAACTTGAGGTGAGGTTCATCCAGGCCCCGTGCTAGGATACGGGACTTGTTCTCTTGGCATCCTGCTTCATCTTTTCATAGTAGGGGTCGATGATGCCAAGGCGAGTTCAACCAGGGAGTCCTTCTTCGTGCTACCCCAGAACCTGTAGTGCTCACAATTTCGACAAGGTTCTTGTAGGCCAAGCCCGTAACCCTGAGCGCTTTTTACATCATCGGTGGTTTCCACCGTAGCAAACTTGTAGTCGGTGCTGTTGACAAACCCGACGAAACGGTCGCAAGGCTCTCTGGCCATGCAGTAGTGGTAGATGAGGACATGATGGCGCACGCACAACTGGGCGACGACAACCTTCTGAACTTTGCCGGGAAGACCGGCGGTGTATTGGAGGTCGATGACGACCATCTTGTACTTGTCTCCAGCAAGCAACTGCTCCGCGGTATTGATGTAGTCCTCCACCATGGCCGGGTAGATGGTGTACACCACCGTGAGATCGGTCTCCCTCGCGTGGGTCTCGACTTTATGCTCGCCGAACTCCATTGGAGCACCGCTAGATATCCTCTCTGTATGTGTCATCGTGGGTGTGCTTGTTGTGTTGTGGGGCGAGATTGAAAGGTTGAAGAGACTAAGGTTATAATGGCCGCGAGAATTAATGGGGAAGCCGGACGGATGGAATATCCGCGACGCCGGATGGCGCTTCTAATTTGCGCCAGAACTCCATCGTGCCGCACGTAACTGCGTCGTGGCGACGCGCGCGGCGCATGCGCATGCATATGGCCCCCCAACGTGATCGTGCGCAGGCCCCAACCACTGGCAGAGCGCACCCGCACAGACGCGAGCATAGTGCTCCATGGTGCCTCAACGGCGAGCAACCATATATATGCATATAGAAGTTGAACACGCAAGGAAAAGCTGTCCACAAGCCGAGCGCGTGGAGGTACGCGAGCATAGCATGCCGACGGACGCGAGCAGAAGCTATTTGTAGTGCCTAACGGCGAAGCACAAAGGCGCCGCGACACCTAATCGCTGAAAGCAGAGCGCGCCGAGGGACGCGGCGAGGCCGACCACGGTGATACGTGGCAAATAAGACGAACTGCGGCGATGCGGCGATGGCGGAGACATCAAGCATGAATCAGATTAGAGTTGCGTGTGCGATACGTGGCATACAGTTGATCCATCCGAGCTGTTTGTGATGGAATAAGACGTGTGTGTTGTGGGCAAACGCTTGCTGGTATATTACCATTTGTGATTGATGAATTCATCACCGACGGGTTACCTAGTGTGGTCCGTGTGCGATGTGATATGCGCTGTTTGCAGAACATCTATGCTCCATGTACAGAAGAACAGCATATATATACTTGTAACAGGACATGATTGCAAGACCAAATTAAACATCCAATTACATTATATAACAAATACCATAAATATTGCAAGGTTCAAATTCCAGCATTACAAGGCCCAAATTCAAAGATTACAAGGTTCAAACTATTCAGACACATAAAATTCATCTTCTTCAGAATATTTTCCATGCATTATTTCTGCGAAAGGATCAGCCACCGAGAAGTCATATAGCGGCTTGATACAGTGACTTCTGAATAATCTGTCATATGAAGTTACAAACTGAAATTCAGCTTGTGCAGAGCCTTTTCCATTCAGCTGTAGACGCCTGCGCTCTTTAGCAATCCATTCACTTCTGCACAGTAAATATAGGGCAAACCTCATTACCTTGAGCAAACTTGCTTTCTCAACAAAGAACCTGGCGAATTTAATTTCTGGTGTGGTGCCTCGATACTCGTTAAAAATAGTTTATGTGCGATGAAGATCAAGGCATTCAATGGGATTGTTATATTCCCCAACATTTTCTACTTTCGGGCCTGCTAGTATCTCCAAACGAAGACAACATATTAGTGCATAGCTGCAGATTTGAACACTTCGGGCCTCTTTGATTTGCAGGATTTCTAAAATACATGAAAACAGTGAAATGCCACCTTCAATATTTCATGATAAACTTTTATCATGAAAGCATGCCGGGCTAAGGAATAAAACGCGTACAACACTAGCATCTCAAAAAATATATGTATTGAAATCCTCCAAATTTCCTATAGAAATCATTCTACATTCGTCATTGTAATCATGGGTAAAAGTAACAAAAAATTGAGCTCCATTGTGGTTAACAATTAACAGGAAAGGAGCATCACCTCGATGTATAACTTCTC
The DNA here is from genome assembly GCA_021605145.1 of Aegilops bicornis. Lineage (NCBI taxonomy): Eukaryota > Viridiplantae > Streptophyta > Magnoliopsida > Poales > Poaceae > Aegilops > Aegilops bicornis. The sequence goes on from CM038672.1 coordinate 548,304,305, forward strand.
CGTGCAAGGAAAGCATCTAAGGAATCTAACAACTTCATCCAGATTGGGGCCGACAGATTGTAGTGCCAAGATCTTCACTATGCACAGAGGCCGGGTCAAGCTTGTGGGAATCATGTTCTGGATGACAGGTGAACATATAGATCAACAACAATTAGATAAAATGTGCTGTCCAATAATATATAAGAATGAGAATACGAAGACTATTGTACCTGAACGGATAATGATCCAGTAACAAGTTGGTTGAATTCGGCACACGAATAGCCCAACACTGTCAATTTCGGTGCGTGAATGACCCTGATTCTTGCTGGACCTAATTTATCAAGTACATACAATCTCTCGAGGAAAGGCGCATTCTCATTGACAATATCATGAAACACCTCAACGACAGCCTTGGGCGTCGCCAGCAATGCATATGAATTGCATGGACATTCGTCGAGGTGATGTGGAGGCTACTGAACCCACCCATCGCATGAAGATGAAGGTACTCGAGCGCTGTACAGCCGACGAGCAGGCGCTCCAAATCCTCCTTCGAGATGCGGACATCAATGAGCTCAAGGTGCTTAAGTTTAGGGAGATGAAGAGCATGCGCGGCATCGATCCGGGGAAAAATGCACCGCCTAAATGTAGCACAGCGCAGCGTGGGCGCGAGGCGGAGCACGGACGGCGGCAGCAAGCAAGGACGTCTAGCATGAACGCTGAGCTCCTCGAGCCGATCCAGGGCTGGGGATAGGAACCAGTAGTGCAACCTGGGTTCAGTCTTGTTGTGGGGATTGAGCCTGCCGATAGCAAGGTGTCTGACCAACTCAGGGTGCATGGCGAGGACGTGGGACAATGAGTCCCGGCATTGCTGCTCCCCCTACAGAACTCGTGGTCGACGATGATGTCCAGGGGGGTGGTGTGCCAGAGGGGGTGCCACCGCCGCGAGAGGACAGTGGTCCGCACGCCATATTTGATGGGGAGGTGGGATATGATGGTTACCAACATCTCGTCGGGGAGGCTGCTGATGAAGTCCATGTTCGCCAGAGGCTCTTGCGGTTCTGGCTCGACCCGCCCCCGCTTGTTGTCCGGCTCTTCCTCCATCTCGCAGCAGGCGGCGATCCTCGGTGGCGGTGCTTGTAGATGAGAATGGATGACTGTTCTATTTACCTTCCCGAGGCGGCCGAAACAAAAATCCAAAACCAGCAATAAATTGCAGCGTTCGCGGCGTGCGCGGCGGACTGCTCATAGTCGCCCCGTCTAATCAAACAGCTGCCCATGGTAGTAAATGGTTATTTGAATGCCCATGGTTGGACTAATACGACTGTTTGCGATAATAACATGGTGGCTATTTGTTAAAAATGCCTAGGAAAATCAATGTCTAAAAAGGCGAAACGAACCCTGAATAATTTCATATGTTTAGCACAGTTGCATGTTTCCTCTGTAAAAAAAATCTAGGCGGGAAGATACAGCGTATGTTGTTTCGCACACAGAACATGTGACCAAGTTCCCTCTCGGAACCGTGAGGCTTCTTGATAGAAGCTCCGGTTTGTATGAAAGAAAATATGGGTCAAAGCATAGTTGAAAAGGGCAACAATATCTAACCCCAGCTGATGACCCACAAGTATAGGGGATATATCGCAGTCCTTTAGAAAAGTAAGAGTGTCGAACCCAAAGAGGAGCATAAGGAAATGACAAGTGGTTTTCAGCAAGGTATTCTCTGCAAGCATTGAAATTATCGGTAACAGATAGTTGTGTGATAAGATAATTCGTAACGGGTAACAAGTGACAAAAGTAAACAAGGTGCAACAAGGTGGCCCAATACTTTTTTTAGCAAAGGACAAGCCTGGACGAACTCTTATATAAAGAAAAGCGCTCCCGAGGACACATGGGAATTACTGTCAAGCTAGTTTTCATCATGCTCATATGATTCATGTTTGTTACTTTGATACTTTGATATGTGGGTGGACCGGTGCTTGGGTGCTGCCCTTCCTTGGACAAGCCTCCCACTTATGATTAACCCCTCTCGAAAGCATCCACAACTATGAAAGAAGAATTAAGATAAATCTAACCATAGCATGAAACATATGGATCCAAATCAGCCCCTTACGAAGCAACGTATAAACTAGGGTTTAAGCTTCTGTCACTCTAGCAACCCATCATCTACTTATTACTTGCCAATGCCTTCCCCTAAGCCCAAATCAGGGTGAAGTGTCATGTAGTCAACGTTCACATAACACCACTAGAGGAAAGACAACATACATCTCATCAAAATATCGAACGAATACCAAATTCACATGATTACTTATAACAAGACTACTCCCATGTCCTCAGGAACAAACGTAACTACTCACAAAGCATATTCATGTTCATAATCAGAGGAGTATTAATTATCATTAAGGATCTAAACATATGATATTCCACCGAATAAACCAACTAGCATAAACTACAAGGAGTAATCAACACTACTAGCAACCCACAGGTACCAATCTGAGGTTTTGAGACAAAGATCGGATACAAGAGATGAACTAGGGTTTGAGAGGAGATGGTGCTGGTGAAGATGTTGATGGAGATTGACCCCCTCTCGATGAGAGGATCTGTGGTGATGACGATGGCGATGATTTCCCCCTCCCGGAGGGATGTTTCCCCGGCAGAGCAGCTCCGCCGGAGCCCTAGATTGGTTCTGCCCAGGTTCCGCCTCGAGACGGCGGCGCTTCGTCCCGAAAGCTTCCTTTTGATTTTTTCCAGGTCAAAACACACCATATAGCAGAAGATGGGCATCGGGGGCCTGCCAGGGGGCCCACAAGACCGGAGGGTGCGCCCTCCACCCTTGTGGATGGCAGGTGCCCCTCTCTAGTGTTGTCTTCGTCCAATATTTTTTTCATATTCCAAACATATTCTCCGTGAAGTTTCAGGACTTTTGGAGTTGTGCAGAATAGGTCTCTAATATTTGCTCCTTTTCCAGTCCAGAATTCCAGCTACTGGCATTCTTCCTCTTCATGTAAACCTTATAAAATAAGAGAGAATAGGCATAAGCATTGTGATATAACGTGTAATAACAGCCCATAATGCAATAAATATAAATATAAAGCATGATGCAAAATGGACGCATCAACTCCCCCAAGCTTAGACCTCGCTTGTCCTCAAGCGAAAGCCGATATTGAAAAATATGTCCACATGTTTAGAGATAGAGGTGTCGATAAAATAAAATACAAACATGAGGGAATCATGATCATCTTTAGAACAACAACATATATTGTCATATAATTTCTTATGCTAAAGTAACAATTCATTCACAAGGTAGAGTATGAATCAGAAACTTCGTTGAAAACTAACAAACTATGATCTCAGTCATTGAAGCAATTGCAATTTATCATAACATCGGAAAGAGTCAATATAAGAGCTTTTTAACAAGTCCACATACACAACTATCATTTAGTCTTTCACAATTGCTAACACTCACGCGATACTTATGGGTACAAAGTTTCAATCGGACACAGAGAAAGATAGGGGCTTATAGTTTCACCTCCCAACCTTTTACCTCAAGGGTAATGTCGACAATAATACTTTATGAAAACCTACATCTGAGTGGATATATATATCCGGATCTCTCCAACACATAGCACTTGCCAAAGGAAAAAGTGTAAAAAGGAAAGGTGAAGATCACCATGACTCTTGTATAAGGGTAGAAGGTAAAAATAAAAGATAGGCCCTTCGCAGAGGGAAGCAGAGGTTGTCATGCGCTTTTATGGTTGGATGCACAAATCTTAATGCAAAATAACGTCACTTTATATTGCCGCTTGTGATAAAGAGCTTTATTATGCAGTCCGTAGCTTTTATTTCTTCCATATCACAAGTTCGTATAAAGCTTATTTTCTTCACACTAATAGATCATACATATTTAGAGAGCAATTTTTATTGCTTGCACCGATGACAACTTACTTGAAGGATCTTACTCAATCCATAGGTAGGTATGGTGGACTCTCATGGCAAAACTGGGTTTAGGGATGTTTGGAAGCACAAGTAGTATCTCTACTTGGTGCAAAGAATTTGGCTGGCATGAGAGGGAAAGGTAAGCTCAACATGTTGGATGATCCATGACAATATAACTTCTATTCGGATATAAGAAAACATAACCCATTATGTTGTCTTCCTTGTCCAACATCAACCATTTAGCATGTCATATTTTAATGAGTGCTCACAATTACAAAAGATGTCCAAGATAGTATATTTATATGTGAAGCCTCTCTTTCTTTATTACTTCCTATTAATTGCAACAATGACCAAAACTATGTTTGTCAACTATCAACAACTTTTATTCATCATACTCTTTATATGTGAAGTCATTACTCTCGGTAAGATCAATATATGATCTTTTTATTTCTTTTTGTTCTTTCTCCTATTTTGTTCCCTCAAGATCATAGCAAGAAAGCAAAGCCCTCAACTCAAAACTACTCTTTATTATATATATCTCATGTACTCGATTACATAGATAGAGATAAAAAAAAACTCAAAGCTAGATTATACTAAAAACTTATTCTACTAGATCAAGATATAACCAAAAGGATCAAACTAAGAAAAACGATAAAGGTAGAGGTGTGATGGTGATATGATACCGGGGCACCTCCCCCAAGCTTGGCAGTTGCCAAGGGGAGTGCCCATACCCATGTATTTATGTCTCTTTCTTCGGAGGTGGTGATTATGGTGTTGTTGATGATGTAGGCTTGTCGTCCATCTTCCAGGGCATAGGCTCACCATCGTAGAAGGATGAACGAGTCTCCGGGATCCTCAAATCTGCAGCCAAACTCATCCTCTTGAATCTATATTCATACTCACAGTTTTGGTTTTGCAGGTCATAGATCTGGGCCTGGAGGTGCTCGATTTTCTCGTGAAGCTTGAAGATGGCCTCCCCGATGTTCTTGGCATCCAGCTTGTGATTGTTGGTGAACTCCGCGATCATCATGTGATTGGCGTTGAGTCCATGTTCCTCCATCCATTGGCACTTGAAAACTTACTGCTCCATTGCTTCGAGTCTTGTCTCCACGCTCCCGGTCTTCTTTGGTCCCTTAACATCACGGATGTGCAGCACCCCCTCATGCATCTCAATGGCTTGAGGGTGTCGCAGCACCTCCGCAAGGTAGGGGTTGATGAACTTCTCAAAAAACTTGTCCTTGGGGGCGCTTGGAGACGTCATGGTGAGCTAGATCTGTTAGAAAAATAGCTCGAAACAAAAACATGGGATTTTGCCGTGGTGCGGCGGTCAAAACCTTCGGGAGATTATATAATGAATTTTTACCGACCAAAAGAAGTATCGTATAAGAAAACGGAGTCTGAAGGGCACATGAGGTGGCCACAAGTGAAGTTACATCCATGCTTCTGTTCTTCATCCGTAATCCAGTGGTGTGGTGAACCTACCCACTACAAAGACAATGTCATATTCTGCAATGTCTTAACTATGAACAATGTCATATCATTCTACTATTATTTAAACCCTCTCTTTATTTGCCAATCTGAAATGGTATAAATTGACAACACACTAACCATTGATACTTATGAGTTCTTGATCTGTAATCCAGTGTTGTCGTGAAGTCGCCAACTCCTTCACAATGTCATTTCCTGCCATGTCTTGACTTGGACAATACCATATTGTGTTAATGCAATTTTAAACTGTGTCATTTTATTCGTCAAGAAGAAATGTGATGAATTGTCAAGACCGATACTTTTACGTGCAAAACCTGTCATCCGTCTGCTTGTTTATCTTTCGTGAGTGAGGAAGATATAAGTGTTGAACAAGCTGAGCCTCATCATCTTGCTCACCGCTATACTGCAGCTCCCAAAGAGGGCTAACCTTTCTTGAACTCTATTGAAGTGTCGGTTTTGTATATTATTTTGTCGGCGTGTTTATTTGCAATCGGTGGCGATCTTTGATGCCCAAAGTGTATGTAATCTCTTTGTCTGCTTGTGCTTTATTATCATAGTGGCGAACTTTGATGCCCAGTGGATGTAATATGTCATAATTTCTTTGTTGTATAGTCTAGGTCTTTTCTTATTCACGATGCTGCAGTTATTTTACTGTATATATATCATGTCTTCGCAGTAAATCGGCCAAACCGTAAAATTACGGTACATAATCGGGTCATTATGCAATCACGATGTAGGTTTGGGCCCGAACGCGTGCGAACAGCTCACGGCCGGCAAAGACCGAATGAACCCCGCCCATGATTGTGCGAATCAAATCACGGGCTTTTAACAGCCAAAATTGTCTCGGTCCTTGTTTGGCCCATCAGATATCGGCCGCGAGCAGTCGGATGCAAATCGGGTCGTAGTTAGGCCCAACTATATGACGGGCTTTTAATAGGCCAAAATTAATATAGGGCGAAATGTTAAACGGGCCCTTAATGTGCCAAAACTAATATCGGGCGAATTACTAAGTGGGCCTTTAGCAAGTGGGCCCAAAAGCATAGTGTCCAGTTGACGGGCCGAATATGATATAGGCCATAATTGAGCCCAAAGCCTCTTAAAGGGCCGGACCTGATCTGGGCCGTAATTTGGCCCAGAATGTGGTAGGCTTATAATGGGCTAGATCTCATATGGGCCACTTTTAGGCCCGGAACGTGGCAGGCCATTAATGGACCGGATCAAATATGGGCCGACATTTGGCCCAAAACATGACCGATTAATGGGCCGGCCTAGTAGGGTCCTCAAAATCTTGTGGGCCTATTTGGGCCGCCCATTAATGTCGGGCGAAATCTCGTGGGCCTTTATTTGGGCCGGCCCATTATGATCCGCAAGAATCTTGTGGGCCTTTACCTGGCCGCCCATTATGGCACACAAAATCTTGTGGGCCTTTTAGTGGGCCGACCCATTATGGCCAAGAAAATCTTGTGGGTTTTACAGGCCAGCCCATTATGGCCCGCGAAATCTCATGGGCCTTTAGCTGGGCCGGCCCATTATGGTCCGCAAAATCTTGTGGGCCTTTAGTTGGGCCGGCCCAATTAAACTTGATGGGCCGGTCCACGTATTAACATATCATAGGCGCGTCTCGCCCATTGGATGAGTGACACCTGTGCCAACGCGGACCTGGCACGTGTCTCCTCCAACCAATGATGATTTTACACGTGGAAAATCCCCATTGGTCGGTACATTAACGGGTTATCGGATCCAAAACCCGACCCGATAGCTTAACGGCGTTTCGTTACGGTGGATGCCACGTGTCGGTCACCCTTGACGAAAGCAACGCCGTGACGCATTTATTTATCGTTATGGAAGTGGACACCGGTGATGATAATTTTGGTAATGTCATGGAACACTTCTACGACAAAGACAGTATGACTATCTTGATTCTGTCATAAATTTTTCATGGATGTACATGCATGACAAAAAACGCGACCTACTGTGACAAACACGTATCATCACGAAAGTGTATTTTTTTTGTAGTGCAGCCAGGCGCGTTCGGAGGCATCGCGGGCCTTCGAGCTTTCTCCCCCACCTTGCGACAGGTGCAGTGCCACCGAAGTTCAGGCCGGAGTTGCCACCGCGGTACGACAGTACGACGGACCCTACGGAGTTCCTCCGGGTGTACGGGAAGGCCGTCTAGGCAGCGGGCGGAGACAATAAAGTCATGGCACACTGGCTCCCTATGGCTCTCACAGGCGCGCCTCACTCCTGGCTGCTCGACCTGTCGGAGTCTTTGATAGCCTCCTGGGAGGAGCTGCGTGAGTTGTTCGTCGCGCGCTTCGTGGCCCCGGTGCCTGACGCCGTCGCGGCCCTCCTCGGCAGGTCGCAGGTGCCCGCTTCAAGCCGCCACGTCAAGCAACTCTTCCGGCAGGTGGGGGCTGCCCAGTTGTGCCGGGGCCTCCTCCAGGCTGGGTGGTGCCCGAGGCCGACATCATCTTCGACTCCAGGGATCACCCCAAGACCATGATCGGCGTTGGCATGCTCCCCATGCTCTGCACCCCCACCATTTGCAATGTTCCGGTCACCAGGACCCTCATCGACGGTGGTGCTGGACTCAACGTCCTTGAGGGAGTCCTGGACTAGGGGGTGTCCGGATAGCCGAACTATCATCTTTGGCCGGACTCCTGGACTATGAAGATACAAGATTGAAGACTTCGTCCCGTGTCCGGATGGGACTTTCCTTGGCGTGGAAGGCAAGCTTGGCGATACGGATATGTAGATTTCCTACCATTGTAACCGACTGTGTAACCCTAACCCTATTCGGTGTCTATATAAACCGAAGGGTTTTAGTCCGTAGGGGCGAACAACAATCGAGACCATAGGCTAGCTTCTAGGGTTTAGCCTCTCCGCACTCGTGGTAGATCTACTCTTGTACTACCCATATCATCAATATTAATCAAGCAGGAGTAGGGTATTACCTCCATCGAGAGGGCCCGAACCTGGGTAAAAACATCGTGTCCCTTGTCTCTTGTTACCAACCGCCCAGACTCACAGTTCGGGACCCCCTACCAGAGATCCGCCGGTTTTGACACCGACAGTCCTCTCCGTGGAAGCCTTCGGTCAACTTCATGTGCCTTACAACCGGCTCCTCCCCACCATGCCTTTCTCAGGGGTGGTCGACGGCTGCATCCTTCCTCTGGGACAGATCCGCCTCCCAGTCACCTTCGATATGCGCAACAACTACCACACCGAGCTCATCGACTTTGACGTCACTCGCATCGGCCTCCCGTATAATGACATTCTCGGGTATCCGTCACTCACCAAGTTCATGGTAGCGACTCACCCTGGCTACAACATCATCAAGATGCCGGGGAGCAGCGGTGTCCTCACCGTGGTGGGGGACACCAAGGACGCGCTCATGGCCCTCAAGCTCACTTTCAAGGCCGTGGCGACCGTGCGACCGGACGCGGAGGATGCTCCGGAGATTCCGGAGGCCGCGCCGGCCAAGAAGAAGCAGTTGTTCTCCCAAGACTGGACCGAGACGAAGCAGGTGCCAGTCGACGAAGGGGGATCAGGCCCCACCTTCACCATAGGCGACGGCCTCCCCCCGGACCAGAAAGAGGCGCTGGTTAGCTTCCTCCCTGCGAACAAAGACGTGTTTGCGTCGGAGGCAACCGACTTGGTTGGCGTCCCGCGAGGAGTTATCGGGCACCACTTGATGATGTGCCCCAGAGCGCGACTGGTGAAGTAGAAGGCGCGGCGGCAAGCCCCGGAGAAGCAGTCGTTCATCATCCAGGAGGTCCACAAGCTGCAAGAGGCTGGCGTCGTTCGGGAAGTGCGGCACCCGGATTGGCTGGCCAATCCGTTCATTGTCCCCAATGTCGTGGTATTCTCACAGGGGTTGCGATATGACAGATGCCACAGGGTGTGTCAGTGTCAAAACCGGCGGATCTCGGGTAGGGGGTCCCGAACTGTGCGTCTAGGCGGATGGTAACAAGAGACAAGGGACACGATGTTTTTACCCAGGTTCGAGCCCTCTCGATGGAGGTAAAACCCTACTCCTGCTTGACTAATATTGATGATATGGGTAGTACAAGAGTGGATCTACCACGAGATCAGAGGCTAAACCTAGAAGCTAGCCTATGGTATGATTGTTGTTCGTCCTACGGACTAAAACCCTCCGGTTTATATAGACACGGATAGGGTTAGGGTTACACAGTCGATTACAATGGTAGGAGATCTACATATCCGTATCGCCAAGCTTGCCTTCCACGCCAAGGAAAGTCCCATCCGGACACGGGACGAAGTCTTCAATCTTGTATCTTCATAGTCCAGAGTCCGCCAACAAAGGATAGTTCGCTATCCGGATACCCCTAATCCAGACTCCTCAAGAGCCCCGAACTAGGCTTCAATGGCGATGAGTCCGGCGCGTAGATTGTCTTCGGCATTGCGAGGCGGGTTATTCTCCAAATTCCATATACTTGTCGAATAGTGTCCGGCTTCTGATAAATGCTGTGCTCCTTGGCTTCCACGCCCAGTAATGGCCATCTTCCACGTGTTAAATGAATGCGAAAAGCCAGGGTATTTTTACACTTATCCCCCTAGCTGCGCAAATGAGCTGTCTATAAAAGGGACGAGGATCTAGATCTGAGTCACACCATCCCCTCCATGAGCTTTCATCGGAGCGCCTCGACAAAAATCCATTCCATCATGGACAGTCGACGCGACTCCTCCTCTCGCGCTCCCAGCCCTCAGCCTGGAAATTGGGAGAGATGCTCAGTCCCGCATAGCGAGCTAGTGACACTCCAAACCAAGGGATTCCTTCCCCCGACCTTCATGGTTCCGTTTCGAGCCGGACTCGCCACCTATAAGGGTGGAAAGCAAGCGGAGAGTGTCCCCGATCCCTCCAATGGAGAGCAGGTATGCTTTATCTCTTATCTAGTAAGAGGACTCGGATTTCCAATTCATCCGTTTCTCCGGGGGCTCTTGGAGTTCTACGGCCTCCAGTTGCACCACCTTACGCCTGCCTCCATTTTGCACATCGCGGGCTTCGTGGCCCTTTGCGAACTGTTCTTGGGCGTCGAGGCTCATTTTGCACTGTGGAAGAGATTATTCTGCCTTGTACCCCCTTCTCATGAGGGGTAAATATATCAAGTGGGCGGAGCTGAGCTATGGCGCATCGCCGGGACCGGATATCTATTCGGGACCCCGTAGAAGGCGTCCGAAGACTGGCCTTCGGAATGGTTTTAAATAGAAGACGTCCCACTGCCGGATCCTGTTCGGATCGGTCTCCCGGAATTCAGCAATGCTCCTTTGAAGAAACGCCTGAGTTGGCGCCAAGGAGCTCCCGGAGGGAAGGCAGCGGGGACGTCCTTTACTGATGAGCCGAATAAGATTGTTAGCTCATTCCGGACTGACCATGATCGGTGTCATGGCCACATGTATTATGCGGGGGGTGCAGCCGCTCCAGTGTAGGGGCCACTCCATGTGGGATTTCAACGGGGAGGACGATGCCACCCGTCATGGCCGTAAGGGGCCGGGATCGGTCACTGATCTAGTGAAGATCTTGTCCTCGCTGTACAAGGGAGAAGAGGAGGATTTTCTCCGCGTCAGTCCATTGAACGGATTTTCTATGAACAATCCTCGAAGCTGGGTAAGCGGACATTTCTTTTTTGCACATCCGATCCGTATTCCCATGGTTAGGTATCACATTTTGTGATTTTGACGCAGGAACTGCGCCAGCCGTAAAAAGACATAAATGCACCGCCTCCACAACCCGAGGATCCGGAACGGCTCCTCGATCCGCCTCCCAAGAGGATCCGGACATATTGGTGGAGCTGATTGATGGGGTATTTCACCAACGAGCATCGATAATGCCTTGGTTGCCATTACGGCCGACACCGGAATACTTCCAGCCTCACAGTAATCGAGACCGAGGTCCCAACACTCGATAATGACCCATCCGTGCTTATTTTTTATCACCGTATACCAATGGTGTTTCACGAGAGGTGCCATCGAGGCAGGAGGCCGAGCCCGGGCGGCTAGCCAACAAGGGCAGACGTCCCTTGAGGCTAAAAAGAAGTGCGGTCCGGATTGAAACGCCACGCAACGGTATGGCGCATCACCATATTCCTGGATTGATTCTGGAAGGCGTCTTGACGCCGGTGCTCTTTTCAGAAAAAGCGCCGCCGGACTGTGTCAGGAGAGGTTATTAATCGAGCCTCCGCCAGCCAGGCTCCAAAGCCGGGTCCAGAAGCGGAGGCGAGCACGAGGCGTGCGTCGGATGCTCCTCCGACAGAGGATGCCGACAGGTTGTCCGCCACCAACTCCGAGGTGGAGAGCGTCATGAATCGCAGGCGCCGCCAGACAGTTCTTCATGACGCATGTTTCTCCCAAGAGGCATTGAATGCCTTCAATTCGGGAGATGCGCACCTCCGTGCCGCTCAAGATGGTCTAGCCAGAGCAACGGAGCAATATGTAAATGACATACGGGTGAGGAAATTTGACGGTTATATATGCCAATAGCCCCCGAGACTTAAAATAGTTAGAATAACTGATTTAAGGATCATTTGTTATGCAAGATCTTACAAAAAAGAATACCCGACTGTCCCAGGAGCTTGAAGAATGCAAGGCCCAACTTGAGGCCACACTAGCCGCTACAGGGGGAGCCACAAAGGCCCCCTCTGGTAATATATGCTTCAAAAGATAAGTAGTTTGTGAAGTGCGGTGTGTGTGTAAATCTGACAATAATATTGCAGATGGCGCCGGACTAGATCCGGACAAGCAATAGCTCTTGCGCCGATTGAAGGCCGGAGAAAATGTTCTTACAAGGGTGAGGCAAGAGAAAAATAATCTCCAAGATGCCAACACCCAGCTGGGTGAGTAACTAAAGGATGTTCGTGCCCAGCCGTCTGACTCCGTGAAGGTGAATCGGCGACTTCGTCGCGGCATTTATAGTAAGTGCTTGAGCGAACTTTGAAAAAGAGTTCGGCAAGGAAGTCAATTAACAGAGTTATGTCTGTAGGTATGCTCACGGGTCGTCTTGCAGAGGAAATGCCCGGTTCTACGGGTGACCTTCTTCCCGAGCTATTGCAACTGCACCAACGAGTTCGACAGGTGATGAAAGGCGTTGCCCAGGCCTTGTGGCCATCTATCTCCCTGCCCAAAGGCCTTGGAGAGCTTGCAGAGAAGCTTCAGGGAGCACGGCGGCGCTTCAGACTATGGAAGATATCGGCCTTTCGTCAAGGCGCCAGGGAGGCCTGGGCCATGGTGAAGACGCGGTACACGAAGGCGGACCCAAACCACATGGCCGAGGTCGGACCTGTGGGGCCCGACGGGAAGGAGATCCCTGTGAGTTTAGTGTACGGCCAAGTAGAGTTGGCCGCAAAGTATTCCCAGCAGGACTGTAAACTTGACAGCCTATTAGATGGCATTGAAGAGGAATACAATCAGTCAATTTGACTATGTAATTTAAAATGACATGTAAAATGCCTTCTAGCCGGATTGTAGATCGTTTGTCATAGCGGACCTTTTCGCTTCAACCTCGGGACCCAATAGTCCGGAGTGTGTCCAAATACCCTCGCGGTTATGTAAAAACCGGGGCATGCGTGGAGACTAGGCGTAGGGGTCATGAGTGCTTTATCAGACAAGTGCCCAACTAGTTATGTTATATTACATGGTTAGTAAGAAACATCTTCCAGGGAGAATAGTTCCGTTATGGGTTCCTTTCCCTGGGAGGCATGCCCTAAAGTGCATGTCGGACCGTGAAAAAGCGTAAAAGCATCCGGGGCAGATAAATGAAAATAAAAAATCGTCTTTTGGTTCACCAATCGAATATTCCCTTAAGAACGCTAGCTTTTGGCTTCACCCAGTCTGAGGTACACGTCTGGCTGACACGGCGGTAACAATCGCAGAGGTGCTCCCTTTACCACCTAGCCATACAATCGGGAACGTAGGGGTAAGCACAGGAGCCAGGCAACCCAGCTTGGCCAAAACTTAAGTCATATCGATGCATATAATGGTGAATAAAAGGTACATGCGGAAGTGTGACACATGTGTTGGGCATAAAGCCCGTACAAATAAGCTTCTGTTAAAGAAGCCCCAAGGTATAATGAGCGCGGATAGCGCGTCAAGTGTGTGCGAACAATGCGCAAACGAGACTTTAACGGCTTTGGAAAAAAGGAGGGAGAAGGAGAGAAATAAAAGACAACTTAAAGTATAAAATATAGACGGAGGAAGGAGACGAACTCAGAATCCGGCGCTAGGCGTAGAATCTTCGGAGACGGGCTGCGTTCCATGGGTTCGGCTCGAGTCGGTTATCCGTCACGTTTAGCAGCAGTGCAGCTCCGCCCGGTCGGGGACTTGGTCGATGATGAAGGGACCCTCCCATTTGGGCTTGAGTTTGTCCTTTTTCTTGTCCGGCAGGCGTAGAACTAGTTTGCCAACATTGTAAGCTTTGGCCCGTACTTCCCTGCTTTGATATCTTCGAGCCTGCTGTTGATAGAATGCGAAACGAGCTTTTGCCATGTCACGCTCCTCCTCCAAGGCATCCAAGCTGTCCTGCCGATCCAGCTCGGCTTCTCTTTCTTCGTACATGCGCACGCGAGGTGAGTCATGAATTATGTCGCAGGGCAATACTGCCTCTGCGCCGCATACCATAAAAAATGGTGTGAATCCGGTAGTGCGATTCGGCGTGGTCCGCAGCCCCCAGAGTACGGAGTCAAGCTCCTCTACCCAATGCGTGTTAGATTCCTTGAGGGACCGCACTAGCCTGGGTTTAATGCCGCTCATGATTAGACCGTTTGCTCGCTCGACTTGACCGTTAGTTTTGGGGTGATATACTAAAGCGTAGTCGAGCTTGATGCCCATGTTTTTGCACCAGAGTTTGACCTCATCGGCCATGAAGTTCGTGCCATTATCAGTGATGATGCTATGGGGGACGCCGTAACGGTGTACTACCCCTGATATGAAGTCTATAACAGGTCCGGATTAGACCGTCTTCTGTGCTTGGCCTCTATCCATTTGGTGAATTTATCCACCATGACCAATAGGTATTTTTGCTTGTGGGTTCCTCCTTTAAGGGGTCCAACCATGTCAAGCCCCCAGACCGCGAAGGGCCAGGTGATGGGTATAGTTTTGAGGGCGGTGGGTGGCATGTGGCTTTGATTAGCAAAGAGTTGGCAACCGACGCATCATTGGACTAAGTCCTGAGCATCTGCCCGGGCCGTCGGCCAATAAAATCCTGTACGGAAGGCCTTGCCTACAAGGGCCCGGGCTGCGGCATGGTGCCCACTGAGTCCGGCATGAATTTCAGCCAGGAGATTCCGCCCTTCCTCTTCGGAGATACACCTTTGAAGGACTCCGGTTGTTCTTTTCTTATAAAGCTCTCCCTCATGGACCTTATAGGTTTTAGACCGCCGCACTATGCAGTGGGCCTCGTTTTGGTCCTCGGGAAGTTCCTGCCTAGTTAGGTAGGCTAGGAATGGTTCAGTCCACGGGGCGATGACTGGCATTATTGCGTGGGCTGACGGTGTTATTTCGTTGGCGGGACCACCAACTATGTCGGAATGTTCGGTGTGGGGCAGTGTGGTTGGGTCCGGGTTGTTATTTCCGGACTCTCCCTCCCATAGTACGGATGGCTTGAAAAGCCTCTCTAGGAAGATGTTGGGGGGGGGGGGACGGCATCGCGCTTTGCGCCAATGCGTGCCAACACGTCTGCTGCCTGGTTGTTATCCCGGGCTATATGGTGAAATTCGAGTCCCTCAAACCGAGCTGACAATTTTAGGAAGGCATTGCGATAAGCTGCCATTTTCGGATCCTTGGCATCAAAGTCCCCACTTATTTGGGATATCGCGAGGTTCGAATCGCGCACCTCTAGGCGTTGAATGCCCATGGAGACCGCCATCCAGGAGACCATGTAGAAGGGCCTCGTATTGACTGCGTTGTTGGAGTCCGTGTACATTATTTGAAGTACGTATTGACTGTATCTCCGGTTGGGGACGTCGAACAACGCCAGCCCCAGTGCCGCCAACATTTTGGAGCCGTCGAAGTGCATGATCCGGTTGGAATATGCGCCGTACTCTTTAGGGAGTTCGACCTCGATCCATTCGGCGATGAAGTCAGCCAAAACTTGCGACTTAATAGCTCGCCGTGGCTTGTAGGTTATATCGAGCGGAGGAGCTCAATGGCCCATTTAGCAATCCGGCTGTTAACGTCGCGGTTGTTTATAATGTCATTAAGAGGTACTTGAGGCTCTTGTTATCGAACACTCTTGGAAGTAGTGTCACGACTTCCGGATGCCATGAACTCCGCGTATGCTATCTTTTGATAATGCGGGTACCGTGACTTGCATGGAGTTAGGACGGTGGACACGTAGTAAACTGGTTTTTGGAGAGGGAACTTGTGTCCGTCCGTTTCTCGTTCGACAACGAGCACCGCGCTTACAACTTGATGGGTTGCTGCGATGTATATAGCATTGGTTCGCCCATGTTGGGCGCGACCAGGACCGGATTTGTTGCCAATATGGCTTTGATTTCTTCGAGTCCGGCCGTGGCAGCATCCGTCCACTCGAAGTGTTTGGTGTGCCGGAGGAGGCGATAAAGGGGTAATGCCTTTTCTCCTAAGCGGAGATAAAAGCGGCTTAGAGCCGCCACGCATCGATCAATTTTTGTATTTGTTTGAGGTCTTTGGGGATATCCAATTGTGACAGAGCTTGGATCTTGGCTGGGTTTGCTTCAATTCCTCTACGGATACAATGAAGCCCAAGAGCTTTCCGGTGGTATGCAAAACGCATTTTTCCGGGTTAAGCTTGATGTCATATGTTCGGAGATTATCGAATGTGAGCCTCAAGTCGTCGACTAGGGTTTCGACATGCTTGGATTTGTGAACACATCGTCTCACGTATGCCTCCTTTGTTTTGCCGATCTGGTTTGCCAGACATGTCTGAATCATGCGCTGATAGGTTGCGCCGGTGTTTTTGAGCCCAAAGGGCATTGTGCTGAAGCAGAATGGGCCGTATGGAGTGATTAATGCCGTTGCGGCTTGGTCTGGCTCTGCCATCTTAATTTGGTGGTAGCCGGAGTATGCTTCGAGGAAACACAATGAATTGTGTCCTGCGTTAGCGTCGATAATTTGAGCGATTGGGAGGGGAAGGGATCCTTTGGGCAAGCCTTGTTAAGGTCCTTAAAATCGACACATAGGCGTCGAGGATTTGTCCTTCTTTGGTACCATTACGGGTTTGCTAGCCAGTCCGGATGTTTAATGTCTACGATGAATCCGGCCTCCAATAGTGTGGCTAGCTCCTCTCCCATGGCCCGTCTCTTGGGTTCGGAGAAACACCGAAGAGCTTGTTTGGTAGCTTGAATCCTTTTAGGATATTTAGGCTGTGCTCGGCCACCGGCGTGGGATTCTGGCATGTCCGAAGGGTGCCGAGCAAA
Source organism: Aegilops bicornis (assembly GCA_021605145.1). Lineage (NCBI taxonomy): Eukaryota > Viridiplantae > Streptophyta > Magnoliopsida > Poales > Poaceae > Aegilops > Aegilops bicornis. Next base: position 548,321,113 of record CM038672.1, read on the forward strand.
AATGTCCCAATTTTCGCGTAGGAATTCTCGTGTCTGGCGTCCACATCAGGGTTTAATTATGCCCCGATGAAGGCCGTTTTTGTAGGGTCCGTTGGATGGACTTGAAATTTGACTATCTCGTCTGCCGGATTAAAAGAGGAGGACTTGGATCTCTGAAAGAGAATCACATCGTCCCTGTACACCGTGGGCCTTGGTAGCGATGAGTTCCTCTGCCGCTAGGGCTTGGATAGTGCCTCAAGGGCAAGTGCGGCTGTTTTATTTTCGGTAGCGGGCGCTATGTCCGGGTCACTAGCGAGAGTGATAATTCCGTTGGGTCGGGCATTTTGAGCTTCATGTACCCGTAATGGGGTATAGCTTGAAAAATTGTGAATGCCTCTCGCCCTAATAGGCGTGGTATCCGCTTTGAGCAGGGGCCACTTGGAATGTGACCTCCTCGGACCTATAATTGTCCGGCGTGCGAACACCACATCTAGTGTGATCTTTCTTGTACTGACATGCTTCTGGCTGGGGATTATTCCTCTAAAGGTTGTCTGCTTTGCTCAATCTTGACTCCGATCTATTTCCATTTTTGAAGGGTTTCCTTGTAGATGAGGTTTAATCATTGCCTCCGTCCATGAGTACCTTGGTAAGGCGTAAGCCGTCCACTATTGGACTGTTGTCCACTGCTGCTGGTGCTCGGTCTGTTCGGAATGTAGGTTAAATCCTTTGGCGTTAAAGGTAATAGCCGAGTCCTCCATGGATTTATTGTTGCTATCTGGTAGACTTCGGCAAGGCTGCGGAGTGTTCGTTTCCGCATATTATTTGATGCGAAAGTCTCGAAGACTGTTAATACCGTACTGGTATTGCTGGGCTGGTGCTCTGGAGCTAAGAGCTCTTCGCCACTTTTGGCCACTTGCCGTAGTATCCAACATGCTCTAAGGCTATGAGTTGGAGTGGCGCCCTCTGTGCTATGAATTTTGCAGGGTCCATTGAGCCATCCCTCGATCTGATTCCATGCCCTTTGGGGTTTTTGCTTTTTGATACGTAACCCGGGTGCTGGTGATGATGCACCCTTTTATTTCGGACTAGGGTCGTATTCGAGGCCGGATTATCCCAATATTTGATTTCGGTTTTCCAGGCGCTCTCCATCGCGCAGTACTTTCGTACTATGGACGCCAAGTCAGCGAAGAGTGTAATTTCAAGACGACTTATGGCGTTTAGGATTCCCTTGTCCGTGCAATTATTGCAGAAGAATGAGATTGCGTCCTGCTCGCGGCAATCCTTTATCCTGTCCATAACCAGGAGGAATCTGGCCCAGTAATGATGTCTTTGTTTCACCGGGCTCTTGCGGATTTGGGATAGATCGCTTATGTTTGGGTGGGCGGGTGGAATTAAATTCGAACCCGTCCGATCTAAGATTTAGGGGCCAAGAAGTTTCCGAACTTGGAAGCTTGGGTTCTTGGAGGTTGTCTAATGAATCTAGCCCGCTTCCTGACTTTAAGTTCAGGGCTTGAGTGGTGTCCTCCCCTCCACGGGAATCCGGCATGGAGGGGTCAGGAATCCGGACATAGCTAGTCCTTAAGGTAGGAGAAGAGTCGCCGTATTGTTCCTCTACCACAACAACGTGGTGGGTAGCCTGGGGAGAGTTGATCTCTCCCAGATCGGTTTTAGGCCCAATCTGATCATAGTGCATGGCGACTCAGGCGTGGCGATGCGATCCAAGAGCTTGTTCAAGGAAGAGAGCTCCATCGGATCTAACTGCTCGGCGAGTTTCGATTTAACGTGAAGATTGCTTTCGATGACCCGAGAAGCCATCATCGACGCGGCGGCCGAACAGGCGGTCATAAGAAAACCGCCTAGCCGGAGAGTTTGGCCGGTGGCCAAAGCTCCTTTAACAGCAGTGCCGTCTTTAAAGGCGGGATGAGGCATCCTTCGACAGCGATGACACAGAGGAACTCTGAATGAAAGCACCAATGTCGGTGTCAAACCGGCGGATCTCGGCTAGGGGTCCCGAGCGTGCGTCTAGGCGGATGGTAACAGGAGACAAGGGACACGATGTTTTACCCAGGTTCGGGCCCTCTCGATGGAGGTAAAACCCTACTCCTGCTTGATTAATATTGATGATATGGGTAGTACAAGAGTGGATCTACCACGAGATCAGAGAGGCTAAACCCTAGAAGCTAGCCTATGGTATGATTGTTGTTCGTCCTATGGACTAAAACCCTCCGGTTTATATAGACACCGGATAGGGTTAGGGTTACACAGAGTCGGTTACAATGGTAGGAGATCTACATATACGTATCGCCAAGCTTGCCTTCCACACCAAGGAAAGTACCATCCAGGACACGGACGAAGTCTTCAATCTTGTATCTTCATAGTCCAGGAGTCCGGCCAACAGTGATAGTTCGGCTATCCGGACACCCCCTAATCCAGGACTCCCTCAGGGTGGCTTAAGGTGAGGGCAAGACTGCTGCCGGAATATCCGGGGACGGGTGTGCGAGTATCACGCGGTAGTTTACCCAAGTTCGGGGCTCCCCGGAGAGATAATACCCCTAATCCTGCATGTCTGAATATATGTGGTATATCTGGTACAGAGTGCTCCTAGAGCTGTATCTGAGGCCAGTGCCGCAGGCATCTGGCCTCGTATATGCATGGGTGTGTGAGCACAAGCATGTGTGCGGGTGGCCCAATCGCCTGGCTGGCTAGCCGTGGGCGGATGGATGAATGGATGTGTGTGTGTGCTAGATAGCTATCTTGCTAGCTAGCATGCATGCGTGAGTTCTCTTCCCTGATGGATGGATGGATGGCTTGCTTTATAGTGTGGCTAGCTTACTATCTAAGCTAAGTGGTGGCATGGGCAAGGCATGGTGGATGTCAAGCTTGTCCCCTGGGTCACTTCATAAATAGTGCCCAGGGACAAGTGACACTATACAAGATGGCTGGGGTGATGCATGCATAGTGCTCAGGTACAACCATCTCGTCGGGGTCGCGTCGGGCTGCAGTTGACTTTGGGCAGCTGGCCGGTTGGCGCAGTCGGCAGCCGGAAGCCGGCCGGGCAGCCGGCCGGGTGGAGCAGTCGGACGGGGAGCCGGCAGGAGCGGCTGGGTAGTCGGACTGAGGGGCGTTGCTCGCCTCGATGTATTGAATTATTGTCTTGCCATCTTCGGGGTACCCGTGGTCAATTACCCCGACAGTAGCCTCCGAGCCTCCGGGCAACTTGGCAAAGTTGTGCGGAGGTTTTTTGGCGGGTGTTGATGTAGAAAATGACGATGATGGCCGGCTACGGACCGCAGCCGCCGCGGCTTGTTTCCGGTGGGGGCGCGCAAGCGCACCCGCTGGGTGTAGCCTTCGAGCCTCCGGGCAACTTGGAAAAGTTGGGCGGAGGCTTTTCACGGTTGTTGGTGTAGACGATGGCGTCGAGGGTGCCGGGTGCGGACACGAAGTCTCTTTGTCGGTAGCGACGGGTCCGCCCGAAGCTATGCAACGCAGACGCGGGGTCCGACGACTAATGGTGTCAAGCGGAGACGCTTGAAGTCCGCCGACCGTGATGGTGTCGAAGCGCGACGCTGAGGTCCGGCCGTGATGCCGTTCTTTATCGGTGTGGGCTGCGCGGCGCGGCTTGCTTCCAGTGGGGTCGTGCCTGCTCACCCACTGGGTGTAGCCTCCGAGCCTCCGAGTGAGGAGGGGGGTTCCCCATGGAAATGATCATGCAAAAGACAAAGTTAGTCCGCGCAGATATATCAAGTGTTTGCTTTTAGCATTGCAAGTTTTATGCGGAGGGTGCCGACTCGGTTTCGTCCAAGCCCCCTTCAATCTTTTTCATGTTCCCTCCACTCTTTGGCTTGTGCTCTCGCTTGCCAGACAGCCGCTTTGCGGTCTGTGGCTGAGAGTGGGCCGCAGAGTGGAGTGTACAGTACTCAGACTCTAGGAGCGGATTTAACCGAGCAGATACTCATAAAGCAAACGGCCGGGTCGCCCGAGCCATTTCTCTTCTCGGACGTTTTTCACGTGGGTGGCCTCTAGCTCTCGCTCTCGCTTGCCGGACAGCCGCACTGCGGTCTGTGGCTGAGAGTGAGCCTTTGGTACCATGCATGCTACTAAGCCGTCTGTGGGAACAAATGTCTCGGGCCAAGCGGCCAGCCTCCAGGTCAACTCTGGCCGATGCCGGGGCAAACAGTGGTGCAACTGTAATAAAATGTGGAGATAGCCCCCCAAGTATCGCTCGAGGCTATCCGTGTTTGTGCGGTGCAAAAATATGCGGGTGAGGAGCTCATATTGCTTTTGGCACAGTCGGGGTGAAGATGATCTCCGGCGGGCGGCCCAAGCATCCGGGTGCTCGAGGGATGCCTCAGCCGGTCAGGCCCATCCGGCCAGGAAGCGGAGCAGGAGGTGGCCTTCCAGCCGGCAAGGCGTCAAAGCGGTTAGTGGACCAGACAGCCGTGTCGCCGGCCACATAGGCGGATGCGCAGCCGGCCGCGCACATACTTTGTACGTAACTTTTCCTCATCCGGCTGAGCAACCGGACACAATATTCTCTTTCTTTCTTTTTTCTTTTTCTTCTGCCGGCTGAGCACCCGGACGTAATTTTTCTTAGCTAGCCGGCTGGGCACGTATCCCTTTATTTTTCTAACCGGCTGGCATGCGAGCAACCAGCCTCCACTTCCTTCTTTTTTATTCCAGCCGGCTCTTGGGCAGCTAGCCATCTCCCCCTCTTTTGTTTTGTCCGGCTGGGCAGCCGGCCATCTCCCCCCTCTTTTGTTTTGTCCGACTGGGCAGCCGGCCTGGGCACCTCTTTTTCTTTTTGTTCTTTTTTAGCCGGGTGGCCAGCCGGCCCTGTTTCCTCGGGCACCCGGGCAGCTGCAGGCGGCCCGGAGAGGTGGGAATCAGCCTTGTGTGAGTCTGGCCGAGAGGCGAGTAGCCCGGCATGCTTGAGGGGCCGAGGGCAGCGTCGGCGCCGGCAACTCGGCAGGCGGAGCGCGACGCGAGGCGCTGTGGGCACGGAGCCAGCAACGCTAGTGGAGGAGCGCCCACGGCGGGGAGCAGAGCAGCCAGGCGGAGGATCGCGACCGGGTCGCGGGCCGGCGCATCCTTCGTGGGCAGCGAGCTGGTCGCGAGCGCGGAGCAGGCGGGCACAAGCAGGGCGGAGCAGGCGGCCGGGAAGGCCGCTGAGCAGCCGGCCCGCGCGAGGAGGCTGCCGGAGGGCCGTGGACATTCAGTGCGGAGTTTGGGGCTGGGAGCGAGGAGGAGGCCGGGCAAAGTGGCGTTGGCGTGGAGACGAGGAGCTTAGGAGCCTCGGTGCCGCGATGAGACGAGGCCGGGGGCGCGCGGGTCGCAGCAAGGCACGGCGCAGCAGCTGGCCCAGGGCGACATGGGTGCGTGGATGGATCAGCCGGCATCTACACACGGAGGCCGTCCGGTGGGGAGATCAGGTGGCCGAGGGGCCCGTGGAGGCGTGGGAAACGCGGCGAGGCGGACAACGGTCGAGGCAGGACGCGAAGGCGGCGCGGGGAAGCCAACAGGCGCGGACGCAGAGCAGTCGGCGCAGGGAACAGCCGGCGGAGCGAAGCTGCAGAGGCTCCTGAGCAGGAGGAGCAGAGGGAGGCGCTGGCCGATCCAGCGAGGTGCTCAGCGCAGGAAAGAGGAGGCAAGGAGCAGAGGACTGACGGTGGGCTTGCCAGTCGTTCGCTGGAGATGAGGCAGCATGATGCTGGGGCGCGAGCGCGGCGGCGAGGAGCAGCTCCAGGGAGCTTCGACGAGCGGTGAGCGCTTCTTGTGCCGTGTGGCTATTATCACGTGGTGTCACGGAAATGTACGACCATTATACGAGCAACATCTGGGTGGTGTGTGACGATGACATGTACCTAGGGTAGGGTAATAGGCCTGACCTAGACACCCTTCCCAAGGAAACTACCCTACAATCAAAGGCATTTAAAGTATAACAGTGTCTACTGACTGAAATCACCTCATAGTGCAATCCACTCGACCAACAATTCCACTCGGATAACCCAATTCCATTCGACCATACCAGAGATCACTCGGAGTACAGAAGATCTAGAGTCACTCAGGATGGCAACGGTCAGGCGTTCACTCCGTAGTCTTAATGATCATTTATATGTCTTTATTATAGGTGTTACCAGTAACATCTCACCTTAATGTACATTGAACCCCTTGTAATGTGGGCTAGCTGGGGTCCTGGCGCACTCTATATAAGCCACCCCCTCCACTGGCACAAGGGTACGCACCCCCTGTAACTTCACACATTATCCAATCGACCAAGCCTCCGGGCACCGAGACGCAGGGCTGTTACTTCCTCCATGAAGGGCCTGAACTCGTAAATCTTGCATGCACAACCTCATTGTAGCTAGGATCTTGCCTCCTCTTACATACACCCTATTCTACTGTCAGACTTACTCCCATGATAGTTGGTGCCCACCGTGGGGTAGGTGTCTTAGCGACTTCCGGTGAGGTTGCAATTTTCTCGATCTCCATCATCATGGTTTCCGACGGCGGTTTGGCTGAGGGCCGCGAGATCCGTCTCGGCGCGCTCGTTCTCGTCGCCGACGACTCCGCCTGGCTCCAGGAGGCCCCCCTCGACATCGAGAAGATGCCCGTCCGCGAGGCGACGCACTTTCGCGCGTGCGTCCGTGGCATTCTTCTGGTGAGGTTTCATTCCATTTGGATTCCGTTTGATATCTTTTTTCCTTCGAAACACTAAAATAGGCAAAAAAATAACAGCAATTTGGGTTGGGCCTCCGGTTAATAGGTTAGTCCCAAAAATAATATAAAAGTGTATAATAAAGCCCATTAAACATCCAAAATAGAATATAATATATCATGGAACAATAAAAAATTATAGATACGTTGGAGACGTATCAAGCATCCCCAAGCTTAATTCCTGCTCGTCCTCGAGTAGGTAAATGATAAAAACAGAATTTTTGATGTGGAATGCTTCTTTGCATAATTTTCAATGTAATTCTCTTATTTGTGGTATGAATATTCACATCTGATAGATTCAAGACAAAAGTTTAATATTGACATAAAAAATAATAATACTTCAAGCATACTAACTAAGCAATTATGTCTTCTCAAAATAACATGGCCAAAGAAAGTTATCCCTACAAAATCATATAGTCCGGCTATGCTCTATCTTCCCACACAAAATATTTAAATCATGCACAACCCTGATGACAAGCCAAGCAATTGTTTCATACTTTTGGTGTTCTCAAACTTTTCAATCTCCACGCAATACATGAGCGTGAGCCATGGACATAGCACTATATGTGGAATAGAATGGTGGTTGTGGAGAAGACAAAAAGGAGAAGATAGTCTCACGCCAACTAGGCGTATCAACAGGCTATGGAGATGCCCATTAATAGATATCAATGTGAGTGAGTAGGGATTGCCATGCAACGGATGCACTAGAGCTATAAGTGTATGAAAGCACATCAAAAGAAACTAAGTGGGTGTGGATCCAACTCGCTTGCTCACGAAGACCTAGGGTAATTTTGAGGAAGCCCATCATCGGAATATACAAGCCAAGTTATATAATGAAAAATTCCCACTAGTATATGAAACTGATATCATAGGAGACTCTCTATCATGAAGATCATAGTGCTAGTTTGAAGCACAAGTGTGGTAAAAGGATAGTAGCATTGTCCCTTCTCTCTTTTCTCTCATTTTTTTTCTTTTTTTCTTTGGGCCTTTTCCCTCTTTTTTTATGGCCTATTTTTATTTATTTATTTTATTTAGTCCGGAGTCTCATCTCGACTTGTGGGGGAATCATAGTCTCCATCATCCTTTCCTCACTTGGGACAATGCTCTAAAAATGATGATCATCACACTTTTATTTACTTACAACTCAAGAATTACAACTCAAAACTTAGAACAAAATATGACTCTATGTGAATGCCTCCGTGATGTGCAGGATATGCAATGAATCAAGAGTGACATGTATGAAAGAATCATGAACGGTGGCTTTGCCACAAATACGATGTCAACTACATGATCAGACAAAGCAATATGACAATGATGAAGCGTGTCATAGCAAACGGAACGGTGGTAAGTTGCATGGCAATATATCTCGGAATGGCTATGGAAATGCCATAATAGGTAGGTATGGTGGCTGTTTTGAGGAAGGCATATGGTGGGTGTATGATAGCGGTGAAAAGTGCGCGGTATTAGAGAGGCTAGCAATGGTGGAAGGATGAGATCATTATAATCCATGGACTCAACATTAGTCATAAAGAACTCATATACTTGTTGCAAAAATCTACAAGTTATCAAAGCAAAGTATTACACGCATGCTCCTAGGGGGATAGATTGGTAGGAAAAGACCATCGCTCGTCCCCGACCGCCACTCATAAGGAAGACAATCAATAAATAAATCATGCCCCGACTTCATCACATAACGGTTCACCATACGTGCATGCTACAGGAATCACAAACTTTAACACAAGTATTTCTCAAATTCATAACCACTCAACTAGCATGGCTCTAATATCACCATCTTCATATCTCAAAACAATTATCAAGCATCAAACTTCTCATAGTATTCAACACACTCGTAAGAATTTTTTTACTAATATTGTATGCCTATCACTTTAGGACTAATTTTATGATTAAAGCAAATTACCATGCTGCTTTGTAGGAATCTCAAAATAATATAAGTGAAGCATGAGAGAACAATAGTTTCTATAAAAAAATCCACCACCGTGCTCTAAAAGAGATAAGTGAAGCACTAGAGCAAAAACTATATAGCTCAAAAGATATAAGTGAAGCACATAGAGTATTCTAATAAATTCCGAATCATGTGTGTCTCTCTAAAAAGGTGTGTACAGAAAGGATGATTGTGGTAAAATAAAAAGCAAAGACTCAAATCATACAAGACGCTCCAAGCAAAACACATATCATGTGGTGAATAAAAATATAGCTCCAAGTAAAGTTACCGATGGACGAAGACAAAAGAGGGGATGCCTTCCGAGGCATCCCCAAGCTTTGGCTTTTTGGTATCCTTAGATTAACTTGGGGTGACATGGGCATCCACAATCTTAGGCTCTTGCCACTCCTTGTTCCATAATCCATCAAATCTTTACCCAAAACATGAAAATTTCACAACACAAAACTCTACAGAAAATCTCATGAGCTCCGTTAGTGAAAGAAAACAAAACACCACTTCAAGGTACTGTAATGAACTCATTCTTTATTTATATTGGTGTTAAACCTACTGTATTCCAACTTATCTATGGTTTATAAAATATTTTACTAGCCATAGATTCATCAAAATAAGCAAACAATACACGAAAAACAGAATCTGTCAAAAACAGAACAGTCTGTAGTAATTTGTAACTAACGCAAACTTCTGAGCTCAGAAAAATCTACCAAAATAGGAAGACCTGGACAATTTTTTTATTGATCTACTGCAATTGGAATCAGTATTTTAGCATGTTCTGGTAATTTTTAAACAATTGTTTTCGTGAACAGAAAGTTTCTGGAATTTTCAGTAAGATTAAATAACTATCATCCAAGAAGGTCCTATAGGTTTGACTTGGCACAAACACTAATTAAAACATAAAAAAAATCTAACCAGAGGCTAGATAAAATATTTATTCCTAAACAGGAGCAAAAAGCAAAATAAAAACTAAAATAAAATTGGGTTGCCTCCCAGCAAGCGCTATCGTTTAACGCCCTTAGCTAGGCATAAAAGCAAAGATAGATCTAAGTGTTGCCATCTTTGGTAGGCAATCCATTAGTGGCTCTCATAATAGATTCATAAGGTAATTTTATTTTCTTTCTAGGAAAGCGTTCCATGCCTTTCCTTAATGGAAATTGGAATCTAATATTCCCTTCCTTCATATCAATAATTGCACCAATCGTTCTAAGGAAAGGTCTACGAAGAATAATAGGACATGAAGGATTGCAATCTATATCAAGAACAATGAAATCTACGGGCACATAGTTCCTATTTGCAATAACAAGAAAATCATTAATTCTTCCCATAGGTTTCTTAATAGTGGAATCCGCAAGGTGCAAGTTCAAAGAACAATCATCAAATTCACGGAGTCCTAGCAAATCACACAAAGTTTTTGGGATCGTGAAAACACTAGCACCCAAATCACACAAAGCATAGCATTCATGGTCTTTAATTTTAATTTTAATAGTAGGTTCCCACTCATCATAAAGTTTTCTAGGGATAGAAACTTCCAACTCAAGTTTTTCTTCATAAGATTGCATTAAAGCATCAACGATATGTTTGGTAAAAGCTTTATTTTGACTATAAGCATGAGGATAATTTAGCACGATTGCAACAAGGAAATGCAATCTATCAAAGAGCAATTATCTTAATTAAATCCCATGAAATCTAAAATAGTGAGTTCATTAATATCAAAAATTTTAACTTCTTCAATCCCACTTTTACCAATTTTTGCATCAAGATCTAAAAACTCCAAATTTTTGGAATGACTTCTAGGTAAAGGTGACTCATCTCCAGTCCCATCATTATCAAGATTCATATTGCAAAACAAATATTTAATAGGAGACACTTCAATAACTTTTAAATCTTCATCTTTATTTTCATAGAAACTAGAAGAACACGCTTTCACAAAGCAATCTTTCTTAGCACGCATCCTAGCGGTTCTTTATTTGCACTGATCAATGGAAATTCTCATGGCTTTGAGAGACTCATTGATATCATGCTTAGGTGGAATAGATATAAGTTTCAAAGAATCAACATCAAGAGAAATTTTATCAACGTTCCTAGCCAATTCATCAACCTTAAGCGAATTTTCTTCAAGGAAAGCATTGAAATTCTTTTGCGAATTCATAAACTCCTTAACACTAGTCTCAAATTCAGAGGGCATCTTATTAAAATTTCCATAATAATTTTTGTAGGAATTACCATAATTATTAGAGGAATTACTAGGGAACGGCCTAGGATTAAAGTCTCATCTATACTCGTTGTTACCAAAATTATTCCTACCAACAAAGTTCACACCCCTAGTTTCATTACTATTCTCAATCAAGGTAGACAAAGGCATATCATTAAGATCAGAAGAAACATTTTTAATAGCAAATAATTTCATAAGTTCATCCATCTTTCCACTCAAAACATTAATTTCTTCTATCACATGCACTTTTTTATTAGTAGATCTTTCGGTGTGCCATTGAGAATAATTAACCATAATACTGTCTAGGAGTTTAGTAGCTTCTCCTAAAGTGATTTCCATAAAAGTGCCGCTCGCGGCCGAATCTAAAAGATTTCTAGAATCAAAATTCAATCCGGCATAATTTTTTTTGTATAATCATCCAAAGATTCAAACCATGTGTAGGGCAATTACGTATCATTAATTTCATCCTGTCCCAAGCTTGTGCAACATGTTCATGATCAAGTTGCTTAAAATTCATGGTATCGTTTCTAAGAGAGATTATTTGAGTGGGAGGAAAGTTCTTAGAGATAAAAGCATCTTTGCACTTATTCCAAGAATCAATACTATTTTTAGGCAAATACAAAAACCAAGCTTTAGCACGATCTCTAAGCGAAAAAGGAAATAGCTTCAATTTAGCAATATCATTGTCCACATATTTCTTCTTTTGCATATCACACAAATCAACGAAGCTATTTAGATGGGTAGCAGCATCTTCACTAGGAAGGCCGTAATTGATCTTTCATGTCAAGATTCAACAAAGCAGCATTAATTTCACAAGATTCAGCATCGGTAAGAGGAGCAATCGGAGTGCTAAGAAAATCATTGTTGTTGGTATTGGCAAAGTCACACAATTTAGTATTATCTTGAGCCGTCGTGACAAGCAAGCAATCCAACACACAAGCAAACAAGAAGCAGACAAAAAAGAGACGAACGGAAAAGAGAGGGCGAATAAAACGGCAAGGGTGAAGTGGGGGAGAGGAAAACGGGAGGCAAATGGCAAATAATGTAATGCGAGGGATAAGAGTTTGTGATGGGTACTTGGTATGTCTTGACTTGTGCGTAGACTCCCTGGCAACGGTGCCAGAAAGCTCGTTGCTGGGAGTCAAATCTTGACTTGACTTGGCGCGAATCTCCCCGGCAACTGCGCCAGAAATCCTTCTTACTACCTCTTGAGCACTGCCTTGGTTTTCCCTTGAAGAGGAAAGGGTGATGCAGTAAAGTAGCGTAAGTATTTCCCTCAGTTTTTGAGAACCAAGGTATCAATCCAGTAGGAGACCACGCTCGAGTCCCACGCACCTACACAAACAAATAAGAACCTCGCAACCAACGCGATAAAGGGGTTGTCAACCCCTTCACGGTCACTTCTCAGAGTGAGATCTGATAGATATGATAAGATAATATTTTTGGTATTTTTATGATAAAGAGAAATAAAGATGCAACGTAAAATAAACGGCAACAGAAATAGCTAAGTGTTGGAAGATTAATATGATGGAAAATAGACCGGGGCCATAGGTTTCACTAGTGGCTTCTCTCAAGAGCATAAGTATTATGGTGGGTAAACGAATTACTGTCGAGCAATTGATAGAATTGAGCATAGTTATGAGAATATCTAGGTATGATCATGTATATAGGCATCACGTCCGCGACAAGTAGACCAAAACGATTCTGCATCTACTACTATTACTCCACACATCGACCGCTATCCAACATGCATCTAGAGTATTAAGTTCATAAGAACAGAGTAATGCTTTAAGTAAGATGACATGATGTAGATGGATAAACTCATGCAATATGATATAAACCCCACCTTTTTATCCTCGATGGTAACAATACAATACATGTGGTTTCCCTTTCTGTCACTGGGATCGAGCACCGCAAGATTGAACCCAAAGCTAAGCACTTCTCCTATTGCAAGAAAGACCAATCTAGTAGGCCAAACCAAACTGATAATTCGAAGAGACTTGCAAAGATAACCAATCATACATAAAAGAATTCAGAGGAGATTCAAATATTGTTCATAGATAAACTTGATCATAAACCCACAATTCATCGGATCTCGACAAACACACCGCAAAAGAAGATTACATCGAATAGATCTCCAAGAAGATCGAGGAGAACTTTTTATTGAGATCCAAAGAGAGGAAAGAAGCCATCTAGCTAATAACTATGGGCCCGAAGGTCTAAGGTAAACTACTCACACATCATCGGAGAGGCTATGGTGTTGATGTAGAAGCCCTCCGTGATCAATGCCCCCTCCGGCGGAGCGCCGGAAAAGGCCCCAAGATGGGATCTCACGGGTACAGAAGGTTGCGGCGGTGGAAATAGGGTTTTGGCTCCGTATCTGATGTTTCCAGGGTATATGGGTATATATAGGAGGAAGAAGTACATCAGTGGAGCAACATGGGCTCCACGAGGGTGGAGGGCGCGCCTGGGGGAGGTGGGCGCGCCCCCTGCCTCGTGCTCTCTTTGTTGATTACTTTACATAGAATCCAAGTCCTCTGGATCATGTTTGTTCCGAAAATCACGTTCCCGAAGGTTTCATTCCGTTTGGACTCCGTTTGATACCTTTTTCCTTTGAAACACTAAAATAGGCAAAAAACAACAATTTGGGCTGGGCCTCCAGTTAATAGGTTAGTCCCAAAAATAATATAAAAGTGTATAATAAAGCCCATTAAATATCCAAAACAGAATATAATATAGCATGGAATAATAAAAAAATTATAGATACGTTGGAGACGTATCACTCCGTCTAGACCTTGTCCGAGTGCGACAACAGCGACCCCGTGGCAGAGGTCCTGATGGTTGACACGCCGTGCAACCCGCCTGGTTTCCGTCACAGCGACAGCGGCGACGGCAGCGGTGACCCGTCACGTGTTCACGAGGAATACCATCCCGAAGCCCTCACTGCGCAGCAGAGGGGTGAGTTGCATCGTCGTAATGTGGAGGCGCTCCACACCCCCATCATCGGAGAAACCTCTGAGGCTCGGGCCTTGGAGGCTGTGCGTCTGGCCACTTTGGCTGAGCGCACACGTCAGGAAAACCTTCAACATTCACTCGACGAACATGCCTGTCGAGTGGTCCCCAAATCCAGTCGTCGATAGTTGTTTCCGCCTGAACCTCAGGTATACCGTGACCGATCCGTAATCTTACAGATTGCAACCTCAGACAGAGTCGATTCAGCCATCCCAATCAGAAGCTGGTAGAGGTTTGATGCAGATCCGGGCACTGCTCCGGGCAGCCGGTGAGCAGAACACAACGGTTTCCCAGTCGCGCAACAGGATTCATAGTCGGTCCGTGGTGGCAGACACAGTCCAGTCGGCCCACAGCCCAAGACCGCCTCCGTGGCGTGAAGGCCGGGGGCACCGTCAACAGTAGTACTTGGGTCGGAACCGTGAGCAGCATGATCGTCGACTCGGCTGTGATGACCGCCGTCGAGTGCCTACGCCCCCTCTGAGGAGCGGATCATACATGCCCCGTCAATATGATGACAGGTGCCCATATGGCATTGAGCGGAGGATCCCAGTCGATCCCAAAGAACCCGGGTTTGATGCAAGGTCGATTCTTGTAGAAGGATTGGTCGACAGGAACCGAGCACATAGAGAAGGACTCGACAGAGATCGTCCGACTGGTGTCTGAGTTCATGTCTCGGGGCCTGAGTGTTTCAGCAGAACCATTAGAGCTGCTGAGATCCCGCCCAATTTCAGATTGGCGTCAGTGGTAAGCAAGTTTACCAGTGAGTCGAAGCCTGATACTTGGATAGAGGATTACCGAGTGGCTGTACAGATCGGTGGCGGCAATGATGATGTAGCTATGAAACATCTCCCCCTGATGTTGGAAGGTTCAGCCAGAGCGTGGTTGACGCAGTTAGCTCCTGGGAGCATCTCCAGTTGGGAAGAGTTGGCCCGAGTGTTTGTCAGGACCTTTGAGGGCACTTGCAAGCGGCCTGCAGGGCTGGCGGAGTTACAACATTGTGTTTAGAATGAAACTCTGAGGGATTATATCCAGAGATGGACCACTCTGCACCATACGGTGGAAAATGTGTCACAACACCAGGCAGTTTACGCCTTCAAGGAGGGCGTTCGGTACCGAGAGCTTAACCTGAAATTCGATCGGACGGGAGATATGACCCTGACCCAAATGATGGAAATAGCCACTCGGTATGCTAACAACGAGGGATAAGACCGACTCCGCAGTGGCAAGAACAAACCAGTCGCTCAGGACACGGGAGGAGGAAATTCCGGCCGGAAGCAAAAGCGCAAAGCCGAACCAGCAGCTCCTGGCGAGATTGCAGCTGTAACCCAAGGAAAGTTTAAAGGAAAGCCTAAGGGGCCCTGGATCCCCAAGAAGGTGAAAGATCAAGCAGGAAATGATGTGCTAGATTTGCCGTGTCATATACACACCAAGAAAGACGAAGAGCGTAACCTGATTTATCCCAAGCATACCACTCGACAGTGTCGACTCCTTATCCAGCAGTTCCGAGAGAACCAACCCAGTGAGAAAGAGAAGGAATTTGATAAGGATGAAGACAAAGAGGAAGATGACGGTTACCCCAATGTCAATGCCACTTTGGTGATTTTTGCTGACGTTGAGAGCAAAAGTCGACGGAAGGTCATCAATAGAGAAGTAAACATGGTTGCTCCGGCAACGCCGACATATTTGAAGTGGTTTCAAACTGCAATCACATTCGACCAGTCTGATCACCCAGCATGCGTTGCTACCCCAGGGCGGCAAGCGTTGGTGGTCGACCTGTTCGTTGGGGGCACCCGACTGACCAAGGTCCTGATGGATGGTGGCAGCGGCTTGAACATTTTGTATGCTGAGACTCTCCGGGGGATTGGCATTCCGATGTCCAAACTTAGTGAGAGCAATATGAGGTTCCACGGTATCATCCCTGGGAAGAAAGCCGATTCACTCGGCCAGATCACTCTTGACGTGGTTTTCGGTTATTCAAAGAATTACCGTAAGGAAAAGTTGACATTTGAAGTTGTGGATTTTCACAGTGCCTATCATGCCATTCTGGGCAGACCTGCATATGCCCGTTTCATGGCTCGACCATGTTACATGTACCTCAAACTGAAGATGCCTGGTCCCAGAGGCGTGATCACAGTCACTGGTAATCGGCAGGAAGCAGAAGAGTGCTTCTAGAAGGGCTCGAAGATTGCTGATGATCAAATGGAAACAGTAGAAATGCAAGAATATCAGAAGAATGCAGATCCGAGTGACTTGTTACATGCCAAGAAGTCGGCTTCAGAGTCCACATTTCAGTCGTCCGGCAAAACAAAGCCAGTTCACATTCACCCGAGCGATCCCAATGCTGCTCCGACTCATACTCATCAACACTTGACAACAAATAGGAAGAAGCGCTCATCCAGTTCCTCCGTGAGAACTAGGACATCTTTGCATGGAAGCCTTCAGACATGCCAGGTGTACCCAGGGGACTGGCTGAGCACCGTTTGCGAGTCGACCCGAAGGCAAAACCCATTAAAGAGCATCTCCATCGGTCCATCATGGAGAAGAGGAAGGCAATTGGTGAAGAGGTGGCTCGGCTTCTGGCAGCTGAGTTCATCCGCGAGATATACCACTCCGAGTGGCTCGCCAATGTTGTCATGGTCCCTAAGAAAGCTGATTCACTGCGTATGTGTATCGACTTCAAGCATATCAATCGGGCCTGCCCGGAAGATCATTTCCCTCTCCCCCGCATCGACTAGACTATCGACTCAACTGCGGGATGCGAGCGTTTATCTTTTCTGGATGCGTATTCCGGGTACCATCAGATCCGACTGTATGGACCCGATGAAATAAAAACAACTTTTATCACCCCGTTCGGGTGCTTTTGCTATGTTACCATGCCCTTTGGTGTCAAGAATGCTGGTGCCACATTCATGCGCATGATTCAGAAGTGCGTGCTCACTCAAATTAGTCGGAATGTGGAAGCATACATGGCTGACATCGTGGTTAAGTCGCGTAAAGGTTCCAACCTGCTAACTGACCTCGCTGAAACCTTTGCCAATTTGAGAAGATATGATATCAAGCTTAATCCATTGAAGTGTACATTCGAAGTCCCAGGTGGAAAGCTGCTCAGTTTTCTCGTTTTCGAACAAGGAATCGATGTGAACCCAGAAAAAGTTGGAGCAATCCTTCGAATGAAAAGCCCTGTGCGTGTGCACGACGTTCAAAAGCTTACAGGTTGTTTGGCTGCATTGAGCCGATTCATCTCTCATCTCGGTGTAAAGGCATTGCGTCTTTACCGACTGATGAAAAAATCTGACAAGTTCGAGTGGACTCCTGAAGCCGAAGCAGCGTTTGTAGAGCTCAAAGCCCTGCTTTCCACCCAGTCGGTGCTTGCTGCTCCAATCAGCAAAGAGCCTCTACTACTATACATTGCAACCACTGGACAAGTTGTCAGTATAGTGCTCACGGTCGATCGGGAAGAAGAAGGCAAGGCCTACAAAGTTCAACGCCCAGTGTACTATATTTCTGAAGTCTTGACTCCGTCCAAGCAGAGATATCCGCATTATCAGAAGCTTGTTTATGGAATTTACTTGACCACGAAGAAGGTTGCACACTACTTCTCAGATCACTCGGTTTCAGTCGTTAGTGATGCTCCATTGTCAGAAATTTTGAACAACAGAGATGTAACTGGTCGAGTGGCAAAATGGGCGATTGAACTCCTTCCGTTGGATCTCAAGTTTGAGGCAAAGAAAGCAATCAAATCCCAAGCAATAGCAGATTTCCTCGCCAAGTGGGTTGAGAAACAACAACCGACTCAGATTCACTCGGAACATTGGACTATGTTCTTTGATGGATCCAAGATGCTGAATGGTTCTGGTGCTGGAGTAGTCCTGGTATCCCCATGAGGTGACAAGCTCAGTTATGTTCTCCAGATCCACTTTGATTCCTCCAACAATGAAGCTGAATATGAAGCACTTCTATACGGGTTGCGTATGGCCATTTCACTTGGCGTCCGTCGCTTAATGGTTTACGGTGACTCATATTTGGTGGTCAGTCAAGTGATGAAGGAGTGGGACGTCAGGAGCCCAGCTATGACTGGCTATTGCAATGCAGTGAGAAAGTTGGAAAATAAGTTTGAAGGGTTAGAGCTCCACCACATACCCCGACTGAAGAATCAAGCAGCTGATGATTTGGCAAAGATAGGTTCCAAGCGAGAGCCCATCCCTAGCAATGTGTTCTTGGAACATCTCCACACGCCATTGATACGTCTCCAACGTATCTATAATTTACGAAGTATTCATGCTATTATACTATCCTTCTAGGATGTTTTATATGCATTTATATGATATTTTATATGATTTTTGGGACTAACCTATTAACCTAGAGCCCAAAGTGCGCTTTATGTTTTCTCCTTGTTTTAGAGTATCGTAGAAAAGGAAAAGTAAACGGAGTCCAATTGACGTGCCACTTGACTGAGATCATTTTGGACCAGAAGAAGCCCACGGAGTTGAAGCAGGCAGAAGAGTCCCGGGCTGCCCACGAGGGTGGGGCGCGCCCACCCCTAGGGCGCCCCGCCTCGTGGACAGCCCGGAGACCCCTGACGTGAAATCAACGCAAAAACTCTTCTATATATACCCAAACTTCCGTAAAGAAACCTAGATCGGACGCCGCCGCAAGCCTCTCAGTAGCCACGAGAAGTCAATCTAGGCCCTCTCCAAGACTCCTCACGGAGGGGGCCATCATCACCGGTGGCCATGGAGGAGTATCTGGAGGGGCCATCATCATCATGAAGGCCAAGGACCCGGAGGGTGGAGGCCATGGAGGAGGAAGCACAAGGGGGATAACCTCTCCTCCTCTCTCTTGGTGGCACCGGAGTGCCATCGAGAGGGGAATCATCGCCAAGGTGATCGTCTTCATCAACATCACCATCCTCATCTCTTTTACATGGTCCACTCTCCCGCACCCCGTTGTAATCCCTACTTGAACATGGTGCTTTATGCCACATATTATGATCCAATGATGTGTTGCCATCCTATGATGTTTTGAGTAGATATATTTGTCCTTGGGATGATTGACGATCTAGATTGGTATGAGTTGTATGTTATACTTTGGTGATGTCCTATGGAGCCCTCCGTGTCACGCAAGCGAGAGGGATTCCGCTGTAGGGTGTTGCAACACGTTCATGATTCGCTTATAGTGGGTTGGTGAGTGATCAAACACAAACCCGAGTAAGAGGGATTGTTGCGTATGGGAATAAAGAGGACTTGATGCTTTAATGCTATGGTTGGGTTTTACCTTAATGATATTTAGTAGTTGTGGATGCTTGCTAGAGTTCCAATCATAAGTGCATATGATCCAAGTAGAGAAAGTATGTTAGCTTATGCCTCTCCCTCATATGAAACTGCAATAGTGATTACCGGTCTTGTTAACAATTGTCTAGGACAATTCCGCACACCGATCCACCATTATTCCACACTCGCTATTTATATTATTTAGTAATATGTTCTAACTTCATGATAAAAGCACCTACTTTTATATTTTAGCTCTCCGATATCATGCAAAGTTATCCTCTTCATACCCACAACATAGTTTTATTTCTTGTTTCTAGTTGGAAGTAAACGTTCGGTGCACGTAGAGTCGTATCAGTGGCAGATAGGGCTTGAGAGAATATTGATCTTACCTTTAGCTCCTTGTGGGTTCGACACTCCATACTTATCACTTCCACCTTTGGAAAGTGCTACGATGATTCCCTGCACTTGGGGATTATCAAGCTCTTTTCTGGCGCCGTTGCCGGGGAGCAATAACGTGGGGTTGATATTCTCGTGTGTGCTTGTTTGCTTTGTTCACTAAGTAGATTCTGTTTTTCCTTTTTTTTCTGTTTAGTTGTGGGTGAAACATACAAAAAAATTAAAAAATGAAAATACAAAAAAAATTACTTGCCTTTCATGCCTAAAAAGGTTTTCAAAAAAGAGAAGTGATTGGAAAGTTATGCATTGAAGAAGTGAGGGTCGATCTTGAGCACTTGTGTTCATGCTCACGGAAACAATGTAGAATTTTTCATGGAAGTTTCTCTGTAAATAATTATCCCCTTATATATATATCCCTTGTATTATAAAAAAAATGTGCCAAGCTTGGGTTTTAGGATGATTAGATTGCTTGTTTACTATGTGCAGAACAAAAACAGAAACTTTGGCTGTAGTGCATGAATTTACATTTTTTACTGGAAAGTCAAATGGGTCTGAAACTTTTTGCACATTAATTATGTACAAATTTTTAAAATTTTCAAATTTAGTTTATAATTTTAGGAGTTACATAAGTTTACCAAACCTCCAGATTACTACAGACTGTTCTGTTTTTAACAGATTCTGTTTTGCGTGTGTTGTTTGCTTATTTCGATGAATCTATGGCTAGTATCGGGGGTATGAACCATAGAGAAGTTGAAATACAGTTGGTTTAGCACCAATATAAATAAATAATGAGTTCATTACAGTACCCTAAAAGTAGTGATTTGCTTTATTACACTAACGGATCTCACAAGTTTTTCTTAAAGTTTTGTGTGGATGAAGTGTCCGAAGGTCGAGGAGCTATGAATATGAGAAGAATAAAGAGAGGAAGAGTTAAAGCTTGGGGATGCCCAAGGCACCCCAAGTAAATATTTAAAAGGATACTCAAGCATCTAAGCTTGGGGATGCCCCGGTTGGCATCCCATCTTTCTTTTTCAACAAATATCGGTATACCTTGGTTTTTGTTTTGTCCGCATGATTTGTGTCCTTTGTGTTTTTGTTTTTCCTTCAAGAACCATGCTAGCATGAGTTATACCTTCATTGATTTATAGAATACTTCATGTGCTTCACTTATATCTTTGAAGAATGATCTTATAGAATTGCTCTTTGTGCTTCACTTAAATCTTTTGAGTATGGTTTTATAGAATGCTTCGTGCGCTTCACTTATACATTTTGAGCTTGGTTAGTCTATATTAATTGTAGAATGCTCCATGAACTTCATGCTCCATGAACTTCACTTATATATTTTTGAGTATGAATAATACTATCATTTAAAGTGGGTTTGGAAGAGTGTCAACTTTAGGAATTAGTGATCCCACTATTTTGGAGGTGTTGAATCTTAGTGTGATATTTATGAAAGTGGATTTGGAAGAGTGTCAACTTTAGCTAGTAATGATTCCAATATTTAGGAAGAGGTTCCAATTGAGTATGAGAACAAAGTTACTATCCATGATGCTACTGAAAATTATTATGAGGGAGGAATACATGCTTGTAGGAGTTGCAATAATATCAAGTTTCCTCTCTATGTGCTTAAAGTTTTGAAGTTATACTTGTTTTGCCTTCCTATGCTAGTTGATTCTTGTTACCATAAGTTGTGTGCTCACAAAATACCAAGGCATAGGAAGTGGGTTATATTTAAATGTGCTAGTCATATTCTTCAAGATTCTCTCTTTGTGTTTCAATTCTTGTCTATTATGTGAGCATCATTGAAATCATCATGCCTAGCTAAAAGGCATTAAAGAAAAGCGCTTGTTGGGAGACAACCCAATATTTAACCTTACTGTTTTTGTGTGTCTATATGATTAATCTACTGTAGTAATCATGTTTTATAGTTTTTGTTTCAATAAAGTGCCAAGTAAGACCTTTGGGAAGACTTGGGTAAAAGTTAATGTGATCTTGCTGTAAAAAACAGAAACTTTGCGCTCACGAGAATAGAGGTCATTTTTTTACAGAAGAGTGCTTTTGAGTTGATTATTTTTGAATAAGATTAGTAGACAAATTCCTCACGTCCACCAATTTATTTCATAATTTATGGAGTAGCATAAGTATGGTTATTGTTCAGATCATTACAGACTGTTCTGTTTCTGATAGATTCTGTTTTCATTGCATAGTTTGCTTGTTTTCTAGATTCTATGGCTTATATTCCTCAATATAAATTGTAGAAATGATATGGTACAGTAGGCATTGTGTGATAACAATTATGAACCTTGTCTTTGACAGTACCAAAGTGAATGGTTTACTCTTTATCATACTAACCTATCTCACGAAGTTTGGTTAAGTTTTGTGTCATTGAAGTTTTCAAGTTTTGGGTGAGATATCGATATGAGGAGAATAAGGAGTAGAAATACCCTAAGCTTGGGTGTGCCCAAGGCACCCCAAGGTAATATTCAAGGAAGACTCAAGCTCCTAAGCTTGGGGATGCCCGGAAGGCATCCCCTCTTTCGTCTTCAAAACTATCGGTATACCTTACTCGGAGCTATATTTTTATTCGTCACATGATATGTGTTTTGCTTGGAGCGTGTTTTTGATTTTACTTGCTGTTTGAATAAAATAATTGGATCTGAAATATTGAATGAAAAAGAACCCTCCCATGGCTATTTAATTATTTGACTACTCAGTGTTCTTCACTCATATCTTTTGGAGTAGTTTGTCATTTACTCATGTGCTTCACGTATATCCTATGAGTAAATGGTTGAATAAATTGAATGTCATAAACCTGAATTTATATAAGTTTCATATGCTTATAACATGGGGAGTAATGACTTCACACATAATAAGTATAGGTAGTAAACTTATTGAAAGTTAGCAAACGTAGAATTGGTCACTTGAACAATTCATGAAAGAATATTGAAGGAAGAGAGGTTTCACATATAAATATACTATCTTGGACATCTTTTATGATTGGGAGCACTCATTAAAATATGACATGCTAAAGATTTGATGTTGGACAAGGAAGACAACATATGGGTTATGTTTTCTTATATCTGAAATAAAGTATATTGTCATGGATCATCCAACATGTTGAGCTTGCCTTTCCCCCTCATGCTAGCCAAATTCTTTGCACCAAGTAGAGATACTACTTGTGCTTCCCAAAACCCTTAAGCCAGTTTTGCCATGAGAGTCCACCATATCTACCTATGGATTGAGTAAGATCCTTCAAGTAAGTTGTCATCGGTGCAAGCAATAAAAATTGCTCTCTAAATATGTATGATTGATTGGTGTGGAGGAAATAAGCTTTATACGATCTTGTGATGTGGAAGAAATAAAAGCGATGGAATGCATAATAAAGGTTCATATCACAAGGGGCAATATAAAGTGACGTTCTTTCGCATTAAGATTTTGTGCATCTAACCCTGAAAGCGCATGGCAACCTCTGCTTCCCTCTGCGAAGGGCCTATCTTTTATTATTATCTTCTACCTTATGCAAGAGTCATGGTGATCTTCACCTTTCCTTTTTACATTTTATCCTTTGGCAAGCACAGTGTGTTGGAAAGATCCTGATATATATATCTAATTGGATGTAAGTTAGCATGAGCTATTATTGTTGACATTACCCTTGAGGTAAAAGGTTGGGAGGCAAAACTATAAGCCCCTATCTTTCTTTGTGTCCGATTAAAACTCCATAACCACAAGTATTGCGTGAGTGTTAGCAATTGTGAAAGCCTAATGATAGTTGAGTATGTGGAGTTTGCTAAATAAAAGCTCTGACATAGACTATTCCTGAATTAAGATGAATTGCAATTGTTTGATGACTGAGAATATTGTTTGTTAGTTTTCAAGAAAGTTTATGATCTATACTTTAACATGTGATTAGCTTGTTACTTTAACATGATAAGTTTTATGAGATGAGCTACTATTATGACATGTAATGATGCTAGAAAAAGTGATTGGAATTATCATTGATCAAACGTAAGCACTTGCTAGCATTCACACTTCCTAAATTATTTCTTTTATCATTTACCTACTCGAGGACGAGCAGGAATTAAGCTTGGGGATGCTGATACGTCTCCAACGTATCTATAATTTATGAAGTATTCATGCTATTATACTATCCTTCTAGGATGTTTTATATGCATTTATATGCTATTTTATATGATTTTTGGGACTAACCTATTAACCTAGAGCCCAGTGCCAGTTTATGTTTTCTCCTTGTTTTAGAGTATCGTAGAAAAGGAAAAGTAAACGGAGTCCAATTGACGTGCCACTTGACGGATATCATTTTTGGACCAGAAGAAGCCCACGGAGTACCAGAAGCAGGCCAGAAGAGTCTCGGGCTGCCCACGAGGGTGGGGGCGCGCCCACCCCCCTAGGGCGCGCCCCCTGCCTCGTGGACAGCCCGGAGACCCCCCTGACATGAAATCAACGCAAAACTCTTCTATATATACCCAAACTTCCAGAAAAAACCTAGATTGGAAGTTCCGCCACCGCAAGCCTCTGTAGCCACGAGAAGTCAATCTAGGCCCTCTCCAGCACCCTGCCGGAGGGGGCCATCATCACCGGTGGCCATGCAGGAGTATCCCGAAGGGGCCATCATCATCATGAAGGCCAAGGACCAGAGGGTGGAGGCCATGGAGGAGGAAGCACAAGGGGGAGAACCTCTCCTCCTCTCTCTTGGTGGCACCGGAGTGCCATCGAGAGGGGAATCATCGCCACCGGTGATCGTCTTCATCAACATCACCATCATCATCACCATCCTCATCTCTTTTACGCGGTCCACTCTCCCGTACCCCGCTGTAATCCCTACTTGAACATGGTGCTTTATGCCACATATTATGATCCAATGATGTGTTGCCATCCTATGATGTTTTGAGTAGATATCTTTTGTCTTTGGGTTGATTGATGATCTAGATTGGTATGAGTTGTATGTTTTACTTTGATGCTGTCCTATGGTGCCCTCCGTGTCGCGCAAGCATGAGGGATTCCCGCTGTAGGGTGTTGCAATACGTTCATGATTCGCTTATAGTGGGTTGGTGAGTGAGTGAAACACAAACCCGAGTAAGAGGGATTGTTGCGTATGGGAATAAAGAGGACTTGATGCTTTAATGTTATGGTTGGGTTTTACCTTAATGATCTTTAGTAGTTGCGGATGCTTGCTAGAGTTCCAATCATAAGTGCATATGATCCAAGTAGAGAAAGTATGTTAGCTTATGCCTCTCCCTCATATGAAACTGCAATAGTGATTACCGGTCTTGTTAAAAATTGCCTAGGACAATTCCGCACACCGATCCACCATTATTCCACCCTCGCTATTTATATTATTTAGTAATATATTCTAACTTTATGATAACAGCACCTACTTTTATATTTTAGCTCTCCGATATCATGCAAAGTTATCCTCTTCATACCCACAACGTAGTTTTATTTCTCATTTCTAGTTGGAAGTAAACATTCGGTGCACGTAGAGTCGTATTAGTGGCAGATAGGGCTTGAGAGAATATTGATCTTACCTTTAGCTCCTTGTGGGTTCGACACTCCATACTTATCACTTCCACCTTTGGAAAGTGCTATGATGATTCCCTGCACTTGGGGATTATACGCCATCAGTTCAAGAGGGTCCTTTCATAGAAGAGCCCTTTTACCAAAAAGTTCTACCGATCCGACTGAAGTTGAGATCCCAGCTGTGGTCGACCTGATCGTGGAGGTTTTGGTCGTCCTCCCCGATTGGATGGTGGCATATATTGCATATCGGCTCAGCAAAGGACTTCCAGAAGATGAAGATGAGGCCCGCCAGATTGTTCGTCGATCCAAAGCCTTCACCGTGATAGGTGGACAACTTTACAGAGAGAGTGTTACTGGAGTTGCTCAGTGGTGCATCACGCCTGAAGAAGGTCAAATGATTCTCAATGATATCCACTCGGGGACCTGTGGTCACCATGCGTCCTCTCAGACCATTGTGGCCAAAGCATACCAAGCGGGATTCTACTGGGCGCGAGCAAATGAAATGGCAAAAGACATAGTCGACAAATGTGAATGCTGCCAGTTCTACTCCAACATGTCCCACAAGCCAACATCGGCCTTGAAGACCATTCCAATTGTCTGGGCTTTTGCTGTTTGGGGATTGGATATGGTTGGACCTCTGAGGATTGACAGGAGCGGCTTCACCCGTCTGCTCATAGCAATCGATAAGTTCACTAAATGGATTGAAGCCAAACCCATCAAAAACCTCGACTCAAGTACCGCAGTCAGCTTCATCAGGGAGTTAACATTCAGAAATGGGGTTCCGCACAGCATCATCACAGACAATGGTTCAAACTTTGATTCATACGAGTTCAAGGCTTTCTGTGCTTCCCAGGGCACTCGGGTCGACTACGCTTCGGTCGCCCACCCGCAGTCGAATGGGCAAGCCGAAAGAGCGAACGGTTTGATCCTTCAACGGTTGAAACCCCGATTGATGCGTGACCTCAAGCAAGCAGTAGGCGCTTGGGTGGACGAATTACCATCGTCCTTTGGGGATTGAGAACAACACCGAATCGGTCGACTGGACAGACTCCTTTCTTCATGGTCTATGGGGCTGAAGCCGTGCTACCGAGTGATTTGCTTCACAATGCACCCCGAGTAGAGCTCTTCTCAGATGCTGAAGCAGAACAAGCTCGACAAGATACTGTTGATCTTTTGGAAGAAGAAAGAGAGATGGGCTTGATCCGGTCGACCATTTATCAGCAAGACCTCCATCGATTCCACGCCGGAAACATGAGAGGTCGAGCATTTCAGGAGGGAGACCTTGTGCTCCGAGTGGATCAGCAACGGCCTCGCAAGCTTGCTCCTGCTTGGGAAGGTCCCTTCATCGTCACCAAGGTGCTCCACAATGGAGCGTATCATCTTTACAATGTGGAACACAAGAAAGAAAAGCCACACGCTTGGAATGCAGAGCTGCTCCGCCATTTTTATACTTAAACATTCGGACTGATGAGATGTAATAAGAAGTACCTTTCAGTTTGTTTATCAAAGAAGTAGTTTTTCAGTCTCCTAAAAAGATTGTTGTTACATATGCATGTGTTAAAAAAAAACCCCAGTGGGTGGCTTAGCCACGAACCCGATTCGCCTAAGTTTCAAAAACAAACTCCGAGTGAAGAGCAATCCTCTGACTCAGGGGCTTAGCCGCGAACTTGATTCGCCTAAGTTTAAAAAATCCTACCGAGTGGAGAGCAATCCTTCCACTCGGGGGCTTAGCTGCAGTCCTGTACTCGTCTAAGTTTCAAAAATCCCACCGAGTGAAGAGCAACCCTCTCACTCAGGGGCTTAGTTGCAGTCCTGTACTCACCTAAGTTTAAAAAAATCCTACCGAGTGGAGAGCAATCCTCCCACTCGGGGGCTTAGCTGCAGTTCCATACTCACCTAAGTTTAAAACAAACTCCGAGTGAAGAGAAATCCTCTCACTCAGGGGCTTAGCTGCAGTCATGTACTCGCCTAAGTTTCAAAAAATCCCTCCGAGTGAAGAGCAACCCTCTCACTCGGGGGCTTAGCCGCAGTCCTGTACTTTCCTAAGTTTAAAAAATCCTACCGAGTGGAGAGCAATCCTCTCACTCGGGGTCTTAGCTGTAGTCTCGTACTCGCCTAAGTTAAAACACACTCCGAGTGAAGAGCAATCCTCTCGCTCAGGAACTTGGCCACATGCTCCGAGATGTGCCATAAGTACAACGTACGCTCCATCCTGATCCGCAAGGACGACAAGGTGCAGGCCGCCAGCGACCCTCTCCTCAGAGCTGCGTCATAAGTACAACGTACGCTTCATCCCGATCCGCAAGGACGACGAGGTGTAGATCATCTGCAAACCTCTCCTCAAAGCTATTTCACAAGTACAAATATCTGTTCCAAGTGAAGAGACGAGTTCCACTCGGAATCCAAAGATTCGGAAGCAGTAAAGTCAAAGCAACCATATTCAAAGAAGAATCAAGTTCAGATAAACCTCGCAAGGCCGGAACCGCAGATAAAAGTGCTCAGGCATCAAGCCTGAAAGAGTTTAACGGTTACAAAATCACTTCACATTTCGAGGAAAATTTAATCAAGGTTCGAAGTTTGTTCACTCCACGGGAGGATGGCTGGCAGGCTCGATGAACTCGTCCAAGTCGATCCCGTCCACAATATGGGTGGCTGCTTCAATGAAGGTCTCCATGAAGGACTGGAAGTCAAGCTTCTTGGTATTGGCCACCTTGAGCACTGCTAGTTTCTTTTCCTTGGCCTCCTTGCAATGAACGCGAACCAAAGACAGAGCCACATCAGCACCACATCGGGTGGATGACTTCTTCCATTCCTGCACTCGACCAGGGATCTCATTAAGTCGAGTCATCAGAGACTCAAGTTCATTCTGAAATGTCACCCTTGGCCAGAGCGCTGTGTTAATCTGTGACACCGCCACCTGCAGTCGCGCAAGGTAGTCCATGGCACTGGTGAGACGATATTCCAGTCGGAGCATGTTCATGGCAGTTTCATCCTTAACAGGGGAGTTGATGGGGTCCAAGTTCATCTCAATGCGCCCAGTATCTTCCTCGAAGTTTTGGCAGAATTCTGCACACACAGTGAAGTGGTGAGTCGACAGCTATATGATGAGTTGACAAACTGCAAATCAGTCGAACAAGGAAAAGTACCTTCAAGCATAAGGAACAACTTCTTGGCGAGCCCTCCCAGATAAACATCCAGCTCATCCCTCTTCTAAGTGAGATCTTCAACTTTGTTAGTCAGAGTCACCTTGTCTTTCTTCAGCTGCACGACTTCCTTGTTGGCTTCACTGATGGCAGTCTTTAGTCTGGTGTTTTCTTCTTCCAACTTGCCGACTGAGGCCAGCTTCTTGTCAGCAAGTTCGGTTTTCTCCCGCGCCGTCTTCTGCGCAGCAGCGATGTGGAGGTCCTTCTGCTCCAGCGCCTGCTTCATTTTCTCTAAAGAAATAACATTCTTTAGTCAAGCTTGAAGTTGTATGTTTTCATTATGCACATCTGTTCGAGTGGAGTCACTCGGTTCAAAAGGCGAGAAGTAAAACTGGCAAAGAAAACAGTCGGCAAGTAGTTACCTCCCATAGCAGTTGCTTCATCTTTAGCCTTATGTGGATTTTGCTTGGCCAGTTCCACATCAAGATTGAGCTGAATTTGTTTCTGCTCCAAGTCAGTGAACTGGACCCCGAAGTCACAGGATTTCTGCAGTCAATGAATAACGCACGTTATTCGACTGAGACAAGGATCAATGGCTTCCGAGCGAAAAAAATACAAGTTCAGGTCATGACAGCGAAAGAGTTCTAAGACTACTTCCGAATCAAACATTCAACAGTAGTCTCGGGGACTACACCCAGTGGGTGCACTTGGCGTGCCCCCACTGGTTTGGTTCTCCACTCTACATGGTTCAAAAAAAAGAGGGGTGACAATACTTGTTCTCAGACCACCGCCGACTGCCCGCAGTCGACCGCGGTCTCAGGGACTACACCCAGTGGGTGCACTTGGCGTGCCCCGCCTGATCCGGATCCCACTCGGCACGACCAGACTAGACCGAGTGGAAAGAACTGTAAAGAGATATTTTTGATAAAGACCCCCGCCCAATCAAACATCCGACGGCGGTCTCGGGGATTACACCCAGTGGGTGCACTCTGTGTGCCCCCACTGATTCAAAGATACACTCGACACGACCTGGTCGACTCAAGTGAAAGAGTTATACAACCAAAGTTTAAACACCCAGTGGGTGTACAGATGCAAGGTGCAGACTCATGATAGATGCACATTGAAGGTTTCAAAATACTCATCCACGGACATCTTACGAATAATAAAGTAGCAGTTTTCAAGTACCATATCCTAGCAAGAGCAAGAGTCAAGCCGAAGATCAATCAGAAATCAACTAACGTGGATGTTAACCTGGAGGGCTGAGCTAGCATCATAAGCAGTTTGGCTGGCCTCACGCACCACCTTCATCTGTTCCATCATAAGGCCTGCCTGGCGTATAGCTTCCTTAGCAGCGCTTACCTGGTCCTCTGGGGCTGGATGGATAGCGAAGAGTGAAGCTGGTGGAATAGTCAGAGACGTCAGAGGAACTGAGGCATGAGGTTGCACGGACGAAGCGGGGACTTGAGCGGTCGACGCTGAAGGATGAGCAATCAACATAGGAGGGGCAAAACAAACGGAAGCCTGAATTGGATCTCCAGATCGCTAGATCACTGATTCTGGCGCTAGCGTCGACTAGGGCACCTTGCTGGCAGGCAGCCTCCTGCTCAAAGTCCTGCGTTTGCTCCCGGTGGTCTTCTAGGGCACATCTTTGTCGTCATCTGGTAATTCAATGATGTTTTGCGGCGCTGCAAATGATTCGACCGTAAAGGTTCAGTCGACCGACAGATCAATCGACAAGATAAAGACAAATTTACAGAATCATACCTAATTTAGAAGTGGCTGCATCGTCAGTTTCCTCGTCATCTCCATCCTTGTAAATGTCCACGGAAGTCCCAGAAGTAGTAGCACTGCAAGTTTCAGAACTCACTCGATCAGGCAGGAGAATGAATCAGCAACAAGTATGAGAGTCCCTGAGCAAAGAGTTGAAACAAAGCACTTACGCAGAAGCAACATGAACGTTAACGTTGATCTTAGGCAAGGCCTTCTGAGGCTTTGAAGGCGCAACCTTGAGCTGCTTCGGAGCCTTTTCGGTCGGAACGGGGGAAGATGTCCGAGTGCGGTTCGAAGTCTGCGTACTCGGCACAGCCGCTTTCCCACAGACACTTGCTGGGTCATGGGTCTGCTTGGAGCGTCTCTCAAAGCGAGGTGGGGAGTCGACCTCCTCGCCACTGCTTGAGTTATCACTTTCTTCCTCGTCTCCATTGTCAGATTTCTAGTCGGCCTGTCACCGCCGCTCGCCTCTCCTCCATGGTCTTGCTCTCCATTGGGCATCGAGTACATCTCAGTATAGATCTGCGAAGCCAAGAGTTGAACAAGTATCAGGCAGGTTCAAAGACAGTTACAAATCATAACAAAATACACTCGGCAATAAAGGTCAAACCTTGTCTGGTTCATTGGAGGAGTCGAGTGGTTGAATTCTCCTGGACCCCATGGGGTTGTCCTTGTTACCTGTGATGCCCTGCAACCACTGCTCCACCATCTCCTCGGTGACTTCCTCCGGGTGAATCCGAGTGGTGTCATCAATGCCTGAGTACATCCACATAGGATGATCGCGAGCCTGGAGTGGCTAGATGCATCGACTGAGAAACACCTCCAGCAAATCCATGCCGGTCATGACATCACGGACTAATTGGACTACTCGTTCAACCAACATGTTCACCTCTATTTTCTTTGCTAGAGTCACTTTCAAGGAAGAGGGCTGCTGGACCCGCTCCATGGAGAAGGGAGGAAGACCAGTCGACTGCCCAGGAGTCGGCTGGTCCTTACAGTAAAACCAAGTCGACTGCCACCCTCTAACTGAATCAGGAGGAGTCATAGCTGGAAAAGTACTCCTAGCCCTCATCTAAATCCCTCGACCTCCGCACATCTGAATCACGTGCGTCCTCTCATCACTCGGGTTAGCCTTTTTCACAGACTGGGAACGGCAAGTGAAGATGTGTTTGAAGAGACCCCAATGCGGTCGACAACCTAGGAAATTCTCACACATGGACACAAATGCAGTGAGATATATGATGGTGTTGGGGGAAAAGTGATGAAGTTGGGCTCCGAAAAAGTTCAAGAAACCCAGAAAAAAAGGGTGAGGGGGCAAAGAGAAACCACAGTCAACATGGGTCGTGAGGAGGACACACTCACCCTCCTGCTGCTGTGGCTTGGTCTTGTTCCCCGGCAGCCTCCAAGATCCGTGGGCGATCAAGCCCCCTTCGACCAGATCCTCCAGACCCTGCTTTGAGATCATGGACCGGATCCAGTCGCCCTGGATCCAACCGGGCGGCAGGCCGGCCCTCGATGACGACCCCCCCGACTCGTCTTCTTGCCTTACGCCACCGCCGTCGCCTTCTTCACACGCTCCAGGGCCACCATATTTTCCTTTCCCATCGTAGCATACTGCGCACGGACGGGGCGGCAGCGTCGAAGGTGGAGGCAAACACAGTGGAGAAGTGGAGGAGGAAGAAGGGGAATGGGGCGCACTATGCAGAATACATCGGCCCCGACGCCTTATATCGGCCTCCTTCTGAGTGGCCGACTAGTGGGCCCAAGCGATCCTGTCAAATCCGCAACAGTCGCGCGTGTGGCACGTGGCGAAAAAGGTGGCACAAAGATCGAGGCATTTATGCTTAATCCGTTCCGTTTACTGCGGTGCCCTCCGTCCCGCACGCTTCCCCAAATTTCGAATCCCGCGAGATCCGAGAATGGCAGTGTGCTACGTATTGAGCTCGCGTTGGTTTTCCCCGAAGAGGAGAGGATGATGCAGCAGAGTAGCGTAAGTATTTCCCTCAGTTTTTGAGAACCAAGGTATCAATCCAGTAGGAGGCCACGCTCAAGTCCCTCGTACCTACACAAAGCAAATAACTCCTCGCAACCAACGCGAATAGGGGTTGTCAATCCCTTCACGGTCACTTACTTAGAGTGAGATCTGATAGAGATGATAGATAATATTTTTGGTATTTTTGGTATAAAGATGCAAAGTAAAATAAAAGGCAAAGTAAAAAAGCAAAGCAATAATAAATCATAGGAAGATTAATATGATGAAAATAGACCCGGGGGCATTAGATTTCACTAGTGGCTTCTCTCAAGAGCATAGGTATTTTACGGTGGGTGAACGAATTACTTGTTGAGCAATTGATGAATTGAGCATAGTTATGAGAATATCTAGGTATGATCATGTATATAGGCATCACGTCCGAGACAAGTAGACCGACTCCTGCCTGCATCTACTACTATTACTCCACTCATCGACCGCTATCCAAAGATGCATCTAGAGTATTAAGTTAATGAAAACAAAGTAACGCCTTAAGCAAGATGACATGATGTAGAGGAATAAATTCATGCAATATGATAAATACCCCATCTTGTTATCCTCGATGGCAACAATACAATACGTGCCTTGCAACCCTTTACATCCTTTGGTAAGGACACCGCAAGATTGAACCCAAAGCTAAGCACTTCTCCCATTGCAAGAACTACCAATCTAGTTGGCCGAACCAAACGGATAATTCGAAGAGACTTGCAAAGATAACTCAATCATACATAAAATAATTCAGAGAAGATTCAAATATTGCTCATAGATAATATTGATCATAAACCCACCGCAAAAAGAAGATTACATCGAATAGATCTCCACGAGAGAGGGGGAGAACATTTTATTGAGATCCAGAAAGAGAGAAGAAGCCATCTAGCTACTAACTATGGACCCGAAGGTCTGAAGTAAAATACTCACACTTCATCGGAGAGGCTATGATGATGATGTAGAAGCCCTCCGTGGTGGAATCCCCTTCCGGCGGAGCTCCGGAACAGGCCCCAAGATGGGATCTCGTGGATACAGAAAGTTGCGGCGGTGGAATTAGGTTTTTGGCTCCGTATCTGATCTGTTGGGGGTACGTAGGTATATATAGGAGGAAGGAGTATGTCGGTGGAGCTTCGGGGGGCCCACGAGGCAGGGGGCGCGCCCTAGGGGGGGCGCCCTCCACCCTCGTGGCCGCCTCCCTCCTTTCTTGACCGAGGGTCCAAGTCTCCTGGATCTTATCTGATGATAAATTCACGTTCCCGAAGATTTCATTCCGTTTGGACTCCGTTTGATATTCCGTTTCTTGAAACACCTGAAATAGGCAAAAACAACAATTACAGGCTGGGCCTCCGGTTAATAGGTTAGTCCGAAAAGTAATATAAAAGTGGAAAATAAAGCCCAATATAGTCCAAAACAATAGATGATATAGCATGGAGCAATAAAAATTATAGATACGTTGGAGACGTATCGTGCATCCCCAAGCTTAATTCCTGCTCGTCCTCGAGTAGGTAAATGATAAAAAGAGAATTTTTGATGCGGAGTGCTACTTGGCATAATTTCAATGTAACTCTTCTTAATTGTGGTATGAATATTCAGATACGAAAGATTCAAGACAAAAGTTCATTTTGACATAAAAATAATAATACTTCAAGCATACTAACAAAGCAATCATGTCTTCTCAAAATAACATGGCCAAAGAAAGTTATCCCTACAAAATCATATAATCTGGCTATGCTCTATCTTCACCACACAAAGTATTTAAATCATGCACAACCTCGATGACAAGCCAAGCAATTGTTTCATACTTTTGACATTTTTCAAAACCTTTTCAATTTTCACGGAATACATGAGCGTGAGCCATGGATATAGCACTATATGTGGAATAGAATGGTGGTTGTGGAGAAGACAAAAAGAAGATAGTCTCACATCAACTAGGCGTATCAACGGGCTATGGAGATGCCCATCAATAGATATTAATGTGAGTGAGTAGGGATTGCCATGCAACGGATGCACTAGAGCTATAAGCATATGAAAGCTCAACAAAAGAAACTAAGTGGGTGTGCATCCAACTCGCTTGCTCATGAAGACCTAGGGCAATTTGAGGAAGCCCATCTTTGGAATATACAAGCCAAGTTCTATAATGAAAAATTCCCACTAGTATATGAAAGTGACAAAACGAGAGACTCTCTATTATGAAGATCATGGTGCTACTTTGAAGCACAAGTGTGGTAAAAGGATAGTAACATTGTCCCTTCTCTCTTTTTATCTCATTTTTATTGGGCCTTTTCTCTTTTTTTATGGCCTCTTTCCCCCTTTTTTCCCGTCCGGAGTCTCATCCCGACTTATGGGGGAATCATAGTCTCCATCATCCTTTCCTCACTTGGGACAATGCTCTAAAAATGATGATCATCACACTTTCATTTTTCTTACAACTCAACAATTACAACTCGATACTTAGAACAAAATATGACTCTATATGAATGCCTCCGGCGGTGTACCGGGATATGCAATGATTCATAAGTTACATGTATGAAAAAAATTATGAACGGTGGCTTTGCCACAAATACGATGTCGACTAAATGATCATGCTAAGCAATATGACAATGATGGAGCGTCTCACAATAAACGGAACGGTGGAAAGTTGCATGGCAATATATCTCGGAATGGCTATGAAAATGCCATAATAGGTAGGTATGGTGGCTGTTTTGAGGAAGGTTTTATGGTGGGTGTATGATACCGGCGAAAAGTGCGCGGTATTAGAAAGGCTAGCAATGGTGGAAGGGTGAGAAAAATGCGTATAATCCATGGACTCAACATTGGTCATAAAGAACTCATATACTTATTGCAAAAATTTACAAGTTATCAAAGAAAAGTATTACACGCATGATCCTAGGGGGATAGATTGGTAGGAAAAGACCATCGCTCGTCCCCGACCGCCACTCATAAGGAAGACAATCAATAAATAAATCATGCTCCGACTTCATCACATAACGGTTCACCATACGTGCATGCTACGGGAATCACAAACTTTAACACAAGTATTCCTCAAATTCACAATTACTCAACTAGAATGACTCTAATATTATCACCTCCATATCTCAAAACAATTATAAAGCATCAAACTTTTCTTAGTATTGAACGCACCCAAAAGAAAGTTTTACAAATCTTGAATACCAAGCATATTGTTATTTTAAGCAAATTACCATGCTATTTAAGACTCTCAAAATAATCTAAGTGAAGCATGAGAGATCAATAGTTTCTTTAAAACAAATCCACCACCGTGCTCTAAAAGATATAAGTGAAGCACTAGAGAAAAACTATAAAGCTCAAAAGATATAAGTGAAGCACATAGAGCAAAACTATAAGGCTCAAAAGATATAAGTGAAGCACATAGAGTGTTCTATCAAATTCCAATTCATGTATGGCTCTCTCAAAAGGTGTGTACAGCAAGGATGATTGTGGTAAACTAACAAGAAAAGACGCAAATAATACAAGACGCTCCAAGCAAAACACATATCATGTGGTGAATAAAAATATAGCTCCAAGTAAAGTTACCGATGAAGTGGACGAAAGAGGGGATGCCTTCTAGGGCATCCCCAAGCTTTGACTTTTTGGTGTCCTTGGAATTTATTGGGGGTTCCATGGGCATCCCCAAGCTTAGGCTCTTGCCACTCCTTGTTCCATAATCCATAAAAAAAATTCACCCAAAACTTGAAAACTTCACAACACAAAACTCAACAGAAATCTCGTGAGCTCCGTTAGCGAAAGAAAACAAAGACCACTTCAAGGTACTGTAATGAAATCATTCTTTATTTATATTGGGGTTAAAACTACTGTATTCGAACTTCTCTATGGATTATAAACTATTTTACTAGCCATAGATTCATCAAAATAAGCAAACAACACACGAAAAACAGATTCTGTCAAAAACAGAACAGTCTGTAGTAATCTGTAACTAACGCAAACTTCTGGAACTCCAAAAATTCAGACAAAATAGGAAGGCCTAGGCAATTTTTTTATTGATCAGCAGCAATTGGAATCACTATTTTATCACGTTCTAGTGATTTTTAACAATTATTTTCGTGAACCGAAAGTTTCTGGAAATTACAGCAAGATCAAATAACTATTATCCAAGAAGATCCGATAGGTTTAACTTGGCACAAACACTAATTAAAACATAAAACCATATCTAAACAGAAGGTAGATGGATTATTTATTACTAAGCAGCAAGGAAAAATATTGGGTTGTCTCCCAACAAGCGCTTTTCTTTAAAGCCTTTTTAGCTAGGCATTGAGATTTCAATGATGCTCACAAGAAAGACAAGAATTGAGGCACAAAGAGAGCATCATAAAACATGTGACAAACACACTTAAGTCTAACATACTTCCTATGCATAGGCATATTATAGGCAAACAAATTATCGTAGCAAGCAAAACCTAGCATATGCAAGGAAGCGGAAAGGAACAATAACAATCTCGACATAACGAGAGGTAATTTAGTAACATGAAAATTTCTATAACCATATTTTCCTCTCTCATAATAATTACATGTTGGATCATAAGAAAATTCAACAATATAGCTATCACATAACATATTCTCAACACGATCCACATGCATGTGAAGTTGACACTCTTCCAAAATAGTGGGATTACCATTAACTAAAGTCATGATTTCTCCAAGCCCACTTTTATCAAAAATTTCATAAGATTGAATGTTATCAAAATATGTGGGATCTAAAGTTGACACTCTTCCAAACCCAATTTCAATATTATTGCAAACACTATTATCAATCTTATATTCATCATGGGGCTTAAATAAATTTTCAAGATCATAAGAAGAATCTCCCCAATCATGACTATTGGACATAGCAAAACTAGCATCCCCAAGCTTAGGGTTTTGCATATTATTAGCATAATTTACATCAATAGAATTTATAATAAAATCATTGCAATCATGCTTTTATTCAAAGATCTACCGTGAATCACTTCATAAAGCACTTCATCTCAATTTTCAGATTTACGGATTTTAGGAAAAACCTTATAAAGATAATCTAGTGCATCCAAATCACTAGGAATTGGTTCATCATAATTGGATCTCTTAAAAAGATTGGCAAGCGGATGAGGATCCATAGATATTAGCTTCTCTGTTTAGGAATAAATACTTAACTATTTCAACCAAACAAGCAAGCGAGCCAAGTAAGACATCAAGGCAAACGAAAAGACGAACGGGAAAGAGAGGGCGAATAAAACGGCAAGGGTGAAGTGGGGGAGAGGAAAACGAGAGGCAAATGGCAAATAATGTAATGCGGGAGATAAGGGATTGTGATGGGTACTTGGTATGTTGACTTTTGCGTAGACTCCCGGCAACGGCGCCATAAATCCTTCTTGCCACGTCTTGAGCTTGCGTTGGTTTTCCCCGAAGAGGAGAGGATGATGCAGCAGAGTAGCGTAAGTATTTCCCTCAGTTTTTGAGAACCAAGGTATCAATCCAAGAGGGAGGCCACGCGCAAGTCCCTCGTACCTACACAAAGCAAATAACTCCTCGCAACCAACGCGAATAGGGGTTGTCAATCCCTTCACGATCACTTACAAGAGTGAGATCTGATAGAGATGATAGATAATATTTTTGGTATTTTTGGTATAAAGATGCAAAGTAAAATAAAAGGCAAAGTAAAAAGCAAAGCAATAATAAAGCGTAGGAAGATTAATATGATGAAAATAGACCCAGGGAGCATAGATTTCACTAGCGGCTTCTCTCAAGAGCATAGGTATTTTACGGTGGGTGAACGAATTACTGTTGAGAAATTGACAGAATTGATCATAGTTATGAGAATATCTAGGTATGATCATGTATATAGGCATCACGTCCGAGACAAGTAGACCGACTCCTGCCTGCATCTACTACTATTACTCCACTCATCGACCGCTATCCAGCATGCATCTAGAGTATTAAGTTAATGAAAACAGAGTAACGCCTTAAGCAAGAAGACATTATGTAAAGGAATAAATTCATGCAATATGATAAATACCCCATCTTGTTATCCTCGATGGCAACAATACAATACGTGCCTTGCAACCCTTTACATCGGGTAAGGACACCGCAAGATTGAACCCAAAGCTAAGCACTTCTCCCATTGCAAGAACTACCAATCTAGTTGGCCAAACCATACGGATAATTCGAAGAGACTTGCAAAGATAACTCAATCATACATAAAAGAATAAAGCGAAGATTCAAATATTGCTGATAGATAATCTTGATCATAAACCCACAATTCATCGGTCTCAACAAACATACCGCAAAAAGAAGATTACATCGAATAGATCTCCACGAGAGAGGGGGAGGACATTGTATTGAGATCTAGAAAGAGAGAAGAAGCCATCTAGCTACTAACTATGGACCCGAAGGTCTGAAGTAAACTACTCACACTTCATCGGAGAGGCTATGATGATGATGTGGATGCCCTCCGTGGTGGAAGCCCCTTCCATGAGCTCGAACAGCCCCAAGATGGGATCTCGTGGATACTGAGAAAGTTGCGGCGGTGGAATTAGGTTTTGGCTCCGTGATTCGATCTGCTAGTAATGAGGTATATATAGGAGGAAGGAGTACGTCGGTGGAGCTTCGGGGGGCCCACGAGGCAGGGGCACGCCCTAGGGGGGCACCCTCCATCCTCGTGGCCGCCTCCCTCCTTTCTTGACCGAGGGTCCAAGTCTCCTGGATCTTGTCTGATGAGAAAATCACGTTCCCGAAGATTTCATTCCGTTTGGACTCCGTTTCTTCGAAACACTGAAATAGGCAAAAAAACAGCAATTCTGGGCTGGGCCTCCGGTTAATAGGTTTGTCCCAAAAGTA
This sequence comes from Aegilops bicornis, assembly GCA_021605145.1. Taxonomy (NCBI): domain Eukaryota; kingdom Viridiplantae; phylum Streptophyta; class Magnoliopsida; order Poales; family Poaceae; genus Aegilops; species Aegilops bicornis. The sequence continues at coordinate 548,359,964 of CM038672.1, forward strand.
ATATAAAAGTGGAAAATAAAGCCCAATATAGTCCAAAACAATAGATGATATAGCATGGAGCAATCAAAAATTATAGATACGTTGGAGACGTATCACAGTGCAACCAATCGCGTCAAAGATTTCATACCACTCCAACACTCGAAGCATATTAGTATAAGTTCACTAGACAAGCTCTGAATGGATCAAGGCAACTGAAAATGGAGTTGAAAGTTTTGGCATGGTTCATCGACCCAGGTAAAATGCCCCTGAAGCATAAAAATTGGGTCGGAGTCATCTTCGACCCTTTCTCCACTCGAACCCCGATCCATTCGGGGGCTAATGACGATGACATGTACCTAGGGTTGGGTAATAGGCCTGACCTAGACACCCTTCCCAAGGACACTGGCCTACAGTCAAAGGCATTTAAAGTATAACAATGTCTACTGACTGAAATCAGCTCAGAGTGCAATCCACTCGACCAACAATTCCACTCGGATAACCCAATTCCATTCGACAAGGATGTAATCAGTCGACCATACCAGAGATCACTCAGAGTGCCGAAGATCTAGAGTCACTCAGGATGGCAACGGTCAGGCGTTCACTCTGTAGTCTTAATGATCATTCATATGTCTTTATTATAGGCGTTACCAGTAACGTCTCACCTTAATGTACATTGAACCCCTTGTAACGTGGGCTGGCTGGGGTCCTGGCGCACTCTATATAAGACACCCCCTCCACTGGCACAAGGGTTCGCACCCCTGTAACTTCACACATAATCCAATCGACCAAGCCTCCGGGCACCGAGACGTAGGGTTGTTGCTTCCTCCGTGAAGGGCCTGAACTCGTAAATCTTGCGTGCACAACCTCATCGTAGCTAGGATCTTGCCTCCTCTTACATACCCCTATTCTCTCGCCGGACTTACTCCCACGACAGTGTATGGCCAGTGTTTGACCATTGTTTGACTTGCATCTAGCTAGCTTGTAGATGATATATGGAGGGGCGAACGCGCGTTCCGGCCAGAGCTAGACACGGCGCGGAAAGGAGCGGATGCGCAGCCGTGGGCGGAGCGGCGCGCAGATGGACGTGGCCAACGGAAGCGAGGCAGCGGCGACGCACGCGCGCGGACAGAGGCGGTGTGGAACCGGGGCCGAAGCGGCACTCGCGGACCGACGACGGGTGAAGAAGACGCATTGCCCAGCACGGACGCGCCGAGGGCGTGCTCATGTCAAGCCCTCGATCGGTGCTGGAGAGGCGGCGACGCCGCGGCGGTGATGAAGACAGCGAGGCCGATGATGATGGTGCGCCGTCCCGCGCAGCCGCCCCGGGGCGGGTCGATGTCGAGCCCCCGAGCGCTACCAGAGAGACAACGGCGACACCGTGGTGATGGCGAAAATGGTCCCGCCTGGACTATGAAACGAGCTGCAGCTTGCCCCATGGTGGGCGCAAACTGTCATGGTATTCTTACGGGGGGTTGCGAGACGACAAATGCCACAGGGTGGCTTAAGGTGAGGGCAAGAATGCCACCGAAATATCCGGGGACAGGTATGATAGTATCACGCGGTAGTTTACCCAGGTTCGGGGATCTGCGGAGAGATAATACCCCCACTCCTGCATGTCTTAATATATGTGGTATATCTAGTACAGAGTGCTCCTGGAGTTGTATCTGAGGTCAGTTCCGCAGGCATCTGGCCTCATATATGCATGGGTGTGTGAGCACAAGCATGTGTGCGGGTGTCCCAATCGCCTGGCTGGCTAGCCGTGGGTGGATGGATGAATGGATTCATGTGTGTGTGCTAGCTAGCTATCTTGCTAGCTAGCATGCATGCGTGAGTTCTCTTCCCTGATGGATGGATGGCTTGCTTTATAGTGTGGCTAGCTTACTATCTAAGCTAAGTGGTGGCATGGGCAAGGCATGGTGGATGTCAAGCATGTCCCCTGGGTCACTTCATAAATAGTGCCCAGGGACAAGTGACACGATACATGATGGCTGGGGTGATGCGTGCATAGTGCTCAGGTACAGCCATCTCGTCGGGGTCGCGTCGGGCTGCAGTTGACTTCGGGCAGCCGGCTGGTTGGCGCAGTCGGCAGCCGGCAGCCGGCCGGGTGGAGCAGTCGGACGGGGAGCTGACAAGAGCGGCCGGGCAGTCGGACTGAGGGGTTTTGCTAGCCCCGATGTCTTGAATTATTGTCTCGCCGTCTTCGGGGTACCCGTGGTCAATTACCCCGACACCCAAGAAGGGCGGAAAGGAGCGCATGTGCGTCGACTTCACGAGCCTCAACAAGGCCTGCCCTCAGGACCCCTTCCCTCTTCCGTGCATTGAACAGATCGTTGACTCCACCGCCGAGTGCGACTTGCTGTGCTTCCTGGACACCTTCTCAGGCTACCACCAAATCAAGATGGCGGTGTAGGATGTCGAGAAAACAGCTTCCCTGACCCCGTGCGGGGTGTATTGCTACACCTGCATGCCGTTCGGGCTGTGCAACGCCGGCGTGATAACCCACAAGTATAGGGGATCAATTTTAGCCTCTTTCGATAAGTAAGAGTGTCGAACCCAACGAGGAGCTAAAGGTAGAACAAATATTCTCTCAAGTTCTATCGACCATTGATAAAACTCTACGCAGGCTTAACGTCCGCTTTACCTAGAACAAGTATGAAACTGGAAGTACTTTGTAGGTGTGATAGGATATGTTTGGAAGATAATAAAGAGCACGTAAATAAAAACTAGGGCCTGTTTAGATAAAAAAATAGTTACGTTAGTTTTAGTAGAGAGCTTTTTGTCACAAAAAAGTAATTTGTCCCTAGGCAATCGATAACTAGATCGGTAATCATTATTGCAATTTTATATGAGGGAGAGGCATAAGCTAACATACTTTCTCTTCTTGGATCATATGCACTTATGACTGGAACTCTAGCAAGCATCCGCAACTACTTAAGATCATTAAGGTAAAACCCAACCATAGCATTAAAGTATCAAGTCCTCTTTATTCCCATACGCCATGCCACTTATCCGTGTTTGTATTTCATTCACTCAGGAAACGCAGACAATAAGCAAACCATGAACATATTGCAAACCCTACAACAGGGATCCCTCACACTTGCACGACACAAAGAGCACCATAGGACCGCACCAATAATAAAACATGCAACTCAAACCAATCACAATCATCAATCACCCCATAGGACAAAATGGATCTACTCAAACATCATAGGATGGCCATACATCATTGGGAAATAATATATAGCTTTGAGCACCATGTTCAAGTAGATATTACAGCGGGGAGAAGGGGTGTTACACCGCTGCATAGAGGGGGAGAGAGTTGGTGATGAAGGTGGTGAAGTTGTTGGTGTAGATTGTCGTTGCGATGATGGCCCCTGCGGCATTCCAGCGCCACCGGGAGAGAGGGGGAGAGAGCCCCCTTCTTCTTCTTCTTCTTCTTTTTCTTCTTCCTTGACCTTCCCCTAGATGGGAAGGGTTTCCCCTCTGGTCCTTGGCTTCCATGGCGGTGGAGGGGCGAGAGCCCCTCCGAGATTGGATCTCTCTCTCTCTCTCTCTCTCTCTCTCTGTTTCCATCTGTTTCTGCGTTCCCAGATTCTGCCCTTCAACCGTTCCTTAAATTCCTGGAGATCCGTAATTACGATTGGGCTGAAATTTTAACATGATTTTTATCCAGATATTAGCTTTCTTGCGGCGAAATAAGGGCACCAACCGCCTTACGGAGTGGCCACAAGGGCCCAGGGCGCGCCCTACCCCCTGGGGCGTGCCCTCCGTCCTTGTAGGCCCCTTGGGCATCGTCTCGCGTTGATTCCACTTCCCAAATTCACATATATTCCAAAAAAAATCTCCGTAAGTATTTATCCCGTTTGGACTCTGTTTGATATGGATTTTCTATGAAACAAGAAACATGCAACAAACAGGAACTCGCACTGGGCACTGGATCAATATGTTAGTCCAAGAAAATCTTATAAATTGTTGCCAAAAGTATGTAAAAGATGTAGAATATTGGCATGGAACAATAAAAAATTATAGATACAACGGAGACGTATCAACATCCCCAAGCTTAATTCCCGCTCGTCCTCGAGTAGGTAAATGATAAAAAAAGATAATTTTTGATGTGGAATGCTACCTAGCATAATCTTGATCATATAATCTAATCATGGCATGAATATTAAGACACGAGTGATTTAAAGCAATAGTCTATCATTTGACATAAAGACAATAATACTTCAAGCATACTAATAAAGCAATCATGTCTTTCTCAAAATAACATGGCCAAATAAAGTTATCCCTACAAAATCATATAGTCTGTCTATGCTCCATCTTCATCACACAAAGTATTTCATCATGCACAACCCCGATGACAAGCCAAGCAATTGTTTCATACTTTTAATGTTCTCAAGCTTTTTCAACTTTCATGCAATACATGAGAGTGAGCCATGGATATAGCACTATAGGTGGAAGAGAATATGATGGTGGAGGTTGTGTGGAGAAGACAAATAGGAGAAAGCTCACATCGACGCGGCTAATCAACGGGCTATGGAGATGCCCATCAATTGATGTCAATGTGAGGAGTAGGGATTGCCATGCAACGGATGCACTAGAGCTATAAGTGTATGAGAGCTCAAACTGAAAACTAAGTGGGTGTGTATCCAACTTGCTTGCTCATGAAGACCTCGGGCATTTGAGGAATCCCATCATCAGAATATACAAGCCAAGTTATATAATGAAAATTCCCACTATTATATGAAAGTGATAACTCAAGAAACTCTCTATATGAAGAACATGGTGCTACTTTGAAGCACACGTGTGGTAAAAGGATAGTAGCATTGCCCCTTCCCTCTTTTTCTCTCATTTTTTCTTTTCTCTTTTTTTGGGCTCTTTTTTTTAAACTTCCGGAGTCTCATCCCAACTTGTGGGGATATCATAGTCTCCAGCACCCTTTCCTCACTGGGACAATACTCTAATAATGATGATCATCACACTTTTATTTACTTATAACTCAATATTACAACTCGATATCTAGAACAATATGACTCTATATGAATGCCTCTGGCAGTGTACCAGGATGTGCAATGATCTAGCATAGAAAAGATATAAAAAAACGGACAAGCCATGAAAATATCATGGGAGCTATCTTACGATCATGCAAACCAATATGATAATGAACGCTCAAGTCATGTATATGATGATGATGGAAGTTGCATGGCAATATATCTCGGAATGGCTATAGAAATGCCATGATAGGTAGGTATGGTGGCTGTTTTGAGGAAGATATAAGGAGGCTTATGTGTGATAGAGCGTATCATATCACGGGGTTTGGATGCATCGACGAAGTTTGCACCGACTGTCGAGGTGAGAAAGGGCAACGACGCATCAAGAGGCTAGCAATGATGGAAAGGTGAGAGTGCGTATAATCCATGGACTCAACATTAGTCATAAAGAACTCACATACTTATTGCAAAAGTCTATTAGCTATTGAAAGAAAGTACTACGCGCATGCTCCCGGGGGGATAGATTGGTAGGAAAAGACCATCGCTCGTCCCCGACCGCCACTCATAAGGAAGACAATCAAAAAATAAATCATGCTCCGACTTCATCAATAACGCTTCACCATACATGCATGCTACAGGAATCACAAACCTTAACACAAGTATTTCTACCAATCCACAATTACTCATTAGCATGACCCTGATATCACCATCTTTATGTCGCAAACTATTGCAAGGAATCAAACATATCCTATTCAGTGATCCACAAGTTTTATGTAGGATTTTATGACTAACCATGTGAATGACCAATTCCTGTCAACTCTCTGAATAGATATTAGTGAAGCAAGGGAGTTTAATTCTTTCTACAAAAGATATGCCCACGCTCTAACAAATATAAGTGAAGCAAAAGAGCATTCTACAAATGGCAGTTTTCTATGTGTAGGGAAACATGCAATCCAAACTTCAAATGATATAAGTGAAGACAATGAAGCATTCCATAAATCCATACTCAAAAGATATAAGTGAGGTGTCGGGGCAGGCTGATCGGACCCACGAACACCTATGGGACCGGCGAGCCGAGTCCCTTTCAGTTCGGAGGGGGGCGGAGATCGCACGAAGAGCGGATCGAGGCGAGGCACACGAGCAGTTTACCCAGCTTCGGAGCTCTCCGGAGAGATAATACTCCTACTACTGCTTGTCTGATTTGTATTGTGTTCTTGCGAGGGAGCGATGAGAGCTACAAAACCTAGCGTGAGTGTCTATGGTCTCGAATGAGTCGAACTGGCCGAACCCTTTCTACGTTGCGCATGGGCCTCCTTTGATATGCTCAAGGGGTCTCCGACAGGTGGCAACATAGATGAGGGTACAAATGTAAAAACAGTAGTTGGTACACCTACTTGAACAAAGGTATGCTGCAAAATACCTAACTCGACGGTAAGGGACAAAAGCAATAAATGCCCGTCTGTCGCCTAAACAAAGGCAACAGAGACCGTCAGGTGCGCCACCGCTCGCCACGATGGCGAGCTTGTCAGCGCCGCTTATCGCTGCTCTCCGCTGGCTGCACAGCCTCTTGACACGCGCGCATGGAATGGCCCCATGGCGACACGTTGATGGATGAGCTGGAGCGGAGATGAAGAGAGGTTGCCTGCCGCGGCAAGCGCCTTGCCGCGGCTGAATCCTTGTCGCGTCCGGAGGCTTGTCGCGCTCCGAGCCTTCCCGGCAAGCTCCTCTTGCCGGGGCCTTGTCTTCTGCGTGCCTTGAGTGGCCTTCCGGCAAGCTCCTCTTGCCGGGCCTTGTCTTCTTGGTCAAATACTTTGTTCTTGAATGGCTCAAGGAACCACGGAGGACCTTGGCGGTGACCAGGCAAACTCGCCGCTGGTGCTGCAGAATCGCTGGCACGCAGCACGGGATACTAGGGTACCCTACTCTAGTACACCGACAGAGCAACCGGCCTGGGCCGTACACGGTGCCGAGCGCTGTCGGGCCAGGCCCAAGACAGTGCACGGCCACACGCGGCCTCGATCACGCCGTAACTCGCCCCGGACCCACCACGACCCCCACTAACGGCACGCACCGAACGTGGCGTCGCGCGAGAGATCGTGGGCGTGGTCGTGGGGGTTTCTTTATTAGGAAAAGCGGAACGTCCGCCCCCTCCCCCTCCTTATAAACAGGGGAAACAGGGGCAGGCCGTCCACCTCGCCATTGCTGTCTTGTCAAGAAAACCACCGCCGCTCCCCCCTTCTTCTCCAGTGCGAAGAGAGCAGCGCCCCGCCCCCTTTTGCCACAAGCTCACTCACCGCCGTCGACCTCCTCCGCCGCCTCCGCCATGGCTCCGAAATCCGACAAAGGGAAGGGCGTCAAGTCGGCCGAGGCGCAGCGGCTCGCGGCGCTGCGCAAGGAGCGGGCCATCTTCTCCCCTCAGCTCGACGCAAAGGAGCTGAGGGAGCTCTTCTATCTCTTTTGGTCGACGGAGACGCGTGCGCATCCGCGCACGAAGGTACTCCCCGCCTCCGCTTCTGATTTGGCCCCAAGTGGGTATCCCTTCTTTGGCCTTTTCTTCTATTGCGGGCTCTGCCCGCCCTTTTCCGAGTTCTTCTGCGATATCATGAACACATATGGCCTCCGCCTCCTTGATTTCACTCCCAACGCTGTCTTGACCATGGCAGTTTTCGCACACCTTTGCGAAAACTTTGTCGGGATCTATCCCAACGTAGCCCTCTTCCGCCACTTCTTCATGCCCCGCGTAGAGAGAGGGGAGCCGCTTGCCGGAGGGATAGCTTGGGTCTCCAGGGTCGGCAAGAAAGAAGCGTATCTGGAAGGAGAGTTCCGCAGCAAGTGGGAGGAGTGGAGAGCCAACTGGTGTTGGATCGTAGAGGAGAACCCGCAGCCCTTTCGATCGCTGGCGCCAAACCCCAATAGTGCGCGGCAACGATTGGAGCAACTCGGCGTTGGAGGATGCTAGATTGAAGATAGTTGTGACCCGGATTTTGCGCCTCAGGCTTGCCGGACTAACCGTAGGCGCAGTTGGCGCAGACTTCCTTAGCCGCCGCATCGCTCCCTTGCAGGAGAGGAGGAGGCCTGCTTGGGAGTTCCAAAATGCGGCAGACATCATGAGGCTGCGCCCGGGCCTCAATTGGAATTTCACCGTCTTGGAGCTGGATGCGATGCTGCTAGAGCTGTTCAAGAACGACCCCGATCACCCCGAGTGGTTCAGGTTGCCGAGGGGGTCGTCCCATTGTGCAACAACTTCGCGCCGACCGCATCCGCGCCATGATGCCGTTGCCAGCGATTCCCATGGGATCGTTCCAACTGGCGAGAGCCTTCCGACGAGATCGTGCAGCAGTTCTTCGACAACTTGGAAGAAGTGCCGATCCGCTCCGACGAGCAGAAGAGGCTCACTCGCGACACCAACGACGAGGAGATGGCGCGCATTGCCACCAGGCTGGAGGAGGCGGCAGCAGCTGCCACCGCTGGTGTCTTTGGGTACATCGTGGAGGAGGCGGACGCAGCGAAGGCGGCAAGCCTTGCCGAGCGAAGGGAGCTCGCCGGTGAGGACGAGCTTGTCGAGCCCGAGGGCGCTTCTTCCCCACCACCCAGCGACTTGCCGCCAACGGAGCCCCCGGCTCCGCCGAAGAGGCGTCTCCGCAAGGCCGGAGACGAGACGAGGCGGCAGACGGGCCCACAGCAGCAGCGCCGCGTGACGCGCTCTACCGCGGCAAGCGATGTTGCCGCGGGAGCGCCTCACACTGCTGCGACAACTGGGGCGGGATCCTCCCAGGCCACCGCCGACGCCTCCGCCAAGCGGCCAAGAGAGCCCACTCCTCCGCCTCGTCGCACCGGAGGCGAGCCGGAGTTTGACTTCTCCGCGCTCAGCTCCGAGGAGGAAGATGAAGAGTAAGCTTCAACATCGTGCTTGTATTTCTTCAATTTTGTTGCTTTATCTTGAATCTGATTTGCTCCGTTCTGAACTCTTTCCTTTTCAAGACGCTAGCCCAGAGAGCGTCGAAGAGGGCCAAGATCCCGGCGGTCGTCGTTGAGGACGATCCACCCGTGGTAACAGGGGACGCGTCTGAGACCCCCTTGCCGGACCCGGCAACCCTTCCTCAGAGCAGCCCCCAAAGACAACCCCCTGTGGTAAGTGTGCGGTTTTCTCCTTACTGTTAGGTGTGCATGGGTGCTCCTTCTTCATTGATATCTGATTGTTTGTTTGTGTAGGAGCAGAGCAGCCTCATCAGGAGGGCTCGGAAGCCGCCCCCGAAATCCTGCTCACGACTACGCCGCCAAGGGAGGATTCTCCGGCAAGGAGGCGTCCTCCGACAAGGGAGGCTACTCCGGCAAGGGAGGCTACCCCGGCAAGGGACAGCGCCAGTGATCCTCCAGTGGTCGAGACCATGGCTGCATATCCCGTTGCAGGTAATCCCCTTACACGAAAATTTCCCTTGGGCTTGTTTCCTTCTGTTTTTCTTTTTGAACATTTGTGTGATTGTTCTCTCTTTGTCTGATGCAGAACCGATGGAGGTCGAGGTCGCCGGCGAGGAGGAAGCGCGCGACAACACTGACGAAGCCGCCGTCGTGGAAGAAGAGGCCGTCACTGACGAGCCTGTTGGCGAGGAGGCCACCGAGGCTGTCGACGCAGAAGCCGGCGAGGGGTCGGGCGATCGCACTGACGGCCCTGAGGCCGCAGGAGCGCCAGGCGCTGCACCGACCGCCGACTCCCCCGTCGCTGCTGCAGCGTCAGGCTCCGAGGAGCCCCAGCCCGGCGCCTACTTGAAGGCCGGCGACGGTGTCTTCATCAAACTCCCCTGGGAGTCGAGCTCCAGGGCACCGGTCGAAGGAGAGACCTTCGACGGAGAGCTGCTCGCCTCCGCTGGCTGACTGGTGGACGCGCAGCAAAGCAGCCGTGGCGAAGTCCGAGGAGGAGCAGCTGCCGAAGAAGCCGCTTGTCGCTCTATCAGCGCCCGCAAGCCAAGTTGGAGTCCCGGGAAGCACTTGTCGCGAGGGCAGGAGCGGACATGGAGAAGCGCGCGGAAGAGCTCCGGAGCGCCAACCAAGAAATTCTCCGGGACGTAGCAGAAGCACGGGAGCAACTTGCAGAGGAGCGCACAACCTTCATCCTTGAGAAGGCCGCAGCTGAGGAGGAGTAGCGGCTGGCCGCCGAGAAGCTCGCCGCGCAGGAAAGGGAGCTGGCGCAGCGGAAGGTCAACCTGGACAGCCACGAGGAAGACCTTGTCGCGCGCGAGGAGTCACTTGGCGGGGCGCTTAAGGAAGCGAAGGATGCTGCCGCAGCCGCCGAGGCCGCCAAGGAAGAGTTGAAGGCGAAGGTGGCACGGTGGAGGCCAGCCTCAAGAAGAGCGGCGAGGAGCTTGCCGCGCTCAAGCACGAAGCGAGAAGGACACCTACACTCTTGGCGAGCTGCAGGTTCGTCTCGCTGATAGGGGCAAGGAGCTCGACGCCGCCAAGGATTCCAAGGCGGATCTTGAGCTGAAGCTGACCACTCTGACGCAGACGCTGGACGGTGCCAGAGAGCGGGAGGTGGGCCTGTTGGAGGCGATCAAGGTCAAGGAGGAGCTGCTGGCGAATGTTGTTGCCACCCAGAGCGCCTTGAGGGAGAGTGTGGAGCATTGGACCGAAGGTCTTGTGGATACTGCCGCCGACATCCACAACGAGCTGATGGAACTGGGGATGGCGGATCTTGCATACTCCTCCGACGAGCATCTCCAACCCAGCGCCAAGCTCAGCTTATTCTTCAAGGGCGTGGTGACGGGCCTCCAGCGACTCCGGGAAGAGGTCCCAAAGCAGCTGGCCGAGGAATCACGCCAGATTTGTGCAGGAGCCCTTGAGAAGGTGTTGATAAAAGTGGCCTTCCGCAATCCGGGCCTCAACCTTAATGGCGTCCTCAGATCCTTGCCGCCAGATGCCAACGTGGAGGAGCTCAAAGCCCTTGTCGCACCCATTGTGGACAAGGTGAACAAGATCAAGCGGATTGACGGCGACCGCGTGGACTAGGCCGCCAATTTTATCTTTCCCTTGTCACTGCTGATCATGTTTAGAACACTTTGTTAGATCAACGACAAGTTATTTTGTAATATACTCTATCTTAGGCGATCATTGCAATGTTATTTCCTCTACTTGATTCCTTCCTTTGTACGTTGATGCCCTACGCATTTGGGGGACTTGTCGGTGCGGGCACCTTTGCCGCGAGTGCTGAGTGCGGAACGTCAGCAGCCTGCTGGCGGTACCGCCTCCGACAAGCAACCTTGTCGCGACTAGCTGCAGCTCACTTAAGTTGTTGAGCGGACTCGAAACAAAGTAAGGGCGCGACTAGCCTCATGAAGTTGGTTCCTCTCCGCATGTGTTTTCCATACAAAGTACTATCGTTCGAGGAAGATAACTTAAAAATTTAAAAATTGATTGCTCAAACTTTGGCAACTTAGCTTTTCTGTCGCTTGCTTCCCGATAAGGTGAAACTTCATCGCTCGCAACTTAGCTTTTCTGTCGCTTGCTTCCCGATAAGGCGAAACTTCCTCGAGCGATGCTTGGTCCATAGTATTATCTTCTCCTTCCCCCCTGGTTAACTTGTGCGCGAGGGAGCCTTCCTTTCTTTGAGAAAAGAGAAAGAAGGGAAAATAAAGTTATGGAGCCCAGCGGCTCGATATTGCTTGACGGGTGTGGTTGCTGCACAAAGTGTTAGCCAAAACATGCGATAAAATGATGAAAGCATGAATTTGACAAGTTGTGCACAACACATGAGCTTTACTGATGCACGGGGTCTGCGCCCGGCTTTGTACAAAGGATTACATGCAACAAATGCAAGACTTGTACAAAAGGTGGTTGTCGAACAGGTTCCGCAACCGCGCCCTATGGGTAAAACTTACGAAGATGCTCAATGTTCCAGGAGTTGCTCGCCGGAATGCCATCTTCGGTCTCAAGGCGGACAGCGCCAGGCCTAGTGACTCGTTTCACCCGATAAGGGCCTTCCCACTTTGGCGTCAACTTGTTTGAATTCTTGGCGGACTGAACGCGCCGAAGAACAAGGTCGCCCTCCTCGAGGCTTCTGGCACTAACTTTGCGGCTATGGTAGCGACGCAAAGCTTGCTGGTAACGAGCGGCTCGTACATCGGCCTGAAGACGATCCTCCTTAAGGAGCAGCGCGTCATCTTGTCGCAGCTGCTCTTGCTCAAGCTCGTCATAAGCGAGCACTCGAGGCGATCCGTATACGAGTTCCGTGGGGAGAACTGCCTCTACTCCATAGACTAGAGCAAAAGGTGTCTGGCCAGTGGCTCGATTTGGCGTCGTCCTGATCGACCAAAGAACCACCGGCAGCTCCTCGATCCAGTTTCTTCCGCACTTGTGCAGCCTGTCGAAGTTCTGGTCTTGAGCCCGCGCAAGAAGACTTCAACATTTGCCCTCTCGCTTGACCGTTGCTTCTCGGGTGAGCAATGTATAAAGCAGACCTTGGCGCCAAGATCTTGGACGTACTGCATGAAGGTGCGACTCGTAAATTGAGTGCCGTTGTCGGTGATGATCCTGTTAGGGATTCCGAAGCGGCAAACAATCGACCTGAAGAACTTGACTACTGACTGTGCCATCACCTTCCTCACTGCTTCTACTTCCGGCCACTTTGTGAACTTGTCGATTGCGACGTACAAGTACTCAAAGCCCCCGACAGCTCGGGCGAAGGGGCCGAGGATGTCGAGCCCCAATTTGAAAATGGCCAGGATAAAGGGATCGTCTGGAGAGCTTGAGCTGGCTGGTGTATCTGTTTGGAATGGAACTGCACGCTTCACACTTGGTTACTTGTGCGATTTGCATCACGGAGGGCTGTCGGCCAAAAGAAACCTTGCCGGAAAGCTTTGCGGCAAGTGCTCTTCTTGTAATGTGGTGACCACATATGCCTCCATGTATCTCTCGCCAACAGCCTTCATCCATCTTCCTTGGGAATACACTTCAATTTCACACCGCTGAGTCTTCTTACATGCATGTATCTGTCGAAAAACTGGTACATACTTGACTGCCGGGCTACTCTTTCCGCTTCTTCTTGCTCTTCGGGAAGTTCTCCTGTCTGAAGGAAATAGACAATCTGCTGCGCCCATGCTGGAGCTTGCGGTCGACAACGAGGACTAAAGGCACATCTGCTGCTACGGGAACATCAGCTTCTACGGCAAGAACCTACGGTTCGGCCGGAGCTTGATGTTCCCCGGCAAGCTTGCCGGAGCAAAACTTGTCGGGAGCGTCTGCTTCAACGAAACAAACCCTGGGGCTTGTCCGAGCAGACTGCTCCTCAGCTCTATTGGTGTCGATCTTGGGGACCTTCGCGACGGCGGCTTCGGGAAGCTCTGCCGGAAAGTAGTCACCAGAGATCAACTTCCTCTTCTTGCTCTGTCCAGTTGATGGTGTTACGGTTGGTTGAGTTAGCTTGAGCACGAAAATCCATGGCTCCACAGTCAACTTAAGTGCAGCGCACTTTGACGAGCCATCGCAATATCATTACGAGCTCTTGGAACATGTTCCATTTGCAGCCGTCAAAGTGCTCTTCTAGCTTCCTCACTTCATCAACGTAGGCTTCCATCAATGGACTCGATAATCTTTGTTCACTTGGCGGACGACAAGCTGCGAGTCACCTAACAATAAGCTTCTTGATCCCAAGGTCCACGGCGATCTCGAGGCCGGCAAGCAAACCTTCATACTCTGCGGTATTGTTTGTTGCTTGCTCCTTGGGAAAGTGCATCCGGACTACGTACTTGAGGTGCTCTCCGGTGGGTGCGACAAGCAAAGACGCCGCACCGGCGCCTTGCAGCGAGAAGGCACCATCAAAGTACATCAGCCACTCTTTGCTTGCTTCTTTGACGGGAATGCTCGTCTCTGGAATTTCTTCATATGGTGTTGGCGTCCATTCAGCTATAAATTCCGCCAATGCTCTGCTTTGGATAGTTGAAGTGCTTTCGAACTTGAGGCCAAAGCTTGACAGTTCCAGTGCCCACTCGACAATCCTGCCTGTTGCCTCTGGATTCTGCAGTATCCTCTTCAGCGGAAAGCGAGTGACAACCGTGATCTCATGTGCTTGGAAGTAATGGCGCAGCTTTCTCGAGGCCATGAGGAGGCCGAAAAGCAATTTCTGCACACCAGAGTACCTTGACCTAGCCCCTCGCAGGAGGGAACCGACAAAGTAAACTGGGCGCCGCGCCATCCTTTTCTCGCATCTGTTCGCAAGGCCCGTGCACATTCGTCCTTTTCGGGACCAGAGCTTGTCGTGAAGCCCCGCTTTTCGCTGGATGTGTTTGCCGTGGTTGCTGGCTCGTCATCCGCCTCCCTCTCCGCTACTAACGCAGCACTAACCACTTGATTGGTTGCCTCTATATATAGCAGCAACTTCTCTTGTGGCTTAGGTGCGACAAGTGTTGGAGTGGAGGACATGTATCTCTTTAAGTCCTGCAGCGCAGCCTCCGCTTCGGGAGTCCATTTCATTGGACCTGCCTTTTTCAAAACCTTGAAAAATGGCAGGGCACGTTCAGCAGACCTAGAGATAAACCTGCTGAGAGCAGCCACGCAACCGGCAAGTCTTCGTACATCCTTGACTTGCTTTGGTGCTTCAATCTGCTCAATGGCCTTGATCTTGTCGGGATTGGCTTCAATCCCCCGCTGAGACACGAAGAACCCGAGAAGCTTGCCGGAAGGGACTCCAAACACGCATTTTGTCGGGGTTGAGCTTGAGGTTGATCTTGCGCAGATTTGCAAAGGTCTCATCCAAATCTTGAACCAGAGTTGCTTTGTCCTTGCTTTTGACCACTATGTCATCCATGTAGGCTTCTACATTTCTGTGTATTTGCGGCTCAAAAGCGTCATGGACTACTCTTGCAAACGTTGAACCGGCATTCTTCAAACAGAAAGGCATCCGTATGAAAAAGTATGTGCCACATGGTGTAATGAATGCGGTCTTCTCCTCATCTTGTTCAGCCATGAAGATCTGATGGTATCCTCAGTATGCATCAAGAAACGAAAGCAAGTCACATCCAGCCCTGGAGTCAACAATCTGGTCAATGCACGGCAAGGGAAACGGGTCCTTGGGACAAGCTTTATTAACATCCGTGAAGTCAATACAAAGTCTCCATTTTCCATTTGCCTTGCGCACGACTACAGGATTGGCCAACCACGTAGGATGGAGCACTCCTCTGACAAGGCCTGCTGCTTCCAGTTTCTTGATCTCTTCTGCGATGAACTCTTGGTGCCCAACGCCTGTTTCCTTACTTTCGCTTGACGGGTCACAAGACGAGGACAAACGGCCAGGCGGTGCTCAATTACTTTCACAGGAACACCGGGATATCGGACGGTTGCCATGCAAACACGCCGACATTCGCCTGCAGGAAAGCAACGAGCGCCTTCCTATTTAGGGTCGAGAGAGGCACTGATGGTGAAGGTACCACCAGTGCCGTCCTCCTTGGCGGACACCTTCTTGGTCTTTGGCGGAGCTGCCATCTTCTTCTTGCACTTGCCGGTGGAGCTCGATGGTGCGTCCTCGACGGTAGCGCAACACCCCGAAGAGGTGCGCTTGCCGGAGTGGGCATCAGAGGTCTTGTCGGACTTGAACTTGGTCTTCTTCCCCCTTGTAGCTTTTTGAAACTCCTGCTCGTCGGCGTCGTCGTCTTCCATGTCTTCGTCGTTGTCGTCATCTTCATCCTTGTCGCGGCCGCGGGGAGGCCTATCTCCTTGTCGCTGCTTGGCCTTGCCGCGGCGTCCTCCCCGGCCGGGACGTTTCTTGCTTGCTCCTCCAGCACCTTCCTGGGCCTTCTCCTTGTCGCGCCGCTCGTACTCAGCCTTCTGCTGCTCAACAAGCTGCTCGACCTTCTTGCAGCTCTGGAGGTCGTGGCCCTTGGTGCGGTGGATCTTGCGATCGCTTGCGGAGCCGTCCCTCGCTTGTTGGCGGCCGCCACAGACTGGTGGTTGGCGTCAGCGGCAACCTCCTTGCCGGAGCCACCAACATTGGCGTTCTTGTCGCCACCTCCGTTGCCGGACTGCTCAACAGCTAGCACTTCTCTGCCTTTCTTCTTCCTGTTGCCTCGCCGCCGGCTCTTCTTTGCCGGGGCGGTCTCCTCACTGTCAGATCCTGCTTCTGCATTCTCTCCTAGGAGTCTCCTCCCTTCCTCAGCGCGTGCACACTTGTCGGCCAAGGCATACAGCTCACTGACGTCCTTGACTTTGCACATCGCCATCTCCTCCCTCATCCTGCGGTTTCACACGTTCTGATGGAACGCGCTGATCACCGCGACAGGGTGGACATCTGGGATGTTGTAGTGCACACGGCTGAATCTCTGAATGAACTTGCGCAGGGACTCTCCTTCCTTCTGGGCGAGCAGATGAAGGTCACTCTCTTGGCCATGAGGCTTGTGGCCGCCTGTGAAGGCGCTAACAAACTGATGGCATAGATCTGCCCAAGAAGATATGGAGCTGTCCGGCAAGTGCATGAGCCAAGATCTGACGTTGGGCTTGAGCACGAGCGGGAAGTAGTTGGCGAGGATCTTGCCGTCTCGTCCCCCCGCAGCCTGCACCGTGATGGTGTAGATGCTGAGGAACTCCGACGGATGCATCCTGCCATCGTACTTCTCCGGCACATCTGGTTTGAAGTTTTTCTGGCTGGGCCACTGGACTTGCCGCAGCTCACGAGTGAACGCAGGGCAACCTACCGCCGACGGCAAGTCGCCTGGCTCCTCCGGGCGCGCGCATGTCAACAGAAGGCCCAGCGCTTGTCGGACTGACGTCGCGCTTCTCTCCGGCGCTCGATGCGAGTTCGAGCGTCCTCTTGTTGTCGTTCATGAAGAACTTGGCGCTGATCGCGGCGAGCTCGTGGGTCCGACGACGCGGTGGAGTCGCTGTCGAGGTGGATCCGGTGAGTCGGCGATCTTGGCCTTCGGGGCGGAGAGTGCATGGTAGTTGCACCTCCAACAGTCTCGTCGCCACCGGCTCGCGTTTACGTTCTGCCGCGGGCAAGCAACGCACTCGGTTGCCAGCGAGCATCGCCGTTGGCGAAGTCGAGGAGACTTCAGATTGTGGCCCTCCACTCGTCGACCTTTGTCGGCCGTTGGAGGGTAGTCGAGGAGCGATTGAGCTCGCAGAGCTTCTGCTGGAGTAGCGGGTGGCATTGGTGAACGGTGCGAGGAGCGGGATATGCTCGGACTTCTAACTACGTTAGAAGGAGCAGCATCCCGTCCAGGCGACCGTATCTCGCTCGTGCCAGCATGTTGGCACGCACGCTGGTCTTGAGGGTCTCGATCCAACGAGCGTATGGCGTTGTGAACGCCATGACGCTGCTGGTCCCGCTGCCTCTCGAGATGGGCGCGGGGATGTGCGGACGCCGAGGTTTGCGGGGCCTTGTCCTTGGACTTGGCAATGTCATGAACTCCTTCGTCGGCGCCCGTTCCTCCGCCAGCGTCCGCCCCACCACCCATTTGCTGCGGTGATGGAGGGTACGACGCGGACGGCTCTGCTGCCGCCGAAGCCTTCTTCTTCGGTGGCATGTTGAGGAAGATGTTGCTCGTGTGAACGCCGGATCAGATTCACACAGCCTCGACGCCGCCTACCTGGCGCGCCAAAGATGTCGGGGCAGGCTGATCGGACCCACGAACACCTATGGGACCGACGGGCCGAGTCCCTTTCGGTTCGGAGGGGGGCGGAGATCGCACGAAGAGCGGATCGAGGCGAGGCACACGAGCAGTTTACCCAGCTTCGGAGTTCTCCGGAGAGATAATACTCCTACTGCTGCTTGTCTGATTTGTATTGTGTTCTTGCTAGGGAGCGATGAGAGCTACAAAACCTAGCGTGAGTGTCTATGGTCTCGAATGAGTCGAACTGGCCGAACCCTTTCTACGTTGCGCATGGGCCTCCTTTTATATGATCAAGGGGTCTCCGACAGGTGGCAACATAGATGAGGGTACAAATGTAAAAACAGTAGTTGGTACACCTACTTGAACAGTGTGCAGTGCAAAATACCTAACTCTGACGGTAAGGGACAAAAGCAATAAATGCCCATCTGTGTCGCCTAAACAGTGCAACAGAGACCGTCAGGTGCGCCACCGCTCGCCACGATGGAAAGCTTGTCAGCGCCGCTTATCGCTGCTCTCCGCTGGCTGCACAGCCTCTTGACACGCGCGCATGGAATGGCCACATGGCGACACGTTGATGGATGAGATGGAGTGGAGATGAAGAGAGGTTGCTTGTCATGGCAAGCGCCTTTGCCGCTGCTGAATCCTTGTCGTGGTCCGGAGGCTCGCCAGCGCTCGAGCCTTCCCGGCAAGCTCCTCTTGCCGGGCCTTGTCTTCTGCATGCCTTGAGTGGCCTTCCCGGCAAGCTCCTCTTGCCGGGCCTTGTCTTCTTGGTCAAATACTTTGTTCTTGAATGGCTCAAGGAACCACGGAGGACCTTGGCGGTGACCAGGCAAACCTCGCTGAGGTGTCAGAATCGCCCGTCTGCACTAGCACGGGATACTAGGGTACCCCTACTCTAGTACACCGACATGAGGTGCATGAAGCATTCTATAAATCAACCAAGGACTATCTCATACCAGAATGGTGCATAAAAGAAAAGTGAAACACAAAAGACACTCCAAGATTTACACATATGACGTGAACAAAACAAACATGAAAACATACAGATACTTGGTGAAGAAAGATGGGATGCCTTTCGGGGCATCCCCAAGCTTAGACACTTGAGTATCCTTGAATGTTTACTTGGGGTGTCTTGGGCATACCCAAGCTTGAGCTCTTGCCTCTCCTCCTTCTCCGTATATCGAGACCTCCTCGATCTTTGATCACTTCATCCACACAGAACTTAACACGAAGCTCGGTAAGATCCGTTAGTATAATAAAGCAAATCACTACTCTAAGTACTGTTGCAAACCAATACATATTTTGTTTTTGCATTGTAGCTACCGTAATATAACTTTTCCATGGCTTATACCACTGATAGAATTGATAGTTTCATCAAAACAAGCAAAACAATGCATCAAAAATAGAATCTGTCTTAAACAGGACAATATGTAGCAATCTGAACATCTACCATACTTCTGGTACTCCAAAAATTCTGAAAAATTAGGAAAAAATAAAAAATTTGTATAGAAATACTGTGCAAAGAATTTCAGAAACGTTTGATGTTCCAGTAAAAAAATTAAAATTCACGCGCTACAGCCAAAGTTTCTGTTCCTGCACCGCACGTACCAACAAGCAATCTAATCATCCTAAAGGCAAATCTTGGCACATTATTTTTATAATACAATGGATTTGTACAAGGGGATAATTATTTTTGTGAGAATCTTCATGAAAAATTCTACATTGTTTCCATGAGCATGAACACAAGTGTTCAAGGTCGACCCTCACTTCACCAATGCATGACCTTTCTATCTTTCTCTTTTTGTGAAGTTTTAAGTTCGCCTCTCTCTCTCTCTCTCTCTATATATATATATATATATATATATATATATATAAACTTTATAAAACCACTCAACAGAAATAAATGATACTCTAGAACTTCCAGATTGTCTCCCTGGTAGCGCTTTCTTTAAAGCCATTAAGCTCGGCATAAAGTGCTCAAGTAATGGATCCACTCGGATCCCAAGGTATATCAAAGCCAATTTTAATTAGCAATGATTTTGCATTTAGTAGTGAGCACAAAGCAAAATAAATAATGCAATGACGAAGTCTAACTCTCTTCCTATGGATCGGCATGTCATACAAGAACAATTCATGCACATCAAGTAAAGGCCAATATATAGCATAAGTAGTTTGTTGCAATTTTATCGTGTTGGAAACATAGAGAGGTGGAGATGTAGTTCCTCTCGCATAATAATTGCAAGTAGAAGAATCAAGCACATGCATATTACATTCATCAAAACTATCATGTCCAACGGTAAAAGGCAACCCGTCAATATAATCCTTAATAAGAAGAAACTTCTCCGATATAGTGTAGTTTGGAGAATTCAAAAAGATAATATGACTATCATGCGTGGGCGCAATAACAACAATTTCATTCTTAACATAAGGTACTATAGAAAGTTCATCTCCATAAGCATAATTCATATTGGCATCATGACCACAAGCATAGTAAGCATCAAGTTCATCAAAAAGGGATATTTCAAATGAATCAAAGGGATCACATAAATTATTATAGCAATCATCCTTCGGTAAGCACGAAGGGAAATTAAAAAATGTATGAGTTGAAGAGTTACTCTCATTAGAAGGTGGGCACGGGTAGCTAATTAATCCGCCCTTCCTCCTTTTGTTCTTCGCTCTCCTCATCATCTCTTTCATCTAATGAGCTCACAGTTTCATCAATTTCTTCTTCCATAGACTCCTGCAAAATGTTAGTCTCTTCTTGGAAAGTGGAGGAGTCCTCAATATATGGTTTAGCATAGGCATTAGAAGCATAATTATCATAACAATAATTATGTATGGCAAAAATTTCTGATTTGTAAATAGTAGCATCATACTTCTCAATCAAAGAAGCAATTTCCTAAGCACCCTTAAAAGCAACAAATTCTTCAATTTGTTGAACATCATAGTAATTATAAACACCCTTAGCATAAGAAGATACGATTCCGTTACACTAAACTCACATTGGTAGGGAAGGTGTTTCTTAGGGTCTTCAGAACAACAAGTAAAATCATATATTTCACATAAATTCCAAGCATAGCATTGAAAATGATGGATTTGATCCAGTAAAAGTTCCCCTTTTTGAGATAAGCGGTGTCACACAAAACAAGCATGCTCATCTAAAGATTTTCCTTCAACTAAGCTAGTTGGGGTTTCAGCAAGAGCACATAGGGATCGAAGACGATCCAAGTAAAAAGCCTCAGCAGTATGATAGATTTTGGGTGGTTCTTCAACCATTGGTTTAGTAGGTACAACTATTTTTTTTAGTATTTTTCGTTTCCTACCCATAACTAAATATAGAAAACAAGAGCACAAAATAAAAATTACTTAGTGGTAAAGAAAACAAGCACACTTGAGAATATTCACCCCACGCTATTGCTCCCCGGCAACGGCGCCGAAAAAAGGTCTTGATAACCCACAAGTATAGGGGATCAATTGTAGCCTCTTTCGATAACTAAGAGTGTCGAACCCAATGAGGAGCTAAAGGTAGAACAATTATTCGCTCAAGTTCTATCGACCACCGATACAACTCTACGCATGCTTAATGTTCGCTTTACCTAGAACAAGTATGAAACTAGAAGTACTTTGTAGGTGTGATAGGATAGGTTTGCAAGATAATAAAGAGCACGTAAATAAAAACTAGGGGCTGTTTAGATAAAGAAACAATTACGTTAGTTTAGTAGAGAGATTTTTGTCACAAGAAAGTTATTTGTCCCTAGGCAATCGATAACTAGACCGGTAATCATTATTGCAATTTTATATGAGGGAGAGGCATAAGCTAACATACTTTCTCTTCTTGGATCATATGCACTTATGATTGGAACTCTAGGAAGCATCCGCAACTACTAAAGATCATTAAGGTAAAACCCAACCATATCATTAAAGTATCAAGTCCTTGATACGTCCATTTTGCATCATGCTTTTATATCGATATTTATTGCATTATGGGCTTCTATTACACATTATGTCACAATACTTATGCCTATTCTCTCTTATTTTACAAGGTTTACATGAAGAGGAAGAATCTTTGGCAGCTTTGGAATTTTAATGGAAAAGGAGCAAATATTAGAGACCTATTCGCACAACTCCAAAAGTCCTGAAACTTCATGGAGGCACGTGTTGGAATTAATAAAAAATCTTGGCGAAACAATCAACGGAGGGCCCACACCACGCCACGAGGGTGGGGGCCGCCTACCCTGCCTCATTGCCCCCTGTCCAGGGCCTTCGTGTCCATCTTACGCTATATGAAGTCTTTCGTCCTGGAAAAAATAATAAGCAAGCTTTGAATGAAACACCGCCACGAGGCGGAACCTTGGCGGAACCAATC
This sequence comes from Aegilops bicornis, assembly GCA_021605145.1. Classification (NCBI taxonomy): domain Eukaryota; kingdom Viridiplantae; phylum Streptophyta; class Magnoliopsida; order Poales; family Poaceae; genus Aegilops; species Aegilops bicornis. The sequence continues at coordinate 548,381,893 of CM038672.1, forward strand.
TAGTGCTCCGGCGGAGCTATTTTGCCGGGGAAACATCCCTCCGGGAGGGGGAAATCATCGCCATCGTCATCACCATCGATCCTCTCATCGGGTGGGGGTCAATCTCCATCAACATCTTCACCAGCACCATCTCCTCTCAAACCCTAGTTCATCTCTTGTATAAAATCTTTGTTCTAAAGCCTCAGATTGGTACCTGTAGGTTGCTAGTAGTGTTGATTACTCCTTGTAGTTGATGCTAGTTGGTTTATTCGGTGATTATATGTTAAGATACTTAATGCATATTAATACCCCTCTGATTATGAACATGAATATTATTTGTGAGTTACGTTTGTTCCTGAGGACATGGGAGAAGTCTTGCTATAAGTAGTCATGTGAATTTGGTATTCGTTTGATATTATGATGAGATGTATGTTGTCTTTCCTCTAGTGGTGTTATGTGAACGTCGACTACATGACACTTCACCATTATTTGGGCCTAGAGGAAGGCATTGGGAAGTAATTAGTAGATGATGGGTTGCTAGAGTGACAGAAGCTTAAACCCTAGTTTATGTGTTGCTTCGTAAGGGGCTGATTTGGATCCATACGTTTCGTGCTATGGTTAGGTTTACCTTAATACTTCTTTTGTAGTTGCGGATGCTTGCAATAGGAGTTAATCATAAGTGGGATGCTTGTCCAAGAAAGGGCAGTACCCAAGCACCGGTCCACCCACATACAAAATTATCAAAGTAACGAACGCGAATCATATGAGCGTGATGAAAACTAGCTTGACGATAATTCCCATGTGTCCTCGGGAGCGTTTTCCATCATATAAGATTTTGTCCAGGATTGTCCTTTTGTGCAAAAAGGATTGTGCCACCTTGCTGCACATTATTTACTCTTGTTACTAGTTACCTATTACGAATTACCTTATCACAAAACTATCTGTTACCGATAATTTCAGTGCTTGCAGAGAATACCTTACTGAAAACCGCTTGTCATTTCCTTCCGCTCCTCGTTGGGTTCGACACTCTTACTTATAGAAAGGACTATGATAGATCCCCTATACTTGTGGGTCATCAAGAATCTTTTCTGGTGCCATTTCCGGGGAGTGAAGCGCCTTTGGTAAGTGCAATTTGGTAAGGAAAGATTTATATAGTGTGCTGAAATTTACTGTCACTTGTTACTATGGAAAGTAATCCTTTGAGGGGCTTGTTTGGGGTATCTTCACCCCGTCCAGTAAAGCAAAGAGTTGCTCCTCAACCTACTGAACCTATTGAAAATGTTTACTTTGAAATTCCTTTGGGTATGATAGAGAAACTGCTAGCTAATCCTTTCACAGGTGATGGAACATTGCATCCCGATTTGCACTTAATCTATGTGGATGAAGTTTGTGGATTATTTAAGCTTGAAGGTATGCCCGAGGATGTTATCAAGAAGAGGGTCTTCCCTTTATCTTTGAAGGGAGAGGCATTGACATGGTATAGGCTATGTGATGATATGGGATCATGGAACTACAAACGATTGAAATTGGAATTTCATCAGAAGTTTTATCCTATGCATCTTGTTCATCGTGATCGTAATTATATATATAATTTTTGCCCTCGCGAAGGAGAAAGCATCGCTCAAGCTTGGGGGAGGCTTAAGTCAATGTTATATTCATGCCCCAATCATGATCTCTCAAGAGAAATAATTATTCAAAATTTTTATGCTCGGCTTTCTGACAACAATCGCTCAATGCTTGATACTTCTTGTACTGGTTCTTTTATGATGAAGACTATTGAATTCAGATGGGATTTATTGGAAATAATGAAACACAACTCTGAAGACTGGGATGTCGATGAAGGTAAGGAGTCACGTATACCACCTAAGTTTGATTGTGTTAAATCTTTTATGGATACCAATGTTTTCCGTGGGTTTAGCACTAAATATGGACTTGACTCTGAGATAGTAGCTTCCTGCTACTCATGTTGATCTCCCTAAGGAGAAGTGGTTTAAATATCATCCTCCCATTGAAGTAAAAGTAGTTGAACCTATCAAAGTTGAAGAAAAAACTATCACTTATAATGATCCTATTGTTCCGACTACTTATATCGAGAAACCACCTTTCCCTGTTAGAATAAAGGATCATGCTAAAGCTTCCACTGTGGTCAACAAAAGTAATATTAGGACACCCAAACCCCCCGAGCAAATTAAAGTTGAACCTAGTATTGCTATGGTTAAAGATCTCATGGTTGATAATATTGATGGGCATGTTATTTACTTCTGTGATGAAGCTGCTAGAATTGCTAGACCCGATACTAAGGGTAAACATAGACCTGTTGTTGGCATGCCTGTTATTTCTGTTAAAATAGGAGATCATTGTTATCATGGCTTATGTGATATGGGTGCTAGTGCAAGTGCAATACCTCATTCCTTATACAAAGAAATTACGCATGATATTGCACCTGCTGAGATTGAAGAAATTGATGTTACAATTAAGCTTGCCAATAGAGATACTATTTCACCAGCTGGGATTGTTAGAGATGTTGAAGTCTTGTGTGGGAAAGTTATATATCCTGCTGATTTTCTTGTTCTTGGTTCCCCACAAGATGACTTTTGTCCCATTATATTTGGTAGACCTTTCTTGAATACTGTTAATGCTAGGATAGATTGCGAAAAGGATGTTGTTACTATTAGGTTGGGGGATATGTCTCATGAGTTTAATTTTGCTAAATTTTGTAGAAAACCCCATGCTAAATAATTACCTAGCGAGGATGAAATTATTGGTCTTGCTTCTATTGCCGTGCCTCCTGATGATCCTTTAGAAAAATATTTGCTAGACCATGAGAATGATATGTTTATGAATGAAAGAAGGGAAATAGATGAAGTATTCTTTAAACAGGGACCTATTCTAAAAAACAACTTGCCTGTTGAAATTCTAGGAGATCCCCCTCCACCCAAGGGTGATCCCGTGTTCGAGCTTAAACCATTACCAGATACTCTTAAATATGCTTATCTTGATAAAAATAAAATATATCTTGTTATTATTAGTGCTAACCTTTCAGAGCATGAAGAAAAGAAATTATTGAAAACTCCGAACAAGCACCGTGCTGCTATAGGATATACTCTGGATGATCTTAAGGGCATTAGCCCCACTCTATGCCAACCCAAAATAAAATTGGAGAAAGATGCTAAACCGGTTGTTGACCATCAATGACGGTTGAATCCTAAGATGAAAGAAGTGGTATAATTTATCTTGTTGCTGATAGTCAGTGGGTAAGTGTTGTCCATTGTATCCCTAAAAAGGGAGGCATTACTGTCGTTCCTAATGATACAGATGAATTGATCCCACAAAGAATTGTTATAGGTTATAGAATGGTAATTGATTTCCGCAAGTTAAATAAAGCTACTAAAAAGGATCATTACCCTTTACCTTTTATTGATCAAATGCTAGAAAGATTATCCAAACATACACATTTTTGCTTTCTAGATGGCTATTACGGTTTCTCTCAAATACCTGTGTCAAAAGAGGATCAAGAAAAGACCACTTTTACTTGCCCTTTCGGTACCTTTGCTTATAGACGTATGCCTTTTGGTTTATGTAATGCACCTGCTACCTTTCAAAGATGCATGATGGCTATATTCTTTGACTTTTGTGAAAAGATTGTTGAGGTTTTCATGGATGATTTCTCCATTTATGGATCTTCTTTTGATGATTGCTTGAGAAACCTTGATCGAGTTTTGCAGAGATGTGAAGAAACTAATCTTGTCTTGAATTGGGAGAAGTGCCACTTTATGGTTAATGAAGGTATTGTCTTGGGGCATAAAATTTCTAAAAGGGGTATTGAAGTTGATAAAGCTAAAGTTGATGCTATGGAAAAGATGCCGTGTCCCAAGGACATCAAAGGTATAAGAAGTTTCCTTGGTTATGCCGGATTTTATAGGAGGTTCACTAAAGACTTCTCAAAAATCTCTAGGCCTCTGACTAATCTCTTACAAAAAGATATTCCTTTTGTCTTTGTTGATGATTGTGTAGAAGCATTTGAAATACTTAAGAAAGCTTTGATTTCTGCACCTATTGTTCAGCCACCTGATTGGAATTTACCCTTTGAAATTATCTGTGATGCTAGTGATTATGCTGTAGGTGCTGTTCTAGGACAAAGAGTTGATAAGAAATTAAATGTTATCCAATATGCTAGTAAAACTCTAGACAGTGCGCAGAGAAATTATGCCACTACTGAAAAAGAATTTTTAGCTGTTGTATTTGCTTGTGATAATTCCAGACCTTATATTGTTGATTCCAAAGTAACTATTCACACTGACCATGCTGCTATCAAATATCTTATGGAAAAGAAAGACGCTAAACCTAGACTTATTAGATGGGTTCTCTTGCTACAAGAATTTGATTTGCATATTATTGATAGAAAAGGAGCTGAGAACCCCGTTGCAGACAACTTGTCTAGGTTAGAGAATGTTCTTGATGACCCACTACCTATTGATGATAGCTTTCCTGATGAACAATTAGCTATCATAAATGCTTCTCTTACTACTCCATGGTATGATGATTATGCTAATTACATTGTTGCTAAATTTATACCACCTAGTTTCACATACCAGCAAAAGAAAAAGTTTTTCTATGATTTAAGACATTACTTGTGGGATGATCCACACCTTTATAAGGAAGGGGTAGATGGTGTTATTAGACGTTGTGTACCTGAACATGAACAGGAACAGATCCTACACAAGTGTCACTACGAGGCTTATGGAGGACAACACGCTGGAGATAGAACTGCACATAAGGTATTGCAATCCAGTTTTTATTGGCCTACTCTCTTCAAAGATGCCCGTAAGTTTGTCTTGTCTTGTGATGAATGTCAAAGAATTGGTAATATTAGTAGACGTCTAGAAATGCCTATGAACTATTCACTTGTGATTGAACCATCTGATGTTTGGGGCTTTGATTATATGGGACCGTTTCCTTCCTCTAATGGGTATACACATATCTTAGTTGCTGTTGATTACGTTACTAAGTGGGTAGAAGCTATTCCAACTAGTAGTGCTGATCATAACACCTCTATTAAGATGCTTAAAGAAGTTATTTTTCCGAGGTTTGGAGTCCCTAGATACTTAATGACTGATGGTGGTTCACATTTTATTCATGGTGCTTTCTGTAAAATGCTTGCTAAATATGACGTTAATCATAGAATCGCATCTCCATACCACCCACAGTCTAGTAGTCAAGTAGAATTGAGTAATAGAGAGCTTAAACTAATGTTGCAAAAGATTGTTAATCGATCTAGAAAGAATTGGTCCAAGAAACTTGGTGATGCATTATGGGCCTATAGAACTGCATATAAAAATCCTATGGGTATGTCTCCGTATAAAATGGTTTAAGGAAAAGCATGTCACTTACCTCTCGAACTGGAACATAAGGCATATTGGGCCATTAAAGAGCTCAATTATGATTTCAAAGTTGCCGGTGAGAAGAGGTTATTTGACATAAGCTTACTTGATGAATGGAGAACCCAGGCCTATGAGAATGCCAAACCGTTTAAAGAAAAAGTTAAAAGATGGCATCACAAAAGGATACAAAAGCATGAGTTTAATGTAGGTGATTATGTGTTGCTATTCAACTCTCATATAAGATTTTTTGCAGGAAAACTTCTCTCTAAATGGGAAGGTCCTTACGTTATCGAGGAGGTCTATCGTTCCAGTGCCATAAAAATCAACAACTTCGAAGGCACAAATCCGAAGGAGGTGAACGGTCAAAGAATCAAGCATTATATCTCAGGTATTCCCATAAATGTTGAAACTAATGTTATTGAAACCGTAACCCAAGAGGAATATATAAGGGACACTTTCCAGAACTTTTCAGACTCCGAAAAGGAATAGGTATGTGGTACGGTAAGTAAACGGACTACAAAACAATTTTAATAGCAATTTTTCTCCGTTTTGGACTATTTAAGAAAATAAGAAAATAAGAAGTAGTCCGGGAAGGACACGAGGCATCCACGAGGGTGGAGGGCGCGCCCTACCCCCCTGGGCGCGCCCCCTGCCTCGTGGGCACCTCGTGTGCTCTCCGGACTCTATTTTCTTGCACAATACTTCTTTTGGTCGGTAACAATTCATTATATAACCTCCCGAAGGTTTTGACCACCGCATCGCGCAGATATCCTCTGTTTTGGTTTCGAGCTATTTTCTGCCAGAGTTGTCAAGGCCAGGCATCATGTCGTCACCCTCCTCCAACAATGAAGGCAACGATTCTTGGCTAATGAAGATAGAGTTGAAGAGAGAAGAACCAGAGGAAATCAACAAGGAAGATAGGATCAAGAAGGCCATGGAGGATCAAGCTCCGGCAGCAGCAGAAGAAGACATTCTTCAATCTCAGCACAAACTTCTTACCCCAACTGAGATTGAAGCTTTCAAGATGATTGAGTTAGCTCGCATACAAACAAGTATCTCACTCGTGAAAATATTTTGTTGAAGGAGCATATCACCGCACTCAAGGGCATTATCCGCAAACTGGAGGAGCTCCTATGCTCGATGTGCGACTATCCATCATCACCACCATCTTCTTCACCAACAAAGGAGAATTGAGTATTGAGTATGGGCACTCCCCTTGGCAACTGCCAAGCTTGGGGGAGGTGCCCGTGTATCGTATCACCATCACACTCCTATCCTTAGTTCGATCCTTTTAGTAATATCTTGATCTATTATAATAAAGTTTTAGTATGACTAGCAAACATGCCCGTGCGTTGCAACAGGACAAAAATCACATCTTATACACACACTCGACGACATCAGCAAATTCACTGAAACCTTTCATGATGTAATACAACCAACAACATGATAAGTGGTGTTGCACGTGTACTTAAGGTGTCTCCAAGAATCTTTATGGGCACAATTTCAAAGAATAAAGAAATCAACCTTAAGCCACTTGTTTACATAAAGCTCGCATCAACAATTTAGTGTACATCATTGTATACAGGTTGGTTATCGTGCGTTATGTGAAATAGAGTGGATGTTTATATATGTGCTAGCACATATGCTCGTGCGTTGCAATGGGAGAGATATTTGTTTTGTGAGGAGCAACGGGAATGATAATTGATGTGTCATCCAAAAAAATAGTCTCCACAATGGTAGGCGAAAGAGTAAGGAGTTATGATCTTCTCGCTGGACTTGTTTACCACGTGAAATCTTCATTGTGGTGGGGTTGGTCGGCATGGTGGTGAGCACCCAACTCATGCCTTATTTCCTTCGGGTCCGCCTCCATCTCGGGGTTGTGCCTTCCTCCTCATTTGTTGCCTGCGCGGCGACCTTCGGGACACGTTTCCTTCGACCACTCTATTCTACGAAGGCGTAGCCGGGTGGATTATTAATTGCAATGCATAAATCCCGTTTCATTAGCATAATCACAAATGAATGCCCCTTGTTTTTGAGGATTTATTCTCCTTGATTATTTTAGTGCTCAAGTGCCTAGGATTCTTCTATAATTAAAGCCAAACAACATATTCTCTTTTATTGTCATGTGCCTACAATTCCTTTCATTTATAGTCAATCAGCATAGAACGAACACGCACCGCTATCCAATGGCGAGCAAGAATATTTAAAAAATGCTATAGCGTAAAATTAGAAATGTTTTTTGATTTTTTGAACATTCAAAAAATATGAATTGGCGAATATTCCTAAAAAATGATTTTTTTAAATCCTGAACAGTTTTAAAAAGTGCGAACATTTTTTCTTGAAAATTCCAATATTTTTGGGAAAACACGAACAAAATTAAAAACCTGAAAATTCCAGTATTACTAGAAATTCACAAACAATATTTTGAAAACATGGAAATTTTGTAAAAACACAAATTGTTTCTTAGACACAAATATTATGTTGGATTTGTGAACATTAACTAAAGCAAGTATATTTTAAAATATGGAACATTTTATAAATGTTATTTTATAAAAAATATCAAATAATTTTGGAAAAACCAAACATTTTTTAAAAAATGAGAACATTTTGTGATTGTTTGGAAAATTTCGAAACGGGAAATTTATAAAAGTTTCGAACATTTTTCAAAACCGGATTTTTTTAATATTCTAACCATTTTTTGAATATTTGAACTAAATTGAAATTCTGAATATTTTTTAAAATCTTTTACTTCATCGAAAAAATAAAAGGGAGAAAGGAAAAAAGAAATATAAAAGTGAAAGAGAAAGGAAAAATAATATAAATAGAAGAAAAAAAGGGGAAATGGGCAGGCCCAGTCTTAGGCGTACTATGGGAAGGTTCAACTATTTATCACTCTGTGCGACAAATAATGTCTTCCCAACTGCGTGGGAAATAATAATTCGGCTGGTTTTGTTGGGCCAGAGCGCCCGTGGTCCAATTACGGAATTCTGGACAGACATTTTTTCTTTTCTAGCGGATAGACGCATATTAATTTAGTACCACCTCGGATAGAAAAAAAATCTTACCGATGGTGAACGGATGAAAAAATTGGAGAAACGCACCTTGCTTTATTAGTAGGTATAGATTTAGTTTTGAGCTTTGCATTATGATCCTTTTATGTAATCGAGTCCGTGAGCTATATATAATAAAGATTAGTGTTGAGTCAAGGGCTTTTCTATCTTGCTATGATCTTGAGGGAATAATAAGAAAAAGAAAGAGTAAAAAGAAATAAAGAGATCATATGGATCTTATGGAGAGTAATGACTTCACATATAAAGAGTATGATGAATAAAAGTTGTTGAGAGTTGACAAACATAGTTTTGGTCATCGTTGCAATTAATATGAAGTAATAAAGAAAGAGAGGTTCTCACATATAAATATACTATTTTGGACATGTTTTATGATTGTGAGCACTCATTAAAATATGACATGCTAAAGAGTCTATGTTGGACAAGGAAGACAACATAATGGGTTATGTTTTCTTATATCCGAAACAAAGTATATTGTCATGGATTATCCAACATGTTGAGCTTGCCTTTCCCCCTCATGCTAGCCAAATTCTTTGAACCAAGTAGAGATACTACTTGTGCTTCCAAATATCTGTAAACCCAGTTTTTCCACGAGAGTCCACCATATCTACCTATGGATTGAGTAAGATCCTTCAAGTAAGTTGTCATTGTGCAAGCAATAAAAATTGCTCCTTAAATATGTGTGATTTATTAGTGTGGAGAAAATAAGCTTTATACAATCTTGTGATGTGGAAGCAATAAAAGCGACGAACTGCATAATAAAGGTCCATATCACAAGTGGCAATATAAACTAACGTTCTTTCGCATTAAGATTTTGTGCATCCAATCTTAAAGCACATGACAACCTCTGCTTCCCTCTACGAAGGGCCTATCTTTTATTCTTATCTTATACCTTATACAAGAGTCATGGTGATCTTCACCTTTCCTTTTTACATTTTATCCTTTGGCAAGCACATTATGTTGGAAAGATCCTGATATATATATCCAATTGGATGTAAGTTATCATGAACTATTATTGTTACCCTTGAGGTAAAAGGTAGGGAGGCAACACTATAAGCCCCTATTTTCCTCTGTGTCCGATTAAAACTCCGTACCCGTAAGTATTGCGTGAGTGTTAGCAATTGTGAAATACTAAATGATAGTTGAGTATGTGGACTTGCTGAAAAGCTCTCATATTGACTCTTTCCGATGTTATGATAAATTGCAATTGCTTCAATGAATGAGATTATTGTTTGTTAGTTCTCAATGACGTTTCTGATTCATACTTGACATTGTGAATAGATTGTTACTTTAGCATAAGAGATCATATGACAATATATATTTATGTTGCTGTTATAAGAATGATCATGATGCCCCCATGTCCATATTTTATTTTATCTACACCTCTATCTATAAACATGTGGACATATTTTTCGATTTCGGCTTCCGCTTGAGGACAAGCGAGGTCTAAGCTTGGGGGAGTTGATACGTCCATTTTGCATCATGCTTTTATATCAATATTTATTGCATTATGGGCTTTTATTACACATTATGTCACAATACTTATGCCTATTCTCTCTTATTCTACAAGGTTTACACAAAGAGGGAGAATGCCGACAGCTGGAATTTTGGGCTGGAAAAGGAGCAAATATTAGAGACCTATTCTGCACAACTCCAAAAGTCCTGAAACTTCACGGAGGCACGTTTTGGAATTAATAAAAATACTGGCGAAAGAATCAACCAGAGGGGGCCCACACCCTGGCCATGAGGGTGGGGGGCGTGCCCTACCCCCTGGGCGCGCCCCCTGCCTCGTGGGCCCCCTGTCAGGCCTCCGGTGTCCATCTACTGCTATATGAAGTGTTTCGTCCTGGAAAAAATAATAAGCAAGCTTTCGGGACGAAACACCGCAGCCACTTAGCGAAACCTTGGCGGAACCAATCTAGGGCTCCGACGGAGCTGTTCTGCCGGGGAAACATCCCTTCGGGAGGGGGAAATCATCGCCATCGTCATCACCATCGATCCTCTCATCGGGAGGGGGTCAATCTCCATCAACATCTTCACCAGCACCATCTCCTCTCAAACCCTAATTCATCTCTTGTATCCAATCTTTGTCCTAAAGCATTAGATTGGTACCTGTAGGTTGCTAGTAGTGTTGATTACTCCTTGTAGTTGATGCTAGTTGGTTTATTCGGTGGAATATTATATGTTCAGATCCTTAATGCACATTAATACCCCTCTGATTATGAACATGAATATGATTTGTGAGTAGTTATGTTTGTTCCTGAAGACATGGGAGAAGTCTTGCTATAAGTAGTCATGTGAATTTGGTATTCGTTCGATATTTTGATGAGATGTATGTTGTCTTTCCTCTAGTGGTGTTATGTGAGCGTCGACTACATGACACTTCACCATTATTTGGGCCTAGAGGAAGGCATTGGGAAGTAATAAGTAGATGATGGGTTGCGAGAGTGATGAAGCTTAAACCCTATTTTATGCGTTGCTTTGTAATGGGCTGATTTGGATCCATATGTTTCATGCTATGGTTAGGTTTACCTTAATACTTCTTTTGTAGTTGCGGATGCTTGCAATTGGAGTTAATCATAAGTGGGATGCTTGTCCAAGAAAGGGCAGTACCCAAGCACCGGTCCACCCACATACCAAATTATCAAAGTAACGAACGCGAATCATATGAGTGTGATGAAAACTAGCTTCACGATAATTCCCATGTGTTCTCGGGAGCGTTTTCCTTCATATAAGAATTTGTCCAGGCTTGTCCTTTCCTGCAAAAAGGATTGGGCCACCTTGCTGCACCTTATTTACTCTTGTTACTAGTTACCTGTTACGAATTACCTAATCAGAAAACTATCTGTTACTGATAATTTCAGTGCTTGCAGGGAATACCTTACTGAAAACCGCTTGTCATTTCCTTCTGCTCCTCATTGGATTCGACAATCTTACTTATTGAAAGGAATGCGATAGATCCCCTATACTTGTGGGTCACCAGTCCTCTTTATTCCCATACGCCATGAACCACTTATCGATGTTTGTGTTTCAGTCACTCACGCAACATAGACAATAAGCAAACCATGAACATAGTGCAAACCCTACAGCATGGATCCCTAACGCTTGCGCGACACGGAGAGCACCATAGGACAACACCAATAATAAAACATGCAACTCAAACCAATCACAATCATCAATCAACCCATAGGACAAAATAGATCTACTCAAACATCATAGGATGGCCATACATCATTGGGAAATAATATATAGCATTGAGAACCATGATCAAGTAGAGATTACAGTGGGGAGAAGGGGTGTTACACCGCTGCATAGAGGGGGAGAGAGTTGGTGATGAAGGCGGCGAAGTTGTTGGTGTATGATACGTCTCCAACGTATCTATAATTTTTGATTGTTCCATGCTATTATATTATCTGTTTTGGATGTTTAATGGCCTTTAATATGCACTTTTATATGATTTTTGGGACTAACCTATTAACCTAGAGCCCAGTGCCAGTGCCAGTTTCTGTTTTTTCGTTGTTTTTGAGTATCGCAGAAAAGAAAAACCAAACGGAGTCCAATTGACCTGAAATTTCACGGAGATTATTTTTGGACCAGAAGAAGCCCACGGAGTATCGGAGATGGACCAGAAGAGTCCCGGGGCCACCACGAGGGTGGGGGCGTGCCCTACCCCCCTGGGCGCGCCCCCTACCTCGTGGCCGCCTCAGAGACCCCCCTGACTTGTTCCCGACGCCAACACCTCTTATATATACCCAAACTTCCATAACATAACCTAGAGCAGGAGTTCCACCTCCGCAAAGCATCTGTAGCCACCAAAAACAATCGGGACCCTGTTCCGGCACCCTATCGAAGGGGGGATCCCTCACCGGTGGCCATCTTCATCATCCCGACGCTCTTCATGACGAGGAGGGAGTAGTTCACCTCGGGGCTGAGGGTACGTACCAGTAGCTATGTGTTTGTACTCTCTCTTTCTCTCTCTCTCTCTCTCTCTCTCTCTCTCTCTCTCTCTCTCGCTCTCTCTCTCTCGTGTTCTTGATATGGCACGATCTTGATGTATCGCGAGCTTTGCTATTATAGTTGGATCTTATGATGTTTCTCCTCCTCTACTCTCTTGTAATGGATTGAGTTTTCCCTTTGAAGTTATCTTATCGGATTGAGTCTTTAAGGATTTGAGAACACTTGATGTATGTCTTGCGTGGGATACCCGAGGTGACAATGGGGTATTCTATTGATTCACTTGATGTATGTTTTGGTGATCAACTTGCGGGTTCCGTGACCTTGGGAATCTATGCATAGGGGTTGGCACACGTTTTCGTCTTGACTCTCCGGTAGAAACTTTGAGGCACTCTTTGAAGTTCTTTGTGTTGGTTGAATAGATGAATCTGAGATTGTGTGATGCATATCGTATAATCATAGCCACGGATACTTGAGGTGACATTGGAGTATCTAGGTGACATTAGGGTTTTGGTTGATTTGTGTCTTAAGGTGTTATTCTAGTACGAACTCTATGATAGATCGAACGAAAAGAATAGCTTCGTGTTATTTTACTACAGACTCTTGAATAGATTGATCAGAAATGATAACTTTGAGGTGGTTCCGTACCCTACAATAATCTCTTAGTTTGTTCTCCGCTATTAGTAACTTTGGAGTGAATCTTTGTTGCATGTTGAGGGATAGTTATATGATCTAGTTATGTTATTATTGTTGAGAGAACTTGCACTAGTGAAAGTATGAACCCTAGGCCTCGTTTCCTAGCATTGCAATACCATTTACGCTCACTTTTACCACTTGTTACCTTGCTGTTTTTATATTTTCAGATTTCAAATACTCATATCTATCATCCATATTGCACTTGTATCACCATCTCTTCGCCGAACTAGTGCACCTATACAATTCTGATTGTATTGGGTGTGTTGGGGACACAAGAGACTCTTTGTTATTTGGTTGCAGGGTTGTTTGAGGGAGACTATCTTCATCCTACACCTCCCACGAATTGATAAACCTTAGGTCATCCACTTGAGGGAAATTTGCTACTGTCCTACAAACCTCTGCACTTGGAGGCCCAACAACGTCTACAAGGAGCAGGTTGCGTAGTAGACATCAAGCTCATTTCTGGCGCCGTTGCCGGGGAGGTGAGTGCTTGAAGGTATATCTTTAGATATTGCAATCGAATCTTTTAGTTTCTTGTTTTATCACTAGTTTAGTCTATAAAAGAAAACTACGAAAAAATGGAATTGAGGATGCCTCATATGCTTCATCTTTTTAATGTCTTCCGTGAAATAAGGATTCCGATAATTGTGCTCAATTGCTGAAGAATGCATTAAAATGTTTGGCAATAAATCTTTGAATGATGAGCATGATTGCAATGTTGTTAGTATGAATTCTTTGAATGCCCATGATGCTAATGATATGCAAAGCCACAAGCTTGGGGATGCGATGTTTGATGAAGATGATATGTTTAGTCCCCCATGTTTTGATGAGCAAATTTATTATGATGAAAGCATGCCTCCTATTTATGATGATTATTGTGATGACATGTATGCTATAAAGAATAAAGATAACCATGAAACTTGTCATCATGATTTTAATTTTCAATTGGATTATGCTTCACATGATAGTTATTTTGTTGAGTTTGCTCCCACTACTATTGATGAGAATAAATTTGCTTACGTGGAGAGTAATCAAAATTCTATGCTTATGCATCATGAAAAGAGTGCTTTATGTGATAGTTATATTTTTGAATTCATTCATGATGCTACTGAAAATTACTATGAGGGAGGACCATATGCTTGTAGGAATTGCAATAATATCAAGTTTCCTCTCTATGTGTTGAAAATCTTGAAGCGATGCTTGTTTCGCTTTCCTAATGCTAGTTGATTCTTGTTCCTATAAGTTGTTTGCTCACAAAATCCCTATGCATAGGAAGTGGGTTAGGCTTAAATGTGCTAGTCATATGCTTCATGATACTCCCGTTATGTTTCAATTCTTATCTTTTATGTGAGCTTCATTGTCATCATCATGCCTAGCTGAAAAGGCAATAAAGAAAAGCGCTTGTTGGGAGACAACCCAACATTTATACCTACTGTTTTGGTGTGTCCACATGATTAAGCTACTGTAGTAATCATGTTTTATAGCTTTTGTTTCAATAAAGTGCCAAGTAAGACCTTCAGGATAACCTACAGTGATAGTTAATTTGATCTTGCTGAAAAATAGAAACTTTTGCACGCACGAGATTAGTTTTCATACATCACAGGAACATGATTTTCTGTTGATTCTTATTGAAAAAGATAAAATAACAAATTGATTAGTACTTCCTAATTTTTTAGAATTTTTGGAGTTCTAGAAGTATACGTTTGATACAGATTACTACAGACTGTTCTGTTTTTGACAGATTCTGTTTTCTATGTGTTGTTTGCTTATTTTGATGAATCTATGAGTAGTATTGGAGGGTATGAAACATAGATAAGTTGGAATAAAGTAGATATTACACCAATATGAATTTATAATGAGTTCATTACAGTACCTTAAAGTGGTGATTTATTTTCTTATACTAACAGAGCTTACAAGTTTTCTATTGACTGTTGTGTTGTGAAGTTTTCAAGTTTTGGGTAAAGATTCGATGGACTATGGAATAAGTAGTGGAAAGAGCCTAAGCTTGGGGATGCCCAAGGCACCCCAAGGTAATATTTAAGGACAACCAAGAGCCTAAGTTTGGGGATGCCCCGGATGGCATCCCCTCTTTCGTCTTCGTTCATCGGTAACTTTACTTGGAGCTATATTTTTATTCACCACATGATATGTGTTTTGCTTGGAGCTTCATTTTCTTTTGTTAGTATTTTCTTGCTGTTATTTAGAATAATGTTTTGCATCTCTATTTTCAATAAAAATGTTAAGGATAGCCTTTACCATGCTTATTTTGCAAGTATACATGTTGCTGTTTCAAAACAAAAAGTTTATCGCTGTTGCAAAAATTCCCTAGAAAAGCCAGAATATGATAAAATGTTGAAACTTTTTGCATAATAAGCTCTGATAAATTTTCTAGAGTGTGGTTGAATTTCGTAATGTTTGGAGTTCGGGAAGTATTGATACTCTTGCATTATTTACAGACTGTACTGTTTTGGCAGATTGCTGTTATGTTTGCATTGTTTGCATATGTTGTTTGTTTAATGATTCTATTTGAGAATAGGAGTATTAAATATGCAGAGATATTTAGTATGCAATGTTGAATAATAATTTTTGTGATTTGCTACAGTAGAGAATGATAAGGTTTTTGCATTGGTTTATACTAACTTATCTCACGAGTTCTTGTTGAGTTTTGTGTGGATGAAGTATTTGAGATTTAGGGAAACTAAGATATAAAAGGAATTAAGGAGACACAAAAGCTCAAGCTTGGGGATGCCCAAGGCATCCCAAGATAATATTTCAAGAAGTCTCAAGCACCTAAGCTTGGGGATGCCCCGGTAGGCATCCCACCTTTCTTCTTCAACAATTATCGGTTAGTATTGGTTGAGACTAAGTTTTTACTTCTTCACATGAGTTGTGCTATTCTTGGAATGTCATTTTGTTTTATTTTGTTTTGCTTGGTGTTTGAATAATATCCCAAGATCTGAAATTCTTAAATGTTAGAGAGTCTTCACATAGTTACATAATTATTCAACTACTCATTGATCTTCACTTATATCTTTTGGAGTAGTTTGTCATTTGCTCTAGTGCTTAACTTATATCTTTTAGAGCACAACGGTGGTTTTATTTTGAAGAAATATATGAACTCTCATGCTTCACTAATACTATTTTGAGAGTCTAGAACAGCATGGTAATTTGCTTTGGCTATAAAATTAGTCATAATATGATAGGCATCCAAGATGGGTATAATAAATAATATCATATAAAGTCCATTGAATACTATGAGAAGTTTGATTCTTTATGATTGTTTTGAGATATGAAGATGGTGATATTAGAGTCATGCTAGTTGAGTAGTTTTGAATTTGAGAAATACTTGTGTTAAAGTTTGTGATTCCGTAGGATGCATTATGGTGAACCGTTATGTGATGAAGTCGGAGCATGATTTATTTATTGATTGTCTTCCTTATGTGTGGAGGTCGGGATCGCGCGATTGTTAACTCCTACCAACCCTTACCCTAGGAGCATGCGTGTAGTACTTTGTTTCGATGACTTGTAGATTTTCCAATAAGTATGTGAGTTCTTTATGACTAATGTTGAGTCCATGGATTACACACACTCTCACCCTTCCACCATTGCTAGCCTCTCTTATGCCGCGCAACTTTCGCCGGTACCATAAACCCACCATATACCTTCCTCAAAACAGCCACCATGCCTACCTATTATGGCATTTCTCCATAGCCATTCCGAGATATATTGCCATGTAAATTTCCACCGTTCCGTTTATTATGACACATTCCATAATTGTCATATTGCTTTGCATGATCATGTAGTTGGCATCGTATTTATGGCAAAGCCACCATTCATAATTTTTTCATACATGTCGCTCTTGATTCATTGCATATCCTGGTACACCGCCGGAGGCATACACATAGAGTCATATTTTATTCTAAGTATCGAGTTGTAATTCTTGAGTTGTAAGTAAATAAAAGTGTGATGATCATCATTATTAGAGCATTGTCCCAAGTGAGGAAAGGATGATGGAGACTATGATTCCCCCACAAGTCGGAATGAGACTCCGGACTAAAAAAATAAAATAAAGGAAAGAAAAGAGGCCATAAACAAAGAGAAAGAAAGGCCCAATAAAAAATGAGAGAAAAAGAGAGAAGGGACAATGTTACTATCCTTTTACCACACTTGTGCTTCAAAGTAGCACCATGATCTTCCTATTAGAGAGTCTCTTATTTTGTCACTTTCATATACTAGTGGGAATTTTTCATTATAGAACTTGGCTTGTATATTCCAGTGATGGGCTTCCTCAAATTCCCCCAGGTCTTCGTGAGCAAGCAAGTTGGATGCAGACCCACTTAGTTTCTTTTTTGAGCTTTCATACACTTATAGCTCTAGTGCATCCATTGCATGGCAATCCCTACTCACTCATATTGATATCTATTGATGGGCATCTCCATATCTCGTTGATACGGCTAGTTGATGTGAGACTATCTTCTCCTTTTTTGTCTTCTCCACAACCACCATATTCTATTCCACCTATAGTGCTATGTCCATGGCTCACGCTCATGTATTGCGTGAAAGTTGAAAAAGTTTGAGAATACTAAAGTATGAAACAATTGCTTGCTGAAACCGGGGTTGTGCATGATTTAAATATTTCATGTGATGAAGATAGAGCATAGCCAGACCATATGATTTTGTAGGGATAACTTTCTTTGGCCATGTTATTTTGAGAAGACATGATTGCTTTGTTAGTATGCTTGAAGTATTATTATTTTTATGTCAATATTAAACTTTTATCTTGAATTTTCAGATCTGAAAATTCATGCCATAATAAAGAGAATTACATTGAAAATTATGTTAGGTAGCATTCCACATCAAAAAATCTGTTTTTATCATTTACCTACTCGAGGACGAGCAGGAATTAAGTTTGGGGATGCTTGATACGTCTCCAACGCATCTATAATTTTTTATTGTTCCATGCTTTTATGTTATCTGTTTTGGATGTTTAATGGGCTTTAATATGCACTTTTATATGATTTTTGGGACTAACCTATTTACCTAGAGCCCAGTGCCAGTTTCTTTTTTCCCCTTGCTTTTGAGTATCGCAGAAAAGGAAAACCAAATGGAGTCCAATTGACCTGAAATTTCACGGAGATTATTTTTGGACCAGAAGAAGCCCATGGAGTATCGGAGATGGACCAGAAGAGTCCCGAGGTCACCACGAGGGTGGGGGGAGCACCCTACCCCCCTAGGCGCCCCCTACCTCGTGGCCGCCTCGGAGGCCCCCTGACTTGTCCCCGACGCAAACACCCCTTATATATACCCAAACTTCCAGAACATAATCTAGATCGGGAGTTCCGCCGCCGCAAGCCTCTGTAGCCACCAAAAACCAATCGGTACCCTGTTCCGGCACCCTGCCGGAGGGGGGATCCTTCACCGGTGGCCATCTTCATCATACCGGCACTCTTCATGACGAGGAGGGACTAGTTCAGCCTCGGGGCTGAGGGTATGTACCAGTAGCTATGTGTTTGATCTCTCTCTCTCTCTCTCTCTCTCTCTCTCTCTCGTGTTCTTGATATGGCATGATCTTGATGTATCATGAGCTTTGCTATTATAGTTGGATCTTATGATGTTTCTCCCCCTTTACTCTCTTGTAATGGATTGAGTTTTCCCTTTGAAGTTATCTTATCGGATTGAGTCTTTAAGGATTTGAGAACAATTGAATGGGATACCCGTGGTGACAATGGGGTATTCTATTGATTCACTTGATGTATGTTTTGGTGATCAACTTGCAGGTTTCGTGACCTTGGGAATCTATGCATAGGGGTTGGCACACGTTTTCGTCTTGACTCTTCGGTAGAAACTTTGGGGCACTCTTTGAAGTTCTTTGTGTTGGTTGAATAGATGAATCTGAGATTGTGTGATACATATCATATAATCATACCCACAGATACTTGAGGCGACATTGGAGTATCTATGTGACATTAGGGTTTTGGTTGATTTGTGTCTTAAGGTGTTATTCTAGTATGAACTCTATGATAGATCGAACGGAAAGAATGGCTTCGTGTTATTTTACTACGGACTCTTGAATAGATTGATCAGAAAGGATAACTTTGAGGTGGTTTCGTACCCTACAATAATCTCTTCGTTTGTTCTCCGCTATTAGTGACTTCAGAGGGACTCTTTGTTGCATGTTGAGGGATAGTTATATGATCTAGTTATGTTATTATTGTTGAGAGAACTTGCACTAGTGAAAGTATGAACCCTAGGCCTCGTTTCCTAGCATTGCAATACCGTTTACGCTCACTTTTACCACTTGTTACCTTGCTGTTTTTATATTTTTAGATTACAAATACTCACATCTATCATCCATATTGCACTTGTATCACCATCTCTTCGCCGAACTAGTGCACCTATACAATTTACCATTGTATTGGGTGTGTTGGGGACACAAGAGACTCTTTGTTATTTGGTTGCAGGGTTGTTTGAGGGAGACTATCTTCATCCTACACCTCCCACGGATTGATAAACCTTAGGTCATCCACTTGAGGGAAATTTGCTACTGTCCTACAAACCTCTGCACTTGGAGGCTCAACAACGTCTACAAGGAGAAGTTTGCATAGTAGACATCAGTGTAGATTGTCGTTGCGATGATGGCCCCGGCGGCATTCCGGCGCCATCGGGAGAGAGGGGGAGAGAGCCCCCTTCTTCTTCTTCTTCTTCCTTGACCTCCCCCTAGATGGAAGAAGGGTTTCCCCTTTGGTCCTTGGCTTCCATGGCGGCGGAGGGGCGAGATCCCCTCCGAGATTAGATCTCTCTCTGTTGCCTTCTGTTTCCGCGTTCCCAGATTCTACCCTTTCACCGTTTCTTAAATTGCCGGAGAGCCGTAACTCCGATTGGGCTGAAATTTTAACACAATTTTTATCCGAATATTAGCTTTCTTGCTGCGAAAGAAGGGCACCAACCACCTTACGGAGTGGCCACTAGGGCCCAGGGCGTGCCCTCCATCCTTGTGGGGCCCTTAGGCATCGTCTCGCGTTGATTCCACTTCCCAAAATTCACATATATTCCAAAAAAATCTTCGTAAGTTTTTATCCCATTTGGACTCCGTTTGATATGGATTTTCTGCGAAAGAAAAAAGATGCAACAAACAGGAACTGGCTCTGGGCATTGGATCAATGTGTTAGTCCAAGAAAATCATACAAATTGTTGCCAAAAGTATGTAGAAGTTGTAAAATATTGACATGGAACAATAAAAAATTATAGACACGACGGATACGTATGAGCATCCCCAAGCTTAATTCCTGCTCGTCATCGAGTAGGTTGACTGTGTTAAAACCGGCTGATCTCGGGTAGGGGGTCCCGAACTGTGCGCCTAAGGATCGATAGTACCAGGAGGCAGGGACACGATGTTTACCCAGGTTCGGGCCCTCTTTATGGAGGTAATATCCTATTTCCTGCTTGATTGACTATGATGAATATAGGGGTTACAAGAATTGATCTACCTCGAGATCATAATGGCTAAACCCTAGATGTCTAGCATGTATGATTATGATTGCCTCTAAAGACTAAACCCTCAGTTTACATAGGAAGGAATCTACATGTCCGGACGTGAAGCCTGCCATCCACGCAAAGGAGAGTCCCATATGGATATGGGAGAAAGCCTTCTGTCTTGTATCGATCTTCATGGCCCATGAGTCCGGCCCATGTCACATAGCCCGGACGCCCGAGGACCACCTAATCCAGTACTCCCTCAGTAGCCCCCGAACCAGTCTTCAATGACGACGTGTCCGACGCGCACATTGTCTTCGGCATTGCAAGGCGGGTTCCTCCTCCGATTACTTCAAAGCATCTGAACCAGGTATTTGGATTTTTCATCTTCAGTATTGGCAAGGTGAATTCTTTAAACAACTCAGCTATACATTAAATGTTATACCCTTCGGCTCCTACGCCACCGTCGCCTTGGCTTCCACATGTCGGACAAATACGAGGGGTCCAAGCATCTTCTGCACATAACACCAGGGCCATGTAGGGAAGGCGTCTATTTAAGGAGATTGAATCTCAGATGCCATTCCACACCAGGCGGAAAATCCTTAGAGTTTGCCACAAAAAGTCAAGCAAACATGGCCAGCGTTCCCAGTTCTTCCTCCCGCCCGCACGACCCTGAAAAAGGTGATTGGGAGAGCTGCTCGGTATCCCACGCCAAGCTAACCAAGCTCCAGATGCAGGGATATCTCCTCCTCATGGATCTAGTCCCGTTAAAGGCGGGATTAGCGTCCATCAATGGCGAAGCCCTGGCGGAAAACTTCCCCAATCGTACCGAGGGGGAGCGAGTATGCTTCGTTTCCTTCCTATTAAGTGGCATCGGATTTCCAATCCATCCTTTCCTCCGAGGTCTCCTGGAGTACTATGGCCTCCAATTGCACAATCTTACGCCGGGCTCCATTCTGCACATCGTGGGCTTTGTCGCTCTCTGCGAGACGTTCTTAGGCTGCGAGGCTCATTTTGAGTTGTGGAGGAAACTTTTCTGCCTCGTCCCTCGCTCCCAAAAGGGATCCACATTCGAGTTGGGCGGCACCGAAGTGTGGTGAATAGCTGGGACAGGATACCTGTCCGGCACTCCGAAGAAGGCATCCGAAGAGTGGCCCTCGGAGTGGTTTTATAATGAAGATGTCATTCTCTCAGACCCCGTCCGACGAGGCCTACCTGCATTTTCCAATGTTTCGTTAAAGAAACTTCACAGCTGGCGCCCCCGGAGCCTCGAGGAGGAAGATAGCGCGAAAGTTAATGTCGGGGAGGCTGATCGTACCCACGGACACCTATGGGGCCGGCGGACCAGGCCCCTTTGTGGTTCAGAGGGGGGGGGGCGGAGATCGCACGAAGAGCGGATCGAGGCGAGGCACACGAGCAGTTTACCCAGCTTCAGAGCTCTCCGGAGAGATAAAACTCCTACTGCTGCTTGTTTGATGTATTGTGTTCTTGCTACGGAGCGATGCGAGCTACAAAACCTAGCGTGAGCGTATCTGGTCTCTAGTGAGTCGAATGAACCGAAACTCGAACGCCCTCTACGTTGCACATGGGCCTCCTTTTATATGCTCAAGGGGTCTCCGGCTGTGGCAACACAGGCGAGGGTACAAATGTAAAACAGGAGTTGGTACACCTACCGAGCGATGTATGATGTAAAATACCTAACTCTGACGGCAAGGGACAAAGGCAATAAATGCCCGTCAGTGTCGCCCAAACAGTGCAACAGAGACCGTCAGGTGCGCCTCCGCTCGCCACGATGGCAAGCTTGTCAGCGCCGCTTATCGCTGCTCTCCGCTGGCTGCACAGCCTTTCGACACGCGCGCATGGAACGGTCCCATGGCGACACGTCGCTGGATGAGCTGGAGCGGAGATGGAGAGAGGTTGCTTGCCACGGATAGCGCCTTGCCGCGGCCGAATCCTTGTCGCGTCCGGAGGCTAGTCGCGCTCCGAGCCTTCCCGGCAAGCTCCTCTTGCCGGGGCCTTGTCTTCTGCATGCCTTGAGTGGCCTTCCCGACAAGCTCCTCTTGCCGGGGCCTTGTCTTTTTAATCAAATACATTGTTCTTGAATGGCTCCAAAGGAACTACGGAGGATCTTGGCGGTGACGAGGCAAACCCTGCCGCGGGGTGCTACAACTGTCCGTGCACGAGTACGGGATACTAGGGTACCCCTACTCTAGTACTCGACAGAGCCCCGGCCTGGGTCAGACACGCGGCGAAGCGCTGTCGGGCCAGGCCTAAAACAGTGCACGGGCACACGTGGCCTCGACCACGCCGCCTCGCTTCGGACCCACCACGATCCCCACTAACGGCACGCACCGGACGTGGCGTCAGGCGAGAGATCGTGGGCGTGGTCGTGGGGTTTCTTTATTAGGAAAAGCGAACGTCCGCCCCTCCCCTCTTTATAAGCGGAGGAAACAGGGCTAGGCCGTCCACTCCGCCATCGCTGTCTTGTCAAGAAAACCACCGCCGCTCCCCCCTTCTTCTCCGGTGCGAAGAGAGCAGCGCCCCGCCCCCTTTCGCCACAAGCGCGCTCACCGCCGTCGGCCTCCTCCGCCGCCCTCGCCATGGCTCCGAAAGCCAACAAGGATAAGGGCGTCAAGTCGGCCGAAGCGCAGCGGCTCGCGGCGTTGCGCATGGAGCGGGCCATCTTCCCCCCCCCCCCAGCTTGGCGCAAGGGAGCTGCGGGATGTCTTCTACCTCTTTTGGTCGACGGAGACGCGTGCGCATCCGCTTTGCGAAGGTACTCCCGCCTCCGCCTCCGATTTGGCCCCAACTGGGTACCCTTTTCGCCCTTTTCTTCTATTGCGGGCTTTGCCCGCCCTTTTTTCAAGTTCTTCTGCGACATCATGAACACATTTGGCCTCCGCCTCCTTGATTTCACCCCAACGCCGTCTTGACCATGGCAGTTTTCGTGCATCTTTGCGAAAACTTTGTCGGAGTCCACCCAAATGTGGCACTCTTCCGCCACTTCTTCGTGCCCAGCGTCGAGAGAGGAGAGCCGCTTGCGGAGGGATAGCT
This sequence comes from Aegilops bicornis, assembly GCA_021605145.1. Lineage (NCBI taxonomy): Eukaryota > Viridiplantae > Streptophyta > Magnoliopsida > Poales > Poaceae > Aegilops > Aegilops bicornis. The sequence goes on from CM038672.1 coordinate 548,405,498, forward strand.
TGGGTCTCCGTGGATCGGCAAGAAAGTAGCGTATCTAGAAGGAGAGTTCCGCAACAAGTGGGAGGAGTGGAGAGCCAATTGGTGTTGGGTCGTAGAGGAGAACCCGCAGCCCTTCACTGCCGTGCGCCAAACCCCAATAGTGCGCGGCAGAGATTGGAGTAACTTGGCGCCGGAGGATGCGAAGTTGAAGATAGCTGTGACCCGGATTTTGCGCCTCAGGCTTGCCGGGTTAACCGTAGGCGCAGTTGGCGCAGACTTCCTTCGCCGCCGCATCGCTCCCTTGCAGGAGAGGAGGAGGCCTGCTTGGGAGTTCCAAAATGCGGCAGACATCATGAGGCTGCGCCCGGGCCTGAACTGGAACTTCACCGTCTTGGAGTTGGTAGCGATGCTGCTAGAGCTGTTCAAGAACGACCCCGATCACCCTGAGTGGTTTAGGTTGCCGAGGGGGGTCGTACCATTGTGCAACAACTCAGCGCTCGACCGCATCCGCGCCATGATGCCGTTGTCAGCGATTCCCATGGGATCGTTCCAACTGGCAGGAGCCCCGACGAGGTCGTGCAGCAGTTCTTCGACGACTTGGAAGAAGTGCCGATCCGCTCCGACGGCGAAAAAGGCTCACCCGCGACACCACCGGCGAGGAGATGGCGCGTGTGCCACCAGGAGGAGGCGGCAGCAGCCGCTGTCACCGGAGCCTTCGGGTATACCGTGGAGGAGGCGGACGCTGCGAAGGCGGCAAGCCTTGCCGAGCGAGGGGAGGTCGTCGGCGAGGACGAGTTTGTCGAGGCCGAGGCCGGGTCGAGTGGACCCGCCGAGGGCGCTTCTTCTCCACCACCCAGCGACTTGTCGCCAGCGGAGCCCCCGGCTCCGTCGAAGAGGCGTCTCCGCAAGGCCGGAGACGAGTCGGGGCGGCAGATCGCCCACAAAGAGCGGCGCCATGACGCGCTCCACCGCGGCAAGCGAGGTTTCCGCGGGAGCGCCCCACACTGCTGCGACAACTAGGGCGGGATCTTCTCAGGCCACCGCCGACGCCTCCGCCAAGCGGCCAAGAGAGCCCACTCCCCCGCCTCGTCGCACCGGAGGCGAGCCGGAGTTTGACTTCTCCGCGCTCAGCTCCGAGGAGGAAGGCGAAGAGTAAGCTCTTGAGATTTGTGCGTGTATTTCTTCAATTTTATTGCTTCATCTTGAATCTGATTTGCTTCGTTCTAGACTCTTTCCCTTTTCAGGACGCTGGCCCAGAGAGCGTCGAAGAGGGCCAAGATCCCGACGGTCGTCGTTGAGGACGATTCTCCCGTGGCAACAGGGGACGCGTCCGAGACCCCCTTGCCGGACCCGGCAACCCTTCCTCAGAGCAGCCCCCAGCACAGTCCCCAGAGTAAGTGTGCAGTTTTCTCCTTACTATTAGGTGCGCAAGGGTGCCCTTTCTTCGTTGATACCTGACTGTTTGCTTGTGTAGGAGCAGAGCAGCCTCATCAGGAGGGCTCGGAAGCCGCCCCCGAAATCCTGTCTGCTGCCACTACGCCGCCAAGGGAGGAATCTCCGGCAAGGGAACGCCCTCCGACAAGGGAGGCCACTCCGGCAAGGGAGGCTACCCCGACAAGGGACAGCGCCAGTGACCCTCCAGTGGTCGAGGCCATGGCTGCGGATCCCGTTGTAGGTAATTTCCTTACACGAAAATTTTCCTTGGGCTTGCTTTCTTTTGTTTCTCTTCTTGAACATTTGCTTGACTGCTCTTTCTTCGTCTGACGCAGAGCCGATGGAGGTCGAGGCCGCCGGCGAGGAGGAAGCGCGCGGCAACACCGACGAGGCCGCCGTCGAGGAAGAAGAGGCCATTGTTGTGGAAGAAGAGGCCGTCGCCGACGAGCCTGTTGGCGAGAAGGCCACCGAGGCTGCCGACGCAGAAGCCGGCGAGGGGTCGGGCGATCGCACTGACGGCCCTGAGGCTGCAGGAGCGCCATGCGCTACACCGACAGCCGACTCCCATTGCCTTCAAGGGCGTCAGTTCGAGGAGCCCCAGCCCGGGCGCCCCACCAAGGCCGGGCGAGGGTGTCTTCATCAAACTCCCCAGGAATCGAGCTCTGTGGTGCCGGTCGAGGGAGAGACCTTGACGGTGAGCTGCTCGCCTCTGGCTGACGCTGGTGGACGCGCCAAGCAGCAAAGTGGCGAAGTCCGAGGAGGAGCAGCTCTTTGAAGAAGCTCTTGTCGCTCTACCGCGCCCGGCAGGCCAAGTTGGAGACCCGGGAGGCACTTGTCGCGAGGGCAGGAGCGGACATGGAGAAGCGCTTGAAGAGCTCCGGGCGCCAACCAGGAAGCTCTCCGCGACGTGGCGCGCTGGGGCAACTTGCAGAAGAGCGCACGGCCTTCATCCTTGAGAAGGCCGCAATCGAGGAGGAGCAGCGGCTGGCTGCCGAGAAGCTCTCCGCAGGAAAGCGAGCCGGGCGCAGCGGAAGGTCAACCTTTGCAGCCACGAAGAAGACCTTGCCGCACGCGAGGAGTCACTTGGCGGGGCGCTTAAGGAAGCGAAGGATGCTGCCGCAGCCGCCGAGGCCGCCAAGGGAGAGCTGAAGGCGAAGGTGGCACAGCTGGAGGCCAGCCTCAAGAAGAGCGGCGAAGAGCTTGCCACGCTCAAGCGCGAACGCGAGAAGGACGCCTACACTCTTGGCGAGCTGCAGAGTCGTCTCGCTGATAGGGGCAAGGAGCTCGACGCCGCCAAGGATTCCAAGGCAGATCTTGAGCTGAAGCTGACCACTCTGACGCAGACGTTGGACGGCGCCAGAGAGCGGGAGGTGGGCTTGTTGGAGGCGATCAAGGCCAAGGAGGAGCTGCTAGCGAATGCTGCCTCCACCAGAGCACCTTGAGGGAGAGCGTGGAGCACTTGGTGAAGGTCTTGTGGACACCGTCGCTGACATCCACAACGAGCTGATGGAGCTGGGGATGGCGGACCTTGCATACTCCTCCGACGAGCATCTCCAACCCAGCGCCAAGCTCAGTTTATTCTTCAAAGGCGTGGTGACGGGTCTCCAGCGACTCCGAGAAGAGGTCCCGAAGCAGTGGCCGAGGAATCACGCCAGATCTATGCAGGAGCCCTCGAGAAGGTGTTGATAAAGGTGGCCTTCCGCAATCCGGGCCTCAACCTTATCGGCGTCCTCGGATCCTTGCCGCCAGATGCCAACGTGGAGGAGCTTCAAAGCCCTTGTCGCACCCATTGTGGACAAGGTGAACAAGATCAAGCGGATTGATGGCGACCGCGTAGACTAGGCCACCAATTTTATCTCTCCCTTGTCGCTGTCGATCATGTTTAGAACACTTTGTTAGATCAGCGACAAATTATTTTGTAATATACTCTATCTTAGGCGATCAATGCAACGTTATTTCCTCTACTTGATTCCTTCCTTTGTATGCGTTTGACCTTACGCGTTTGGGGACTTGTCGATGCGGGCACTTTTGTCATGGCGCTTGAGTGCGGAACATCGCAACTTCTTTGGCGGTGCCGCCTCCGACAAGCAACCTTGTCGCGACTAGCTGCAGCTCACTTAAGTTGTTGAGCGGACTCGAAACAAAGTAAGGGCGCGACTAGCTCATGAGTTGGTTCCTCTGCGCACAGGTTTTCCATACAAAGTACTATCGTTCGAGGAAGATAACTAAAAAATTTAAAAATTGATTGCTCAAACTTTGGCAACTTAGCTTTTCTGTCTCTTGCTTCCCGATGAGGCGAAACTTCCTCGAGCGGTGCCTGGTCCATAGTATTATCATCCTCTCCTTCCCCCCTGGTTAACTTGTGCGCGAGGGAGCCTTCCTTTCTTTGAGAAAAGAGAAAGAAGAGGAAATAAAGTTATGGAGCCTAGCGGCTCGATTTTGCTTACCGGGTGTGGTTTCTGCACAAAGTGTTAGCCAAATAATGCAATAAAATGATGAAAGCATGAATTTGACAAGTTGTGCGCAACACATGAGCTTTACTGATGCACGGGGTCTGCGCCCGGCTTTGTACAAAGGATTACATGCAACAGCGGCAAGACTTGTACAAAGGTGGTTGCCGAACGGGTTAAACAACCGCCTCTATGGGTAAAACTTGCGAAGATGCTCAATGTTCCAAGAGTTGCTCACCGGGATGCCATCTTCGGTCTCAAGGCGGACAGCGCCAGGCCTAGTGACTCGTTTCACCCGATAAGGGCCTTCCCACTTTGGCGTCAACTTGTTTGAATTCTTGGCGGACTGAACGCGCCGAAGAACAAGGTCGCCTTCCTCGAGACTTCTGGCACTAACTCTGCGGCTATGGTAGCGATGCAAAGCTTCTTTGGTAGCGAGCAGCTTCGCAGACAACACGAAGACGATCTTCCTCAAGGAGCAGCGCGTCATCTTGTCGCAGCTGCTCTTGCTCAAGCTCATCATAAGCGAGTACTCGAGGCAATCCGTATATGAGTTCCATGGGGAGAACTGCCTCTGCTCCATAGACTAGAGCAAAAGTTGTCTGGCCGGTGGCTCGATTTGGCGTCGTCCTGATCGACCAAAGAACCACCGGCAGCTCCTCGATCCAGTTTCTTCCGCACTTGTGCAGCCTGTCGAAAGTTCTGGTCTTGAGCCCTCGCAACACTTCAGCATTTGCCCTCTCTGCTTGACCATTGCTTCTCGGGTGAGCAACGGAAGCAAAGCAAACCTTGGCGCCAAGATCTTGGACGTACTGCATGAAGGTGCGACTCGTAAATTGTGTGCCGTTGTCGGTGATGATCCTGTTAGGGATTACGAAACGGCAAACAATCAACCTGAAGAACTTGATCGCCGATCGTGCCGCCACCTTCCTCATCGCTTCCACTTCCGCCACTTTGTGAACTTGTCGATGGCGGCGCATAAGTACTCAAAGCCCCGACAGCTCGGGGAAGGGGCCGAGGATGTCGAGCCCTGCACCGAAAATGGCCAGGATAAAGGGATCGTCTGGAGAGGTTGAGTGGCTGGTGTATCTGGTTGGAATGGAACCGCACGCTTCACACTTGGTTACTTGTGCGGTTGCATCACGGAGGGCTGTCGGCCAGAAGAAACCTTGCCGGAAAGCTTTGCCGGCAAGTGCTCTTGCGCCAATGTGGTGACCACATATGCCTCCGTGTATCTTCGCCAACAGCTTACATCCATCTTCCCAGGAATACACTTCAATTTCACACCGTTGAGTCTTCTTACATGCGGTATCGTCGACAAACTGGTACATACTTGACTGCCGGGCTACTCTTTCCGCTTCTTCTTGCTCTTGGGAAGTTCTCCGTCAAGGAAATGGACAATCTGCTGCGCCCATGCCGGAGCTTGTGGCTCGACAACAAGGACCAAAGGCACATCTGCTGCTGCGGGAACATCAGCTTCCACGGCAAGAACCTGCGGCCTGCCGGAGCTTGATGTTCCCGGCAAGCTTGCTGAGCAAGACTTGTCGGGAGCGTCGCTTCAACGAAACAAACCATGGGGCTTGTCGGAGCAGATCGCCCTCAAAGATCGTTGGAGTTGATCTAGGGACCTTCGCAACCATTTCGACTTTGGGAAGCTCTGCCGGAAAGTAGTCACCAGAGATCAATTTCCTCTTCTTGCTTTGTCCAATTGATGGTGTTACGGTTGGTTGAGTCACTTGAGCACGAAAATCCCTGGTTCCATTGTGCAACTTAAGTGCGGCGCACTTTGACAGGCCGTCAGCAATATCATTCTGAGCTCTTGGAACGTGTTCCATTTGCAGGCCGTCAAAGTGCTCTTCTAGCTTCCTCACTTCATCAACGTAGGCTTCCATCAACGGACTCTGGTAATCTTTGTTCACTTGGCGAACGACAAGCTGCGAGTCACCCCTGACAATAAGCTTTTTGATCCCAAGGTCCACTGCGATCCTGAGACCGGCAAGCAAACCTTCATACTCTGCAGTATTGTTTGTCGCTTGCTCCTTGGGAAAGTGCATCCGGACTACGTACTTGAGGTGCTCTCCGGTGGGTGCGATAAGCAAGACGCCGCACCGGCGCCTTTGCAGCGAGAAGGCACCATCAAAGTACATCAGCCACTCTTTGCTTGCTTCCTTGACGGGAATGCTCGTCTCGGAATCTCTTCATCGGTGTTGGCGCCCATTCTCGCTATGAATTTCGCAACGCCTCGCTTTGGATAGTTCATGTGCTTTCAAACTTGAGACCAAAGCTTGACAGTTCCAATGCCCACTCAATAATCCTGCCCGTTGCTTCTGGATTCTGCAGTATCCTCTTCAGCGGAAAGCGAGTGACAACTGTGATCTCATGTGCTTGGAAGTATTGGCGCAACTTTCTCGAGGCCATGAGGAGGCCGAAAAGCAATTTCTGCACATCAGAGTACCTTGACCTAGCCCCCTGCAGGAGGGAACTGACAAAGTAGACTGGGCGCTGCACCATCCTTTTCTGCATCTGGTCATGCTTCTTCGTGGATTCGCCCTTGTCGGGACAAGAGCTCGTCGTGAAGCCCCCGCTTGTCGCTGGATGTGCTTGCCGTGGTTCTTGGCTCGTCATCCGCCTCCCTCTCTGCTACTAACGCAGCACTAACCACTTGATTGGTTGCCGCTATATATAGCAGCAACTTTTCTTGTGGCTTAGGTGCGACAAGTGTTGGAGTGGAGGACAGGTATCTCTTCAAGTCCTGCAGTGCAGCCTCCGCTTCGGGAGTCCATTTCATTGGACCTGCCTTTTCAAAATCTTGAAAAATGGCGGGCGCTCAAGCAGACCTAGAAATAAACTCGCTGAGAGCAGCTACGCAACCGCAAGTCTTCGTACATCCTTGACGCCGCTTTGGTGCTTCAATCTGCTCAATGGCCTTGATCTTGTCGGGATTAGCTTCAATCCCACGTTGAGACACGAAGAACCCGAGAAGCTTGCGGAAGGGACTCCAAACACGCACTTCTCGGGGTTGAGCTTGAGGTTGATCTTGGCGCAGATTTGCAAAGGTCTCGGCCCAAATCTTGAACCAGAGTTGCTTTGTCCTTGCTTTTGACCACTATGTCATCCATGTAGGCTTCTACATTTCTGTGCATCTGCGGCTCAAAAGCGTCATGGACTACCCTTGCAAATGTTGAACCAGCATTCTTCAAACCGAAAGGCATCCGTATGAAACAGTATGTGCCACATGGTGTAATGAATGCGGTCTCCTCCTCATCTTCTTCAGCCATGAAGATCTGATGGTATCCTGAGTATGCATCAAGAAATGAAAGCAAATCACATCCAGCCGTGGAGTCAACAATCTGGTCAATGCGCGGCAAGGGAAATGGATCTTTGGGACAAGCTTTATTAACATCCGTGAAGTCAATACAAAGTCTCCATTATCAATAAGCTTTGCACACGACTACAGGAATTGCCAACCACGAAGGATGGAGCACTCCTCTTACAAGGCCTTCTGATTCCAGGTTCTTGATCTCTTCTGCTATGAATTCTTGGCGCTCCACTGCTTGCTTCCTGACTTTTTGTTTGACGGGCCGCGCATGAGGACAAACGGCAGGCGGTGCTAAATCACTTTCCTGGGAACACCGGGGATGTCAGACGGTTGCCATGCAAACACGTCGACATTCGCCCGCAGGAAAGCAACGCGCCGCTTCCTATTTAGGGTCGAGAGAGGCACTGATGGTAAAGGTACCACCAGTGCCGTCCTCCTTGGCGGGCACCCTCTTGGTCTTTGGTGGAGCTACCATCTTCTTGCACTTGCCGGTGGAGCTCGATGGTGCATCCTCGACGGTAGCGCATCACTCCGAAGAGGTGCGCTTGCCGGAGTAAGCATCAGAGCCCTTGCCGGACTTGGACTTTGCCTTCTTCCCCCCGGGAGCTTCAGCAGCAAGTGTTTGGCAATCTGTCGCGGCTGCTGCATCCCGGTAGATCTTGTCGGCACAGATAAGGGCATCCTTCTTGTCGCCATGGACAGAGATGATGCTTATCGGGCCTGGCATCTTGAGTAAGTTGTAGGCATAGTGAGAGGCTGCCATGAACTTGGCTAGTGCTGGACGGCCAAGTATCCCATTGTAAGGCAATGGGAAATCGGCAATGTCGAATGTGACCCTCTCAGTCCTGAAGTTCAGCTCGCTGCCAAATGTTACCGGCAACATAATCTTCCCCTTCGGCTTGCTCCTTCCCGGATTGATTCCTTGGAAGGTGCCGGTCTCTTCGAGCTCGCTGTCAGGGATTTGAAGCTTCTGGAGCACCGCGGAGGAGATCAGATTCAAGCCGGCCCCGCCGTCAACTAGCATTTTGGTGACCTTGAGGTTGCGGATGGTTGGTGAGACCAACATCGGCAAGCACCCGACCGCAGTTATGCGATCAGAGTGGTCCTCAATATCAAAGACGATAGGCGTCTGGACCACTTCAGAGGCTTGCGTGACTCTACGGATGGTTCCGCTGCATTGACCTCCCGCATCCATTGCTTGAGTTGGCGGTGGGAGGTATGCAGGGAAGCACCCCCGTCAATGCAGAGGACCTCTGTGGGTTTCTGAAACTCCTGCTCATCAGCGTCGTCGTCTTCCATATCTTCATCGTCGTCATCATCTTCATCCTTGTCGCGGCCGCGGGGAGGTCTGTCTCCTTGCCGTTGCTTAGCCTTGTCAAGGCGTCCTCCCCGGCCGGACGTTTCTTGCTTGCTCCCCGGCACCCTCCTGGGCCCCTCTCCTTGTCGCGCCGTCGTACTCAACCCTCTCTGCTCGACAAGCTGCTCGACCTTCTTGCAGCTCTGGAGGTCGTGGCCCTTGGTGCGGTGGATCTTGCAAGATCGCTTGCCGGAGCCGTCCTGCTTGTCGGCGGCCGCCACCGACTGGTGGTTGGCGTCAGCGGCAACCTCCTTGCCGGAGCCACCAGCCTTGGCGTTCTTTTCGTCACCTCCGTTGCCGGACTGCTCAACAGCTACCACTTCTCTACCTTTCTTCTTCCTGTTGCCTCGCCGCCGGCTCTTCTTTGCCGGGGCAGTCTCCTCACTGTCAGATCCTGCTTCCGCATTCTCTCCTGGGAGTCTCCTCCCTTCCTCAGCGCGTGCGCACTTGTCGGCCAAGGCGTACAGCTCACTGACGTCCTTGACTTTGCACATCGCCATCTCCTCCCTCATCCTGCGGTTCCGCACATTCTGATGAAATGCGCTGATCACCGCGGCAGGGGTGGACGTCTGGGATGTTGTAGTACACGGCTGAATCTCTCGAATGAATTTGGCGCAGGGACTCTCCTTCCTTCCGGGCGAAAGCAGATGAAGGTCACTCTCTTAGCCATGAGGTTTGTGGCCACTGTGAAGGCGCCAACAAACTGATGGCACAGATCTGCCCAAGAGGATATGGAGCTGTCCGGCAAGTGCATGAGCCAAGATCGGCGTTGGGCTTGAGCACGGCGGGAAGTAGTTGGCGAGGATCTTGTCGTCCCGTCCCCTCGTAGCCTGCACCGCGATGGTGTAGATGCCGAGGAACTCCGACGGATGCGCCCCGCCATCATACTTCTCCGCACGCGTCTGGTTTGAAGTTTTTCTGGCTGGGCCCTTTGGACTTGCCGCAGCTCACGAGTGAACGCAGGGCAACCTATCACAGACGGCAAGTCGCTGGCTCCTCCGGGCGCGCATATCAACAGAAGGCCCAGCGGCGCTTTGTCGGACTGACGTCGCGCTTCTCTCCGGCGCTCAATGCGAGTTCGAGCGTCCTCTTGTTGTCGCTCATGAAGAACTTGGCGCTGATCACGGCGAGCTCGCGGATCCGATGACGCGGTGGAGTCGCTGTTGACGTGGATCCGGTGGGTCGGCGATCTTGGCCTTCGTGGCGGAGAGTGCATGGTGGTTGCACCTCCGACAGACTCGTCGCCACCGGCTCGTGCCTTGTCGTCTTGCCGCGGCAATGATGGCGTTGGTTGCCGCGGAGCGTCGCCGATGCCAAAGCCCAAGAGGCTCAGGATACTGGCCCTCCACTCGCCGACCTTCTCGGCCGTTGGAGGGTAGTCGAGGAGCAGCCGAGCTCTCGCCAGAGCTTCTGCTGGAGTAGTGGGTGGCATTGGCGAACGGTGCGAGGAGCGGATATGCTCGGACTTCTAACTACGTTAGAAGGAGCAGCACCCGTCCGGCGACCGTATCTCACTCGTACAAGCATGTTGGCGCCGTATGCTGGTCTTGAGGGTCTCGATCCAACGAACGTATGGCATTGTGAACGCCATGACGCTGTTGGTCCCGCTGCCTCGAGATGGGCGCGGGGGATGCGCGGACGCCGAGGTTTGTGGGGCCTTGTCCTTGGACTTGGCAACGTCGCGAACACCTTCGTCGGAGCCCGTTCCTCCGCCAGCGTCTGCCCCACCACCCGTTTGCTGCGGCGAGGGTGGGTACGACGCGGACAGCTCTGCTGCTGCTGAAGCCTTCTTCTTCGGTGGCATGTTGAGGAAGATGTTGAGGACGCCTTCGTGTGAACGCCGGATCAGATTCACACGGCCTCGACGCCCCTACTGGCGCGCCAAAGATGTCGGGAGGCTGATCGTACCCACGGACACCTATGGGGCGGCGGACCAGGCCCCTTTGTGGTTCGCAGGGGGCGGAGATCGTGACGAAGAGCGGATCGAGGCGAGGCACACGAGCAGTTTACCCAGCTTAGGAGCTCTCCGGAGAGATAAAACTCCTATCGCTGCTTGTTTGATGTATTGTGTTCTTGCTAGGGAGCCGATGCGAGCTACAAAACCTAGCGTGAGCGTATCTGGTCTCTAGTGAATCGAATGAACCAAACTCGAACCCCTCTACGTTGCGCATGGGCCTCCTTTTATATGCTCAAGGGTCTCCGACAGGTGGCAACACATGCGAGGGTACAAATGTAAAAACAGGAGTTGGTACACCTACTCGAGCAGTGTACTGATGTAAAATACCTAACTCGTGACGGCAAGGGACAAAAGCAATAAATGCCCGTCGTTGTCGCCCAAACAAAGGCAACAGAGACCGTCAGTTGCGCCTCCGCTCGCCACGATGGCAAGCTTGTCAGCGCCGCTTATCGCTGCTCTCCGCTGGCTGCACAGCCTCTCGACATGCGCGCATGGAACGGTCCCATGGCGACACGTCGCTGGATGAGCTGGAGCGGAGATGGAGAGAGGTTGCTTGCCGCGGCAAGCACCTTGCCGCTGCCGAATCCTTGTCGCGTCCGGAGGCTTGTCGCGCTCCGAGCGTTCCCGGCAAGCTCCTCTTGCCGGGGCCTTGTCTTTTGCATGCCTTGAGTGGCCTTCCCGACAAGCTCCTCTTGCCGGGGCCTTGTCTTTTTAATCAAATACTTTGTTCTTTAATGGCTCCAAAGGAACCACGGAGGATCTTGGCGGTGACGAGGCAAACCCTGCCGCGGGGTGCTACAATCGTCTGCGTGCATCTAGCACGGGATACTAGGGTACCCTACTCTAGTACCTCGACAGGCATGGGCCTCCTTTATATGCTCAAGGGTCTCCGGCGGTGGCAACACAGAGAGGGTACAAATGTAAAAACAGGAGTTGGTACACCTACTCGAACAATGTACGATGTAAAATACCTAACTCGACGGCAAGGGACAAAAGCAATAAATGCCCTTGATGTCGCCCAAACAGGCAACAGAGACCGTCAGTGCGCCTCCGCCGCCACGATGGCAAGCTTGTCGGCCGCTATCGCTTCTCTCCGCTGGCTGCACAGCCTTTCGACACGCGCGCATGGAACGGTCCCATGGCGACACGTCGCTGGATGAGCTGGAGCGGAGATGGAGAGAGGTTGCTTGCCACGGCAAGCGCCTTGCCGCGGCCGAATCCTTGTCGCGTCCGGAGGCTTGTCGCGCTCCGAGCCTTCCCGGCAAGCTCCTCTTGCCGGGGCCTTGTCTTCTGCATGCCTTGAGTGGCCTTCCCGACAAGCTCCTCTTGCCGGGGCCTTGTCTTTTTAATCAAATACTTTGTTCTTGAATGTCTCCAAAGGAACCACGGAGGATCTTGGCGGTGACGAGGCAAACCCTGCCACGGGGTGCTACAACTGTCCGTGCACGAGTACGGGATACTAGGGTACCCCTACTCTAGTACCCCGACAGTTAAGAAGTTGACGGACAAAATAAAGATACTCGCACAATCCAGACTGTCCATAATTGAGGTTATGGCGATTTCCATAAAGCGAGCTGTCCATCGACTCCAATCCAGAGGATCGCCATGTGGAACTACAACGGGGAGGATGACACATCTCGCTACGGGCGCAAAGGTCCGGACAATTTCGCCGCCCTGGCCGCAATGTTGGCCGATCTTTATAATGGGGAGAAAGAAGTGTTCACCCGCCTTAAATGCCGAGACGGCTTTTCCATGTACAATCCTCCCAGCTGGGTGAGCCTTTGTTTTGTAACTTTATTCGATCCCCTTCCCGAGTCGTACTTATTCGAACTTCAATCCGACTATTTTTGATAGGAATGGAGGAAAACCATCGCAGGGATCTATAGCCTAGCTCGGTAGCCAGAGGATCATATCCGGGACCTGGACCCCGGATTTGAGGAGGATCCGGATATTTTCGTAGAGCTCAAGGAGGGGATCTTCTATCAGGCGAGCCACAATGGCATGGAAGTGGCTATTATAGCCGACTACACCGGCCTTCTCCCCTCCTCTCACGTAAGTACACAGGAGACGTCTCTTCCAAAAGAGTTTCCTCATTGTGCCTCACCCACCGCACTATCTCGTGCTCCAAAGGGGCGGCGCTCGTCTCGCCACGCCACATCGGAGGCGTCCCTCAAGAGGGCGACGCCTACGTAGAGTGGGTCTTTGAAAAGAAGGGCAGACAGCGATGCTACCAGTCCTCCACCTTCACCAAAGAGGTATAGTGTTTAATATTCACTAGGCAATCATTACTGAACTGTGATGCTTCTTCCTATGCCACATTTTTAGGAAGAGCATATGCCGGACTATGTCCGGAGACCCCACCGGTCATGCATCGACCAATGCGACCCCAGATCCTTCCCTAAAGGTCAATGCGGGTGTAATGCCGGATTATCCTCTCCCCAAGGATTCGGATGACGTATCCATCACCAACTCCGAAGTGGAGAGTGCGATGAACCATCAGCGTTGGAGGGAGGCTATGCGCGACCCACATTTCACCGAAGATGCATTCAATGCTTTCAGCTCAGCAGATGCATACCTCCGAGCTGATCGGGATGGGCTTGCTGGAGCTACTCACCAGCTTTCAAAGGATATGCGGGTAAGAACTTTGGTGTAGATTGAATAATCATATGCCAGTAGCCCCCGAGCCTTGAAGCAGTTGGCCCAACTGATTTAAGGGTCGTACCTCATCAGATACCCATGGAGAGGAATAACACATTGTCCAAGGCTACTGGAGAGTACCGAACTAAGCTATCTGTTGTCACCGCCGAACTTGAAGATTTAAAGAAATCCAAGGAGGCATCTGATGGTAAGCACAACAGTATCCGGAGAACATTGTTCTGTACCAGCAATGACTCTAACAATGCATTGTGTTTTGTTATGCAATGGCAGGATCGTCAGACCAGCTAGATGAAAGGCTGAGGGCCGCTCGGGCGGATAAAAAACATGCCGAAGGGCAAGAGGCTGCTGGTCAACGTGTATTAACACGGACCATTAATGAGAAGAACAAACTACAAGATGCAAACATTAAGCAAGCCGATGAACTGAAGGACGTAAGAGCCCAGCTATCGGATGCCTTCAAGGAGAACAGAAAAGCTGAAAGGCGGCATATTCAGTACGCTCTTTAACCCGATTATTGTGAGGTCCCCTGGTGGAAAATTTACAAGTTTGCTTCTGTAGGTGTGCTGACTGGGCAGCCCGAAGGAGAAGTGTCCGGATTCCAAGGCAACTTGCGACAAGAGCTGTCCAACGTACATGAGCGAGCTCGGAAGGCTATGAGGAACCTTGCGAAGGCTTTATGGCCAGCCGATTCTCCTACAGGAACTATGGAGGGACTCGTGAATTTATTCAAGGGAGCTCGGTGCCGTTTTGCGCTATGGAAGATGTTAGCATGCCGAGAAGGTGCCCGGGAAGCCTGGGCCATGGTGAAAACATGGTACGCCAAACTTGATCCGAATCATATGGCGTGAATCGGACCTCGAGGATCTGATGGACAGGAAATTCCGGTCAGCCTGGTGTATGACCAAGTGAAGATGGCCGCCCAATATTCACAACAGGATTGTGAACTAGACAAACTGTTAGAGGGTCTAGAGGAAGAAGAAGTTTTTGAGTCCCAGTAGCAATGTACTTTGATCAGCAAACTTGTCTCCAACCAAATTTGTAAAACCATTATCATGGCAGACTTTCTGCTTCAACCTCCGAAAACCCGAGGTTTGGAGTGTTTCCGAATACTATACCGCAAGTAATAACTAAAGGATGTTCGGAAACCAGGCAGTCCGGTCATAGTTGCTTGAACAGACAAGTTGTATTCGGGGAGTTATGTTATATTACATTTAATTGTAATAAACATCTTCTAGAGAGAATAGTTCCGTTAAGGGTTCCTTTCTCTGGGCCAGCATGCTATTCCCTTTTTTGTTTTTTGCATGCCGAAGCTGTGATGCTAAATATCGCAGTACACGTTATAGTCCGTGGGTTGTGTATTGCAACGAGGGCAATTCGTCTTATGTTCACCGACCATTTTTCCCTTAAGAACGCTAGCTTTCGGCTTCACCCAGTCTGAGGTACATGTCCAGATAACCCGGTTGTAGCAATCGCAGAGGTTCTCACTTTATGCCCTAGCCGAACAAGCGGGAACGTAGGGCATAAGCACAGGAGCCAGGCAACCCATCTTGGCAAAAACATAAGTCATAAATGTGCATATAATGGCGAAGAAAAGACATATATGAGTAGACAACACATATATAAGGTGAGCTTGATGCTCTAAAAATAATAATGATAATAAGCTTCTGTGAAAGAAGCCCCCATGTATTATGGGGTATGTATATTTAAGGATGTATACCCTTCAACTGTGCGGTTTCTCCGAACAAGGAAAAAAGGTAAAAGAGAGAGAGAAAAAAGGAACGAGGAAAAAGGTATATGTGCGGACATAGGCGTAGAATCTTCAGAGCCGGGCGGCGTTCCATGGGTTTGGCTCCAAGCGATTATCCGAAGCATTGTGAAGGAGATAGGCTCCTCCAATGAGAACTTCATCTATAATGAAGGGACCATCCCATTTGGGCTTGAGCTTGTCTTTTTTCTTCTCTGGTAGGCGTAAAACTTGTTCACCGACATTATATGTCTTTGCCCGTACTTCCCTGCTTTGATATCGCCGAGCCTGCTGCTGGTAGAATGTGGAACGGGCCTTCATGACATCGCGCTCCTCCTCCAGGCCGTCCAGATCGTCCTACCGATCGAGCTCGGCTTCTCTCTCTTCGTACATGCGCACTCGAGGTGAGTCATGAATAATTTCGCAAGGCAAGACTGCCTCCACGCCGTACACCATGAAGAAAGGTGTATATCCGGTCATACGATTGGGCATGGTCCACAGCCCCCAGAGTACGGAATCCAGTTCCTCAACCCAGTGCTTGTCTGATTCCTTCAGAGATCGCACTTGTCTGGGTTTTATGCCAACCATTATTAGGCCGTCAGCCCGTTCGACCTGACCGTTTGGCCGAGGGTGGTATATGGAGGCGTAATTGAGCTTGATGCCCAAATTAGCGCACCAAGTTTTTACCTCATCGGCCGTAAAGTTAGAGCCGTTATTAGTAATAATACTGTGCGGGACACCATAACGGTGTATGACACCGGATATAAAGTCTATCACAGGTCCGGCCTCGGCTATTTTGACTGGTTTGGCTTCTATCCATTTAGTGAACTTGTCGACCGTAACCAGTAAATATTTCTTCTTATGGCTTCCCCCTTTGAGGGGTCCGACCATGTCTAGCCCCCAGACCGCGAAAGGCCAAGTAATGGGGATTGTTCGTAGGGTGGTGGGCATCATATGGCTTTGATTGGCAAAAAGCTGGCATCCGACGCAGCGTTGTACGAGGTCTTGTGCGTCTGCTCGGGCCGTGGGCCAATAGAAACCTGTACGGAAGGCCTTACTTAAAAGGGCCCGAGCTGCGGCATGATAGCCACCAAGACCAGCATGTATTTCAGCCAAGAGCTGCCATCCCTCCTCTTCGGAGATACATCGCTGCAGGATTCCGGTAGTACTTTTCTTGTATAGTTCTCCCTCATGGACTTTGTAGGCCTTCGAGCGTCGAAGAATACAACGGGTCTTGGTTTGATCACCAGGGAGTTCGTTCCTAGTAAAGTAGGCGAGGAAGGGTTCAGTCCACGGGGCGATTATAGCCATGATTTTGTGGGTCGAGGGTGTTATTTCGGCGCCCGAGCCCCCAATGATATCGGAACTATGTTCGGAATCTAGGGGTGTGATCGGCTCCGGACTAGGGTTGCCGGTCTCTTCCTGCCACACCACTGATGGCTTGAAGAGCCTTTCCACAAAGGAGTTCGGTTGGACGGGATCGCGTATAGCGCCCATGCGAGCAAGGATGTCCGCGGCTTGATTACTTTCTCGAGCCACGTGATGAAACTTGAGCCCCTCGAACCGAGCTGATATTTTGAGTACGGCGTTGCGGTAAGCCGCCATCTTCGGGTCCTTTGCATCGAATTCTCCGTTTATTTGGGATATTGCAAGGTTGGAGTCCCCGCGCACTTCGAGGCGCTATATGCCCATGGAGATGGCCATCCGGAGACCATGCAGTAGGGCCTCGTATTCGGCTGCATTGTTAGAGTCTGTGTATAGTATTTGTAGCACGTAGCGGACTGTGTCTCCTGTGGGGGATGTCAAAATGACACCAGCCCCAAGTCCGGCTAGCATTTTAGAGCCGTCGAAGTGCATCACCCAACTGGAATATGTGCCGTACTCTTTAGGGAGTTCGGCCTCTGTCCATTCGGCGACGAAGTCACCCAACACCTGAGATTTAATGGCTCGGCGTGGCTTGTACGTTATTTCAAATGGTAAGAGCTCAATGGCCCATTTGGCAATCCGGCCACTGGCGTCCCAGTTGTTTATAATATCATTAAGTGGTACTTCGGAAGCCACCATGATCGAGCACTCTTGAAAGTAGTGCCGCAGCTTACGGGATGCCATAAAGACCGCATAGGCTATCTTTTGATAATGCGGGTATCGTGATTTGCATGGTGTAAGGACCGTCGATACATAGTATACTGGTTTTTGGAGCAGGAATTTATGTCCCTCTTCCTCTCGTTCAACGACGAGCATCGCACTCACCACCTGGTGAGTTGCGGATATGTAAAGCAACATTGGTTCGCTGACATTTGGTGTGGCCAGGATCGGGCTGCCTGCTAGCAAAGTTTTTATTTCTGGCTGTGGCGGCGTCCGTCCACGCGAAGTTGTCTGTGCGGCGGAGCAGGCGATACAATGGTAATGCCTTTTCTCCTAGTCTGGAGATAAAACGGCTCAAAGCTGCCACACACTCGGCTAGTTTTTGGACCTGCTCGAGGTCTATTGGTGTTGCTAATTGTGACAAGGCTCGGATTTTGGCTGGGTTTGCTTCGATTCCTCTATTGGAGACGATGAACCCGAGCAGTTTTCCGGTGGGGACGCCGAAAACGCACTTCTCCGCATTGAGCCGTATGTCATATGTTTGGAGGTTGTCGAATGTAAGGCGTAATTCGTCCACCAGGGTTTCAACATGCTTGGTTTTGATGACTACTTCATCGACATATGCCTCCATAGTCTTGCCGATTTGCTTTTCCAGGCATGTTTAAATCATGCGTTGGTAAGTGGCGCCGGCGTTCTTGAGCCCGAAAGGCATAGTGTTGAAACAGAAGGGCCCGTACGGGGTGATGAATGCCGTTGCGGCCTGGTCGGATTCTTTCATCTTAATTTGATGGTATCCGGAGTATGCGTTGAGGAAGCACAGTGAATGGTGGCCTGCGGTCGCGTCAATAATCTGGTCTATGCGAGGTAGCAGGAAGGGGTCCTTAGGGCAGTCCTTATTAAGGTCTTTGAAGTCGACACACAGGCGCCAAGATTTATCCTTCTTCGGCACCATGACCAGGTTTGCTAGCCAGTCTGGATGTTTGATTTCTCTAATAAACCCGGCTTCAAGTAGCTTGGCTAGCTCCTCACCCATATCCTGTCGTTTGGGTTCGGAAAATTGCCGCAGTGTTTGCTTGACTGGTTTGTTTCCCTTCAATATATTGAGACTGTGCTCGGCCGTCGGTGTAGGATTCCTGGCATATCCGACGGATGCCAAACGAAGATGTCCCAATTCTCTCATAAAGACGAGCGTAATGCGGCATCGACCGTCGGGTCCAGCTGTGCCCCAATGGAAGCTGTCTTCTTGGGGTCCGTTGAGTGAACTTGAAATTTGACTATTTCGTCAGCTGGCTTGAAGGAAGTGGACTTAGGTCTCTTACCGAGGATTACGTCGTCCCTATCCACTTTGGAACGTAGGGTGGTTAATTCTTCCGCCGCGAGGGCCTTGGATAGTGCCTCGAGGGCCAAGGAGGCGGTTTTATTTTCAGCGCGGAGTGCTATGTCAGGATCGCTGGTGATAGTGATAACTCCGTTGGGCCCGGGCATTTTGAGCTTCATATACCCGTAATGGGGTATAGCTTGAAAGCATGTGAATGCGTCTCGCCCCAGCAGGGCGTGATACCCGCTGTTAAAAGTTGCCACATGGAAGAGTAACTCTTCGGACCTATAGTTTTCCGGCGTGCTGAATACCATGTCAAGCTTGATTTTCCCCGAGCATCTTGCTTCTCGACTGGGTATAATGCCTCGATAGGTTGTGTGACTCCGC
Source organism: Aegilops bicornis (assembly GCA_021605145.1). Classification (NCBI taxonomy): domain Eukaryota; kingdom Viridiplantae; phylum Streptophyta; class Magnoliopsida; order Poales; family Poaceae; genus Aegilops; species Aegilops bicornis. Next base: position 548,424,186 of record CM038672.1, read on the forward strand.
TCAGTGCGACTCCTGTCCATTTGCATTTTATTGAGCGTGTCCTCATAGATGAGGTTCAGTCCGCTGCCGCCGTCCATTAGCACTTTAGTGAGCCGAAAGCCATCCACGATTGGGTTTAGGACCAAAGCGGCTGGTGCCTGGACTGAGCTGGACCTCGGTTCGTCATCGGCATTGAAAGTAATTGCCGTATCATTCCAAGGGTTTACTGCTGCTTCTTGGCAGACTTCAGCGAGGTCGCGGAGCGTCCTTTTGTACGGATTATTTGATGAGAAGGTCTCGAAGACCGTGAATACTTCAAGATCTTCCTCCGGAGAGTACTTCTCCGGGGTATTGTTGGTGAGGATACCCTCGCCGCTCTTGGCCACTTGCCGGAGTATCCAACATGCCCGTAGGTTGTGCGTTGGTTCGGTATTCGGAGTCATGTTTATTTGACAGGGCCTATCGAGCCATTCTTCGAAGACAGTTTCATGTCCCAGAAAGGGCTTAATTTTTTTGTGCATGGGATGATGATTAGGTGCCCCGCGAGGGTGCATCTGTTTTGCTCGTCTGGGAGATGGCTTAAAGGCCTACGGTTCCCAGCGGGCTGTCCGAGTTTTCCAAGCGCTTTCCATTGCGCAGTACTTCTGTACTATGTGTGCTAAATCTGCGAAGTGCAATACGCGATGGCGGTTGAGGGCATTCATGATTCCCTCACCCGTACAGTTGTTGCGAAATACTGAAATCACGTCATTGCAGCAGTCTTTGATCTTGTTTTTAACAAGGAGAAATCTAGCCCGAAAGTGATGGACTATTTCCTGAGGCTGCTACCGCACATACATTAAATCGTATATGTCCGGTGGACCAGAATTGCTTGGTCAATATTGTCTGTGGTGGGTGGGTGGGCTTAAATTCACACCCTAACCCACAGCGGACTCGTGAATTCCCGAGGTTACCAGCTCGGGCTCCGGAGTGTCCGATGAGACTTCGGACTTGACGTTCGGTCCTATGTTCGGAGAACAGGGAGTGTCCTCCCGGTGATGGGTATCCGAACCTCCTGGCTCAGAAATCCGAACATATTTTGTTCTCAGTGTAGGAGAAGAGTTATTGTTGGCTTGTTCCTCCACAACTGCTAATAAATGGGTGATCGGTGGAGATTTGGTTTCTCTTTGACCGGGTTTAATCCCAATCCGATCATAGTAGGTTGCGACCCCCAAGGCGGCGATGCGATCTAGCAGCTCGTTCAAAGATGCTACATCCGCCGGATCCATCTTGTCGGAGTATTCGGGGCCAATGCGGAGATGATTCTTGGCGACTTGGGCCCGCTTTTGGCTTAACGGCCGGACGGGCGCCCATAGTGAAGCTGCCAAGCCGGAGGGTCTACCCTGAAGCTAGGGCTCCTCCAGAAGTGATGTTGTCGTTGACGACAAGGCGAGCCATCAGCCCCTCTATCGACGACACAGAGGAACTCTCAATGAAAGCACTAATGTCGGTGTCAAAACCGGCAGATGTCGGGTAGGGGGTCCCGAACTGTGCGTCTAAGGATCGATAGTAACATGAGGCAGGGGACACGATGTTTACCCAGGTTCGGGCCCTCTTTATGGAGGTAATACCCTACTTCCTACTTGATTGACTATGATTAATATAGGGGTTACAAGAGTTGATCTACCTCGAGATCGTAATGGCTAAACCCTAGATGTCTAGCCTGTATGATTATGATTGCCTCTACGGACTAAACCCTCCTGTTTATATAGGCACCGGATGGGCTAGGGTTGTACAAGGTCGGTTTATAGAGGAAGGAATCTACATGTCCGGACGCCAAGCCTGCCATCCACGCAAAGGAGAGTCCCATCTGGATACGGGAGAAAGCCTTCTGTCTTGTATCTTCACGACCCATGAGTCCGGCCCATGTCACATAGCCCGGACGCCCGAGGACCCCCTAATCTAGGACTCCCTCATAGGTAAATGATTAAAAAGATAATTTTTTATGTGGAATTCTACCTAGCATAATCTTGATCATATAATCTAATCATGGCATGAATATTAAGACACGAGTGATTTAAAGCAATAGTCTATCATTTGAGATAAGGACAATAATACTTCAAGCATACTAATAAAGCAATCATGTCTTTCTCAAAATAACATGGCCAAAGAAAGTTATCCCTACAAAATCATATAGACTGGCTATGCTCCATCTTAATCACACAAAGTATTTCATCATGCATAACCCTGATCACAAGCCAAGCAATTGTTTCATACTTTTAATGTTCTCAAGCTTTTTCAACTTTCATGCAATACATGAGCGTGAACCATGGATATAGCACTGTAGGTGGAATAGAATATGATGGTGGAGGTTGTGTGGAAGGAGAAAGTCTCACATCGACTCGGCTAATCAACGGGTTGTGGAGATGCCCATCAATTGATGTCAATGTGAGGAGTAGGGATTGCCATGCAACGGATGCACTAGAGCTATAAGTGTATGAAAGCTCAAATTGAAAACTAAGTGGGTGTGCATCCAACTTGCTTGCTCATGAAGACCTCGGGCATTTGAGTAAGCCCATCATCGGAATATACAAGCCAAGTTCTATAATGAAAATTCCCACTAGTATATGAAAGTGATAACTCAAGAGACTCTCTATATGAAGAACATGGTGCTACTTTGAAGCACAAGTGTGGTAAAAGGATAGTAGCATTGCCCCTTCTCTCTTATTCTCTCATTTTTTGTTTTCTCTTTTTTGGGCTCTCTCTCTCTTTTTTTAAACGTCCGGAGTCTCATCCCGACTTGTGGGGGAGTCACAGTCTCCATCATCCTTTCCTCACTGGGACAATACTTTAATAATGATGATCATCACACTTTTATTTACTTACAACTCAATATTGCAACTCCATATCTAGAACCATATGACTCTATATGAATGCCTCTGGCAGTGTACCAATAGCCAAGATATCAAAAAAATGGACAAGCCATGAAAATATCATGCTAGGTATCTTACGATCATGCAAAACAATATGATAATGAACGCTCAAGTCATGTATATGATGATGATGGAAGTTGCATGGCAATATATCTCAGAATGGCTATGGAAATGCCATGATAGGTAGGTATGGTGGCTGTTTTGAGGAAGATATAAGGAGGCTTATGTGTGATAGAGCATATCATATCACGGGGTTTGGATGCACTTGAAGTTTGCACCGACTCTCGATGTGAGAAAGGGCAATGCACGGCATCAAGAGGCTAGCAATGATGGAAGGGTGAGAGTGCGTATAATCCATGGACTCAACATTAGTCATAAAGAACTCACATACTTATTGCAAAAGTCTATTAGCTATCGAAACAAAGTACTACACGCATGCTCCTAGGGGGATAGATTGGTAGGAAAAGATCATCGCTCGTCCTCGACCGCCACTCATAAGGAAGACAATCAAAAAATAAATCATGCTCTGACTTCATCACATAACGATTCACCATGCGTGCATGCTATGGGAATCACAAACCTTAACACAAGTATTTCTACCAATCCACAATTACTCACTATCATGACTCTGATATCACCATCTTTATATCGCAAAACTATTGCAAGGAATCAAACATATCATAATCAGCGATCGACAAGTTTTTTGTAGTATTTTATGACTAACCATGTGAATGACCAATTCCTGTCAACTCTCTAAATAGATATAAGTGAAGCAAGAGAGTTTAATTCTTTCTACAAAAGATATGCCAATGCTCTAATAAATATAAGTTAAGCAAAAGAGCATAGTACAAATGGTGGGTTTCTATGTGTAGGGAAACAGGCAATCCAAACTTCAAATGATATAAGTGAAGCAAATGAAGCATTCTATAAATCCATACTCAAAAGATATGAGGTGCATGAAGCATTCTATAAATCAACCAAGGACTATCTCATACTAGCATGGTGCATAAAATAAAAGTGAAACACAAAAGACGCTCCAAGATTTACACATATCACGTGAACGAAACGAAGATGAAAACATACCGATACTTGTTGAAGAAAGATGGGATGCCTTCCGGGGCATCCCCAAGCTTAGACGCTTGAGTCTCCTTGAATATTTACTTGGGGTGCCTTGGGCATCCCCAAGTTTGATCTCTTGCCTCTCCTCCTTCTCCGCATATCAATACCTCCTCGATCTTTGATCACTTCATCCACACAAAACTCAACAGAAAGCTCAGTAAGATTCATTAGTATAATAAAGCAAATCACTACTCTAAGTAATGCTGCAAACCAATTCATATTTTTTTTTTGCATTGTAGCTACTGTAATGTAACTTTTCCATGGCTTATACCACCGATAGAATCGATAGTTTCATCAAAACAAGCAAAACAATGCATCAAAAACAGAACCTGTCTTAAACAGGACAGTCTGTAGCAATATGAACATCTACCATATTTGTGGTACTCCAAAAATTCTAAAACATTAGGAGAAAATAAAAAATTTGTATAGAAATACCGTGCAAAAAGTTCGAGGAACGTTTGACGTTCCAATAAAAAAATGAAATCACGCGCTACAGCCAAAGTTTCTGTTCCTGCACCACACATACCAACAAGCAATCAAATCATCCTAAAGGCAAATCTTGGCACATTATTTTTATAATACAATGGATTTGTACAAGGGGATAATTATTTTTTTGAGAATCTTCATGAAAAATTCTAAATTGTTTCCATGAGCATGAACACAAGTGTTCAAGGTCGACCCTCACTTCACCAATGCATCACCTTTCAATCTTTCTCTTTTTGTGAAGTTTTAAGTTCCCCTCTCTATATATATTTTCTCGTTGTAGTCGCCGTCTCTCGTGCTCTCCCCAGAGGAAGAGCTGCCGCTGCTGGAGGCGCCGCGACCGTCGCCAAGGGCAATCTCACCACTGGGGATGACGTCGACCCTCCAGCCGCTGTCGTCGTTGTCGCTCTTGGGGCAGCACCCCAGGCGCCGAACTTCCTCCCCCCCGCGCCATCATACCTGAAGTGGAGGGTGCACCTCCCATACAGGCCGTGCGCGCGGGTAAATAGCTGCCAGCTGCGGTTCAGGAACACATTGCCGACGGTGGTGACCTCGACCTCCACCCATGAGGCCTTGCTGTAGCAGCCAGCCACCTACATCCAGAGGCCACCGGGTCCCCCGACCGGCAACACACCCACGAAGAAGCCCAGACGCCTGCGGGCCTCTCCGCCCACACCACGAACTCCGGGGACGCATCGGCCGAGTGGGACCATGTGCGCGGTGGCCGGACGACCGGTACGCACCTCCCCTCTTCACTGTGGATGCCCCGGCCGTGGCAACTCCTGTCGCTGGAAGGTGCAACCCACGGCTGCCGGACGCGGCACCGGCCTTTGAGGGGGTGCTCCCACACCCTCGGGGAGCCACCGCCGGTGTCACAGCGTACTTGCGGGGACGGCCGCGCCCCATCTTGGGCGGCGGCAAGTCTGGTCCCTCCTTGGGGGACTTTCCCTTTTCCGCGGCAAAGAACCTCCTCACTGGCGCCATGGATGCTCTAGCAAGATGGCGGAACGAAGAAGAAGGAGAAGCAGGGGCGAGAAGATGAAGATGGGCTGGGGGCTCTGCCCCCTCTCCTATTTATAGCCGGAGGAAGGCTAACCGCCAGCCTCTCACATTATCGGTGTACTAGAGTAGGGGTACCCTAGTATCCCGTACTCGTGCACGGACAGTTGCAGCACCCCGCGGCAGGGTTTGCCTCGTCACCGCCAAGATCCTCCGTGGCTCCTTTGGAGCCATTCAAGAACAAAGTATTTGATTAAGAAGACAAGGCCCCGGCAAGAGGAGCTTGCCGGGAAGGCCACTCAAGGCACGCAGAAGACAAGGCCCCGGCAAGAGGAGCTTGCCGGGAAGGCTCGGAGCGCGACAAGCCTCCGGACGCGACAAGGATTCGGCCGCGGCAAGGCGCTTGCCGCGGCAAGCAACCTCTCTCCATCTCCGCTCCAGCTCATCCAGCAATGTGTCGCCATGGGACCATTCCATGCACGCGTGTCGAGAGGCTGTGCAGCCAGCGGAGAGCAGCGATAAGCGGCGCTGACAAGCTTGCCATCGTGGCGAGCGGTGGCGCACCTGACGGTCTCTGTTGCACTGTTTGGGGCGACAATCGACGGGCATTTATTGCTTTTGTCCCTTGCCGTCGAGTTAGGTATTTTGCCTTTGTACATCGCTCGAGTAGGTGTACCAACTCCTGTTTTTACATTTGTACCCTCGCCTATGTTGCCACCTATCGGAGACCCCTTGAGCATATAAAAGGAGGCCCGTGCGCAACGTAGAAGGGGTTCGAGGTTCGGTTCATTCAACTCACTAGAGACCAGATACACTCACGCTAGGTTTTGTAGCTCGCATCGCTCCCTAGCAAGAACACAATACATCAAACAAGCAGCAGTAGGAGTTTTATCTCTCCGGAGAGCTCCGAAGCTGGGTAAACTGCTCGTGTGCCTCGTCTCGATCTGCTCTCCGTACGATCTCCGCCCCCTCCGAACCACAAAGGCCCGGTCCGCCGCCCCATAGGTGTTCGCGGGTACGATCAGCCTCCCCGACATCTTTGGCGCGCCAGGTAGGGGGCGTCGAGGCCGTGTGAATCTGATCCGACGTTCACACGAGCAGCGTCCTCAACATCTTCCTCAACATGCCACCGAAGAAGAAGGCTTCGGCGGCAGCAGAGCCGTCCGCGTCGTACCCACCCTCACCGCAGCAAACGGGTGGTGGGGCAGACGCTGGCGGAGGAACGGGCGCCGACGAAGGTGTCCGAGACGTTGCCAAGTCCAAGGACAAGGCCCCGCAAACCTCGGCGTCCGCGCATCCCCCGCGCCCATCTCAGGAGACGCGGGACCAACAACGTCATGGCGTTCACAATGCCATACGTTTGTTGGATCGAGACCCTCAAGACCAGCATGCGTGCCAACATGCTGGCACGAGTGAGATACGGTCGCCGGACGGGTGCTGCTCCTTCTAACGTAGTTAGAAGTCCGGCATATCCCGCCTCGCACTGCTCGCCAATGCCACCCACTACTCCAGCGAAGCTTCTGGCGAGAGCTCAGCTGCTCCTCGACTACCCTCCAACGGCCAACAAGGTCGACGAGTGGAGGGCCACTATCCAGAGCCTCATCGGCTTTGCCAACGGCGACGCTCCGCGGCAACAAACGCCATCATTTCCGCGGCAAGACGACAAGGCACGAGCCGGTGGCGACGAGACTGTCGGAGGTGCAACCACCATGCACTCTCCGCCATGAAGGCCAAGATCGCCGACTCACCGGATCCACCTCGACAGCGACTCCACCGCGTCATCGGATCCGCGAGCTCACCGCGATCAGCGCCAAGTTCTTCATGAGCGACAACAAGAGGACGCTCGAACTCGCATTGGCGCCGGAGAGAAGCGCAACGTCAGTCCGACAAGCGCTGGGCCTTCTGTTGACGCGGCGCGCCAGAGGAGCCAGCGACTTGTCAGACGTGTAGGTTGCCCTGCGTTCACTCATGAGCTGCGGCAAGTCCAGTGGCCCAGCCAGAAAAACATCAAACCAGACGTGCCGGAGAAGTATGATGGCAGGACGCATCCGTCGGAGTTCCTCGGCATCTACACCATCGCGGTGCAGGCTGCGGGGGGACGGGACGACAAGATCCTCGCCAACTACTTCCCGCTCGTGCTCAAGCCCAACGTCAGATCTTGGCTCATGCACTTGCCGGATAGCTCCATATCCTCTTGGGCAGATCTGTGCCATTAGTTTGTTGGTGCCTTCACAGGTGGCCACAAACCTCATGGCCAAGAGAGTGACCTTCATTTGCTCGCCCAGAAGGAAGGAGAGTCCCTGCGCAAATTCATTCAGAGATTCAGCCGTGTGCACTACAACATCCCAGATGTCCACCCTGCCGTGGTGATCAGCGCGTTTCATCAGAATGTGCGGAACCGCAGGATGAGGAGGAGATGGCGATGTGCAAAGTCAAGGACGTCAGTGAGCTGTATGCCCTGGCCGACAAGTGTGCACGCTATTGAGGAAGGAGGAGACTCGGGAGAGAATGCGGAAGCAGGATCCGACAAGGAGGAGGCCGCCTGCAAAGAAGGGCCGGCGACGAGGCAACAGGAAGAAGAAAGGTAGAGAAGTGCTAGCTGTTGAGCAGTCCAAAGCAACGGAGGTGGCGACAAGAACGCCAAGGCTGGTGGCTCCGGCAAGGAGGTTGCCGACGCCAACCACCAGCCGGGTGGCGGCCGCCGACAAGGTGACGGCTCCGCAAGCAATCTTGCAAGATCCACCGCACCAAGGGCCACGACCTCCAGAGCTGCAAGAAGGTCGAGCAGCTTGTTGAACAGCAGAGGGCTCAAGACGAGCGGCGCGACAAAGAGAAGGCCTGGGAAGGTGCTTTGGGGAGCAAGCAAGAAACATCCGGCGGGGAGGACGCCGCTGGCAAGGCCAAGCAACGGCAAGGAGACAGACCTCGCGCCGCGACAAGGATGAAGATGATGACGGCAGCGAAGATATGGAAGACGACGGCCGATGAGCAGGAGTTTCAGAAAGCCACAGAGGTCCTCTGCGTTGACGGGGGTGCTTCCCTGCATACCTCCCGCCGCCAACTCAAGCAATGGATGCGGGAGGTCAATGCAGCGGAACCATCCGTAGAGTCACGCAAGCCTCTGAAGTGGTCCAGCACGCCTATCGTTTTTGATATTGAGGACCACCCTGATCGCATAACTGCGGTTGGGTGCTTGCCGATGTTGGTCTCACCAACCATCCGCAACCTCAAGGTCACCAAAATGCTAGTTGACGGTGGGGCCGGCTTGAATCTGATCTCTCCTCAGCGGTGCTCCGTAAGCTTCAAATCCACGACAATGAGCTCGAAGAGACCGCACCTTCCAAGGAATCAATCCGGGAAGGAGCAAGTCAAGGGGAAGATTACGTTGCCGGTAACATTTGGCAGCGAGCTGAACTTTAGGATCGAGAGGGTCACATTCGACGTTGCCGATTTCCCATTGCCTTACAATGGGATACTTGGCCGCCCAGCGCCGCCAAGTTCATGGCAGCCTCTCACTACGCCTACAACTTACTCAAGATGCCGGGCCCGATAAGCATCATCTCCGTCCATGGCGACAAGAAGGATGCCCTTATCTGTGCCGACAAGATCTACCGGGATGCAAAGAGCAGCGACAGATTGCCAAACACTTGCCGCTGAAGCTCCCGGGGAAGAAGACAAAGTCTAAGTCCGGCAAGAGCTCGACGCTTACTCCGGCAAGCGCACCTCTTCGAGTGCTGCGCTACTGCCGAGGACGCACCACCGAGCTCCACCGGCAAGTGCAAGAAGATGGTAGCCCGCCAAAGACCAAGAAGGTGCCCGCCAAGGAGGACGGCACCGGTAGTACCTTTACCATCGGTGCCTCTCTCGACCCTAAATAGGAAGGCGCTTCGTTGCTTTCCTCAAGGGCGAATGTTGACGTGTTTGCATGGCAACCGTCGACATCCCGGTGTTCCTGTGGAAGTGATTGAGCACTGCACGGCCGTTTGTCCTCATGCATGGCCCGTCAAGCAAAAAGTCGGGAAGCAAGCAAAGGAACGCCAAGAATTCATAGCGAAGAGATCAAGAACCGGAAGCAGCAGGCCTTGTCGAGGAGTGCTCCATCCTACGTGGTTGGCCAATCTCGTAGTCGTATGCGCAAAGCAAATGGAAGATGGAGACTTTGTATTGACTTCACGGATGTTAATAAAGCTTGTCCCAAAGATCCATTTCCCTTGCCGGCGCATTGACCAGATTGTTGACTCCACGGCTGGATGTGATTTGCTTTCGCTTTCTTGATGCATACTCAGGATACCATCAGATCTTCATGGCTGAAGAAGATGAGGAGAAGACCGCATTCATTACACCATGTGGCACATACTGTTTCATACGGATGCCTTTCGGTTTGAAGAATGCTGGTTCAACATTTGCAAGGGTAGTCCGTGACGCTTTTGAGCCGCAAATGCACAGAAATGTAGAAGCCTACATGGATGACATAGTGGTCAAAAGCAAGGACAAAGCAACTCGGCTCAAGATTTGGACGAGACCTTTGCAAATCTGCGCAAGATCAACCTCAAGCTCAACCCCGAGAAGTGCGTGTTTGGAGTCCCTTCCGCAAGCTTCTCGGGTTCTTCATGTCTCAACGAGGATTGAAGCTAATCCCGACAAGATCAAGGCCATTGAGCAGATTGAAGCACCAAAGCGCGTCAAGGATGTACGAAGACTTGCGGTTGCGTAGCTGCTCTCAAAGAGTTTATTTCTAGGTCTGTTGAGCGCTTCGCCATTTTCAAGATTTTGAAAAAGGCAGGTCCAATGAAATGGACTCCCGAAGCGGAGGCTGCGCTGCAGGACTTGAAGAGATACCTGGCCTCCACTCCAACACTTGTCGCACCTAAGCCACAAGAGAAGTTGCTGCTATATATAGCGGCAACCAATCAAGTGGTTAGTGCTGCGTTAGTAGCAGAGAGGGAGGCGGATGACGAGCCAGCAACCACGGCAAGCACATTCCAGCGACAAGCAGGGGGCTTCGCCAACAAGCTCTGGTCCCGACAAGGACGAATCCGCGCAGACGCATGACCAGATGCAGAAAAGGATGGTGCAGCGCCCAGTCTACTTTGTTAGTTCCCTCCTGAAGGGGGCTAGGTCAAGGTACTCTGGTGTGCAGAAATTGCTTTTCGGCCTCCTCATGGCCTCGAGAAAGCTGCGCCATTACTTCCAAGCACATGAGATCATAGTTGTCACTCGCTTTCCGCTGAAGAGGATACTGCAGAATCCAGAAGCAACGGGCAGGATTGTTGAGTGGGCATTGGAACTGTCAAGCTTTGGTCTCAAGTTTGAAAGCACATCAACTATCCAAAGCAGAGCGTTGGCAGAATTCATAGCAGAATGGACGCCAACGCCAGATGAAGAGATTCCGAGACGCAGTATTCCCGGCCAAGGAAGCAAGCAAAGAGTGGCTGATGTACTTTGATGGTGCCTTCTCGCTGCAAAGGCGCCCGGTGCGGCGTCGCTTATCGCACCCACCGGAGAGCACCTCAAGTACGTAGTCCAGATGCACTTTCCCAAGGAGCAAGCAACAAACAATAAGTGGGAAGGCCCTTATCGGGTGAAACGGGTCACTAGGCCTGGCGCTGTCCGCCTTGAGACCGAAGATAGCATCCCGGTGAGCAACTCCTGGAACATTGAGCATCTTCGTAAGTTTTACCCATAGGGCGCGGTTGCCGGAACCCGTTCCGCAACCACCTTTGTACAAGTCTTGCCGTTGTTGCATGTAATTCTTTGTACAAAGCCGGGCGCAGACCCCGTGCATCAGTAAAGCTCATGTGTTGCGCACAACTTGTCAAATTCATGCTTTCATCATTTTATTGCATGTTTTGGCTAACACTTTGTGCAGCAACCACACCCGGTAAGCAAAATCGAGCCGCTAGGCTCCATAACTTTATTTCCTCATCTTTCTCTTTCTCAAAGAAAGGAAGGCTCCCCGCGCACAAGTTAACCAGGGGAAGGAGAAGATAATACTATGGACCAGGCACCGCTCGAGGAAGTTTCACCTCATCGGGAAGCAAGAGAGAAAAGCTAAGTTGCCAAAGTTTGAGCAATCAGTTTTTAAATTTTTAAGTTATCTTCCTCGAACGATAGTACTTTGTATGGAAAACCTGTGCGCAGAGGAACCAACTCGCGGCTAGTCGCGCCCTTACTTTGTTTCGAGTCCGCTCAACAACTTAAGTGAGCTGCAGCTAGTCGTGACAAGGTTGCTTGTCGGAAGCGGCACCGCCGCAGGTCAGCCGACGTTCGCACTCAGCCATGCAAACGTGTCCGCACCAACAAGTCCCCCAAATGCGTAAGGCAGAAACGTACAAAGGAAGGAATCAAGTAGAGGAAATAACGTTGCGTTGATCGCCTAAGATAGAGTATATTACAAAATAACTTGTCGCTAATCTAGCAAAGTGTTCTAAACATGATCAGCAGCGACAAGGGAAAGATAAAATTGGCGACCTAGTCTACGCGGTCGCCATCAATCCGCTTGATCTTGTTCACCTTGTCCACAATGGGTGCGACAAGGGCTTTGAGCTCCTCCACGTTGGCATCTGGCGGCAAGGATCTGAGGACGCCGTTAAGGTTGAGGCCCGGATTGCGGAAGGACACCTTCATCAACACCTTCTCGAGGGCTCCTGCACAGATATGGCGTGATTCCTCGGCCAGCTGCTTTGGGACCTCTTCCCGGAGTCGCTGGAGACCCGTCACCACGCCTTTGAAGAATAAACTGAGTTTGGCGCTGGGTTGGAGATGCTCGACGGAGGAGTATGCAATGTCAGCCATCCCAGCTCCATCACTTCGTTGTGGATGTCGGCGGCGGTGTCCACGAGACCTTCACCAAAGGCTCCACGCTCTCCCTCAAGGTGCTGCTGGTGGAGGCAGCATTCGCTAGCAGCTCCTCCTTGGCCTTGATCGTCTCCAACAAACTCACCTCCCGCTCTCTGGCGCCTGCTCAACATCTGCGCTGTGGTGGTCGGCTTCAGCTCAAGATCCGCCTTTGGAATCCTTGGCAGCGCCGAGCTCCATGCCCCTATCAGCGAGACGACTCTGCAGCTCGCCAAGAGTGTAGGCGTCCTTCTCACGCTCATGCTTGAGCGCGGCAAGCTCTTCACCGCTCTTCTTGAGGCTGGCCTCCAGCTGTGCCACCTTCGCCTTCAACTCTTCCTTGGCGGCCTCGGCGGCTGCGGCAGCATCCTTCGCTTCCTTAAGCGCCCCGCCAAGTGACTCCTCGCGCACGGCAAGGTCTTCTTCGTGGCTGTCCAGGTTGACCTTCCGCTGCGCCCGGCTTCGCTTTCTGCGCGGAGAGCTTCTCGGCAGCCAGCTGCTCCTCCTGTTGCGGCCTTCTCAAGGATGAAGGCCGTGCGCTCTTACGCAAGTTGCCCCGCACTTCGCTACGCCACGGAGAGTTTCTTGGTTGGCGCTCCGGAGCTCTTCTGCGCTGCTTTCTCCATGTCCGCTTCGCCCTCGGGACAAGTGCTTCCGGGACTCCAACTTGGCTTGCCGGGCGCGGTAGAGCGACAACAGCTTCTTCAGTTGCTCCTCCTCAGAACTTCGCCGCTGCTTGGCGCGTCCACCAGCGTCCAGCCAGAGAGGCCAGTAGCTTCGCCGTCGAAGGTCTCTCCCTCGACCGGGCGCCTGGAGCTCGGTTCCTGTGGAGTTTGATAAAGACACCTCGCCGGCCTTGGTGGGGCGCTGGCTGGGGCTCCTCGGGCGCCGCCAGCAGCGGCGGGGGAGTCGGCTGTCGGTGTAGCGCCTGGCGCTCCTGCGGCCTCAGGGCCGTCAGTGCGATCGCCCGACCCCTCGCCAGCTTCTGCGTCGGCAGCCTCGGTGGCCTCCTCGCCAACAGGCTCGTCGGCGACGGCCTCTTCTTCCACACAAGGACCTCTTCTTCCTCGACGGGCGGCCTCGTCGGTGTTGCCTTGGCCTTCCTCCTCGCGGCGGCCTCGACCTCCATCGGCTCTGCGTCGACGAAGAAAGAGCGATCAAGCAAATGTTCAAAAGAGAAACAGAAGAAAACAAGCCCAAGGGAAATTTTCGTGTAAGGAAATTACCTGCAACGGGATCCGCAGCCATGGCCTCGACCACTGGAGGGTCACTGGCGCTATCCCTTGCCGGGGTAGCCTCCCTTGCCGGAGTGGCCTCCCTTGTCGGAGGGTGCTCCCTTGCCGGAGATTCCTCCCTTGGCGGCGTAGTGGCAGCAGACAGGATTTCGGGGGCGGCTTCCGAGCCCTCCTGATGAGGCTGCTCTGCTCCTACACAAGCAAACAATCAGGTATCAACGAAGAAGGGGCACCCCTGCACACCTAATAGTGAGGAGAAAACTGCACACTTACTTTGGGGGCTGTGCTGGGGGCTGCTCTGAGGAAGGGTTGCCGGGTCCGGCAAGGGGGTCTCGGACGCGTCCCCTGCTGCCAGGGAGAATCGTCCTCAACGACGACTGTCGGGATCTTGGCCCTCTTCAACGCTCTCTGGGCCAGCGTCCTGAAATGGAAAGAGTCCAGAACGAAGCCTATCAGATTCAAGATGAAGCAATAAAATTGAAGAAATACAAGCACAATCTCAAGAGCTTACTCTTCGCCTTCCTCCTCGGAGCTGAGCGCGGAGAAGTCAAACTCCGGCTCGCCTCCGGTGCGACGAGGCGGGAGTGGGCTCTCTTGGCCGCTGGAGGCGGGCGTCGGCGGTGGCCTGATAAGATCCCGCCGCAGTTGTCGCAGCAGTGTGAGGCACTCCCGCGGCAACATCGCTTGCCGCGGTAGAGCGCGTCACGCGGCGCTGCTGCTGTGGGCCAGTCTGCCGCCCCGACTCGTCTCCGGCCTTGCGGAGACGCCTCTTCGGCGGAACCGGGGGCTCCGCTGGCGGCAAGTCGCTGGGTGGTGGAGAAGAAGCGCCCTCGGCGGGTCCACTCGACCCGGCCTCGGGCTCGAGAAGCTCGTCCTCGCCGGCGATCTCCCTTCGCTCGGCAAGGCTTGCCGCCTTCGGCGTTCGCCTCCTCCACGGTATACCCGAAGGCTCCGGTAGCGGCTGCTGCCGCCTCCTCCACCCTGGTGGCAATACGCGCCATCTCCTCGTCGGTAGTGTCGCGAGTGAGCCTTTACGCTTTCGTCGGGCGGATCGGCACTTCTTCCAAGTCATCGAAGAACTGCTGCACGACTTGTCGGGGGGCTCCTGTCAGGTTGGAACGATCCCATGGGAATCGCACAACGGCATCATGGCGCGGATGCGGTCGAGTGCCGAGTTGTTGCACAATGGGACGACCCCCCTCGGCAACCTAAACCACTCGTGGTGATCGGGTCGTTCTTGAACAGCTCTAGCAGCATCGCATCCAACTCCAAGACGGTGAAATTCCAGTTCAGGCCCGGCGCAACCTCATAATGTCTGCCGCATTTTGGAACTCCCAAGCAGGCCTCCTCCTCTCCTGCAAGGGAGCGATGCGGCGGCGAAGGAAGTCTGCGCCAACTGCGCCTACGGTTAATCCGGCAAGCCTGAGGCGCAAAATCCGGGTCACAGCTATCTTCAACCTCGCATCCTCCGGCGCCAAGTTACTCCAATCTCTGCCGCGCACTATTGGGGTTTGGCGCACGCAGCGATGAAGGGCTGCGGGTTCTCCTCTATGACCCAACACCAATTGGCTCTCCACTCCTCCCACTTGTTGCGGAACTCTCCTTCCAGATAGGCTTATTTCTTGCCGATCCTGGAGACCCAAGCTATCCCTCGGGCAAGTGGCTCTCCTCTCTCGACGCGGGGCACGAAGAAGTGGCGGAAGAGTGCCACATTTGGGTGGACTCCGACAAAGTTTTCGCAAAGATGCGCGAAAACTGCCATGGTCAAGACGGCGTTGGGGGTGAAATCAAGGAGGCGGAGGCCATATGTGTTCATGATATCGCAGAAGAACTCGGAAAAGGGCGGGCAAAGCCCGCAATAGAAGAAAAGGGAAAAAAGGGGTGCCCAGTTGGGGCCAAATCAGAAGCGGAGGCGGGGAGTACCTTCGTGCGTGGATGCGCACGCGTCTCCGTCGACCAAAAGAGATAGAAGACATCCGGCAGCTCCCTTGCGCCAAGCTGGGGGGGGGGGAAGATGGCCCGCTCCTTGCGCAACTCCACGAGCCGCTGCGCCGGGCGACTTTGACGCCCTTCTCCTTGTCGGCTTTTGGAGCCATGGCGAGGGCGGCGGAGGAGGAGGCCGACGGCGTGAGCGCGCTTGTGGCGGCGGGGCGGGCGCTCTCTTCGCACCAGAGAAGAAGGGGGGAGCGGCGGTGGTTTTCTTGACAAGACAACAATGGCGGAGTGGACGGCCTGCCCCTGTTTTCTCCGCTTATAAAGAGGGGGAGGGGGCGGACGTTCCGCTTTTCCTAATAAAGAAACCCCCACGACCACGCCCACGATCTCTCGACGGGCGCCCACGACCGTGCGTGCCGTTAGTGGGGGTCGTGGTGGGTCCGGGCGAAGTTGCGACGTGGTCGAGGCCGTGTGTGACCGTGCACTTGTTTTGTGCCTGGCCCGACAATGCTCGGCACTGTACGACCCAGGCCGGGGCTCTGCCGGTGTACTAGAGTAGGGGTACCCTAGTATCCCGTACTCGATGCACGCAGACAGTTGTAGCACACCAGCGGCAGGGTTTGCCTAAATCACCGCCAAGATCCTCCGTGGTTCCTTTGGAGCCATTCAAGAACAAAGTATTTGATTAAGAAGACAAGGCCCGGCAAGAGGAGCTTGCCGGGAAGGCCACTCAAGGCATGCAGAAGACAAGGCCCCGCAAGAGGAGCTTGCCGGGAAGGCTCGAGCGACAAGCCTCCGGACGCGACAAGGATTCGTCAAGGCAAGGCGCTTGCCGCGCAAGCAACCTCTCCATCTCCGCTCCAGCTCATCCGGCAACGTGTCGCCATGGGACCATTCCATGCATGTGTCGAGAGGCATGCAGCCAGCGGAGACCAGCGATAAGCGGCGCCGACAAGCTTGCCATCGTGGCGGCGGTGGCGCACTGACGGTCTCTGTTGCCTGTTTTTGGCGACACCGACGGGCATTTATTGCTTTTGTCCCTTGCTGTCGAGTTAGGTATTTTGCATCGTATAATCGCTCGGTAGGTGTACCAACTCCTGTTTTACATTTGTACCTCGCCTATGTTGCCACACAGCCGGAGACCCCTTGAGCATATAAAAGGAGGCCCGTGCGCAACGTAGAAGGGGTTCGAGGTTCGGTTCATTTGACTCACTAGAGACCAGATACGCTCACGCTAGGTTTTGTAGCTCGCATCGCTCCCTAGCAAGAACACAATACATCAAACAAGCAGAAGTAGGAGTTTTATCTCTCCGGAGAGCTTCGTAGCTGGGTAAACTGCTCGTGTGCCTCGTCTTGATCCGCTCTTCGTGCGATCTCCGCCCCCCTCCGAACCACAAAGGGGCCCGGTCCGCCGGCCCCATAGGTGTTCGCGGGTACGATCAGCCTCCCCGACACACGTCCCATGCAATGATGGCCTTTCTGCATGCAACAGGCAGTTGTCAAGTCGGGCAGTTACCGTGGCGTCGTGGGGAAGTGGAGACGCCCACGTCCCATCAAGCTCCACACATCGACTTGGTCCGCAGGAGATTGGGGCCCGCGGCGCTCCGCCCTTGCCCTTTGGCTTCGCCACGAAGCCAAGTCCGAGCGCGCCTTGGGCCCGGGGGTTACTGTCGGCATTCTGGGAACCAGGGTACCTAGACTTGCCTGCCTATAGCCCACAGCATGGCTTCATTGACGGCCTGGTATGGCCCATCTACAACACCAACAAGTCAAGACCCTCGCGAGGGGCCAAACCTCGCGAGGCGGATGACGCGAAGACCTCCGGAGGAAGCGCCCCCCCAGGCTGCCTCCTGAGGAGCGGAGATTTCTAATAATGTGCTCAACCTCAAGAGGTTTTGGTGTCGCAAGCCATGACGACCAAGGCCAGGCGGGCACCACCAGGCGTAGAGGAGCAGGTTTCCTCTTTGGTGCTAAGGAGGCAAGCGCATGTGCGGAGTCCCGAGGAATCAGCCAAAGGTTTCCGTTCCTGTGCAACAAGACCAAGACCGCCAGGACAGCGGGACGGATGTCATCGCCGAGCCCACTGCTGCATCATGACCAGGAGCTTTGCAGGAGAAGACCACCTTTTGTCAGGATAAGATGTACTACTTGTCCCCGTTCAAATTGGCTATTGTGGGATCCCTTCCCGCCTACATTTTGGGGAAGAGGACCAAGGCCACTATAAGTATAGGCTAGCCACCACCAAAGAGGGGGGATCCGATCCATCCTCACCTCAACGACACCAGAGAAGACCTCGCGAGGTTGTTCTTCCCTTGTACTAGTTCATCCTCAGCGCCTCGTGAGGCAAATCCACCACAAAGCAGGAGTATGGTTTTACACCGCAAGGTGGCCCGAACCTGGGTAAACTGCCGTGTCCATCTTCTTCCTTGTTCATCGAGCTGGGCGGTGGGGGCGACGAACTGGTTGGTTGAAGGGGCTGAGTTCTCCGCACACACCCCAGAGTTTGAACCTTTTCTTGGGCTGTGAAGCCCTGAATCTGACAGATACCATGTTAAGTTTCATGCACTACCCAACGCAACCTAAAGTCCATACTGATGGAAAGGCTAGACAATCCACATATACACTTCAACACCCCCTCTCACGTGTGACATTTCCATTTATTAGAATTGCACAAATTCTTATACTGACTTTTCTCTATATCTTTTATGAATTTCATCAATTTATTAGTGACATAGCAAATAATGATTGTTGGATAGAGACTTCGAGCTTCAAGAATATGATTTGAGAGCTTTTCACTACTTATAAGATGCAAAATTCCTTAGCTTGGAGAAAAAAATAGAATATATGGCATGTCCAACGCTGGCTCCTGATCACTTTGAGAAACCATCTTCCACAAAATTGACCCCCTCACTGGATTACGCTCAACTTTATTAGGTAAGTTTCTTTTCTGAAAGCATTGACAGGAGAGCACCTCCAATTGAGCTAGTTTCTATGACCTTTGAGTCAATCTCAGCGACAATAGATTCTAAAGCACGTTTGCCTGAACCCCAGTCCGCCTTTTATTTGGCAAACTTCTTTTGCTCTGCTTGTTGAATTTTATCGGCTTCATTTTGCTTCCTTTTTTTCCTTTGGCTATCGTTTTCTCTCTTCAATAAGTTTGTCTTTCTCTTCTTTATTTAGTCTCTTACATCCCTTTCTTTCGTTGATCGGTCATGCACTCTCCTCCATGTTTTGGTCATCCTTGGCAACCAAAAGTCCGAACTGATGAAAAGGGATAGCCAATCCACATATACACTTCAACAAGAAGCACCTCTTATTGGTCAGGTACTTTGCAATTAGCACCAAAGACAAAGAGATGATGATACTTGTGGTAATATGAGTATAAAAAAATAGCATTTCCTTGTTTGCTGCACATACGACATGGAAGGAAAATTAGAGATAAATTCATCCCAAGGCACAACCTAAATGCTTCTATGCTGGACAAAGAAGCCACTAGTTAATTTAATCACTCAAGAGGAGTCATGAGTTCAAGAAAAACAATATTACCTATAACCAGTAAACCACAAAGATAGCCTAATAATGGGCATATAAACTAGCAACTGTTCACATTGTGAAGGAGGAACAATATATGTACGTTCACATAACATCTTCTGCTATAATACTTTTAGCGGAAAGAGTTTAATAATTTCTGTTCAGATACTCCACTAGGACCTGGCATATGAAATATATCTCAGGTAAAGGATTCTTCTCTAAGCTTGACTGGTTCACGCTTATTTAAGCTTGATCGATTCACACCAAACAAATATGACTCATCTAAAAACATATATTATTATACAGTAATAGCAAGACAAAAACATGTAGTCTTCAAAGCAAGAAGCAAAAACCTCTACTGTTTGTGTCATTTGTTTCTTAGAGGATGCCCTTCCATCATTGAGTGCCGCTTCCTTACAAATGCTGCATTTGCGTGCGACTTCCTTTCTAGATACAAAAGGTAAAAAAGTTGCTATTGTTGTTTTTACAATTGTAGTGTCATAAAAGCCGAATGAGGAAGATCAAAGAGCTAATACAATTGTTTTAGTAAACCAAAACTATCATGATTTTAGTTTCAATGGCATTACTTGACAAATAGATAGTGAACTCTCAGAAATTAGTGAAGTGGCACATATTGCAAGTGTAAAGAATTTCGTCTTGTGCCTACAAGCACTTCACATGCATGTACTTTAATTGGTAGATGAGAATAGTTTGTTCTCATGTACAATATCCGACAAGAGGATGAAATTTCACAATACATAACTGCTCGAAAATCTAGTATAAGCAAGCTATAGCAAGCTTGTCCAATGAATAATTTTCTGTGCATGGATATGGAGAGATATCCCTATTATTGCTCTCAAGTTAAAAGCAAGCATATCCCAGATGAGAATGAACTAGCCGTCCAGTCAAAGTTTTAAAGTAAGCAAACATTATGTTTTTTGTTATGGCTAATCAACACTGAATAAAGGTCTCCAAATTAACTAAATTTGGTAAATGAAAGTATAAATAATTCAATAGATAGTATACTAAGATTCTGCACTATAGTTTGTAGTACAAACATTGAACAAAAATGATTTACTAAATAAATGTAATAGAGTTAACTAAGAAAATTGGTAGCAATCTCACAGGCCAACATACAGAGAGATATCCCTTTTGTTGCTCCCAAGTTGTGCAAGCATAAGTGCATAACCCAGATGAGCACAAACTAGTTGTCAAGTACAAATTTTGAAGTAAGCACACATTGTGTTTTTTTTGTTATGGATAATCAACACTGGATAAAGGTCTCTCAAAATTAACTAAATTTGATACAGAGAAGTGTGTGTACATACTTGTGGGTTTGCTACTGTACTACTCAATCATACTTCTCTAAATATAGCCTCCCAAAAATAGTTGTAAGCTTCCAAGCTACTACCACTCACGATAAAAATATGTTATCGAAACTAAATGTGCATACGCTTAGAATTTTCGAAATGTTGTCATTCATATCATTTCTAAAGACGCAAATTATACAACATCCAACAACGATACAATATACTACTATGCTCCAAGCACAGTTTTAAAACAAGAGTACTTCTAAGGATAAGGACCAAAATATGTTGTAGATCACCGTGGGCGTTTGGGTATTTCAGTTATGTCGGTTCGGGTAGTTTTGTTTGTGGGTAATTCAGGTACTCAAAAAGAGGAATCAAATTTTTTTTGCCAAATAAATAACCGAACCCAAATTACCTAAAATTTTGGTTCGGGTAATTCGGGTACCCAAAAGACCCAAAATATTCAGAGTACACATCAGCTTTTGGTATGAACAATTCAGGTAGTATGGGTATTTTAGTTAGGATGGGTAACATGGCCGTGTAATAATAGCATGAATAGTTTGGGTAGTATGAATAATTCAGGTAGTACGGGTATTTATGGTTTTCCAGAATGAAACCCGAACCCTAACCCGAAAACCGAGTTGTCAGGAAATGAGAACCGAACCCTAACCTTATACCCGATCTACCCGACAATTCGGGTAATTCAGTTCAATTCGGGTTTGGGTAGTGGGTTAGGGCATGATGACCCACAAGTATAGAGGATCTATCGTAGTCCTTTCGATAAGTAAGAGTGTCGAACCCAACGAGGAGCAGCAGGAAATGATAAGCAGTTTTCAGCAAGGTATTCTCGGCAAGTACTGAAATAAGTGGTAATAGATAGTTTTGTGATAAGATAATTCGTAACGAGCAACAAGTAACAAAAGTAAATAAAGTGCAATAAGGTGGTCCAATCCTTTTTGTAGCAAAGGACAAGCCTGGACAAACTCTTATAATAGGAAAAGCGCTCCCGAGGACACATGGGAATATCGTCAAGCTAGTTTTCATCACGTTCATATGATTCGCGTTCGGTACTTTGATAATTTGATATGTGGGTGGACCAGTGCTTGGTTGCTGTTCTTACTTGAACAAACATCCCACTTATGATTAACCTCTATTGCAAGCATCCACAACTACAAAAAAAGTATTAAGGTAAACTTAACCATAGCATGAAACATATGGATCCAAATCAGCCCCTTACGAAGCAACGCATAAACTAGGGTTTAAGCTTCTGTCACTCTAGCAAACCCTCATCTACTTATTACTTCCGAATGAATTCCTCTAGGCCCAAATAATGGTGAAGTGCTATGTAGTCGACGTTCACATAACACCACTAGAGGCTAGACAACATACATCTCATCAAAATATCGAACAAATACCAAATTCACATGACTACTAATAGCAAGACTTCTCCCATGTCCTCAGGAACAAACGTAACTACTCACAAAGCATATTCATGTTCATAATAAGAGGAGTATTAATATGCATAAAGGATCTGGACATATGATCTTCCACCAAATAAACCAACTAGCATCAACTACAAGGAGTAATCAACACTACTAGCAACCTACTAGTACCAATCCCGGACTTGGAGACAAGAATTGGATACAAGAGATGAACTAGGGTTTTGAGAGGAGATGGTGCTGGTGAAGATGTTGATGGAGATTGCCCTCTCCCAATGAGAGGAGCGTTGGTGATGATGATGGCGATGATTTCCCCCTCCCGGAGGGAAGTGTCCCCGGCAGAATAGCTCTGCCGGAGCCCTAGATTTGTTCCGCCAAGGTTCCGCCTCGTGGCGGCGGAGTTTCGTCCCGAAAGGTTGCTTATGATTTTTTCCTCGACGAAAGACCTCATATAGCAGAAGATGGGCATCGGAGGGCCACCAGGGGGCCCACGAGGTAGGGGGGCGCGCCCAGGGGGTAGGGCGCGCCCCCACCCTCGTGGCTGTGGGGCCCTCCGTGAACTTCTTCCGCTGGATATTTTTTTTATTTCCCAAAATGACTTTCGTGGAGTTTCAGGACATTTGGAGGTGTGCAGAATAGGTCTCTAATATTTGCTTCTTTTCCAGCCCAGAATTCCAGCTGCCGGCATTCTCCCTCCTTATGTAAACCTTGTAAAATAAGAGAGAATAGGCATACGTATTGTGACATAACGTGTAATAACAGCCCATAATGCAATAAATATCGATATAAAAGCATGATGCAAAATGGACGTATCAACTCCCCCAAGCTTAGACCTCGCTTGTCCTCAAGCGAAAGCCGATAACGATAAATATGTCCCCATGTTTAGTGGTAGAGGCGTCGATAAAAACAAAATACGGACATGAAGGCATCATGATTATTCTCATAACAACAACATATATAGGTAATGACATATGATTTCTTATGTTCAAGTAATAATCCATTCACAATGCGGAGTACGAATCATAAACTTTATTGAAAACAAACAAACTATAATCTCAGTCATTGAAGCAATAGCAATTTATCATAACATCAGAAAGAGTCTATGTCAGAGCTTAATAGCAAGTCCACATACTCAACTATCATTTAGTCTTTCATAATTCCTAACACTCACGCGATACTTGTGGTTATGGAGTTTTAATAGGGCACAGAGAAAGATAGGGGCTTATAGTTTCGCCTCCCAAGGGTAATGTCAAGAATAATAACTCATGCCCCCTACATCTAATTTGATATATCAATCAGGATCTTTCCAACACATTGTGCTTGCCAAAGGATAAAATGAAAAAAGGAAAGGTGAAGATCACCATGACTCTTGCATAAGGTAGAAGATAATGATGAAAGATAGGCCCTTCGCAGAGGGAAGCAGAGGTTGCCATGCGCTTTTATGGTTGGATGCACAAAATCTTAATGCAAAAGAACGTCACTTTATATTGCCCCTTGTGATATGAACCTTTATGATGTAGTCCGTCGCTTTTATTTCTTCCATATCACAAGATCGTATAAAGCTTATGTCCCCACACCAATCAATCATACATATTTAGAGAGCAATTTTTATTGCTTTGCACCGATGACAACTTACTTGAAGGATCTTACACAATCCATAGGTAGATATGGTGGACTCTCATGGCAAAACTGGTTTAAGGGTTTTTGGAAGCACAAGTAGTATCTCTACTTGGTGCTGAGAATTTGGCTAGCACGAGGGGGAAAGGCAAGCTCAACATGTTGGATGATCCATGACAATATACTTTATCTCAGATATAAGAAAACATAACCCGTTACGTTGTCTTCCTTGTCAAATGTCAACTCTTTAGCATGTCATATTTTAATGAGTGCTCACAATCATAAGAGATGTCAATAATAGTATATTTATATGTGAAACCTCTCTTTCCTTATTACTTCGTATTAATTGCAACGATGACCAAAGCTATGTTTGCCAACTCCCAACAACTTTTAATCATCATACTCTTTCTATGTGAAGTCATTACTCTCAACAATATCAATATGAACTCTTTGTTTCTTTTTTTTCTTTTATTCACTCAAGATCATGGCAAAATAATCAAGCCCTTGACTCAACACTAATCTTTATTATATAGCTCACAAACTCGATTACATAGAGAGATCATAAAGCAAAAATCAAAAATAGATCATGCTATAAAGTTTATTCTACTAGATCAAGATACTACTAATAGGATCGAACTAAGAAAAACGGTAAAGATAGGAGATGTGATTGTGATACAATACCGGGGCACCTCCCCCAAGCTTGGCAGTTGCCAAGGGGAGTGCCCATACCCATGTGATTATATCTCCTTCTTTGTCGGTGAAGATGGTGGAGGTGATGGGTAGTCGCACATCGAGCGTAAGAGGTCCTCCAACTTGCAAATAATGCCCTTGAGTGCAACGATATGCTCCTTCAACAAAATATTTTCACTTGTGAGATACTTGTTTTGAATACGAGCTAACTCAATCATCTTGAAAGCTTCGATTTCAGGTGGGGTGAGAAAGTTGTGATCAAGTTGAAAGGTGTCTTCTGCTGCCGGAGCTTGGTCCTCCGTGGCCTTCTTGATCCCTTCATCCTTGTTGATCTCCATGGGTTCTTCCCTCTTCAGCTCAATCTTCATTAGCCAAGAATCTTTGTCACCATTGTTGGAGGAGGGGGACGACACGATGCTCTAGATCTGTCAGAAAAATATCTCGAAACAAGAACAGAGGATATTTGCGTGATACGGGAGTCAAAACCTTCGGGAGAATATATAATGAATTTTTACCGACCAAAATACGTATCGTGCAAGAAAACGGAGTCCGGAAGGCACACGAGGTGCCCACGAGGTAGGGGCGCGCCCAGGGGGTAGGGCGCACCCTCCACCCTCATGGGGCCCTCGTGTCCTTCCCGGACTGCTACTTATTTTTCTATTTTTCTAAATATTCCAAAACAAGGAAATATTGCCTTAAAAACTGTTTTGGAGTCGGTTTACTTACCGCACCACATACCTATTCCTTTTCGGAGTCTGAAACGTTCCGGAAAGTGTCCCTTGTGTATTCCTCCAGGGTTACGATTTCAATAACATTGGTTTCAACATTTATAGGATTACCTGAGATATAGTGTTTGATTCTTTGACCATTTACCACCTTCGGATTTGTGCCTTCGAAGTTGTTGATATTTATGGCACCGCAACGATAGACCTCCTCGATAACGTAGGGTCCTTCCCATTTGGAGAGAAGCATTCCTGCAAAAAATCTTAAATGAGAGTTGTATAGCAATACATAATCACCTACATTAAACTCACGCTTTTGCATCCTTTTGTCATGCCATCTTTTAACTTTTTCTTTAAACAACTTGGCATTTTCATAAGCTTGGGTTCTCCATTCATCAAGTGAGCTAATATCAAATAACCTCTTCTCACCGGCAAGTTTCAAATCATAGTTGAGCTCTTTAATAGCCCAATAAGCCTTATGCTCTAGTTCGAGAGGTAGGTGACATGCTTTTCCATAAACCATTTTATACGGAGACATACCCATAGGATTTTTATATGCAGTTCTATAGGCCCATAATGCATCATCAAGTTTCTTGGACCAATTCTTTCTAGACCTATTGACAGTCTTTTGCAAAATTAATTTGAGCTCTCTATTACTCAATTCTACTTGACCACTAGACTGTGGGTGATAAGGGATGCAATTCTATGATTAACATCATATTTAGCAAGCATTTTACGGAAAGCACCATGAATAAAATGTGAACCACCATCAGTCATTAAATATCTAGGAACTCCAAACCTCGGAAAAATAAATTCTTTAAGCATTTTAATAGAAGTGTTATGATCAGCACTACTAGTCGGAATAGCTTCTACCCACTTAGTAACATAATCAACAACAACTAAAATATGTGTATATTCATTAGAGGCAGGAAAAGGTCCCATATAATCAAAGCCCCAAACGTCAAATGGTTCAATAACAAGTGAATAGTTCATAGGAAATTCTTGACGTCTACTAATATTACCGATTCTTTGACATTCATCACAAGACAAGACAAACTTACGGGCATCCTTGAAGAGAGTAGGCCAATAAAAACCGGATTGCAATACCTTATGCGCAGTTCTATCTCCAGTGTGGTGTCCTCCATAAGCTTCGGAGTGACACTTGCGTAGGATCTGCTCCTGTTCATGCTCAGGTACACAATGTCTAATAACACCATCTACTCCTTCTTTATAAAGATGTGGGTCATCCCAAAAGTAATGTCTCAAATCATAAAAAAACTTTTTCTTTTGCTGGTATGTGAAACTAGGTGGTATAAATTTAGGAACAATGTGATTAGCATAATCAGCATACCATGGAGTACTACGATAAGTACTTATGACATTTAATTGTTCATCTGGAAATCTATCATCAATAGGTAGTGGGGTCATCAAGAACATTTTCTAACCTAGACAAGTTGTCTGCAACGGGGTTCTCAGCTCCCTTTCTATCAACAATATGCAAATCAAATTCTTGTAGCAAGAGAACCAATCTAATAAGTCTAGGTTTAGCATCTTTCTTTTCCATCAGATACTTAATAGTAGCATGATCAGTGTGAATAGTTACTTCAGAATCAACAATATAAGGTCTGAACTTATCACAAGCAAATACAACTGCTAGGAATTCTTTTTCAGTAGTAACATAATTTGTTTGAGCATTGTCTAAAGTCTTACTAGCATAATGGATAACATTTAATTTCTTATCAACTCTTTGCCCTAGAACAGCACCTACAACATAGTCACTTGCATCACACATAATTTCAAAGGGTAAATTCCAATCCGGTGGCTGAACTATAGGTGCAGAGATCAATGCTTTCTTAAGTATTTCAAATGCTTCTACACAATCATCATCAAAGATAAATGGTATATCTTTTTGTAATAAATTAGTCAGAGGCCGAGAAATTTTTGAGAAGTCCTTAATGAACCTCCTATAAAATCCGGCGTGACCAAGGAAACTTCTTATACCTTTGATGTCCTTGTGACATGGCATCTTTTCCATAGCATCAACCTTGGCTTTATCAACTTCAATACCTCTTTCAGAAACTTTATGCCCCAAGACAATACCTTCATTAACCATAAAGTGTCACTTTTCCCAATTCAAGACAAGATTAGTTTCTTCACATCTCTACAAAACTCGATCAAGATTGCTCAAGCAATCATCAAAAGAGGATCCATAGATGGAAAAGTCGTCCATGAAAACATCACAAATCTTTTCACAAAAGTCAGAGAATATAGCCATCATGCATCTTTGAAAGGTAGCAGTTGCATTACATAAACCAAAAGGCATACGTCTATTAGCAAAAGTACCAAAAGGGCATGTAAAAGTAGTCTTTGATTGATCCTTAGCCGACACAGGTATTTGAGAGAAACCAGAATAACCATCTAGAAAGCAATAATGTGTATGTTTGCATAATGTTTCTAGCATTTGATCAATAAAAGGTAAAGGGTAATGATCTTTCTTAGTAGCTTTATTTAATTTGCGGAAATCAATTACCATCCTATAACATGTAATAATTCTTTGCGGAATCAATTCATCTTTATCATTAGGAACAACAGTAACACCTCCCTTCTTAGGGACACAATGAATATGACTTACCCACTGACTATCAGCAACGGGATAAATTATACCTGCCTCCAAAAGCTTTAGTATTTCTTTTCTTACCACTTCTTTCATCTTAGGATTCAACTTTCGTTGATGATCACGATCCGGTTTGGCATCTTCTTCCAAATTTATTTTGTGTTGACATAGAGTGGGACTAATGCCCTTAAGATCATCAAGAGTATATACAATAGCAGCACGGTGCTTCTTCAGAGTTTTCAATAATGTCTCTTCTTCATGCTCTGAAAGGTTAGCACTAATAATAACAGGATATATTTTCTTTTCATCAAGATAAGCATATTTAAGATTATCAGGCAACGGTTTAAGCACAAACACGGGATCACCCTTGGGTGGAGGAGGATCCTCTAGGATTTCAACAGGCAAATTATGTTTTAGAATAGGTTCCTGTTTAAAGAATACTTCATGTATTTCCCTTCTTTCATTCATAAACATATCATTTTCATGGTCTAGCAAATAATGTTCTAGAGGATCACTAGGAGGTACGACAATAGAAGCAAGACCAATAATTTCATCCTTACTAGGCAATTCTTCTTCACGGTGTTGTTTACTAGATTTAGAGAAATTAAACTCGTGAATCATATCATCCAAGCCAACAGTAACAACATTCTTTTTGCAATTTATCTTAGCATTGACAGTATTCAAGAAGGGTCTACCAAATATAATGGGACAACAGCTATCTTGTGGGGAACTAAGAACAAGAAAATCAGCAGGATATTTAGTTTTCCCACACAAGACTTCAACATCTCTAACAATTCCCATAGCTGATATAGTATCTCTATTGGCAAGTTTAATTGTAACATCAATACCTTCTATCTCAGCAGGTGCAATTTCATGCTTAATTTCTTCATACAGAGTAAAAGGTATAACACTAGCACTAGCACCCATATCACATAAGCCATGATAACAATGATCTCCTATTTTAATAGAAATAACAGGCATGCCTACCACAGGTCTATGTTTATCTTTAGCGTCAGGTTTAGCAATTCTAGCAGTTTCACCACAGAATTGAATAACATGCCCATCAATATTATCAGCCAAGAGATGTTTAACAATAGCAACATTAGGTTCTACTTTAACTTTCTCAGGAGGTGTATAAGTTCTAATATTACTTTTACGAACAACAGTTGAAGCTTTAGCATGATCCTTTATTCTAACAGGGAAGGGTGGTTTCTCAATATAAGAAGTAGGAACAATAGGATCATTATAAGTGACAGTCTTTTCTTCAACTTTAATAGGTGCAGCTACTTTTACTTCTATGGGAGGGTGATATTTAAACCACTTCTCCTTAGGGAGATCAACATAAGTAGCAAAATATTCTCAGAAAGAAGCTACTATTTCGGAGTCAAGTCCATATTTAGTGCTAAACTTATGGAAAATATCGGTATCCATAAAAGATTTAACACAATCAAACTTAGGTGTCATACCTGACTCCTTACCTTTGTCGAGATCCCAATCTTCAGAGGTGCGTTTAATTCTATCCAATAAATCCCATTTAAATTCAATAGTCTTCATCATAAAAGAGCCAGCACTAGAAGTATCGAGCATGGTGCGATTGTTTTCAGAAAGCCGAGCATAAAGATTTTGAATAATTGTTTCTCTTGGGAGCTCATGATTGGGGCATGAATACAACATTGATTTAAGCATCCCCCAAGCTTGGGCGATGCTTTCTCCTTCGCGAGGCCAAAAATTATATATATAATTGCGATCACGATGAACAAGATGCATAGGATAATACTTTTGATGAAAGTCCAATTTCAATATTCTATAGTTCCATGATCTCGTATCATCACATAGCCTATACCATGTCAATGCATCTCCCTTCAAAGATAAAGGGAAGACCTTCTTATTAACGACATCATTAGGTATACCTGCAAGCTTAAATAGTCCACAAACTTCATCCACATATATTAGGTGCTCATCAGGATGCTTTGTTCCATCTCCTACAAAAGGGTTAGCTAACAGTTTTTCCATCATACCCAAAGGAAATTCAAAGGGAACATTTTCATATTCATTTTCAGTAGGTTCAGGAGGTTGAGGAGCAACTCTTTGCTCTACTGGTCGGGGTGAAGATACCCCGAACAAGCCCCTCAGAGGATTACTTTCCATAGTAATAAGTGACAGTAAATTTCAGCACACTATATAAATTTTTCCTTACCAAATTCAACCTACCAAAGGCGCTTCACGCCCCGGCAACGGCACCAGAAAAGAGTCTTGATGACCCACAAGTATAGGGGATCTATCGTAGTCCTTTCGATAAGTAAGAGTGTCGAACCCAACGAGAAGCAGAAGGAAATGATAAGCGGTTTTCAGCAAGGTATTCTCTGCAAGTACTGAAATAAGTGGTAACAGATAGTTTTGTGATAAGATAATTTGTAACGAGCAACAGGTAACAAAAGTAAATAAAGTGCAGCAAGGTGGCCCAATCCTTTTTGTAGCAAACGACAAGCCTGGACAAACTCTTATAATAGGAAAAGCGCCCACGAGGACACATGGGAATATCGTCAAGCTAGTTTTCATCACGTTCATATGATTCGCGTTCGGTACTTTGATAATTTGATATGTGGGTGGACCAGTGCTTGGGTGCTGTTATTACTTGAACAAACATCCCACTTATGATTAACCTCTATTGCAAGCATCCACAACTACAACAAAAGTATTAAGGTAAACCTAAGCATAGCATGAAACATATGGATCCAAATCAGCCCCTTACGAAGCAATGCATAAACTAGGGTTTAAGCTTCTGTCACTCTAGCAACCCATCATCTACTTATTACTTCCCAATGCCTTCCTCTAGGCCCAAATAATGGTGAAGTGTTATGTAGTCGACGTTCACATAACACCACTAGAGGCTAGATAACATACATCTCATCAAAATATCGAACGAATACCAAATTCACATGACTACTAATAGCAAGACTTCTCCCATGTCCTCAGGAACAAACGTAACTACTCACAAAGCATATTCATGTTCATAATAAGAGGAGTATTAATATGCATTAAGGATTTGAACATATGATCTTCCACCAAATAAACCAACTAGCATCAACTACAAGGAGTAATCAACACTACTAGCAACCTACTAGTACCAATCCCGGACTTGGAGACAAGAATTGGATACAAGAGATGAACTAGGGTTTTGAGAGGAGATGGTGCTGGTGAAGATGTTGATGGAGATTGCCCTCTCCCGATGAGAGGAGCGTTGGTGATGATGATGGCGATGATTTCCCTCCCGAGGGAAGTGTCCCCGCAGAACAGCTCTGCCGGAGCCCTAGATTGGTTCCGCCAAGGTTCCGCCTGGTGGCGGGCGGAGTTTCATTCCCGAAGGTTGCTTATGATTTTTCCTCGACGAAAGACCTCATATAGCAGAAGATGGGCATCAGAGGGCCACCAAGGGGCCCACGAGGTAGGGGCGCGCCCGGGGTAGGCGCCCCACCTCGTGGCCAGTGTGGGCCCCTCCGTGAACTTCTTTCGCTGGATATTTGTTATTATTTCCCAAAATGACTTTCGTGGAGTTTCGGGACTTTTGGAGTTGTGCGAATAGGTCTCTAATATTTGCTCCTTTTCCAAATTGAGAATTCCTGCCAAAGATTCTCCTCCTTATGTAAACCTTGTAAAATAAGAGAGAATAGGCATAAGTATTATGACATAACGTGTAATAACAGCCCATAATGCAGTAAATATCGATGTAAAAGCATGATGCAAAATGGACGTATCAGGGCACCCAAACGCCCAGGGTGGGCTGTAGATGGTGTGGATAGTTGAACAAAATATTTTCTAAATGAAATGCTACATAATTAACTATGAAAACTGGTAGCAACCTCATAGGCAAGCGTACGTGAAGGCCGTAGTTTTATTCACATTCTTTCCCAGATGGCGGGTCTACGAAGGACCTAGCACCTGTGTGCTCAGATCTATCCACTAGAATCTGGACCATTCCTGAATCTGATGGCCCGAACATATTTTTCTATTTTATGCACTTGGGGCTCCTTTTCTATTGAAGCCGCTCCCAGAATGTATCGAGGAGAAGGAAATATAACGAGCGAACTGATACACTGCCCCAAGGTCACTTGGCGGTGTCATATCAGGTAATTATGTCCGACTCCGCCTCCTTCGATTTCTGAAGTGGTGTTCGACCAGCTTCTTATTTTTGCACTCCAAGGGTACGTAGTTTGTTGCGCGAAGCTAGCTTCTTGGAGCTGCCACCTTCGGGACGGCTCCACGCGCTGTCGAAGAAGCTGGGAGAAGGAGAGGATCTGAATGGGGCTTTAAGCGCCTAAAGCGCCCCCTTGCTTCAAGTTGATGGTTGACCACTTCTTAAAAATGAAATAATAATAATAATAATAATAATTTGTTGGTTGACCGGTCAGCCATTCACCATTTCACTTTCCAGAAAAACATAGATTTTAAAAAGTATGCACATTTGTAAAAATGTTTGCCGGTTTGAAAAAAGTTCAAGAATTTTTAAAAGTCCATGCATTAAAAAAATGCTCGATTTTGGAAAAGTTCATGCATTTGAAAGAAGTTCACAATTTTTGAAAAAGTTGGTGAATTTGAAAAAACTTGATGTATTTGAAATAAAAACTTCATGGTTTTTAAAAAAAATCACGATTTGAAAAAAGTTTAGGGATTTTAAAAACGTTCATGGATTGGAAAAAATATCATGGATTCAAAAAATTTCATAGATTTCAAAAAAGTTCATGGATGTGAAAAAAGTTGATCAATTTGGAAAAAACCCGTGGGTTAGTTTTTTCATGAATTCCAAAAAAGTTTGTGCATTTCATAGATTCAGAATAAAAAGTTTTTGGATTTGAAAATGTTCATAGTTTGAAAAAGGGTTCACGGATTTTTTAAAGTTTGTGTACTTGAAAAACAACCGTGAACTTAAAAATGTTTGTGGATTTAAAAAACAACCACCAAAAGATGAAAACAAATCCAAAGAAAAAATGAAAAGACAAAACCAAAATAGGAATAATAATAATAATAATAATAATAATAATAATAATAATAATAATAATAATAATAATAATAATAATAATAATAATAATAATAATAATAATAATAATTAGATGAAAATAGAAAGGAAAAAAATAAAAGGACCCAACAAAAAGTTGTCCAAAAAACCTTGTGAAAAACCATCCAAGCAAAGGTTCCCAAAAAAAGGTGGAAAAATGCTATATGGACACTTCAAGAGCCACAACGTTGGTGCTGCATACGGTTAAGTCGTTAGCTGGTGCCACAAGCGTCGAATAGGTAATGCCCTTTCTGGCTCGTTCACTATGAACTCTCCTAGTTCGTGCCTTATGCGCCAGTTGGGAACTGGCGCTCACACACCATACAGTTATGGGTTGGCCCAATAAAACAGTTGATGCGATAGCTTCATTCCTGGAGCACTTCTTACAAAAAGGTTTCTGGTTCACTTGGTTTTTATTTCCTTGGTTCACTTTATTAGGTCAGTTTCGGGTTGATCGGCCGCTGTTGACCATTGACCATGCCCCATGTTGACTGTTGACTTTACAGAAAAAGTTCACAAATTTCTAAAAAATCATGAAAATGAAAATAGTTTATATAACAGAAAAAAATGAGAAAATATCATATTTTCTTTTAAAAAGATCATGAATATGAAAAAGTTCACAAGTTTGAAAAGAAGATTGCAAAGTTCTAAAAAAAGATCGTGGATTTGAAAAACATTCATGGAATAAAAAGTTCGTGAATCTAAGAAGTTTGCTAGTTTGAAAATAAGTTCACAAAAAGTGAGAAGAAGTTCATAGATTTTTTAAAAAGTCATGAATTTGAAAAGTTTCATTGATTTTGAAAAAAATGGCGTATTAAAAATATAGTGGATTTGAAAAAGTTTCATGTATGTCGGGGGAAATGACACCTACGGGATCACGAGGATCCCTTCTACGGTTGGCTGGCGCGGGGTTCTGCAAAGAGCGGGTCTAGAAGTCAGCACAAGGAGATTTTACCCAGGTTCGGGCCGCGTAGATGCATATTACCCTAGTCATGCTTTGGTGTATATTTGAGTGTTCTTGAGTTCTTGAACTAGCTACGGTGCGTGCGTAGTCCAAAAAGACCGAATCCTTCCTCAGTATGCCTCGGGCCTCCTTTTATAGGAAAAAGGGGTAGCCACAGTGGCACACAGGAGGTGGAAAGCATGTACAGTGTACAAGCTTATCCCCTATCATTACAGGACAAAACACATTAAATGTGCTACTTAGGTGTCCTCTTGCTTTATCAGGGATGGTAACGAGGCCCGTCCCGTCTGTCGCCGCTCCGCTTGCTCCGGCACGCGTCCAGGCCAACCAGGCATGCAGCGCCATGTAGGCTAGCAGGCTGCTGAGCTGGCGTGGTGGTAAGGTCCTCACGAAGATCTGCATGCCACCACGCATGTGCTTGACTAGTTGGATTAGGAGCCACGTACTGCCATGTGGGTACTTGCTTTAGTTGGTGGGTCGGCCGTTGAGCTGGGGTGGCGATGGGGCGGCAAGGCCTTGTCGCGGTCTTGCGTATATTCCTGGCAAGGGTCTTGCCGGGGCCTTGTGAGTGCCCTCGGCAAGAGTCTTGCTGGGGTCTTGTGGGTGTCTTCGGCAAAGAGCCTTGCCGGGGCCTCGTGGGCATCCTCGACAAGGAGCTTTGTGGTTGTCTTGTCTTCTGGTTCTCATCTAGGCTTTGTAGGCTCTTTGTCTTCACAAAGATCTGCATGCCACCATGCAGGCACTTCCTGAGCCTTGGTTTCAACGTTGTCGATGGTGTCGGAACTCTCAGGCTCAAGGGTGGGTGCGACGCTGGCGTTGGGTGAGCTGTCCCCGGCAAGGCTCTTGCCGGGGCTGTGTAGGCCGCCCCGGCAAGGGTCTTGCTGGGGGAAAGCCCATATTGTTGCTTGACATTCTTGCGCCTCTGTCTTGGCACTGCTCTGGTAGTCTTGCTTTTCTATTTCCTTCCTCTGCCCCGCTAAGTGTGGCCGCAGGTGCGGCTCTGACTGCCCGTGCTCAAGTAAAGAGGTACAAAAGAGGCCCCTACTTTTGTGCACCGGCAGGAGCCCCCGGGCCTGGGCCACACATAAGCGCGATGCGTTGTTGGGCTAGGCCCAGAACGCTGCGCGGGCATGCGGGGCCGAGTTTTTACCGCAGTAACTTCCTCGTCTGTTGCGCTTCCCCATGACCTGCATTGAACGCGTGATGTGGGGGTCGTGCGTGGAGTGACCGCAGCACGCTCGCATCACTCCGCGGTTCCAATAGTAATGAGGCGGTCCGCGTTCTCCTCATAAAAATTGAGGAAGCTGCAGAGGCGCGACTCATTTACTAAGTGGACTTGGCCCATGGTCATCATGGCATCGGCGCCCCACGATCATGGGGTGCGAAACGGCCGCTCCACTTGCCAAATGAATCCTGGCTTGCCCACCACGTGTCCTCGATGCGTCGGGGAGGGCAGGCGTTGGACACAGAAGGCATGGGCTTTAATGCTGGGGCGGGGGGCCAGGCACCGCTGATTGGGGCAGTGGGTCGGTCCTATCTCCTCGCGCTTCCAGCGGTTGGATTGGCTGATTGGGGCAGTCGCGCTCAGGCTCGTTCGGCCTCGTCCCTCTATATAAGGGGAGAGTGATAGCGTCTTCTCGCACCCATCTTCTCTAAGTCTGATCCCCTTCCTTCCATTCGTCATGGCGAGGGGGCGTGGTCTTGCCCCTGGGGAAGCGACCAAGTCTTCCTCCCGCCAGAGGGTGGCGGCGTTCAAAGAAGAGCCGGATGCCCAAGGTGAAGGCCATTCTAGAGGTAGAGGCACCGGCCGTGGCCACGGTCGGCGAGGCGGTCGAGGCAGAGGCGGGCGTGGACGGGGGACACCTGCGTCGTCGCTGGAGTTTATCCTGCAACTGCGCGAGCCGCCGCACAGCCGCCTTCGTCTTCTCGAAGCGTTTGCGAGGGTGCTGGAGATCGACCGGCCACCGAGGCTAAGGCTTCACATGGAGGGGTGTTGCCATGGCGACATGCGGGTGAACACAGGGTTCCCCGCCCCTCATGTGATGCTTCTTCGTCGGGGCTGGAAAACCTTCGCACGTGCCCATTGCTTGATGGATGGGCATGTCCTCTACTTCAAGCTAGCGGAGAGCGACCTTCTCTCCGTCAAGGTCTTCGGGCGATTGGTACACATGCTAGGTTGTTGTGCAGAGAGCTCGACTGAAGGCGAAAGCTCCTCTTCGGGCGAGAGTGACGAGGAGGACAGCGACAACGACGACGAGGGTAGCGGGCGGGAGGAGGACGGGTCTGACTAGGCGTCGGACACACCGTCCCTAGGCGACGCCGGCAGCACCATCATCTGCATCGCCAGCTCCTTGAACTTCTAGGGGTCGCCTCCTTGGGCGGCTAGAGTGGGGAGGTCGGACAAGAAGAAGAAGGCAGGTGGCAGGCCGTCAAGTCGGAATACGATGGCACCGACGCCTTCGTCTCGTATTGGTGACCCGTTGCCTCGTCTTTCGGCTCTTCTCCCGGCACCATCATCACCAGCCCTCTTCTGGACGGCCGCCGGGATATCCTCTTGGTGTTTTCTGCTACTCGTACCTCGCCTAGGCACTCATTTTTCCCTTCCGTCATCTTGTTCCGTTTCCTGAGGAGAGGGGCAAGAAAGGGATTACGGGCATCTTATCTCTTTTTAGTTTTTAAGCCTACCGGCCTTAGTAAGATTTAAACCTTGTAACCCCCTTGCTCGTGTATACATTCCGTATGAATTGTACTTGTTAACAACATATTAATGAAGAGAAGGGTGTTTGCTGGGTTTCTTATGCGCGTGGGCGAGGCCCACACCAAGGAGCGAATCCTCATTATCTTAAGATAAACATTAATAACCCGGATACAGGCCTTGCCGTTCTCCTTCTCTATAGCTCGACTAGACTCACGACCTTGGCGGAGGTAGGGGCAAAGTAGGATTAGGCCCTTTGCTCGTTCCTTCCCCACCGCACTACAACCAAGTTCCGGCCCAAAGTAAGGTTTTTGGACACGGGAAAGAGGGAGCAAGATGGTATGAGAGCGAGCGAAGTCTCGTACGTTCAAGTTTGATACAGAAGTATAGAGTGGGGACAAAAGACTTATCTGATTTTGCAGCCCCCGGCAACTTTGGCTTGCCATGGTCGGATCTTTGGATCTGCAGCCCCAGGAAACCTTGTCTTGCCGGGGTCGGAGCATCGACCTGTTCTCTTTCTTCTAAAATAGCTCAGCAGACATGTCCATGCACCCTGCGAACCAAAAAGGAATGGAACAGGAAGACGCACACTCGACCTCTAAGCTAGGGGTTAGCCGCCGCTAAGCACTATCAACCCTATTAGATAAACAGACTCATCCTAGCATGCATGCTTAAACTTAGGGCGACATCGCTTCTTTTATTTATGCTCAGGGTCTGCGCCTGGCTTTGTACAAAGGGTTACATGCCTTGCCGGCAACGCTTGTACAAAAGGTGGTTTGCCTGGGGGCCCGACAACCGCGCCTTATGGGTAAAACTTGTGAAGATGTTCGATGTTCCAGGAGTTGCTCACTGGAATACCATCTTTGGTTTCCAGGCGGACTACGCCAGGCCTGGTGACTCGTATTACCCGATAAGGGCCTTCCCACTTTGGCGTCAACTTGTTGGAATTCTTGGCCGACTGAACACGCCGAAGAACAAGGTCGCCTTCCTCAAAGCTTCGGGCATGAACCTTGTGGCTATGGTCGCGGCGCAAGGCTTTGCCGGTAGTGTGCTGCTCGCCTGACCCGCCCGTACACGATCTTCCTCAAGGAGCGTTGTGTCATCTTGCCGCAATTGCTCTTGCTCAAGCTCATCATAAGCGAGCACTCGGGGTGACCCGTATGTGAGTTCTGTGGGGAGAACTGCTTCTGCCCGTAAACGAGGGAGAAGGGTGTCTGGCCGGTGGCTCGATTTGGTGCCGTTTTGATTGACCAAAGAACTGCCGGCAATTCATCAATCCAGCGTCTTCCGCACTTGTGTAGCCTGTCAAAATTCCTTGTCTGGAGGCCTCGCAATACTTCAACATTCGCCCTCTCAGCCTGGCTGTTGCTTCGTGGATGTGCAACAGAAGCAAAACAGACCTTGCTGCCGAGGTCTTGAATGTATTGCATGAAGGTGCGGCTCGTGAACTGCGTGCCGTTGTCGGAGATAACACTGTTTGGCACACCAAAATGGCAGACTAGCCCTTTGAAGAACTTGATGGCTGATTGCGCTGTCACCTTTCTCCCTGCTTCCACCTCCGACCACTTTGTGAACTTGTCGATTGCAACGTACAAGTACTCAAAGCCCCTGACAGCACGGGGAAAAGGGCCCAGTACGTCGAGCCCCCAGACCGAGAATGGAGAGGAAAGAGGGATTGTTTGGAGAGCATGAGCTAGTTGATGAAGCTTCCTTGAATGGAACTGACACGCTTCACACTTGATTACTAGTGCCCTTGCATCCTGGAGGGCAGTGGGCCAGAAGAAACCTTGCCGGAATGCCTTGCCGACAAGGGTCCTTGACCCTATGTGGGAGCCACATATGCCTCCGTGTATCTCCGCCAACAACTCCAGTCCTTCTTCCCGGGGAATGCACTTCAATTTCACACCGTTTGGTCTTTTTATGTACAGAACATCGTCTGATAAATGGCAGACCGACGGGCTACTTTCTCCGCTTCTTCCTGCTCCTTAGGGAGCTCCCCTGTTTGGAGAAATCGAACGGTATGATGTGCCCAAGCCGGAGCCTGAGGCTCGACGGCAAGGACTAAAGGCATCTCCTCTGCCATGGGAGCGGATGTCTCTACGGCCAGGGCTTGATGCCCTGCCGGAGTCTGTTGCCCCATGGCAGGCTCAGTGTCTTCGGCAACATCTTTGCCGGCACCTCCTGGGAGCTCGGTCGGAAAGTACTTGCCGGGGCCTGATTTTCTTTGCTTGTTCTGCTCTGTCGATAGTTCAATGAATGGTTGAGTTAATCAAAGCACAAATGTACCTGGTTCCACAGGCAGTTTGAGGGCAGCACATTTTGACAAGTAGTCGACGATGCCGTTCTCCGCTCGGGGAACATGCTCCGCTTGTATACCGTCAAAACGCTCCTCCAGCTTCCTCACTTCATCTACGTAGGCCTCCATCAACGGGCTCTGGTAATCTTTGTTAACTTGCTTGACGACAAGCTTTGAATCACCCCTGACGATGAGCTTCTTGATCCCGAGGTCTGCCGCGATCCTGAGACCAGCAAGCAATCCCTCATACTCGGCAGTGTTGTTCATTAACATTTCCCTGGGAAAGTGCATCTGGACTACATACTCTCCGGTGGGTGCAACGAGCAGCACACCAGCACCGGTGCCTTGCAGCGAGAAAGCCCCATCAAAGTACATAATTCAGTCGCGACTTGTTTCCTTGCCAGGGAGAGTGGTCTCCTGAATCTCTTCGTCGGGCGTTGAGGTCCATTCCGCAATGAACTCTTCCAAGACTCTACTCTGGATTGTCAAAGTGCTTTCAAACTTCAAACCAAAGGTCGACAGTTCCAAGGCCCATTCCACAATCCTCCCGGTCGCATCTGGGTTATGCAATATCTGTTGCAATGGGAGGCGGGTGAGATGGTGATCTCGTGTGCTTGGAAGTAATGACGCAGCTTCCTTGAGGCCATAAGGAGGCCGTGCACACCAGAGTACCTTGATCTAGCCCGCTGCAAGAGGGAGCTGACAAAGAAAACCGAGTGCTGCATCATCTTCTTCTTCTGCACCACTTCTTTTTATTGTGTCGCTTCTCCTCTAGTGGCGTTGGATTCTATCGGGCGCTCCGCCTCACCATCAGCCAGCTCTGCCTTGCTACCACTTCCGCATTGACCTCCCTCTGCGCCACTAGCGCAACACTGACCACTTGATTTGTTGCCGCTAGATACAGCAGCAATGGCTCTTGTGGTTTTAGCGCAACCAGTCTTGGCGTAGAGGAGAGGTATTTTTTCAAATCCTGCAGCACTGCTTCGGCCTCCGGGGTCCATTCCATTGGGCCCACCTTTTTCAAGATTTTGAAAAGGGAAGGGCGCACTCAGCAGATTTGGAGATGAAGCTTCCCATGTCGGCAACACATCTAGCAAGCCGACGCACATCCTTGATTCGCCTGGGCGCCTCGATCTGCTCAATGGCTTTGATCTTATCTGGATTCGCCTCGATCCCACACTGTGACAAAAACAATCCAAGAAGTTTGCCGGACGGAACACCGAAGACACACTTCTCAGTGTTCAGCTTGAGGTAGATCTTGCGCAAATTTGCAAATGTTTCTTCTAAGTCTGGTATAAGTGTTGCCCTGTCCTTGGTTTTGACCACTATGTCATCCATATAAGCTTCCATATTTCTATGTAGCTGAGCCTCAAAACCAATTTGGACTGCTCTTGCAAATGTTGAACCAACACTCTTCAACCTGAAAGGCATTCGTATAAAACAATACGTACCACATGGGGTGATGAATGCGGTCTTCTCTTCATCTTCTCTCATCATAAAGATCTGGTGGTATCCTGAGTAATCGTCAAGGAATGACAGCAAGTCACACCCGGCAGTGGAATCCACAATTTGGTCGATGCGCGGCAACGGGAAAGGATCCTTTGGACAAGCCTTATTGATGTATGTGTAATCAATACACAACCTCCACTTCGCATTTTCCTTGCGCACCACCACCGGATTGGCCAACCACGTTGGGTGGAGGACTCCTCTGACCAAGCCTGCCGCTTCCAACTTCCTGATCTCCTTTGTGATGAACTCTTGCAGTTCCAAAGCTTGCTTCCTGACCTTCTGCTTGAAGGGTCGCGCATGAGGACAGACAACAAGATTGTGCTCAATCACCTCCCTGGGAACGCCGGGGATGTCGGATGCTTGCCATGCAAACACATCGACATTCGCCCACAGGAAGGTGACGAGCACGCCTTCCTATTTGCTGTCGAGGGTGGAGCTTATGATGAAAGATCCTCCCGTGCCATCCTCCTTCACGGACACCTTCTTGGTCTCTAGTGGCGCAGCTTTGGATTTCTTGCTCTTGCCGGTGGAGCTCTCTTGCACGTCCTCGACAGGAGCACTGCACTCCGAAGAGGTGCGCTAGCCAGAGTGGGTGCGAGAGGTCTTGCCGGTCTTCTTCCCTCCCAGGGCTTCGGCGGCAGGAGCAAGTGCCATGGCGGCAGTTGCCGCAACTGCTTCCCGGTAGAGTTGGTTGGTGCAGATCAGCGCATCTTTCGTGTCAAAGGGGACTGTGATGATGGTCATCGGCCCAGGCATCTTCAGCATGTTGTAGATGAATTTGGCTAGTGCTGGGCGGCCGAGGATCCCGTTGTAGGGTAAGGGGATCTCGGCAACATAAAAAACAATCCTCTATATTCTATAGTTCAGTTTGCCTCCAAATGTAACGGGCAGCGTGACTTTACCTTTCGGCTGACTTCTTCCTGGATTGACCCCTTGAAACGTGCCCGTCTCTTCGAGGTCTCTGTCAGGAATCAACAGCCTTTTGATCACAACAGGCGAGATCATGTTCAGACCGGCCCCACCGTCAACTAGCATTTTTGTCACCTTGAGGTTGCGTATTGCTGGTGAAACCAACAACGGCAAACACCCGACCGCAGTTGTGCGATCAGGGTGATCCTTAGTGTCAAAAATGATAGGCGTGCTGGACCACTTCAGTGGCTTTTGAGCATCGAATGATGGTTCGGCTGCCGTGATCTCACGCGCCCACTGCTTGAGCTGGCGGTGAGAGGTGTGCAGCGAGGCGCCACCGTCGACGCACATGGCCTCCGTAGCTTTCTGGAACCCATTCGAGTAGGACTCATCATCCTCGTCGTGATCGCCATCTTCCTGCTTCTTGTCGCGGGCCCGAGCGGGCCTTTCCTGTTGATTATCTTTGCCGCAGCGGCCAGCTTGGCCACCACGCTTCTTGCGGGATCCCTCAGCACCATCCTGGCCCTTCTCCTCGTCCCGCCTCTCATATTCGGCTTTCTGCTTTTCTGCAAGCTGCTCGACTTGCCGACAGTTCTGGAGGTCATAGCCCTTAGTGCGGTGGATCTTGCAGTACTGCTTGTCAGAGCTCCCTGACTTATCGGCGGCCGCTAAGGCCCGACAGGCGGCACACCCGGCAACTTCCTTGTCGGGGTCGTCTACCTTGGTCTTCTTGGCAGCGCAGGCGTCATCGTCTCCCTCGACGGTAAGCACGACCTTGGCCTTACGCTTCCTGTTGCGGCGCTGGCCCTTCTTCTTCGGGGCGGTGCCATCTTCGTCTGTGGAGTTTGTTTCCGCACCAGCATCTTCGCCGGGGTACTTCCTCCCCTCTTCATCCCGAGCACATATATCGGCCAGAACGTAAAGTTCGGCCACATCCTTGACCTTGTTCATCGCCAGCTCTTCATGCATCTTACGGTTACGCACATTCTGATGGAATGCGCTGATGACAGCGGCGGGATGAACATCCGGGATGTTGTATTGTACCCGGCTAAACCTTTGTATGTACTTGCGCAGGTTTTCACCTTCTTTCTGGGGGATGACATTCAAATCGCTTGCCTGGCCATGAGCTTGGTGGCCTCCCGTAAAGGCGCCAACAAATTCATGGCACAAATGCGACCAGGAAGAAATGGAATCCGTTGGCAAGTGCATCAACCATGACATGACGTCGCGTTTAAGCGCCAAAGGGAAGTAATTGGCAAGCACCTTGTCGTCGCGAGCTCTGGCAGCTTGCATCCCGATGGTGTAGATGCTGAGGAACTCCGACGGGTGAGTCTTGCCGTTGTACTTCTCGCCAACATCAGGCTTGAACGTGCAGTGAGTGGGCCACTAGAACTGCCGCAGCTCACGGGGAAAGGCCGGGCAACCCACCTCGTAAGGTAGGCCACAAGGGCCTCCCGGTGCTGGGTGCTCCATAGTGGGCCCTGCCAGCCTATCTGACTGATGGCGCGCTTCACACCGTCGCTCGATGGTGGTTCGAGCGTCTTCATGGGCTCGCTCCCGAAGAACTTGGCGTTGATCGCAGTGGGTCCGTGGGTCGGACGACGCTATGGAAAAGTTATCACAAGCGTCGTCCCGACGGACCGGCACCCGCGGTAGCTGGCGTGGAGGAGGAGAATGCACCGTGGCTGCAGCACCCCCGGTCCTTCCACCACTGGCATGCGGTGGCTTGATAGAGTGTCGGCCTGAGGGCCCCACTGTCCGCGGCTCATCCTTGTTGGCGATGCCGACGATGCTTAGGATGGTGGCTCTCCACTCGTTGAGTGTTTTCGTAGCAGGAGGGAAGTCAATGAGCAACTGCGCGCGTGCCAAAGCTTCCGCTGGCGTGGGTGGCGTCGAAGGCTGCGTGGACCGTGACGCGCTCCGACTTCTAACTATGTTAGAAGGAGCTCTATCATGGCCTTGCGGCTGCGCGCCATTTTCGCCAGCGCCTCGGCGTGCATGTTGGTCTTGTGCGTCCCGCAACTGGTGCATAGGACTCTTCCCGCGGCGGCGACTGGGGTCACTAGCATGGTGGCGCTGCTCGTCA
Organism: Aegilops bicornis; assembly: GCA_021605145.1. Taxonomy (NCBI): domain Eukaryota; kingdom Viridiplantae; phylum Streptophyta; class Magnoliopsida; order Poales; family Poaceae; genus Aegilops; species Aegilops bicornis. The sequence goes on from CM038672.1 coordinate 548,467,120, forward strand.
CGCGCGACCTGGGAAGAGCGTGTTGTGGGCACCGGTGTGAGCGTCCTAGAAGTTGTCGCGCCACCTGTAGGTGGCACAACGCCGCCCTTGGAGGGCCCCGCGCCGCCTGCGGGGGCATGGCTCCATTTTTGGATTTAACGGTGTGCGGCTCGTCGTCTCGTGTGCGAACAACGCCGCTCGCCAAGCTCTGGCTGCCAGAGCGTCTTGGGTGTTCGCGAGCCGTGCCTCGCCTCCCACCCGCTACCACTCCGTCGCCCGCCCGCACTAGTACGAGCGGTTCAGCTCCAGATGAACCGATCGCCGTGATCCTCTTCTTCTTAGGAGCCATGATGATGAAGAACTTCTATACTAACTGCTAGGCCGGATTTTCCAACTGCGCCCCCTACCTAGTGCTTCAAAGATGTCGGGGGAAACGACACCTATGGGATCATGAGGACCCTTCTACGGTTGGCAGGCGCAGGGTTGTGCAAAGAGCGGGTCTAGAAGTTTGCACAAGGAGATTTTACCCAGGTTCGGGCCGCGTAGATGCGTAATACCCTAGTCCTTCTTTAGTGTATATTTGAGTGTTCTTGAGTTCTTGAAATATCTATGGTGCGTGCGTAGTCCAAAAAGAGGTCCCCACAATGGCACACAGGAGGTGGAAAGCAAGTACAGTGTACAAGCTTATCGCCTATCATTACAGGACAAAACACATTAAATGCGCTACTTAGGTGTCCTCTTGCTTTTTCGGGGACTGTAACGAGGCCCGGCCCGTTGGTCGCCGCTCCGTCTTGCTCCGACATGCGTCCATGCCAACAAGGCATGCAGCGCAGGCTGGTGAGCTGGCATGGTGGTAGGGTCTTCACGAAGATCTACATGCCACCACGCAGGTGCTTGACTAGTTGGATTAGGAGCCACGTAATGCCACGTGGGTACTTGCTTTAGTTGGTGGGTCGGCTGCTGAGCTGGGGCGGCGATGGGGCGGCAAGGCCTTGTCGCGGTCTTGCGTATATTCCCGGCAAGGGTCTTGCCGGGGCCTTGTGAGTGCCCTCAGCAAGAGTCTTGCCGGGGTCTTGCGGGTGTCTCCGGCAAAGAGCCTGTCCGGGGCCTCGTGGGCATCCTCGGCAAGGAGCTTTGTTGTTGTCTTGTCTTTTGGTTCTCATCTAGGCTTTGTATGCTCTTTGTCTTCACAAAGATCTGCATGCCACCATGCAGGCACTTCCCCAGCCTTGGTTCCAACGTTGTCGATGGTGTCAGAACTCTCAGGCTCAAGGGTGGGTGCGATGCTGGCGTTGGGTGAGATGCCCCCGGCAAGGCTCAGGCCGCCCCGGCAAGGGTCTTGCCGGGGAAAGCCCATCTTGTTGCTTGACCTTTTTGCGTCTCTGTCTTGGCACTGCTCTGGTAGTCTTGCGTTTCTGTTTCCTTCCTCTGCCCCGCTAAGCGTGGCCGTGGGTGCGGCTTTGACTGCCCGTGCACAAGTAAAGGGGTACAAAAAAGAGCCCCTACTTTTGTGCACCGACAACGTATTTGAGGGAAAAAGTTCACGTATTTGTTAAAAGGTTCATGAGAAAAGTTGACGATTTGAAGAAACTTTTCGAATTTGAATAAATCTCACATACTTAAACAAAAGAAAAAGGACAAAGGAAAAAGAAAAAGAGAAAAAGTAAAAGAAAAAAGAGAAAAAAAACAAAGCCATTCAAAATCAAACAAAAGAGAGAAAAGAAAAACTGGCTGGAAGCTTCAAGAAGTTTCCCAAAACCAGCTATGAAGCTTCTGGAAGCTTCTCGAAACTAGCGACAGAATGTATCCATAGAGAATCGATCGGGATAGGGGAGGGGGGGGGGTGTGCGAGGTTGTGGAAACGACTGTAAACGATGCTAAAGGTGCCAAATAGGAATTGGGCACCCGCCCCCTAGTTGTTGGGAGGGTTCTCTTATTTGCCGCGTACCTCCCGTATTAGTAACCTAGCGCATACCCCCTCAGTGCCTGATCCTGTGTTTTGGCCGACCCATGTAAGTTTTCCTCCCAACAGGATTTGGAACTTTCCGTGAACTAGTTTTCCAGTTTTCTTTCCCCCCCATTTTTTACTTTCTTTTTTCTGTTTTGTTTTTTCTTTCTAGTTTCTTTCTATTTTTTTCCTTTTCTTTCTTTTTTCTATTTTTTTATCATTTCATTTTTGCAAACATCTTCAAAAATCATGAACATTTTTCGAAGTTTTGAATATTTTTTTGAAATCATGATATTTTTACAAATTCTTGAACATTTTTCAAATCATGAAAAATTTGTAATTTTTTCGCAAATTCGCGAACTTTTTTTGAAACTCATAGTTTTTTTGAATCGACAACATTTCCAAAATTCATGAATTTTTTATGAGGAATTTTTTTTGAATCAGCAAAAAAATCAAACTAATGAATGTTTTGAAATTTGGGAACAATTTTGAAATTCATGGTTTTCTTTATTTTTGTGAACATTTGTTTAAAAATTCATAAACATTATTTAAATTCTAGAAATTTGTTAAATTCAAGAACATTTATGGAATACGGGAACAATTTTCAAAAACCTTGTATATTTTATGAATATGCAAATGTTGTTTCAAAATCACCAACATTTTTTTGAATCCATGAACATTTTTCTTACTATGCGGAGATTTTTTCAAAATCGTGATCATTTTTTCGAATTCACAAACATTTTATGATTTCTTGAACATATTTTTTGTATACTTGCATTTTTCGAAATTTGGAACTTTTTTGAAATCTTGATATTTTTGAAGTAGAAAAAAAAAGAAAAACAGAAAGGGAAAGCAATAAGCAAATAAAAACGAAACGAAATGAAACATGTTGGGTGCGTCCCGCGTGTTTGTGAGCGCAGCACTGCGCCAAATAGGAGGTCCATATATACAAGTGTAGCGCTAGCCAACTCAAGAAAAGGGCGCCAACTGAAAAAAAGAAAAGACAAAACAGAGAGAGGAGTCTAGCGCTTCCATCTCTATCTGTATGCCTAGTGCATCTTCAATCAGACATGTCTAATCTGGCCTTTCCTATACGTCAGCTGACGCATCCTTGCTGCTTATTTGTTCGCCTCCTTACTCGTACATTCCATATTCAAATTCTAGAGCGTCAAATACATTCACAACCATGCAATGTAGATCAACGCATGTACTTTCATTTCTAGCACATAGTTCAATAGCATAGGAGAGTTCATACATACAACTACCTAAATTATGGTATGTTCTACTAAATCATAATTAAATTAAGACAATCAATAGAGAAGTCATGTTCATCACTGAATGGCGCCCTTGCCCTTGTCCTCATGGTCTGGGAATTAGTGGTCAAAGATGCAACAGGTGTTGAGGCGGATATGCTTAGTGCTGGAGCTGAATGTGTTGGGCACGACACCAGACATGTTTAGATCATCCTCCTAGGGGAGGCAGAAGAGGGCATAGATGGCTCGGCTTGCTCCACCATGTGGGCATTGGCGGCCCAGGCTTGCCTCTTAACCAGGATCTAGGCATGGGCATCCTGGCCATCGGCCGGCATGGCGCGACACACCTTCTCCCTGTCACGGTGGGCATATCATCCCCTGACCTCGGGCGTGCCGCCGCATGACTACATCCGACGCATATGTGGCCTTGCCCATTGCTACCATTGGCCTCATACTCCGGGGCCGACGTCCTGGGGTTAGGATCAATGTTGGAGAGCCACAAAGCCTCTTTCCATGGTGCGTCAGGACCTCCACTTGTCATGCGCCTGCTGCGGTTAGGGAGCGGACAAGCGGTGCGAGCTGACGCCGAACGCAATGCCATGACTGGATCCTATCCGGAGTGGTGGAGAAGGCACCCGACTGGTGGATCCATCACAGGGTGGTTTCAATGGAGGAGCCTCGTCTGAGTAGGCATCCAACTCCCAGTCAATGGATCCGGGCTGTCCGAATTCAGGTTGGCTACTTGCCATTCCAAGGATGGTGGGAGAAGGGAGGAGAGGAGCGGGAGGGTGACAAAGCTTACTGGAAGTGGAGTGGATTGCGAGAAATGGATAGGTTTTTGTTCAAGGTGGGGCTAGGGGGGATTTTGTTGGCCGGGGTGAGCCGGTCCGATGGCGGAGGCATCTGAGCGGCCCCAAATCCGCCCCACATACAGGCTGGGTTTGAGGGTGTACTGGATAGCGCAAACATATGGGCTTTGCTTGAGGCGTCCGGTTTGGTGTCATTTTTTGGTCCAGAGCCTGGACATATGTGGGAGGGGTTCAGTTGAAGATGCTCTTAAGGGCATCTCCAACGCGGAAGCCCAACCCCCCCTATATGTTCGTATGACCCGAACACTTTTAGGCCTTCAATACGGGCGACCGTTTTTGGTCGAACTGGTCTGGATGTCTAAAATCCCACAGCCCAGCCTTATATCATTGGAGCTCTAGAGAGTTTGTACGCCCTCCACGTTGGCGTCCGACAACCGGTCCCACCCAAAAACCCTCGTCACATCTAGAACGCTCTGCATTCATTCCGGCTGACTAGCTCCCCGCCTACCAACATTCAGGTTTGACCGACTGGCTTGCCATATAAGGAGCCTACTATGACTATTAAAGTGAGTCGACCTCCCCTCAAACCCTATATGCTCCTCTCCCCTCCCGCGGTCACATCTAGTCGGTGCCCAATTGGAAAGAAGCAGACACCAGAGGAGCTCGAGTGGAGCCAGGTGATGGTTGCTCGGTGGCTAAAACTTTGTTGAGCCGCCGCTACAATGGGTCCAGCAGGAGCTCAAGCCCGCGGCGACACAGAGACACGTCGCCGACATGTTCCACCAGGCTAATGCGCCACAGCGGTGCATGACAACAGGACAATCCTCCTCCACCGTACCCTCCATCATGTAGGATAAACCCACCTTCAACGTTACGGTGTTGATTGGGAGAAGGCGGCGAGTTTTAGGGACAAGGAGGCGCCGCCGTTCTGGTCGCCTCAGACCGTATAGAGGAGGAGCACCAACAGCTATTGGTCGGGCGGACCTGCTACTTGTGAGCTGCATTGGGATTTTCCCCAAAGAGGAACCATGAAGCAATATAGTAGCGGATAGTATTTCCCTTAGTAGAGACCCAAGGTTATCGAACCAATAGGATATCCACGCAAACAACCGTCGACAGTACCTACACACACAAGAGCAAATACTTGCACCCAACACGGGCAATAGGGTTGTGAATACCCTTGTACTCGTTAATTGCAAGTATCAAATCTGATAGTAGTAGATAAAGAAATTGCAAAGTAAAATAAAAGTGAATACATTGCATCAAGGTATTTTTGGTTTTAGCAATATGATTAAAATAGACCCTGGGGCTATAGTTTTCACTAGAGGCATCTCTCTCATAAAAATAGCATACGGTGGGTAGACAAATTACTACTGGGCAATTGAAAAGTGCATAGTTATGACGTTATTCACGGCATAATATAGGTATTACGTAGACCAAAACGATTCCGCATCTACTACTATTACTCCACCTCTCGATCGCTATCCAGCATGCATTATAACGTATTAAGTTCATAACAAATAGAGTAATGCTTGGAGAATGATGACATAATGTAGATAGAATAAAACCAAGCAATATGATTAAACCCCGTCGTTTTCCCCTTAGTAGCAACAATACAAATATGTGCCTCACTACCCCCTCTGTCACGAGGTGAGGACACCGCAAGATTGAACCTACTACTATGCACCACTTCCATTGAATATCTACTGATCAACTTGGCCAAAGAAAACTCATAGATGGGAAAGCATTACATACCTATAACAATCACAAATAATAAAGTACAGAAAAGACTCAATTGCTTTCAGTGAATAATCTGCTCATAAACCCAGAATTTATCGGATCACAACAAACGCACTGCAAAAGAGGATTACATCAAATAGAACTTTGAGGAGAACATTATATTGAAGATCACAGAGAGAGAGAGCCATCTAGCTAATCACTATGGACTCATTGGTCCTGTGGGAACTGCTCGCACATCATCGGAGGTGCAACAAGGTTGATATAGAAGCCCTCCATGATCGATTCCCCCTCCGACAGAGTACCTACAAAGGCCTCCAGATGGGGTCGTGGAAGAATGGAGACTTGAAGTGGCGAAAAATTGTTTCGGTGGATGCTCTGGTATTTTTTCTAATATTAGAGAATTTATAACACTTAAATTATGTCAGACGGAGCCATGAGGGGCCCACAAGACATCAGGGGGCGCCCTGTTGCCTTGTCGTCTCCTTGTAGATCTTCTAGTCCTCCCTGAAGCTTCTAGGGTCTCTTATGTCCAGATAAAAATAGTCAAAAAGTTCTGTTGTGTTTGGACTCTGTTTGGTATAGATTTTCTATAAAACCAAAAACAAGAAGAAAACAACAACTCACACTAGGCACTAGGTTAAGAGGTTAGTTCCCCAGAATGATATAAAATTGCATATAAAGTATTTAAGATTGATAATATAATAGTATGAAACAATAAAAAATTATAGATACGTTAGAGACGTATCAACACCACATCCCTATTCGATGCATTGACCCAGGTGCCGTTGTCCCGGACTCGAAGCCCTGGCTGTCGTGGTTCTAAGTCTGACAGTAGAATGGGGGGTAGGTATGGAGAGGCAAGGTACTAGCTATGGAGTAATTGGTATGCACGAGTTTACGAGTTCAGGCCCTTCTCGGAGGAAGTAACAACCCTACGTCTCAGAGCCCGGAGGCGGTCGACTGGATTATATGCGTATGAATTACAGGGGTGCCAACCGGGTGCCAACCCCTCTACCTGTAGAGGGGTGTGGCTTATATAGAGTGCGCCAGGACCCCAGCCAGCCCATGTAGCGGAGGGTTTAAGGTACATTAAGGCTAGGCGTTACTGGTAACGTCTTACATAAAGTGTCATCATGACCATAAAGACTACTTAATCTACAGACCGTTTGGACACCGAGTGGCTCTTGGACTCCTGGTGGTCGAGTGGGTCTTCATGGTCGAAAGTGTCTTTGAATCACGAGTGGAAACCTACTAGGTCGACTGGTAGGCAGTTTACTCTAAGGATGACCTTCGGGAGGGTATCTTGGACATGTCCATGACCCTACCCTAGGTATATGACTTCATCATTAGCCCCCGAATGGATCGAGGTTTGAGTGAGGAGGGAGTTGATAATCTTTCCGACCTGCTTTTCGCGCTGCGAGTGTGCTTTATTCTGGATAAGTGACCTTTCAGTGACGGTGTCGACTTCTCTTTCAGTCGCCTTGATCCATTCTCTACATCTGTCGAGTGAACTTTATGAACTTGGAGATTTCGTGACGGATCGGAGGGAATCTGCCGTCTGACAAGTTGCTCTGCTGTTAGCGGATTTAGTGGGATCCGAATTTTGAGAAGCGCGCCAAGTGGAGAAGGCCGCGGCACTCGGATGGATAAGGCAAGGACGCCTCGATCTCCGCGCCACCTTTTTCGCCACGTATCGCGCGCACGACTGTTGCGGGATTTGACAGGATTGCCCGGGCCTACCAGTTAGCCACTCGGAAGCGTCTTCATATAAGGCGCCGGGCGGGGGTATTTTGAACAGTGCGACCTCATTTTCCCCTCCTCCGTCCTCAGATTCATCCGCCGCGCCCGTAACCTGCTCAGCGCCGCTGCCCCGCTCTGTCCCGCCGGCGACAATGGTGAAGGAGAAGACGGCGGCCTTGGAGAGGCAAAAAAGGCGACGGCGAAGGCGAAGGGGAGAGCGCCCAGTCGGGGCGGATCCTCGTCATGTCCAGCTGCCGCAAGGTTGGGTCCAGGAGATTGGATCCGCTCGACCATCACCTGTAAAAGCCCTCAACGACCTGGCTAACGAGGGACTGATCCCCCACGGGTCGGCAAGGCTTCCGGGGACAGAGTGGCAGCCGCAGCCTCAAGAGGGTGAGTGCGTCCTCCTAGCCACACATGTGGATCGCGGCTTTTCTCTTCCGCCGAATCTTTTATTTCAGGGTTTTCTGAACTTCTTCGGAGCACAACTCCATCACTTTACACACAACTCCATTGCCTATCTCGCCGCTTTCGTGTCTTTGTGCGAAAACTTCTTGGGTTGTCGACCACACTGGGGCCTCTTCAAACACATATTCACTTGTATCTCTCAGACGGTGAAAAAGGCTAGTCCGAATGACGAAAGAACCCAAGTAATCCAGATGTGTGGGGGTCTTGGGGTCCAGATGAGGGGTAAAAGTGCCTTTCCACCATGATTCTTCCCGATTCAGTCAGGGGTGGCGATCGAACTGGTTCTACTGCCAAGACCAGTCGACGCCAGGGCAGTCGACTGGACTCCCTCCTTTCTCCATGGATCAAGTGAACAAGCCGTCCTCTCTGAAGGTGCTTCCGGAGGAGAAGGCCCAGGTTAAGTTGTTGATGGAGCGTGTAGTTTAGCTCATTCGCGACGGAGTAACCGGCATGGATCTTCTGGAGGTTTTCCTTCGACGGCGCATTCAGTCGCTCCAATACCGAGGTCAACCAATGTGGATGTACTCCGGTACCGAGGACACCACCCGGGTCCACCCAGAGGAGGTCGACGACGCCACATTGGAGAGGTGGATGACGGCCGTCACAGGGAACAAGGATAACCCTCGTGAACCAGACAAGGTATGACCACTGATGTCCGACTGTGATCCTGTTGCATTTGCTCTGTTCTGCTGCAAATCGGCTGACTGTCTTTCGTCTTGTTTTGCTATCTTCTAGATCACCACTGAGATGTACTCGATGCCCAACGGGGCGCAAGAACCTGTCGAAGAAGAAGAAGGAAGCGGAGGCGAAAGCCAGGAGGAATGGGAGTCTGAGGAAAACGACAGCTCTGATGAAGAGGAGGAGGAGGACGAGGAAGAGGAGGGAGACGTGGATCCACCCCACTCGGAAAGGCGATCCAAGCTGACGCATGATCCGGTGGTCGAGCGAGGCAAGGCTATCGCGCCCATCGGGCATTCAATGAAGCACACTCGGACGACTTCTCCAGTGCCAACTGAGAAACCGCCAAAGCAACCCCGAGCAACGTCATCAAAGCCGGCGAAGGCCTTGCCCAAGATGAGGATGGTCATTCCCACCATTTCAGGGTAATCAGCAGAACTTGTGATTTCCTGTCTACCATGAGTGCACTTTTGGTCGACTCATTTTGACTGATCCATTGACTTCTGGAATCTGCAGTGCTGCCACCTCCGAGACCTTAGCTAAGCACGAGGATCAGGAAATGGAAGATGCCGCCACCTCCAACCTTGGTATGATCTCTGCAGTTTTGCTTTGCGGTCGATTGCATTTTTGTTTTTACCTTTGAACCTTGCTCGTAGTTCCACCTCATCTCATTGATCTTCCTGATGACGACGATGAAACACCACTGAGGAAGAGGAAGGACAAAAGGTGCCTGCTGGCAAGGCTACTCCAGTTGTATCACTGCCTGAGACGCTAGCTCACGAGGGAGGCGACACCACTCGGACTTCTGTGTCCTTTGCTGTGCCGCTGACGAGTGTCCGGCCTTCGTCGTCGACTGCTGACCCGCCATCCCTTTTTGCCACACACCACGTCCCGGAAGACCAAGTGAGTGCTGCCAAGGAGGCCATACGCTAGGCAGGGATCATGATGGAGCAAGTGAAGGTGGTCCGGGAGGCCAGCCAGGCGGCTTATGATGCAAGCTCGGCTCTTCAGAGCAATGTCCAAGTAAGTTGCTTGTTCTGCTAGGATATGCTACCTGAAATTTCTTCATTTTGAAGATTTCCATATCTGCATCTGTACACCCACTGGGTGTTGGTGGGTGTGTCGATTGAGTTTTTGAACTGGTGGGGGCACGCTGAGTGCACCCACTGGGTGTAGTCCCTGAGACTATGGTGGACTGCGGGCAGTCGACTATAGTCTTTATACTTTGAATTTCTTCACTCGGTCTGGTCCGGCCATGTCGAATGGATCTTTGGAACCGGTGGGGGCACGCTGAGTGCACCCACTGGGTGTAGTCCCCGAGACTATGGTGGACTGCGGGCAGTCGACTATAGTCTAAGAACTTCTTTTCTTTTTTCTTTTTTTACACAACTGATCACGACAGCTTAGCTATGTTTTTAGGATCATAACCTTTTTGCCTCTTTCGGTCATTTGGTTGAACCGAATTAGTAAAAACCGGGGGGCACGCTGAGTGCACCCACTAGGTGTAGTCCCCGAGACTACTGTCGAATGTTTTGATTCGACTGTAGTCTTAGAAATGCTATGATTTTTCTTAAGTCACTCGGAAGTGACTTGTCTTTGACGTTTTGTCGATTGCCTCTTCGCAGAAATCTTGCAAGCTCGTGGCCCGCTATACTGAATTGGAGAACAAGCAGATCCAGCTCAACCTTGACTTGAAGCTCGCTCAGGAGAACTTGCAAAAGGCGAGAGACGAAGCAAAAGGTATGGCTGGTGAGAACTTGACGACTGTCTTTGTCTTTCTACCCATTCTCAACTCTGGACTTATTGTTATTTTGTAGACAATCTGGAGGAGGCTCTGAAGAAGAAAGACCAAGACCTTGCAGAGGCACAGAAGGCGGCTTTGGAGAAAACAAAGCTCATGGAAGAGAAACCGCCTCACCGGAAAAACTCGAAGAGGAGAATACCAACCTGAAGGCTGCTCTCGACGCGGCCAACGAGGAGGCTAGCCGACTGAAGAATGACAAAGTTGCTCTGACTGACAAGGTTGGCAAACTGGCAAGGAGGAGGAACGATTTGGAGGTTTATCTGGGAGGGCTCGCCAAGAAGCTATTCCTCATGCTTGAAGGTAAATCCTCTTATCCGACTGACTTGTCATCAACGACTCACCATAGAACCATTATCTTGAACTTGAGTCGTATTTGCAGAATTCTGTCAGAACTTCGAAGAAGAGACCAGTCGAGTGGGGACAAGCCTGGACCCCATCAACTCTCCCGTGAAGGATGAAGCCACTATGAACGTGCTCCGACTTGAGTCTCGCATCGCTGGAGTGGTGGACTATCTCGCTCGACTGAAAGCTGCGGTGTCATGGATCGACTCAACCCTCTGGCCGGACCAGACGCTTCAGAATGACCTTGAGTCCTTAATGATTCGACTGAATGAGGTTACAAGTCGAGTGCAAGAATGGAAAACGTCTTCTTCCAGGTGCGGTGCTGATGTTGCTTTGTCTCTGGTTCGTGTCCACTGCAAGGAAGCGCGGGAGGACAAGCTGGCGGCCCTTAGAGTTGCGAACACTAAGAAGTATGATTTCCAATCTTTCATGGAAACTTTCATCGCCGCTGCGACCCGGATCGCCGATGGGATCGACCTTGACCAGTTTGTGGCTCCTTCCAGTCCTTCACCTGAGGAGTAAAAACTTTTATGCTCTACCTTAAATTTGCCTCGGAATGCCGAGTGATTTTTGTAACCGATAAACCTTAGCAGGCTTGAGGCCTGGGTACTTCTGCATCCTTAGGATGCTATCCGAACTTTACTTTTCGTCAAAATATGCTTTTGTTTGCCTTCGAGTGAACTTTGCTCTTCACTCGGATTATGATTCAATGTTTGAGATGCAGCTCGAGGTGGATCCATCGACCTACACTTTGTGGCTCTTGCAGGTGCAGGAGAAGGAAGCAGTCGACGTGTACCTCGTCGTCCTTGCGGATCGGGATGGAGCGCACGTTGTACTTGTGGCGCAGCTCTGAAGGAGAAGGTAGCAGTCGACCTGCACCTCGTCGTCTTTGCGGATCGGGATAGAGCGCACGTTGTATTTGTGGCGTAGGTCTGAAGGAGAAGGTAGCAGTAGACCTACACCTCGTCGTCCTTGCGGATCGGTATGTTTTCAAACTTAGGCGAGTCTCGGACTGCAGCTAAGCTCCCGAGTGGGAGGTTTGCTCTTCACTCGGTAGAATTTTTCAAACTTAGGCGAGTACTAGACTGCAGCTAAGCCCCCGAGTGGGAGGTTTGCTCTCCACTCGGTAGGATTTTTCAAACTTAGGCGAGTACTGGACTGCAGCTAAGCCCCCGAGTGGGAGGTTTGCTCTCCACTCGGTAGGATTTTTCAAACTTAGCCGAGTACTGGACTGCAGCTAAGCCCCCGAGTGGGAGGTTTGCTCTCCACTCAGTAGGATTTTTCAAACTTAGGCGTAGTCTTGGACTGCAGCTAAGCCTCCGAGTGGGAGGTTTGCTCTCTACTCGGTAGGATTTTTCAAACTTAAGTAGCATCGACTACTGGCTAAGCCTCCGAGTGGGAGGTTTGCTCTCCACTCGGTAGGATTTTTTCAAACTTAGGCGTAGTCTTGGATCTGCAGCTAAGCCTCCAAGGAGGATTTTTGTGTCATTGCTTTGAAGGGAAGGCAACAATGACCTGTACCTCGTCGTCCTTGCAAAGTGCACATTGTATTAAATACTTAGGCGAGTACTTGGGCTGCAGCTAAGCCCCGAGTGGGAGGCTGGCTCACCACTCGGTAGGATTTTAAACACTTAGGCGAGTACTTGGACTGCAGCTAAGCCCCCGAGTGGGAGGCTGGCTCACCACTCGGTAGGATTTTAAACACTTAGGCGAGTACTTGGACTGCAGCTAAGCCCCCGAGTGGGAGGCTGGCTCACCACTCGGTAGGATTTTAAACACTTAGGCGAAACGGATTCGCTGCTAAACCCCCGAGTGAGAGGCTGGCTCGACACTCGGTAAGGATTTTTTTTACAAACTTAGGCGAAACGGACTCGCAGCTAAGTCACCCAATCGGGGGATTTTAACAAAAAGTAATAACAATCACTTTGGGAAAATTATAATCTTCTTGATTTAGATAGACAAACTATGAAGTACTTTTATTACATCTCACCCGAGTGAGCTCTTAAGTGTAAAAGGGGCGGAGCAGCTCCGCATTCCATGCCCGAGGCTGATCGACCTGGCGTTCGATGTTGTAAAGATGGTAAGCCCCATTGTGAAGAACTCTGGTGACGATGAAGGGGCCTTCCCAAGTGGGAGCGAGCTTGTGTGGTTTCTGTTGATCCACTCGGAGGACCAGATCTCCTTCCTGAAAGGCTCGGCTCTTCACATTTACGGCGTGGAATCGACGCAAGTCCTGGCTGATAGATGGTCGAGCGGATCAGGTCCATCTCTCTCCTCTTGAAGGAGGTCGATCGCATCTTGACGGGCTTGCTCAACTTCAGCTTCGTGAGTAGAGTTCGACTCGGGGGCATTGTGAAGCAGGTCACTTCGGCAGAATCGATTCAGCTCCATAGACCATAAAGAATGGAGTTGTCCCAGTCGAACGATTAGGAGTGGTCCTCAATCCCCAAAGAACCGACGGAAGTTCGTCGACCCACGCTCCTGCTGCATGCTTGAGATCACGCATCAGTCGAGGTTTCCGTCCTTTGAGAATTAGACCATTTGCTCGTTCAGCTTGTCCATTCGACTGGGGGTGAGCGACTGAAGCATAGTCGACCCGCGTGCCACGAGGCGCAAAAGGCTTTGAACTTGTCGGAATCGAAATTTGACCCATTGTCCGTGATGATGTCGCGGAACTCCATATCTGAATATCAATTCTCGATTTAAACCGACAAAGAAGTGCACGCATCAAGGTTCTTGATAGGTTTAGCTTCGATCCACTTCGTGAACTTGTCGATTGCCACAAGCAAATGAGTGAAACCACTCCTGCCAGTTCTCAGCGGCCCAATCATATCCAACCCCCAAACAGCGAAAGACCAGACGAGGGGAATGGTCTTCAATGCTGAGGCGGGTTGTGTGACATATTTGAGTAGAACTGACATCCTTCACATTTGTCGACTATTTCCTTTGCCATTTCATTTGCCTTTGGCCAGTAAAATCCCGCTCGGTATGCTTTAGCCACGATGGTCCGAGAGGACGCATGGTGACCACAGGTCCCCGAGTGGATATCATCAAGGATTATCTGACCCTCTTCTGGCGTTATGCACTTCTGGCTTACTCCAGTCACGCTTTCTCTGAATGCTGTCCCTTGATCACAGTAAATGCCTTGAATCGATGGATGATCTGTCTAGCCTCTTCTTCATTCTCCGGGAGGTCTTTCCTCAGGATGTATGCGATGTACGGTACTGTCCAGTCAGGAGTGACGACCACGACTTCCATGACCAGGTTGACCACCACTGGGACCTCAACTTCAGTCGGATCAGTGGCACTTTTTGGCTGTGGAACTTCTTCGGTGAAAGGATCCTCTTGAATCGACGGTGTGCGGATGTGCTACAAAAACACATCACTGGGAATGGCTTCCCTCTTGGACCCTATTTTCACCAAATCATCAGCAGCTTGGTTTTTCAGTCGGGGTATGTGATGGAGCTCTAAATCCTCAAACTTCTTTTCCAGCTTCCTCACTGCATTATAGTAGCCAGTCATGGCTGGACTTCTGACGTCCCACTCCTTCATCACCTAATTAACCACCAGGTCTGAGTCGCCATAGACCATGAGGCGACGAACGCCGAGTGAAATGGCCATACGCAACCCATACAGCAATGCTTCGTATTCTGCTTCATTGTTGGAAGAATCAAAGTGAATCTGGAGCACATATCTGAGCTTATCTCCTCGGGGGGAAACCAAGACTACCCTAGCACCGGAACCATTCAGCATCTTGGAACCATCAAAGAACATAGTCAAGTGCTCCGAGTGAACTTGAGTCAGAATCGTTGTTCAATCCACTCGGCGATGAAATCTGCTATTGCTTGGGACTTGATGGCTTTCTTTGCCTCAAACTTGATATCAAGGGGATGAAGTTCAATCGCCCATTTCGCCACTCGACCAGTTGCGTCTCTATTGTGCAGAATATCGGATAACGGGACATCACTGACGACTGTAATGGAATGATCAGAGAAGTAGTGAGCCACCTTCTTTGCGGTCATATAAATCCCATACACAAGCTTCTGATAATGAGGGTATCTTTGCTTCGACGGGGTTAACACTTCAGAAAGATAATATACTGGGTGCTGAACTTTGAAGGCTTTTCCTTCCTCTTCCCGCTCGACCGTAAGTACTGTACTGATGACTTGTCCTATGGCTGCAATGTAAAGCAGCAACGGCTCTTTGCTGATTGGGGCAGCAAGCACCGGCTGGGTGGAGAGCAGAGCTTTGAGCTCTGCAAATGCTGCATCAGCTTCAGGAGTCCACTCGAACTTGTCCGACTTCTTCATCAGTCGGTAAAGAGGCAATGCCTTTCACCGAGGCGAGAGATGAATCGACTTAAAGCGCCAAGCATCCAGTAAGCTTCGAAATCGTGCACACGCCGCAGGCGTTTCATTCGGAGAATAGCGCCAACTTTTTACGGGTTAGCATCGATTCCTCGTTCGTAAACGAAAACCGAGTAACTTTCCACGGGAACTCCGAATGTGCACTTTGATGGATTAAGCTTGATATCATACCTCTTGAGATTGGCAAATGTTTCAGCAAGGTCAGTCAACAGGTCGAAACCTTTCCGTGACTTGACCACAATGTCATCAATGTATGCTTCCACATTCCGACTGATTTGAGTGAGTAAACACTTCTGAATCATCCTCATGAATGTGGCTCCGGCATTCTTGAGGCCGAATGGCATGGTGACATAAAAGAAGCACCGAATGGAGTGATGAAAGCTGTTTTGATCTCGTCGGGTCCATACAGACGGATCTGATGGTACTCGGAATATGCGTCCAAAAAAGACAACCGCTCACATCCCGCAGCCGAGTCGACTATTTGGTCGATGCGGGGAGAGGAAAATGATCTTTCGGGCAGGCCCGATTGATATGTTTGAAGTCGATGCACATGCAAAGTGATTTATCCTTCTTAGGGACCATGACCACATTGGCGAGCCACTCGGAGTGATAAATTTCTCGGATAATCTCTGCTGCTAAGAGCCGAGCCACCTCCTCGCCAATGGCCTTTCTCTTCTGGACGGCGGACCGTCGAATATGTTCTTTGATAGGTTGGACTTTTGAGTCGACTCGCAGACGGTGCTCAGCCAGCTCCCTGGTAACACCCGGCATGTCAGCAGGCTTCCATGCAAAGATGTCCCAGTAATCACGGAGGAACTGGACGAGCGCTTCTTCCTATTTGGAGTCGAGTGTTGTTGAGATGTTGGTCGGAGCAGCATTGGGATCGGTCGGGTGAATATGAACCTGCTTCGTCTCGCTGGACGACTGAAATGCCGACTCCGTAGCGGGCTTCTTTGCTCGCAACAAATCCCTCGGATCTGCAGTCTTCTGATATTCTTGCATTTCTACCACTGCCATCTGAGCATCAGTAATCTTAGAGCCTTTCTGGAAACACTCTTCCGCTTTCTTCCGATTGCCAGTGACAGTGATCACACCCTTGGGGCCGGGCATCTTCAGCTTGAGGTACACATAACATGGTTGGGCCATGAAACAGGCATACGCCGACCTTCCCAGAATAGCGTGATAAGCGCCTGAAATCCACGACCTCAAAGGTCAACTTTTCTTTCTTGGAAATGCTTCAATCACCAAAACCACATCAAGAGCAATTTGACCGAGTGACTCAGCCTTCTTTCCGTGAATGACTCCGTGGAAACTCATATTATCGGTGCTGAGTCCGGACATCGAATGCCCATCCCTTTCAACGTCTCTGCATACAAGATGTTCAGTCGCTGCCGCCATCCATCAAAACTTTGGTCGGTCGAGTGCCTTCGACGATCGGGTCGACCACCAACGCTTGACTCCTGTGGGTAGCAATGTGTGCCGGATGATCGGATCGGTCGAATGTGATGGCGATGCAGGACCATTTCAGATAATTGGGCCACGGGCGACCATGTTCACTTCTCGGTTGATAACTTTCAATCGACTTTTGCTTCCAACGTCAGCAAAAATCATCAGGGTGGAATTGACCTCGGGGTATCCACCATCACTATCTTCTTTGTCATCAACTTTATCCGACCCTTTTTCCTTATCCTTGGGCTGCTTCCCTTGAACTGCTGAATCAAGAGCCGACACTGTCGAGTGGTATGCTTTGGGTAAATGAGTTTACCCTCTTCATCTTTCTTCGTGTGAATGTGACATGGCAAGCCTAACACGTCATTGCCATCTTGGTCTTTCACCTTCTTGGGGTTCCATGGACCCTTGGGTTTCCCCTTGAACTTTCCTGGGGTCACAGCCAAGGCTTCTCCGGGAGCGGCTGGCTCGGCTTTGCGCTTCTGCTTCCGACTGGAATTTCCTCCGCCGGATTCATTAGCGGCTGACTTGTACTTACCACTCCGGAGCCGATCCTATTCTTCACCATTAACATACTTGGTGGCAATCTCCATCATCCGACTCAGGGTCATATCTCTTGTCCGACCGAATTTTAAACTCAACTCTCTGTTCTTGACACCTTCCTTGAAAGCACAGACTGCCTGGTGATCAGACACATTCTCAACTGTGTGGTGCAAGGTTATCCATCTCTGGATGTAATCTCTCAAAGTTTCATTCAACTTCTGCACACACACGACTACATCTCTGTCAATCTTGCTAGTCGCTTGCAAGTCCCTTCAAATGTCCTGACAAACACTCGGGCCAGATCTTCCCAAGTGTAAATACTGCTGGGTGCTAACTGATTCAACCATGCTCTGGCCGAACCCTCCAACATAAGGGGCAAATGCTTCATAGCTACCTCATCGTTGCCGCCGCCAATCTGAACAGCCACTCGGTAGTCCTCAAGCCAAGTGTCATCCTTGTACTCACCGGTGAACTTATCGACTCCGATCGCCAACCTGAAGTTGGGAGGAATCACTGCGGCTCTGATGGCCCTGCTAAAACACTCTGGCCCTGAGACATGAACTCTGCTGCTGGAGGGAACATCTCTGTCATGACCTTCTCGGTGAGCTCTGTTCCTGTCGACCAAGCCTTGAACGATGATGGATCTTGCATCAAAGCCGGTCTCTCCGGGGTTGACTTGAACCCTTCGCCCATCATTGTGCTGGCGTCTGTCATCTTGTTGTCGAGGAGCGTATGATCCACCCCTTGGGGGAGGGGTGGACACTCGACGTCGATCATTGCGATCGAATCGGTGCTCATACGGCTCGCGATTCCTGTACTGATCATCACGCCGGCCTCCACGTTCCTCACGCCTCGGAGGCGATCTTGGACTATGGGCCGACTGGACTGAATTCGTAGCGACGGATCTGCTGTGAATCCTGTTCCGTGACTATGATATGACTGAGTTTTGATCTCCTGCTGCCCGGAGTAAATCTCTGATCTGTTGCAAACCTCTACCCGCCTCCGACTGGGAAGGCTGAATTGATTCTGCAATACGGGCTGCAGCTGCTAAATTTTGAATTGGAGTTTGATATACCTGAGTGTAACGCCCCGGATCCGATGCGCCAGGTGTCTGCCAGTTATTCGCCGTCGTTGCCATGTCATGTGCTTGCGTGTTGCACTTTGCCATGTCATCATCTGCATTTTATATCATGTCATCATGTGCATTTCATTTTGCATACGTGTTCGTCTCATGCATCCGAGCATTTTCCCCGTTGTCCGTTTTGCAATCCGGCACTCCTATGTCCCCCGGCGCTCCCTTTTACCTCTTTTCATGTGCGGGTGTTAAACGGTCTCGGAATGGACCGAGGTTTGCCAAGCGGCCTTGGTTTAATACTGGTAGACCGCCTGTCAAGTTTCGTGCCATTTGGAGGCCGTTTGATACTCCAACGGTTAACCGGGTAACCGCAAAGCCCCTTCTCTTGGCAGCCCAACACCCCTTCCAAAGTGGCCCAAAACCCATCTAACTCCCCTCCATGCTCTCGGTCGTTCGATCACGATCGTGTGGGCGAAAACCGCTCCTCATTTGGAGTCTCCTAACTCCCTCTACCTATTTATACACCTCCCCCCTTCAAAATCTCAGTCTAAACACTAGATCAAATCGCCCCCGCCGCACCCGGACATGTCCGCCCGCCGCCGGACAAAGTCCGCCGCCAGCCTCCACGTCGCCCGGCCAATCCCTTGCCGCCACCTCAGTGCCGCCGCCTCCGCGCCCAACCGCGTGCAACCACGTGTCCTCCCCCCGCGCCCACATCGCCGCCCGGCCGCTGGAGCCATCAGGCCAGCAGCGGGCTCAGATCTCGCCGCCGCCGGGACCGAGCTGCTCCACCTCCGTGCCGCCGCCGACCGCGCTTCGCCGGAGCTCGGCCGGATCCGGCGAGATCCGGCCGGATCCGCCTCGCCCCGCCCGTCTCCGGCTTCCTCCGGCCCTCCTCGCCCCTCGCCGGAGCTCCTCCGCTCGCCGGAGCTCCTCTGCACCTGATCGGGACCAGATCCACCGGGTTCCCCATCCAAACACCACGCCTCGTCCTGGATCCCTCCGTCCCGCTCGTCCTCGTCCCGTTGACTTTTCGGAGTGGTAAAAATCTGCTAAGTCCCCGAATCTGTGATATTATCATGCCATGTTCATTGCATTGTATCTCTGCATCCGTAGCTCCGTTTTGTGCGTACAATTTGTCAAATTGTTCCCCTCAACGAGTAAAGCTATTAATTCCATTGCATAATGTTCATTTGAGACAATCTTGATGCCTGGATCATCGTTGCAAGAGTGCTATATGATGTTGCCTGCTGCCTGTTAACAGAACTTGCTCATTTGTCATTTTTGTCATGATTGATGTGTGCATCCTATGAGGTTGATGTCTACATGTGTTTTGAACTATGTCATGCCATCTTTACAGGTATGCTATCCGTGTATTTTTGTCATTCCTGTAGTGAGTGCATCAAGCTTGTTAAGTAGGGTACTTGCTGTTACTGTTTTGCTAGGCTGAATCTGTTATTTCGTGATGCTATGTTAACCTGCTTCTACAAGTCATTCTATGCATAATCTGGAGATGTTCACTAAGGGTGTTTTGTTCTACATGTCGTGATCTATCCATCCATGCCCCTGGTTGAAATTATAGCTTGCTGTAGCTTGTATATATTTTGTTCTCAAAGTTGCTAAATAATGTTGCTGTCAGCCTGTTAACATTAAGTTCAATGTTGCCATGATTGTTTTTAGTGATCCATGCACTCTATGAACTTGTTCTTGCCATTTTTAGCTTCATAAGCATGTCTTCTTACTGTTGGTTGCCTTGCCATGCCATTTATTGCTCTGTGGTGAGTGGTTCAAGCTCACCAACATGCCTACTTATTGTTGTTCCTGCCATGTATGAATGTGTAATATAACTTGATATGTTTACATGGGTGCCATCATATTTTCTGATCCTTTTCGGCTCATGGTCAGTAAGGGACTTTTGTTCTATGCATTTAGTAGTATCATGCCATGCCTTTGTTTGCCATGATAAGTTCTTGTAACATGTTGTTGGATAGATCTAAACATTGCAACCAGATGTTATTTTTGCAAAGTCTGAAACTGTTATTATTTGCAATCTTGCCATGTCATTTTGAGCATGTTCTAGTGATTTCTGGAGAAAGCTCAGTGTTCATGTTTTGTTATGATTTACCTGTAAATCATGCCCATGCCTTTTGTTTTCTTGTTGAGGTCCTGTAGCATTTCGTTTTGGTACTTGCCATATGCCTAGTTGCTGTTTTGGACAGCTTGTCCTTTAAACTTGTATAGGGTGTATGTGTTGAACCGTTGCTCCGTTTTGAGTGTGATCTATATGAAACTTGCTTAGGATTGCATGTAGTTTCATATTATCATGTTGCATCCTTGTTTTGAGGTGTTTGCTTGATGTTTGTATGCATTTTGCATCAGTGCCATGCTTATCTTGTTTTGCTCATATCTTCTAGGCCGTAGCCCCGAATTTAATGAGCTTTATATGTAAATTGACTAGAATTTCGTGTAGATCATCTTGGTGCATCTTAACTTGCTGTTTAACCACTTGAACTTAAGGTTTATTCAGATCTGGACCAATTTCGAAATTTGCATATGAGGACTTCTCGAATTGTTCTATGTTGTTTAGGCCTCATTTAAACTTGCCTTGATGTTTTGCTCTTGTATGCGTCATCTCTTGCCATGAGTAGCTTCATGTAGCTTTGTCATGCATCATGATTGGTTGTGCATCATGTCTCGTTTATGTGTGGTGTGTTTACTTTGTTGTGTGCTTCTTCTCGATAGTTCCCGTTTCATTGCGATCGCGAGGATTCGTTCGTCTACGCTTGGTTCGTCTTCGTGGATTCATCTTCTTCATGGACTCGTTCTTCTTCCTTGCGGGATTTCAGGCAAGATGACAGCTACACTGGATCTCAGTACTATCATTGCTATGCTAGTTGCTTCGTTCTATCGCTTTGCCGCGCTACCTATCTCATGTTGCTCAAGCCTCACTAATTGCCATGTCAACCTCTAACCTTTGGCACCCTTCCTAGCAAACCGTTGTTTGGCTATGTTACCGCTTTTGCTCAGCCCCTCTTATAGCGTTGCTAGTTGTAGGTGAAGATGAAGATTGCTCCATGTTGGATTATGTTCATGTTGGGATATCACAATATCTCTTATATTATTAATGCATCTATATACTTGGTAAAGGGTGGTAGGCTCGGCCTTATGCCTGGTGTTTTGTTCCACTCTTGCCGCCCTAGTTTCCGTCATATCGGTATTATGTTCCCGGATTTTGCGTCCCTAACGCGCTTGGGTGATTTATGGGACCCCCTTGACAGTTCGCTTTGAATAAAACTCTTCCAGCAAGGCCCAACATTGGTTTTACCATTTGCCTCACCTAGCCCTTTTTCCCTTGGGAGTCGCGCTCTCAAGGGTCATCTTCATTTTAGCCCTCCCCGGACCAATGCGTGTCTAAGTGTTGGTCCAAACTAGAGCCACTTGCAGCGCCACCTCGGGGAAACTTGAGGGCTGGTTCTAGTTATCGCATCTGCTCATCCGGTCGTGGCTCGAGACGAGATCTGTGGCTACTATCAGGATGTCGGCACGCCGGGAGGTCTTACTGGTCTTGTTTTATTGCTGTCGAAATGTCTTGTAGTCGGGATTCCGAGACTGATCGGGTCTTCCCGGGGAGAAGGAATATCCTTCGTTGATCGCAAGAGCTTATCATGGGCTAAGTTGGGACACCCCTGCAGGGTTTGAACTTTCGAAAGTCGTGCCCACGGTTATGTGGCAGATGGGAATTTGTTAATATCCGGTTGTAGTAAACTTGAAGTAAAATCTTCTAAAATACACCAACCGTGTGCGTAACCGTGAGTGTCTCTTTTCGGGGTTGATCGAGAGGAGAACACGGTTTCTGGGTTATGTCTGACGTAAGTAGGAGTTCAGGATCACTTATTGATCATTACTAGTTGACGACCGTTCCTTTGCTTCTCTTCTCGCTCTCATTTGCGTATGTTAGCCACCATACTATGCTTAGCCGCTGCTGCAACCTCACCACTTTACCCCCTTCCTTTCCCATTAAGCTTTGCTAGTCTTGATACCCATGGTAATGGGATTGGTGAGTCCTCGTGGCTCACAGATTACTACACCATCAGTTGCAGGTGCAGGTTTGCGATGATCATGATGCGAGAGCGCTGTTTACTTGTGTTGGAGTTCTTCTTCTGCTTCTTCGATCAGGGGATAGGTTCCAGGTCGGCAGCCTGGGCTAGCAGGGTGGATGTCGTTTGAGCTTCTGTTTATGTTTCATCCGTAGTCGGATGTGGATCTGGTATATGATGTTGTATTCGTGTGGCATTGTATGCCTTTTGTATGTATCCCCACTATTATGTAATGTTGATGTAATGATATCCACCTTGCAAAAGCGTTTCAATATGCGGGTCTATCCTTGGTGGGACCTTCGAGTTCCTTTTGGATAGGGTCGCATATTGGGCGTGACACTGAGTTGGTGGTGGAAAGAGCTGACGTCGACTGGATTCCGGAACCTATGGTCGCGTGCGCTCATCGAGAAGTCGCTGGAGGTTCTCCAGTCGAGTGCGCTCAGCCAAGTTGGCCAAGCGCGCATCCTCCAAGGCACGAGCCTCGGGAGTTTCTCCAACGATTGGAGTGTGGAGCGCATCCATGTTTCAGCGGCGAAGTTCCTCCCTCTGCAGCGAAGTGATGGGCTCGGGTTGGTACTCTTCGTGATCTTGCGCAGGATCACCTCTACCGTCGCCTCCATCAGTGCGGGGGTATCCAGGAGGACTGCATGGTCCGTCGACCATCAGAACCTCTGCCGCCAGATCGCTGCTATCGCACTCGGATGCAGTCTCTGCGGAGCCAGTCGACAGATTGAACATGCCGTAGAGAGATTCATCGGGCTCGATTGCCGCAACTTGGGACGTGGCCGACTGGCGAGCCACCGCATGTCTCACCCACCGCTGAAGCCTCGACCGACCGGAGCGCTTGCGCCGGCGGGATACTGGGAGTGAGGACGGCACAAGAACCGACCCATACAGGGTCGACGGTTGCCACAGGAGGACGCCGCGGACGCACGCGCGAAAGTGTGTTGCCCCGCGGACGGGGAGCGCGTCGACGTCGAGAGGAGCCTCCCGAAGCCAAGCGGAGTCGTCGGTGATGAACGTGAGCGCACCGAGACGGATCTCGTGGCCTTCGACCAAAACTCCACCTGAAACCATGATGTAGGAGATCGAAAGAATCCCAACTTCTCCAACAAATCGCTAGAACACCGGCCCCACGGTGGGCGCCAACTGTCGTGGTTCTAAGTCTGACAGTAGAATGGGGGGTAGGTATGGAGAGGCAAGGTACTAGCTATGGAGTAATTGGTACGCACGAGTTTACGAGTTCATGCCCTTCTCGGAGGAAGTAACAGCCCTACGTCTCGGAGCCCGGAGGCGGTCGACTGGATTATATGCGTATGAATTACAGGGGTGCCAACCCCTCTACCTGTGGAGGGGGTGGCTTATATAGAGTGCGCCAGGACCCCAGCCAGCCCACGTAGCGGAGGGTTTAAGGTACATTAAGGCTAGGCGTTACTGGTAACGCCTTACAGAAAGTGTCATCATGACCATAAAGACTACTTAATCTCTGAGACCGTTTGGACACCGAGTGGCTCTTGGACTCCTGGTGGTCGAGTGGGTCTTCATGGTCGAGTGTCTTTGAATCTGTCGAGTGGAAACCTACTAGGTCGACTGGTAGGCAGTTTACTCTAAGGATGACCTTGGGGAGGGTATCTTGGATAGGTCCATGACCCTACCCTAGGTATATGACTTCATCACTGACCACAAGATCTGGTGTCGCGTCGGGCAGGAGCAGCCCTCACCGCCACAATACCAACCCGACACACGGTGGCGCTTGGCCGTCGTGATGCTAGAGTCATGTCCCTTCCTGCTGCACCGTGCTCCCGCCTAGAGTGCCATCTCCTCGGCGACGGGTCCCGTGACTCCTCCTCCTCATCATGTGGGAGCTCGAAAGCCCTCATTGCGGAAAAGCGGCACTAAAGGAGGCAGTCAACCTCCTTCATAAAGACGTATATTGTGCCGGATTATTGATTTGCCCCTTTAGTGATTCAGTGAAGGAGTAGAAAGAGTTCTTGCCTTTTTCCCTAGAGGTGACCCCGAGTTATCAAACACACTAGAGGAAGTGACCTTTTAGACAAAGGTTTCTAGCAAGTTTTGTAAGATTATTAAATTCCAGTTTTTTACCAGATCAAAATCAAGTTGCACAGTTGAACTCTTATAAAAAAATAGGCATGAGTATGAGGACTTACTCTTACAACCATGCATTTTCCAATGAGATTATCATTATATTCATTTGTGCCCTGGAAATCATCATCGAGATGTTCTTGGAACACATCAAAGTGGGAGGGTGTGTGTCCAAATTACATCTTGACCAGCAGGTGTCCTGCATCAGGAATCAGTTGTCCAACCAAAGTCCCTATCTGTCATGTGGGGCTGCATCGATAATTAAGATAAAATCAGACAAAAGCATTGGGAGTTTAATGACTACAACTCTTGTATCTCCAGAGATAAGATTCATGCTGTTGTACTAAACCTTTTCATCACTGGTGTTCATAATAGAGTTTCATGGTGTCTTTGCCCTTAACCTCTGTATGGTTCGATCTCTATGATCATGGGTACCCACAGGGACAAACATCATGGACGAGACAAGAGAAACTACTAAGAAATTTTATTTCACACATACAAGACATTAAACTACCTTCATCGAACCATCCAACAAATGCATAGGGTTGTACGGCTATGCCTCAACCCATGACCTTACCGAATTACTCACACATAGCGATCAAATCGCAAGAAGAAACCACTGAAGAACACATCAAGAAAATTGATTGATTGATAATATGTTTTACAATAGTTGCCGGATGCGATACATGATTACAAGGTGTGGCTGACTTGGATGATGCTGTAGTGATGGTGGTGGAGATGACTATGGAGATGGAGATGGAAAATGGTGATGGCTAGGGTTGATGTGGATAACGAAGACGGAGGTCTCGGCGATGTTCTGTGGCTCTTCTAGTATTGGCCCCAATATAAAATTTGTTGAGTTGGATGAGAGGGAGCTGCTGGCAGGCCATGTGACTGCTCATACGAGCGCTTGCGATCATATGGTTGGTCATCTTGCGCTCTATTTATTCTCCCACACCTCCCATTTGATTCTCGTTATCTCCTCTTTACTTCTTTACATATATATATGCTTGATTTTATCCATGTATTGGCCCATTACCTGTGGAAACAAAATGAAGATAGGATTTTGGAATCCTTTTCCTTCATTAGTTATTAGTAGCAATATTGAAGCAAATATCTTAGTTTAAACTCAGGTGCGATGAGCGTAAAAATAACACTCATCAACTATGTCCTCCCTGCTGAGTCGCTAGTAGATCAACTAGTGTTAGGAATATTCCCTAGAGGCAATAATATTGTATTATTTATTTCCACATTTATAATTAAGACTATATATTCTATTGTATAAGTGCTATGATTCTAGAATATGCAATTCAGTGAAAATTCATAAGCACGTGTGTAATGATAAATGGCAAAACCTGATTCCTAGTCTCACCTCTAGGACTAGCTTAAGTGTTTTATGTCGATCATGTTTTCCAGATCTTGGGATATTGTTAAGTGTAAAGATAGTCCCAAAACAACATTAAGAGTATGACGTTAGAAGAATGATCATATTGAATTGACCCAACTTGTTGTTATACTTTGAGATATAATCATCACAAGTCAATCGATATAACACAGAGAGTTAACGTATGCTTTAGTTACGTAGACCATGAGAGTATCATAGTCACTTCTTACCGGATGATGGACTTAGGGGTTGCTCAAACGTCATCTATAACACGGTGATCATAATGATGACCTACAGGTTCGTCGGAAAGTATGACTTGAGGCTAGATCTCTCAAATCCTCATAATAGAGAAGCCCGGTGCGGTTCTCTTCTTCCCCCTCTAATTTTTCGGTGATGATTAGTTCTGTACGGTGAAGAAATGCCAGATCGTGAAGCCTGTATGCCTGCAACCTGTAGAGAGGCCGTGCTTTTGGTCTTTGGATCGATGAATTGTTAGTGAGCGGTTCGAGGGACTTCATCAATGTTCTACACCAACTCTTCTTCTGCTGCAACTCAAAGTTGGTAACAATCCGATCTAAACCTCTAATGCATCTTCATAGTGTTCCTGGACTATGATCGTAGGGCGATTTTTTTGTTTTCTGCTACGTTTCCCAACAGTGGCATCATGAGTGGCTCTATGAGTAGATGCATCTTTTGATCTAGATGACATGTGATTGTGAGGGTACTGCACAAAGTTCTTAGTAATGAATTTGATTTATTGCTAAAAAATTAAGAATTAGAAGAGTTCTAGAGCTTGATAAAATTGTGCGAGTAGAAGATAAGAACTATTGTGCAGATGAAATCTTTTACTTGATGTTATTGTTTGCTTCCTGAGTGTTTCTTCAGTTCATTTCATTGGCGACATGATATAGCTTTCTACAAAGTTCTCACAATAATCGATTGACTCTGGCTGTCAATGATATGCTAATAGTTCTTTGGGCCACATCATAGTCATAATAGTGAATCTCGCAAACATAGAGGGGATGAAGATGCTTGATCTTCACGGGAGTCACGCGTATTGATGAAGTTTAGTGTGGGGCTAGAGATTTTTAATTAAATTTCTTCCCTCACACACCCCAAAAAGTAAATCTTGCAACAAGAATAATTTTACCTAGTGGTGGACGTAGGTAGCTAGTGTTCTCCAAAACCTTAGAAGCCACGTAAATTTAATTTTGCTAAGTTGATTAGAGAACGTCTAACTTGGTTTTGCAGGATGCATGTGATGTGGTATAGCCTTTGTCATGACCATAAGTTTATGTATGAGATGGTTATATGATATAATTTTTAATTGACCTGTGCCTCACAATATGGTGTGATGTCTGGAGCCAAAGGATTGTCACTTTAATGACTTGCGTGTCAACCTCATTTTAATAAGTTGATTACTTGATGGGAGTGACAAGCTTGCACGGAGGACCCCAGCGTGAGAAGAATGTACAAAGCACGAAGGAGCGCTGAAAATTTTGGTGCCATGGCAGCATGTTCGAAACTGCTGCCACGATAACGATTTTCTGCTGCCACCAAAAAAATTTCAGCTGAAAGTTCATGAATGCCATGAAGAGATCCCCGGTGCCCATGGCTATATCATATCTTGCTATTATGAATTTCCTGAGATGTTTATGTCGACGTTTTGGGAACCAGGGTACCCGACCTTGCCTTCCTGCGACCCACAACATGGCTTCATCAACGGCCTCGTACGGCCCACTTTCAGCATCGATAAGACAAGACCCTCGCGAGGGGCCAAGCCTCGTGAGGCGGACAGCACCAAGACCTCTGGAACCAGCAGCCCCTTAGGTTGGCTCCTAAGGAGCGGAGGTTCCTATGCAAGCGCCCACCTCATGAGGATAGAGTGATGCAAGCCATGACGACCAAGGCCAGGCTGGCGCCAGCGGGCGCAAAGTAGCATGTTTCCTCTTTGGTGCTAAGGAGGCAAGCGCAGTCGCGGAGTCCCGAGGAATCAGCCAAAGGTTTCCATTCCGGTGCCTCAAGACCAACACCGCCAGGACGGATGTCATCGCCGAGCCCACCACGGCGTCACAACCAGAAGCTTTGCATGCGAAGACCACCTTTCGTCAGGATAAGATGTACTTCTTGTCCCCTTTCAAATTGGCCCTTGTGGAATCCCTTCCCGCCTTGTTTTGGAGGAAGAGGACCAAGGCCACTATAAATATAGGTTAGCCACCACCAAGGAGGGGGGACGGATCGATCGAGTCCACTCCACCCTTAGCCACTCATGCACAAGAACAGACCTCCTGAGGTTGTTCTTCCTCTGTACTAGTTCATCCTCATCCCACCGCGAGGCTAATCCACCACAAAGCAGGAGTAGGTGTCGGATTTCGGGTTCCGGCAGACCCTCTAGGTTCGAACTCTGGGGTGCACGCGGAGATCACACCTCCAACCTACCTACGTCTCGTTGCCTCGCAAGGATCTAAACTGCACAAAGAAAACACAGGGGACACGAGGGTTTATACTGGTTCAGGCCACCATTGTGGTGTAATACCCTACTCCAGTTTGTGGTGTTGTGGAATTCCTCAGGGCTGATGATGAACAATACAAGGACGAACTGCCTCGCGAGGTGAGGAGTTCTTGCGGTGGTGGATCTGGCTAAGGTTCTTCCTCTTCTCTCTTCTCTCGCTTCTCGCCTCCTACGGTTCTATCCGCCTCCTTTCCGATGCCTCTACTCTGTGGTGGCTAGTCCTATTTATAGAGCAAGGCCCTGATCCTCTTCCCAAATATTGAGCGGGAAGGGCGCCAACAATTGGCCATTTTGAAGGGGAACATCTAGTACACTTATCCTGACTAAAGTCGGTCCTCGCCTGCCAAAGACTCTGGCGGTGACGCCGGCTTGGGCTCCACGATGACCTCCTTCCTGCCGTTCTGCTGGTCTTGGTCTTGTTGCACCAAAATGGTTGCCTTTGCTTGATACTCTTGCCTGCGCTTGCTCCCTATGCACCAAAGAGGAAACAAGGACTCTGCATAGGCCGGCGCCCGCCTGGCGCCTGCCCGGCCTCGGTCGTCATGGCTTGCGTCATGGACACCTCGTGAGGTACCCCGACTTGATCTCTCCGCCTCCTCGCGTGCGAACCTGACGAGTCCGTGCCTGAGGAAGTTTTCTGTCGTCCGCCCCGCGAGACTTGGCCCCTCGCGAGGGTCTTGAGCTTGTTTTGATGAACATGGGCCGTACTGGGCCACTCCTTGAGCCACGCCACAGGCCGCAGGCAGGCAAGTCTGGCTACCCCCGTTCCCAGAACGACGACAGTAGCCCCCGGGCCCAAGGCGCGCCCGGACTTGGCATAGCAGAGAAGCGAAGCGGCAAGTGCGAAGCGCCGCAGGCCCCAACAGCCTGCGGCCTTGGGCGCCGCGTGGCGATTGATTGGACGTGGGCGTCCCTGCTTCCCCACGACGCCTCGGCAACTGCACGAATTGACAAACGAGTAGTACCTGGCCAGGCTTACCCTCTTTGCCCTCTTCAGTCGTTGCCCAGATCCCCTTTCTCATTCTCATCCTTCCTGCCTCTGAAATCCCCAGATCTACTCCAACCCTGCGCCCTAGCAAGGCATGGCGCCTCGCTGAGACCCGGCGGAGCTTGGTTGTCGCCCGCTTTGGATCCTCCGAACGTGTCGGAGAAGAGCCTTGCCGGACGCGCCCGGATGATGGCGGCGCAAGGCAACGACGGGGCGGCGGTGCTCAAGGTCGGCTCCGCCCTTCCCGAGGACCAAGGAAGCACCTTCTACCCGCTCTTCGTGAGCGCCATCGCCGCCGGTCTGGTGCCGCCCTTCTCCGAGTTCTTCTTTTCTGTCCTCCGCCATTACAACCTGCAAGCTCTGCACCTCCACCCCAACTCTGTTCTTCTCCTGGCGATCTTCGCCTACTACTGCGAGGCTCATGTCGGGGTACAGCCCTCAGTGGCCTTGCTGTGCCATTACTTTTACCTCCGGTTTTCTCGCGGCCCCATTACTGCGTGCGCGAGCTTTGTTGCGTACTCCAGCTCCAATGCTATCTCGAAGCCTGGGAAGAGTATTGAAGGCTTCCAGAGCAAGTGGGTTATGGTGGACGCTGGGCGCATCCACCCCAGCTGATCCTGCCCACGAGGCTGCCTGAGTCCGTCGACGCTTGGTCTCGCGCGGAGCTCGTCGATCCTCGCGCGAAGCCAGTGTTGGAGAGGATGGATGCGGACCTATGGCCGGGCAACATGGCGTCGGCGAAGCTGACTGGGGCGTCGCTCCTGAGGGAGTTCTTGGAGCACCGGGTGGCCTCGCTTCGACAGTATTCGCTCCCGCTGTGGAGGCTTTGCCCGAGCCCCGTAGTCTTGGCCGACGAAGATCTGGCCGCGGTCCTCCAATCCTTGGTCGGGGGAGACGTGGCGAGGCTGGAGGGTGCTCCTGTACCCCTGTTCCTTCGAGATGATTGGGAGCAGGTGGTGAATTCCATGCCCGCATTCAACGGGGACGGGCCTGTGCCCACGGAGGTTCCGGAGGACCCGACGGCCCTGGTGAACGTATCCTCGGGCAACTCCGGTAGAGAGGATGAAGAAGAGGAGCAGGGAGGGGAGCCCGATTCCGAGGCGACCGACGGCGAGTCGAGGGTGCCCCTCCCTCGGTGCAGCTCCCGCGCTCTTCGCCTCATGCCGGACGACGACGAGGATGGCGACGAGCGAGCCGGTGAGTGCTCGCCCCTGGTCCCAAAGAAGGACAGGACGGGGCTGGTTCTCCGCGGGCTCGCTCCGGCTCCGAGGAGATCTCCAGACGTGCCTCCTGCTCCCGAGTCTCTTGAGATTGACCCCAGCAGCCGGCTCTCGGGCTTCAAGTTTGGACGGAGGTTGCTTGAGCCCGTGAGCGATGATCAGTAAGTGCTTGGCTCTCGTTTGGCTTCTTGCTTCGTTGCTGAGGCTTGACGTTCATATTATTTGTCTAGGTTGGCGCCTGCGGCGAAAAAGCTAAAGGGGGCCCCTGAGGCTTCATCTGGGGCAGCATTTCCGCCCACGGGAGAAGGGCGCGGCAAGGCCCAGGCTTCTCCTGAACGGTCATCCTCGCGAGGCCAGGCGGGGTGTATTGGGGCGAGCTCAGCCCCCGTGGCCCGAGCGACTCTCGAGGCGCCTTCGCCTGACGCCACCGCCGCAGTCGTCGGGGCGCAAAAGGACCCCACTCACGGCGACGTGATCTCGCTGCCGTCTTCTCCTCCTACTCTGCCAACTGCTATTTCTTCGACTCCGTCTACTGTCCTGGATCGTGCTGATGCTGAATTGGACCGGCTGCGAGGAGATCTCCAGGGCGCCGACCCTCGCCTAGTGGCCGGGCGCCTGGAGCTGGCTTCTGGCTGGGTCTGCTCCGATGCTTCAATTCGAGCAGCGCTGTTCAGAGCATGACGGCTCGCGACGAAAAAAACAGGCCATCCTTGAGGCCAAGGCCACTCGCGATGCCGCCTTGGGGGAGGTTGCGGATGTTCGGGGTCGCTGCAAGGCGCTGGAGAGCGACCTGCAGGGCCTTCGCGACCAGCTCGCCAAGGAGGCCCGTGACCGCCAGGAGGAGGAGGCAGAAGTGAAGGCCCGCGAGACCGCCGCGAAGGACCGGGATGCCGAGCTTGATGAGCGCCATGGCCGCTAAGATGCACTGGAGCAGGCGTTGAAGGCGAGGAAGATCGAGCCGACGGGCAAGGCGCGCGGGTCTGGCCGAGGACCGCGTGGCCTTCGCAGCGGAGATGGAGGAGAAAGCTCGCGCCTTGTCTTGAAGACGCGGCGATGACAGCCGCTCGAGAGTCCGCTGGCCGGCGCCGAGGACGGTCCCACCAAGTTGCTTCCCTTCCTGGTCCGTGCCCTTGAAGATGTCGCGATTGGCCTGGGCCCCACGACTGAGGCTGAGGCGTGTGTCCTTTCTTCTGCAGCACTGACGCGCGTCTTCACCCACGTCTACCTTCGCTACCCCAACGTTGATCTGGACAGCCCGCTGGAGCCCGTGAGTGGTGAGCTTGCCGCTGCCGCCGCTGAAGTTGTGAAGGGTCGAGCGGAGGCTCTGCTGGCGAGGTTCCATGCCTTCAGCACCAAGCCAAGGCGAGGTGCTGCCGATCCTGAGGCTCCACGAGGCAAACCTGCCCACCGCAGCTCCGCTGCCAGCGATGGCGCTGCCGGAAAATGACCCCTTCGTGGCTCCTGTCCTGCTTTCAGCTCCTGCAACATGCATCATGCCTCGTGGAGGCGTTTGAACTTGTGTTTGGCGCTGTGAAAACAATTATGGACTGTAATATTTGCTTTTGAATTCTTCGAGATTTGCGCTTTTCCTTCCTACTTGCTTGTGTTCTACGTCGGCAGAGCCCGACCCCGTACATACCTCAGCCGCCGTTAGCCCCGACCGGAAACCAGGACGGGACCAAGGAGTGAGGGGCTACGTGACCAGTTAGGCTCCTGAGTCGCGATGCTCAGGAGTCCCCCTTGACGCGCGAATAGCAAGTAGGGAGGGGAGATGCATGAACAGATTTACCGTTCTACGTCGGCAGAGCCCGGCCCCGCGCATACCTCAACCGCCGTTAGCCTTTCGGAACTAAGAGTGAGGGGCTACGTGACCAGTTAGGCTCCTGAGTCCCGATGCTCGAGTCCCCTCGACGTTCAAACGGCCTTCGTACCTTAGCTCCGCCGGGAGAGGCGTCGACGAACCAGGCCCGAGGGGCCTGGCTAGGTGGCATGCGTCTAGGCGTGACCCAGGCGTAGCCCCCGTGCCCAGCCCCCTCGCGCGGTACTCCCGAGGGGAGGCGTTACGATGAGGCCGGACATTGAGCTCTAGGCTCCCTAAGGTTGATGCAGCCGGGGGGCACCCTCAGTTGTTTATCACCAGCGCGGAGCATAGCGCTTCCGTATGTGTACGGGCATAGCCGCTCCTCGAGAGTGTCGTCAGCCAGCGCGGAGCATGGTGCTTCCACTGGTGCGTGGGAGGGGGCTCCCCTCTGGGAGGAGCCCCGGGGCGTGTACAGCCCCGCCCCGACACGTGGCTGGCATGGTAGGGCTTGGCGAGGTGTATCTGGGCACCCGTGAGCCAGTAGCAGGGACTCCACGGGGCCCCTACCTCAAGGCGGGTTGCGCCTGGCTCGGGCCTTTTCTTGTAATGTGCTCCTGCAAGTTTGGTTAGATGCCGACGCCGACGTCCTCGGGTCCCGACCCTCGAGCTAGCTCAGCCGTCGGCCAGCATGCCAGGTCAGCGATGCCGTGGACAAGGCCGGAGGGTGAGGGCTGGAGAGCGAAGGGCCCGTGAGTCACGATGCTCGTGTACCCCCTTTAACGTGCAAGCTGACCGACATGAAGGAAGAAGGGTGCCGTGGACAGGCATCAAGTAATGATCATAAAGAGTCAAACACATGACTCGAGTAAATGCGAGAGGGATACACGCCACTGGGTCAGGCCCGAGTGGCTTGGGTATAATGCAGCCCGAGGGGCGCCCCCAATAAAGCAAGCTAAAACATGAACAAAAGGGATACATGCCGCAGGGACGGACCCACGCGGCCTGGGAATGATGCAGCCCTGAGGGCGCTCCCAGCTGAAAAGTGAAGCTCGAAGGATGTCACCTGATGATGTTGAAGATGAAGGGATGCTGAAGTAGCGTAAGTCGTGCACTGCGGAAGCCGATCTTCACGAGCCCCCAGGCCCAGGAGCCTCGGGAGGCTCCGGAGGCACCGGTGGCACCTCGCGGACCATCTCCATCTCTGCCAGGACTGCGGAATGCCTGGCCGCCTGAGCCTCCAGGATGCTCCTCATGAGGTGCTGGCGCACAGCAGCCGCATTCGGCAGGCCGTAAGGCATGCGAACATAGTTGTGGGGCGGCCCTTCGCAGGGTCCCACGCGCGAGGGCCAGAGGCGCTCCTGAGAGGTGGCTCGGTTGAGCCCTGGTATGTCGATGCAGATGCGCAGCCCACCATCCTCGCCCGGATGGGGAACCACGACGGGTAAGCGGCGGCTGCCACTGATGACTCTTGACTCCTACAGCTCCTGAATGATCTCGCTGACGAACTCCTGAGGGTTTGGTCCTCCTTGCCTTGCTCCTGCCTGAGGGAAACGTGCTTTGAAACACGCCTCCAAGTGGTGCCCGAGCGCCTCCCTTGTGAGCTTAGCAAAGTCGATGGCCCTCCAGGAGAGAGCCCCCGAGCCTTGCTCGAGGAGGGCGCCGGGCGCGCCTTCCTATGCGACAGAAGGAGGCGCCCCTGGAATGGGCGCGGACTCTGAGGGGCCTGCCTCCCGAGGGTTATGACCAGGAGACGTCTTCTTCTTCTTAGGGACCACCTCGGGAAGCTCTCTGCTCCTGTGATCTGGGTCTTTAATTGACACGGCTTGAAAAGCACGCTCCAAGGAACACACTACGTCTCTCTCTTCACAAGGCACCGTGATGACTCCACTGCTTCGTGGCATCTTGAGGACATTGTAGCCATGAGGAGTCACGGCCATGAATTTAGGCAGAGCTGGGTACCCGAGGATGGCATTGTATGGCAGGCGAATGTGTGCGACGTCGAAGTCAATGAGCTCGGTGCGGTAGTTGTCGCGCGTCCCGAAGGTGACAGTAAGGCGGACCTGCCCTATCGGAACTGCGGAACCATCAGTGACTCCGGAGAAAGGCTTGGTTGGCTGAAGCTGATTGTATGGCACTTGGAGATTTTCGAATGTCTCGACGGACAGGACATTGAGCCCTGCTCCGCAATCGATGAGGGTCCTGGTGACTTGCACATTGCTGATGATTGGGGAGCAAAGCATCGAGAGGACTCACCGGTGGGTCACAAGACTTGAGCTGATCCGCCGAGCTGAACGTGATGGCGCATGCTGACCACCTGAGGGGGCGTGTGGCTTCGAGCCTGGGGAGGACTGCATTCACTTCATGAGCGAACTGCTTGAAGATGCGCTAAGAGGCTGGGGCTTGAGCTCCGCCCAGGATGCAAGTGATCGCGCGCGGCTCCTGGAAGCCCCCAGCCCCCTCGTCCTGATGACGGTCTTCATTTCTCCTTGGCTGTGGTGGCAGAGGAGGGCGGCATGCGTTGCCTTGTGGGCGATCCTCGCGAGGCTGATCCCTCCAGCCTCCCTCGCGAGGCGGGTTCCTCCAACCTCCCTCGCGAGGCTGATCCTGCCAGCGGTCCTCGCGAGGTCTGTCACGCCACCCTTGACGAGGGCCACGGTCTTCCCATCGTCCTCCACCTCTTCCTGCTCCCCGGCCATAGCCCCGGTCGTTGCGCTCGGGGCGTCGGCCGACGCGCACATCCCGCACGGCCCTGTGCTCTTGGCATTCATTGGTGTTGTGGGTGTGGAGGTCGTGGTACACGCAGTACTGGCTGCCCTTGGATGACTCAGGCTGATCCCTTCCTCGCTTGGTGTCTGGCTCTGCTGCAAGCACGACAGCCCCCTTGCGCTTCACGTCCTTGACCTTGGGCTTCTTCTCTTCTGGATCGGCAGCCAGCAGCTCGAGGAGGGAAAGGCGTCCTTCCTCAGCCCTGGCGCACTTGGTCGTCAAGTTGAACAGCTCCAGGGATGTGCACAGGTCTTCATGGATCGCGAGCTCTTCTTTCATCTTGACGTCACGCACACCGTCGGAGAAGGCTGAGATGATGGCCTCCTCAGGCACCCTGGGGATCTTAAGGCGAGCGTTGTTGAAACGTTGGATGAACTTCTGCAGGGTCTCCTTGGCTGCTGCTTGATGCGGAGCAAGTCACTCATGGCTGGGGGCCGATCGCGGGTGCCTTGGAAGTTGTCGATGAATCGGGTGCGCATCTCGTTCTACGAGGAAATCGTGCCAGGAGCCAGGTTCAGGAGCCAGGTGCGGGCACCGTCCTTGAGCGCGATGGGAAACCAATTCGCCATGACCTTCTCGTCCCTGTTGGCGGCTTCGATGCCCAGCTCATAGAGCTGGAGGAACTCCACAGGGTCAGCCGTGCCATCGTAGCTTGGGGGCAGGTCTGGCTTGAACTTGCCCGGCCAGGCCACGCTGCGCAGCTCGGCGGTGAAGGCACGGCAGCCTGCAGTGGCCACGGGAGGCCTTTGGTGACGGAGGGCTTGATCTTGGAGGTCCCCATGCGCTGCCGCCAGGAGCAGCGCGGGGTCTTGGCGCGCTGGAGCAGGAGCGCGGTCGTGACGGGCCGGTGCGGGGAGCACTCGGGCAGCTTCTTGGGGACGAGGGACCTCTTGGCAGCTCTTCTCTTGTCTTTGGCCGGTGCCGGAGTGGGTTCCGCCCAGGGGCCATGCGCCTTGGGGCCAAGGTTCCTTCTGGAGGGGGAGGCGGCTCAGGCGCCCCCGAAGCTTCATCGCCCGCGCAAGGCGGGGAGCGGTGTAGCAAGAGGGATGGCGCAGGGGAGCCCAATGCACCGACGAGCTTCGGTGATGCGGCGAGCCACTCGTCAGAGGTCGCCGACGGGACGGTAGTGCAGGAGTTCAGCGAGAACAGCGCGGCGGCGCGTCTGCAGAGCGCTGACAGGCGTGGGACGAAGAACCGGCTGGAGTCAGCGACGGGGTGGCAGTGCGGCCTTCCCTCCGCACTGAAGGATGCAGAGACAACGCCTGCTGCTTGTTCTCCGCCGGGCCGGTGGCGGCGTTGACGGCAGGCAACGGGGAACGGTAGGCGGCACCCGCCGCCGGGGGCCATCTGGGCGACGCGAGCAGCGAGAGCGGCACGGCGCTTGGCGCGGGCTCGACGAGCGTCTGACATGGATGTGAGGGGCGGCGAAAAGCAGGGCGGCGGAAGGCGGATTCCGGTGCACCCCTACCTGGCGCGCCAAATGTCGGATTTCGGGTTCCGGCAGACCCTCTAGGTTCGAACTCTGGGGTGCACGCGGAGATCACACCTCCAACCTACCTACGTCTCGTCGCCTCGCAAGGATCTAAACTACACAAAGAACAACACAAGGGACACGAGGGTTTATACTGGTTCAGGCCACCATTGTGGTGTAATACCCTATTCCAGTTTGTGGTGTGGTGGATTGCCTCAGGGGCTGATGATGAACAATACAAGGAAGAACTGCCTCACGTGGTGAGGAGTTCTTGCGGTGGTGGATCTGGCTAAGGTGCTTCCTCTTCTCTCTTCTCTCGCTTCTCGCCTCCTACGGTTCTATCCGCCTCCTTTCCGATGCCTCTACTCTTTGGTGGCTAGTCCTATTTATAGATCAAGGCCCTGGTCCTCTTCCCAAATATTGAGCGGGAAGGGCGCCAACAATTGGCCATTTTGAAGGGGAACATCTAGTACACTTATCCTGACTAAAGTCGGTCCTCGCCTGCCAAAGACTCTGACGGTGACGCCGACTTGGGCTCCACGATGATCTCCTTCCTGCCGTTCTGCTAGTCTTGGTCTTGTTGCACCAAAATGGTTGCCTTTGCTTGATACTCTTGCCTGCGCTTGCTCCCTTTGCACCAAAGAGGAAACAAGGACTTCTTGCAAAGCCGGGCGCCTCGCCTGGCGCCCGCCCGGCCTCGGTCGTCATGGCTGTCGTCATGGACACCTCGTGAGGTACCCCGCCTTGATCTCTCCACCTCCTCGCGAGCCAGCCTGATGAGGCCGTGCCTGAGGAAGCTTTCTATCGTCCGCCCCGTGAGGCTTGGCCCCTCGCGAGGGTCTTGAGCTTGTGTTGATGAAGATGGGTCGTACTGGGCCACTCCTTGAGCCACGCCGCAGGCCGCAGGCAGGCAAGTCTGGGTACCCCCGTTCCAAGAATGACGACATTAGGGTTTTACACTGCAAGGTGGCCCGAACCTTGGTAAGCTGCTGCATCTCTTTCCTTTGGTGTTCATTGAGCTAGACTGTGAGAGCAGCGAGCGAGTAGGCTTGAGAGGTTGAGTTCTTCACACACGCCCCAGAGTTCGTACCTTTCTCAGGTCCGCGGAGCCCTGAATCGGACATTTGATGCGCCAGGTAGGGGCGTGTCGAAGGATTGCCTTCTCGTCGGCTGCGCTCCGTCCTCACCACCTAGCTTCCATGGCCTACGCCGCTCCACTCGCTGCCCCGCCCAGCATGCTCGGAGATGCTCCGGGCCTCCGGGCCCTCTCCCCCGCCCTCTGACGGGTGAAGTGGCCTCTGAAGTTCAGGCCAAACATGCCGCCGCGATACAATGGCATGGCAGACCCCGCAGAGTTCCTCCTGGCGTACGCGGAGGCCGTTTGGGCAGCTGGCAGTGACGACAAGGTCACAGCGAATTTGCTCCCTATGGCTCTCAGGGGAGCACCCGTGCCTGGCTCCTTTACCTGCCAGAATCCTCGTTGGACTCCTGGGAAGAGCTGCACAACCTACTCGTCGCGCGCTTCGCGGCACCGGTGCCCCACGCTGTCGCGGCCATC
Organism: Aegilops bicornis; assembly: GCA_021605145.1. NCBI lineage: Eukaryota > Viridiplantae > Streptophyta > Magnoliopsida > Poales > Poaceae > Aegilops > Aegilops bicornis. The sequence continues at coordinate 548,505,215 of CM038672.1, forward strand.
CTTGGCGGGTCGGAGGCGCCAGCCTCAGACCGCCACATCAAGCAGTTCCTCCGCCGGGCGGACGCCACTCACGCGCAATGGGGAGCCCCTCCGGGCTGGGTGGCACCTAAGGCCGACATCACCTTCGATTCAAGGGACCACCCCAATACTATGGCCGATGCCGACGCACTCCCTATGCTCTGCACCCCCACCATCTGCAAAGTAGCAATCACCAGGACCCTCATCGATGGCGGCGCTGGCCTCAACATCCTCTCCGTGCAGGCGTTCGGCCTGCTTCATGTGCCTTATGGACGGCTCCTCCCCACCAAGCCTTTCTCTGGGGTCGTTGACGGCTCCACCTGCCCTCTGGGGAGATCCGCCTCCCGGTCACCTTTGGCATGCGTGACAACTAACGCACCGAGCTCATCGACTTCGGCATCGCCCACATCGGCCTCCTGTACAACGCCATTCTCAGGTACCACTACAGAAAAAAGACACATCCGTGACATTTTGGGCCGAACGAATTTTTTTTCTGTCATACATATGACACTTCTATGACGATAATTGTGACAAAACCCGGTATCATCATAGATGTGGTGGGCTCCTACTTCTATGACAAAAAATCATGACAGAAAATGGGCTTTTCATCCTGGGCGGGCCGGAGACACAGCTGCATGACATTCTTTTGGCCGTCCATGACGGAAAAAACCGTGGTAGAAGCGAGGGGAGGAAAATTTTAGGGAGTTCCCGGTTACGGTGGGAGGTCGGGGGCCGAGCGATGCACGTTTCTCTCGTACACGTACGCGCGTGTGTGCGAGGCATTGGCTCTAACTGAACCCGAGCGAGGCGTTGGGCTCTAACTGAACCCGAGCGATTGCACTGCAGGCTACGCGTTACTGAACCCGAGCGATCGATCGATGGCGTGGCCCGAACCCGATCAAGCGATTCGCCTTCGCTACTACTGCTAGCGAAGCTGATCGGTTGGATGAATAGTGAGCGTTGGGGGCGGGGGGGTTGGATGAACATTGAGCGGTGGCGTTGCCTGCGGATGAACAGGACCCGTGGTGTGGAGGGCTGGATGAGCGATGAAGCGGTGCAGGGGTGGCCGTGGAGGTGTGGTTGAACAGGACCTGTGGTGTGGAGGTCTCGGATGAGCAGATGAAGCGGTGGAGGGTGCCCATGGAGGGGTGGTTGAGCGATGGCCGGTGGAGTAGCGCGCGGTGGAGGCTGGATGAACAGGAGCCCGTGGAGGCTGGAGGAGGTCGACGGTAGCCCGTGGAGGCTGGAGGAGGTCGACGGTGGAGATGAACAGTATCCCGTGGAGTCCCGTTATGTGGTACGACACACCCCTCCCGATGAACAGGACCCCCGTTTCGACCGTAGCGCTCCAACACAAGTCCGTTTCGTCCGTTTTGCGGTACGCCACACCCCTCCCGATCAACAAGACCCCCGTTTCGACCGTAGGAGGTCCGTTTCCTCCGTTTTGCGGTACGCCACACCCCTTCCGATCAACAGGACCCCCGTTTCTACCGTACGAGGTCCGTTTCCTCCGTTTTGTGGTATGCCACACCCCTCCCGATCAACACGACCCCATTCCGAACGTGGCCAGTCGAACACAAGGTCGTTTCCTCCGCTCGCGGGTACTCTGTGCCTCGCTTTCCATTGCATGTTCCGCATAAGCGGTTGGCTCCCACGCTGCCCGCTGCCTCCCGATGAACACGACGCATTCCGTTGCCTCCCCATGAACACGAAGCATTCCGTTGCCTCCCCATGAACACGACGACGACGCTGTTTCTCCGTTCCGACCCAACCATGTACATATGCGCGAGTAGGCGTTCGAGACCCTGCCCGTATGTACGTACGTGGCCTTATTTTCTTTCTTGCACCCTCGCCGCTGTACGTACGTGTACATGCTACGTGCGCGCCTCTACTACGACACGTGCGCGTATCTACAACGACCAGTATGCACGTACATGTTCGCGACCAGAATGACAACGCTACGTACGCTTCGACCAGGTGGGTCCCGACTGTCAGGCACTTCCTTGCATGCGAAAATGTAGCTGGTGGGTCCCAGCAGTCAGAGGGGCGAATCATAAATTTTTTTTTGCGAGGACGCACTTCCTTTGCATGCGAAGATGTAGCTGGTAGGTCCCGCAATCGGAGGGCGAATCATTTTTTGCGGACGCACTTCCTTGCGCGTGCGAAGATGTAGTTGGTGGGTCCCAGCGATGTGGGAAACGTTTTTTTCATGAAATACGGTGGCTCGTCCGGTGGGTCCCCGCTGTCAGGTGGAGGAATCATTATTTTGCGTGTAATAAGGAGGCACTTCCTTGCTGCGGTCGTGGACCCAAATTGCCGCCTCTCCACGACAAAGGTACGCTCGATGGAAGTCGTTCCTTGACCACGTTGACCACGCCACGCCGGGAGCACCACAGCGGTGGATGACGGCGAGGCCTAGGAAGGGGACGACTCGGAGCCGTGGAAGACGCAGCAGTGGATGCCCACGTGAAGAGGAGTACGAGGGTTCACTGGTTCGGCTGCGGTGTGAGGCTGCTGTCACCGCATGAGAATAACGAGGCGTGGGTGAGTAGAGGGATGGCCTGGCCAGCGATGGGTGTAGTAGGGGGCGGTGAGGCCTCCGCGGCATCACAGCCGGCCACGGGAGGCAGGAGCACGCGGCACGACCGGCGCTGGTTTGGGCGGCTGGAGCAAGAAGACCAGAGGTTGAAGAAGCACTATGGCCGTTGGATGAACATCGTACGGTAACAGGAGCTAGAATCTTTCATATTGACTATGTTGACAAAGCCCTCCATCCCCATCAACTTGGTAGGCCCACAAGTCAGCCTCCCACTATGCTGGGTTCCAGCTGGCAGGGGGAGTATTCATTTTTTGTGCGTAATAAGGAGGCACTTCCTTGCGTGCGAAGATAGCTGGTGGGTCCAACATTTCAGCGGGGGGCATGTTTTTTTCGTGAAATACAGAGGCCCTTCCGGTGGGTCCCAGATGTCAGGTGGAGGAATCATTATTTTGCGCGTAATAAGGAGGCATTTCCTTGTGTGCGGCCGTGGACCCAGCTGTCAGCCTATGCACGCACAGTCTACTTCCGATGGTGTCGTTCGTTGACCACGTTGACCACGCCGCGCCGAGCGCATCCAAGGTGGTGGACGACAGCGGGGCCCCGGATAGCAACTAGCCGGAGATGGGAAGACGCGGGAGTAGATTCGCAGACGCAGAGGTGTACGAGGGTTAACTGGTTCTAGTGCGCTGTGGTTCGACAGTTGGTGGAGAAGAACATGAGGTGTGGAGGGGTGGAGGGATGGCCTGGCCAACGGTGGAGTAGCGCTTCATAGCAAAGCGTGCCAAGCAGAGCTGCTAGCAGCAGGAGGCGGGAGGTGGTCCGGCGCTACCGGAGGAAGAAGACGAGAGATTGAAGATGGATGCCTGTCGTTGGATGTAAATCCAATGGCTAACATGTCAGAATCATTTGTTGACTAAATTGACAACGACTTGCGTTGGCTTCGACCTATTGGCCCACATTTTAGCCTCCAAAAAGGTGGCACGTATTCAACCCATTTTTTCCAGAATTTACAGTCTTTTTTTTGCGCGGTAGAATTTACAGTCAATTTGATCTTTTTTTTGAATTACAGCCATTAGTTGGGCTGGGTGAACAAATAATGTAGCGTCCATGCGGCCCGTGTATTTTATTTCCTAAAAAATTACAGGCCATTTGCACTTTCTCGAAATACACGATTTTGCTGGGCTGATTCTAATTATAATGTTGGGTTGGGCCATCAATGTTATCAAAAAATAAAAAGGGGCTCAACATTCTGTTATAAATATATTTAAATAATAAGTGATATTCTTACATTCGTCCTTAAATCTTACCAAGCTTTTGTACACAATCACTAGGATTTTCGTGCCAAAACAATCCAGGATTTTATTTATTAAGAAATTATTTTTATAAGTTAATAAGATGTGGGATATTGTTTTCTTACATATGTAAGTATCTGTTAAATATATGATGACAATAAAAATAATATATAATAACATATAAAATAATTTTTGTTAGAAAAACATGGAGCATCTCCCCGGTTCCATTGCTGAGAACAAAACCACAACATATTCTGATACAGCAGCTCAAAGAGCAGTTCGAAAGCAAAGGTAGAAAAGCTACAAACTAGGGGGGGGGTGGATGAACAAGTTCTCTGAATAACACAAATCACCCGGGCGGTGCCAAAGGAAGAGCGGATAGAGCACTCAAATGACACAAGGAGGGTCCAACGAAGCCTTCATGGTCTTCAGCCGAGGGGCCGTGTTAGCCTGCGGCGACCAGTAAGCAAGCGGAGACACCGGGCTGGAAGGCGTAGCATGGTGGATGTCCCTCTTTTTCGGCGCCAGGTGCCCATCATCTTCATCAGAGATCTTGAGACGAGCCCACGGGTCCAGCCCCAGAGCAGGTCAAGCCTTGTTCAGCCACAAGTGATCGCCAACGGTTTCTGGAGGGATCTTGTTAGGGTTTCCATGAAGCTCATCAACTTGTCCTTGTCCGATCTGGAGGAGAGAATCGCCCAGTTCCTCACCATGTTCCTGATCAACATCAAGACCTGCGGAATGGAAATCCAGAGGTGTCTTGAAAATCATAGCATTTCTATATTTCTAGAGGCACCAAAGGACAACCGAGCTAATGGTGTTTAAAATCGAGCACTTTTGGTAGCAATCCAGAATGCAGCGTGATTCGAAGGATGAGCCAATCGACTAGAGAAATATTCCTCAATGTGGGCCCGTAGATGTTTAGCAACTATACATTCAAAAATAGGTGAGAACAAGACTCTTGTTCCAAGCGGTAAACACAATCAAGGGGTTTGATGATGTGTCTCTTCCTAAGGTTATCCCTAGTGATCAATTTGTTTTTGGAGAGAAGCCAGAGAAATACATGAATTTTAGGGGAACTCTCAATTTCCAGACAGTAGGGATAAACACGGGTTGAACCCCTCTAAAGTTGATAACATGATAGAGGGAGCAGGAGAAATACTTCCCCTTATTGTCCAGCTGCCAAATCAGGGCATCCGGCTCGGCAGAAAAGTTAATGCTTTTGGCAATTTCCTCCAACTAGAACCATTGTTCCATGAGACTATCACTAAAGTTCCTTCTAAAAGAGAGTTTTAGGCATTGAACGTCCCAAACTTCATTGACACTTTTGTTAAGCTCATTGCAGAAAGAGTAAGTAGGCCAAAATTGGACTGCTAGGGGGGATGTGCCACACCAAGTATCTTCCCAGAACCTGGTTCTGCTCCCATCCCCTATGTTCCATCTGTAGCCAAATTTCACAGCATGCATAATAGATTTTAATCCTTTCCAGAATCTAGAGGTCTTAGGGTTGGAGGAAGGGACAAAAATATTAGGTTTATTTCCTAGGTATTTATGGGCAATAAGAAGCTTCCAGGGTTTCAGGTCTTCCTCATAGAATCTTTTAATCCAAGACCCTAGAAGACAGATGTTAATTTTTTGGAGGTTAGGTATGCCTAGGCCTCCAAAATCTTTTTTCATAGAGACTAGGGCCCAATTAGCAAGGTGTAACTTCCTATTTCCCTCAAAATTATTACACAAGCAATGAGTCATCTGAGAATTGATGAGGTTCACTGCCCATTTAGGGAACTTGAAGAAGGAGAGGAGATACACTGGAATGCTAGCCAAACAAGCTTGTATGAGGATCGATCTACCTCTATAAGAGAGAAGTTTGCCCCTCCACCCAGCAATCCTTTTAATGATTTTATCCAGAAGGGGTTGGATATCCTCTCTCCTCAGTTTATCATAGTGGAGAGGGCTACCTAGGTACTTAATGGGGAAGTTACCTTTATTACGAGACTAGAATAGAGAGGAAGTCAGCTAACTCCTGATCATCCATGTTGATAGGGATGAGTTCACTTTTAGAGTAGTTGATTCTCATGCATCAGACTTGTTCAAAATAGGTTAGAACAGTTTTCATATTGCTAGCATGTGTGGAGTCATTGTCTAAGAAAAGAATGGTATCATCTGTGTATTGAAGGCACATGATGCCACCAGGGCAGACCTCATGACAGAGCCCTGCAATCAGACTATGATTAGCAGCTTTGCTTAGCATTTTAGTAAGAACGTCCACTACTAAATTAAACAAAAGCGGGGAGATGTGGTCACCTTGCCTAAGGCCTTTACCAGCAAGGAAAAAATCACTTTCACGGTTATTTAACTTGACCCCAACAGACCCCCATGAGTAAGTTCTTTGGATCCAACTCTCCTCTATGAAAGGCTTGGAAAAGATCTAAGAGATCATTTTTCACCAAGTCCCAACAATGCTGGTAAACCAAGAAGGGACTCCCAGCAGGATAAGAGCTAAAAATGGCTTCCTTCACCTCTGTCTCTGAAAAAGGGGCTTCTAGCAGCTCATTTTCAGCAGGAGAGACTTTTTCAGAAGTAGAGAAAAAAATGTCTTAAACAGGTCTTTGTAGAAGTCACTAGCCACTTTCAGCATCTCATCGACCTCAGTAACATGGCCATTAGGGCCATCAAGGGAGTGAATGAGGGTTTTCCTCCTCCTCTGGTTAGCTACTGCATGGAAGTAAGCAGTATTTCTATCACCCTCCTTAATGTTCCTATCTCTAGACCTTTGTTTGGCTTTGATTTCTTCTTGAAGCTAATTTTTTTTGAGCTCTCCATGGACAAAGTTTAATCCATTAGTCTCGACCTCGGAGAGGTCAGGTGGTTTCGCCTTAATATCTAGAGAATCAAACTCAAGGAGGAGAAGCCTTTTGTATCTTCTAAGATTAGCTTCCTCATTGGAGTTCCACCCTTTGGTAGTTCTTCCAAATCTCCTCGATATTGATCTCGCCAATTTTCTAGGGGCACCTGCTCCAAGATGGCTCATTCTAGATTTTCTGACTAGCTCAAGTAAAAATCTTCTCTAAGCAACCACCACTTTTCAAATTTAAAACTATTGCTCTTTGGAGTTTGGTTAAGACCAGAGTCCCAGAGCAAAGGAGTGTGGTCACTACCACATCTAGGCGAGCTCTACAACTAGAAAGGGAAAGAAACTATCTAATTACATGTCACGAAAAATTACATCAATGGTGGACATAATCCTCGAGCAAAGCACTTCCAACATATCTAGCAGAACTGTGGGTTTTCCTTCTGACATGGCAATTCTCAACTTTATGGGTAACCATTTTGCAGATAAAACAACTCTTGGGCTTGACACATTTATCCAAATGATGCCCTGGTTCCCCATAGTTGTAGCAGATCCCCTCAGAGTATGCCATAAGGCCTGAAGCAGGGGCATGAGCAGTTTTCTAGATGTCCTATCTCTTCTTTTGCTGATTCTTGACTTGAGATTTCCCACTGATCTGAGAGTCAGAACCACCAGCAGATTGATCTTGGGAAATTACAGGAGCCTGCCCAGATTGTGCCCCCATTTGGGGTGGAGGTGGGCCGTACCACTGCCCAACCGGCGCCCCCCCCCATTGTGATAGGGGAAATTCATCGGAGTTCCTGGTTCCTTCTCATCCTCCAGCCAGATGTTGTCTCTCAGGAAGCATAAATAACCACCAGACAGCTCAACTGAAGCAGATTGCAAGCCTAATTTCAATCTTCTGCAGATTTGGGGGAGAGGTAAGGTAGGGGATCCTCCTGCTCCGGCTCCGGTGGCGTGCTGGTGGGCAGGAGTCCAGTCAAGCATTCCCATCTCGCAGCATGGTGTGGATCTCCTGAATTCACCTCTCCTTTCGCCCATCGAACGAACTCAATCGGCGGCTCACTTGGGTGGGGCATCCTGTGCTTCTCGGAGAAATCTCCTTCGAAGTAGATCCACAGGGCTAGATTCAGCAGCTCCCAATCCACACGATCCTTGCACATCCGAGCATACCTGCGCGAGTGAGAGAATGGATTCGGTCCCTCCTCGGCTTCCTCCCTCGCAGCTTCCTCCTCTCCTTCCCTCCATTCGCGTGTGCACTGGGTCCAGGAGAGAACATCGTCGCGGATCCGCATCGCCCGCTCCCTCCATCTCCTCCCTCGAGTCTCCCGCAGCACCACCGGCGCGACGGAGTCGAGTGGCTAGAGCATCCGCGGGAAGGCTTTGTAGACATGTGGGAGATGCATCTTGTACATCTGCCTGTCTTCCAGCCATTCCCCCGTGGATATGGCCGACGACTCCATGGGGCGCGCGAGCGGACTAGCTGAGGGGGGCAGGCGCGCCCCGAGTTAGGAGGCGGGGGTGGCGGCGAGATCTATGGCAGGGGTGAGGGTGGAGGTGGTGGCGGGAGCGAAGGGGATTGCGAGAGCGGTCATCTATTTGCCAATTATGTGAACTAAACAGTCAACATATAAAATAATTTAAATATATATAATATAGTTAGAAGGGAAACATAAGTTGGACCCGGCGTTCCTATTCTTATTATATATAAAAAGAGAATAGACCTCTGTGTTTTCTTAAAAAAAAACATAAATTGGGCTGCAAAAAAAAAACCTCGAATGGGAGGTCCATAGGCTGGTCGATACATGACGGCCCTAAGAAAATACAAACAGGCCTATGGACCTCCAATCTGAGGTCGTGGGTTGCGCATGTTAAAAATGAAAGCCTAGACGGGACAGCCCAAAACCACGTCCAACACTTGCCAAAACTTTGTCCCTCGTTTTCTCTGTGTTTCGCACACTCGACATTGTGTGGGCATTTTGACTGTGCATCATATGAAGATGTGCTATGCATGAATGTTGATCAGCATGATGTTAACTGGCTGGTAGTTCCATTTTCGACCATGAATAAAACTTCCTACATGATGTTAACCCTGTTTGAAAAGGCCGTGTTAATATAAATGCTCGCCTCCGAAAGTTGCGATTTCTTATCTAAAACCGACCTTGCAGTTTCTTATCCAAACAGAAACTTGTAGTTTCTTCTCCGAGAATCACATTATACGCACTTTTATACTCCTATGAAACTACATTTTTTAAGTGCTAAAAATAGATCTCTAGAATTCATAAAATACTTCATATGCTCAATACTGCAAATCTGAAATTCAGAAGACATTCATATCTGAAAGTACTCTCAAAATACACAACACAAAACACAATTCACAACCTGCAAATACTGAAATCCCTAAGCTCCTCCTGACAATTCACAACCTGCCCGACTATTGGGCTGGGGGGGGCAGCCCCCTCCTATTCCTCGGCGGCAGACAGCCGCCCCGTGAGACGATGTGAACGGCGAGGGAGACGATGGCGGGGAAGCGTCGTCGGGCCAAGTGCTTTTGTCCTCTTGCAGTTGGGTTCGGTCGATGAAGACTCCACCGGCTCGCTCTGGCAGGACACCCTCACAAACGGCACCCTGTAGATGCTCGATCCTACAATCTCTAGTGGATGCTCCATCTCGGATCGATACTCCCACCACCGCTCCCTCACGATTGGATTTGGTGAATCTGTTTGCTCCATGGCCCAGAGGAGCAGCTCTATGTACTCCGGCGCGACTCCCTCCGGGAGTATCGCCGCCTTTTCGCTCTGTTGCAGATATTTGGCCATGGATGTCGCCGTCGCCGCTAGTTGGTCCTTGTTGTCAAACCAAGACTGTATCTCCAACATCCTAGCTAGCTTCACAGGGTCGCCGTCTGCGATCCTCATGTATCACTTGTACTCCTCCATCTATCTACTTCTCCACAGCACCTTCACTCGCCGGCGGTGGTTTTTGAATGGTCGCCGAGATGTCGCTAGGTGGGCGGCGGGAGGCCGGATCTGCCCGCACTACGACAGCGAGGAAGAAGGGGTCAGAGGCCCTCCCCCGCCAGCGGTGTTTGGGAGAGAACGGCAAGGCAGGCTGATCGGGACGCGCCCAGCAGTGGGTAAGAGCCGTCGCCGAGGACGACCGCGTGAACGTTGCACCTTCTCACCTTCCCCGGCAGAGTGGATCCGGCTGGATCAGTGACCAGCGGTGAGCAGAGAGAGAGAGAGAGAGAGAGAGAGAGAGAGAGAGAGAGAGAGAGAGAGAGAGAGAGAGAGAGAGAGAGAGGCCACCGCCGTCGTGTTTAGATATGGAGAGGCCGAGACAGTGTGAAGAGAGAAACACTAGCAAGCAAGCGCGGAGGCTCCTGCCTATATAGTGGAGTAGTACTAGTTTTTTTGTCTACCGGAGTCGGCTTGACCTCGGTTCGACAGAGACGCGAGAAGACAATGGAGTAGGCTGCTGCAAACGTAGGGCTGTGTGATTTGACAGCGACTTACTGCTGGACAGGTGGGGCCCCGTGATTTGACTTGCCATTATCATTTTAACTGCGGCCTTCTGACCGGGCGTGATTCTCCCGATTCCTGACCACCTCCATACAGGTGCCTCTCCCAATGCACCACCATGTAGTAGAGGCTGGCTCTTGCATGAGAGCCCACTTCTCCACTTTTTACTTGCCTCTCTTTCCTCCACATATGCAAAAATGCCATGTAAAGCGCACTATTGTACTTACTTGCTCCCTAGGTGCTTAAGCTTGCCACATAGGCATAAAGTCTGATGTGGCAAGTTAATCAAGAAGAGAGAGACTAGTTTGGTGACCCAAGGAAGAAAGCGGTGCTAAGCGCTGCACGTAGGGGTGAAAAGACAATTTTGAGTCTATAGCTAATTAAATGAAGCAAACTTAGCAACACCATTTCATTGGAAGAGGTCACTCCTTGGCAAATGTAATAAATACTAGTACTCCCTGTGTCCCATAATATAAGAACGTTTTTGGCACTACACTAGTGTCAAAAGCGTTCTTATATTATGGGACGGAGGAAGTACGAAGAAAGAGATAGAGAGGAGTAAGAAAAATACACTTATAGCCAACCTTATAGCCAACCTTATAGCCAACCTTGTTCTAGTATGAGTGACTAAGTGATGACTATGTATGACATTCCAACATCAGATAGCCTAACGCACCGTGTTAAATCTCAAGGGCGCGACCTTGAAAGTGACGTGACAGTCGTGGTAGGCGCGAACATGATACGGGCTCTGGCAGCCCTTGGATCCGAGATCAAACGATCGCATGCTAAGTTGCTGAAAATTTGCAGAATAACCCTCCGTGATAGGATATTCACCCATAGGTCTAGAATCACGCCATGCAACTGCTCGATCTCAGATCCAAGGGCTCTCGGAAGCCCGTATCATGGGAGAATGGAAAGCCACTACCTCGTTGCTCACACGGCCGGCATTCGCTCCTGCTCGTCCCTTACGTCCCTTTAATACTACGGCGGTTCGCTTCCTAGTCGTCCCGTCCATTCACATTACGACAGTTCCACTAATCCTAACCCTCCTCCCAAATCCATGGCATCCAAATCTCCCGATCGGCGGTGAGTGCAAGGTCGAGAACCATCACCGGCGATGAGTTCGACGTCATCTACACCTGTTCTTCCGCTGACGGTGAAAGGATGCCTTTCTCGCTTCGTAAGCATGTTCAAGACTCGGATGATGAGTGGGTCGCTGGGCTAGATGTTGAGTACACCACGGTCTGGGACGAGAGAAGGATCTATAGGACGAAGAGAGGAAGAAGCCCGCCGTGATCCAGGTTTGCGTGCATGACTTATGCTTGGTCTACCACATATGCCATGCCGACTTTGAGTGCCAAGATTTTAAGGACTTCCTCGAGAGCATCCTAGTAAAATTTGTTACTGTAGACTTTGGTAACGACAAAGAGTCCTGCGTCGGATAGGCCTCGTTGTACGCAATACCTTCGACCTCCAAAAGAATCGGCTGGTGTCCTCTCGTTAGCCTTCACGCCGACTCGGCAGGAGCCATGGTTCATCCTTCATACGATAAACTGGAGAAACCTCCATACACGTTTCATCGTCATGCATGGCAGCGGAATGTACTAGATACAGACCACATCCACTACGCTGCAATGGATGGCTACCTTTGTTTCAATATCTACAAGGGTTGGATGAAGAGCAACAACCAAGTTGGCAGTTCAAGCAAAGAAGTATCGGCCAAGAGGAAGAGGGACAAGGACGAAGTCGAGGACGTGGACGAGGACTCCGAGTAAGGTGGTAGTGTCGTTGCTCCTGGTGTTAACCCTGTTTGAAAAGGCCGTGTTAATATAAATGCTCTGCCTCTGAAAGTTGCAGTTTCTTATCTAAAACTGAACTTGTAGTTTCTTATCTGAAACTGAAACTTGCAGTTTCTTCTCTGAGAATCACATTGTTCCGCACTTTTATACTCCTATGAAACTACATTTTTTAAGTGCTAAAAATAGATCTCTAGAATTCATAAAATACTTCATATGCTCAATCTGCAAATCTGAAATTCAAAAGACATTCATATCTGAAAGTACTCTAAAATACACAACACAAAACACAATTCACAACCCGCAAATACTGAAATCCTTAAGCTCCTCCCGACAATTCACAACCTGCCCGACTATTGGGCTGGGGGCAGCCCTCCTATTCCTCGGCGGCAGACAGCCGCCCCGTGAGACGATGTGAACGGCGAGGGAGACGATGGCGGGGAAGCGTCGTCGGGCCAAGTGCTTTTGTCCTCTTGCAGTTGGGTTCGGTCGACGAAGACTCCACCGGCTCGCTCTGGCAGGACACCCTCACAAACGGCACCCTGTAGGTGCTCGATCCTTCAATCTCTAGTGGATGCTCCATCTCGGATCGATACTCCCACCACCGCTCCCTCACGATCGGATTTGGTGAATCTGTTTGCTCCATGGCCCAGAGGAGCAGCTCTGTGTACTCCTGTGAGACTCCCTTCGGGAGTATCGCCGCCTTTTCGCTATGTTGCAGATATTTGGCCATGGATGTCGCCGTCGCCGCTAGTTGGTCCTTGTTGTAAAACCAAGACTGTATCTCCAACATCCTAGCTAGCTTCACAGGGTCGCCGTCTGCGATCCTCATGTATCAGTTGTACTCCTCCATCTATGTACTTCTCCACAGCACCTTCACTCGCCGGCGGTGGTTTTTGAATGGTCGCCGGGATGTCGCTAGGTGGGCGGCGGGAGGCCGGATCTGCCCACACTATGGCAGCGAGGAAGAAGGGGTCGGAGGCCCTCCCTCGCCAGCGGTGCTTGGGAGAGAACGGCAAGGCAGGCTGATCGGGACGCGCCCAGCAGTGGGTAAGAGCCGTCGCCGAGGACAACCGCGTGAACGTTGCACCTTCTCACCTTCCCCGGCGGAGAGGATCCGGCTGGATCTGTGACCAGCGGTGAGCAGAGAGAGAGAGAGAGAGAGAGAGAGAGAGAGGGAGAGAGAGAGAGAGACAGCGAGAGAGAGAGAGAGAGAGAGAGAGAGAGAGAGAGAGTGGCCACCGCCGTCGTGTTTAGATATGGAGAGGCTGAGACAGTGTGAAGAGAGAAACACTAGCAAGCAAGCGCGGAGGCTCCTGCCTATATAGTGGAGTAGTACTAGTTTTTTTGTCTCACGGAGTCGGCTTGACCTCGTCAATGACCTGCCGAGTAGTCTTCATGCATGTGGCCCGAGGCTAGCTTGTCGTCATTTTGATCTGAAGCGCCGGATTACAACATATAACACGAAAAAAATGCCACATGAGAAGAAATCATAACCTCACTGCCCAAAGGAGACAACATGAATCCCGACGGACAAACTAGACGAGGAACAAAGCTCAAATTAAAGATAAACTTCAGAGAAAAGGGGTCCATCGATAGATGTCCTAATTAACATAGCCGCTTGACCTAGATGGCAGCCGAGTAGTTACTGCTTTGTGCATGTGCCCCAATGACTAGCCCAACTCAGTTGTCGCTGTTTAACCCTCGCATGATGATCCGAAGCACATGACACCTAATTTTGCAGATGACAAGAAACATTTTTAGATTTCTCACCACAACTACAGCCATGTACAACACATCCTGCATGATATGTAGGCGATAGGCAATCCAGGCGTGTCTGGCGGTGTCTGGTCACATGCATGGACGGACTGATCTTCCGTGTCTTGCAGGGATCGTCCAGGTACCAACGTAGTACTACAACACTTCTCTAGTACTATCGCTCGTCTCCCTCTTCTATTAAGTCACCCGACTTGTGGGGCCGGGGAGTGTGCCTATGGTCGGTTCTCAATTGCTGTCCCACATGTGTGTGCGAACGCAATATGACGCGCGTTCCATTCAGAGAGCAGCGTGCCAGACCGATCGACCGCTTTGAGGTGCGACGCTAACGCGAGGGCGGCGTGTTGTATACTCCGTACATGTGTACCGCCCGTTTTCTAGACGCTTTGCTCCATGGCGGCGAGCAATCCATGGATACAAAATTAGTACTGTATACTATTTAAAATCGAGGGCGGGGCTTTTCCTGCGCGGTAGGCGGCGGGGCTGTTCCGCCTAGTCGGTTCGACAGAGACGCGAGAAGACAATGGAGTAGGCTGCTGCAAACGTAGGGCTGTGTGATTTGACAAATGACTTTCTTGCTGGACAGGTGGGGCCCCGTGATTTGACTTGCCATTATCATTTTAATCGCAGCGCCACGACCGGGCGTGATTCTCCCGATTCTGACCACCTCCATACAGGTGCCTCTCCCAATGCTCCACCATGTAGTAGAGGCTGGCTCTTGCATGAGAGCCCACTTCTCCACTTTTTCCTTGCCTCTCTTTCCTCCACATATGCAAAAATGCAATGTAAAGCGCACTATTGTACTTACTTGCTCCTACAGGTGCTTAAGCTTGCCACATAGGCATAAAGTCTGATGTGGCAAGTTAATCAAGAAGAGAGAGACTAGTTTGGTGACCCAAGGAAGAAACGGTGCTAAGCGCGTGTACATAGGTGAAAAGACAATTTTGAGTCTATAGCTAATTAAATGAAGCAAACTTAGCAACACCATTTCATTGGAAGAGGTCACTCCTTGGCAAATGTAATAAATATTAGTACTCCCTGTGTCCCATAATATAAGAACGTTTTTGGCACTACACTAGTGTCAAAAGCGTTCTTATATTATGGGACGGAGGAAGTACGAAGAAAGAGATAGAGAGGAGTAAGAAAAATACACTTATAGCCAACCTTATAGCCAACCTTATAGCCAACCTTGTTCTAGTATGAGTGACTAAGTGATGACTATGTATGACATTCCAACATCAGATAGCCTAACGCACCGTGTTAAATCTCCAAGGGCGCGACCGCGCGAGTGACGCGACGGTCGTGGTAGGCGCGAACATGATACGGGCTCTGGCAGCCCTTGGATCCGAGATCAAACGATCGCATGCTAAGTTGCTGAAAATTTGCGTAATAACCCTCCAGGATAGGATATTCACCCATAGGTCTAGAATCACGCCATGCAACCGCTCGATCTCAGATCCAAGGGCTCTCGGAAGCCCGTATCATGGGAGAATGGAAAGCCACTACCTCGCTGCTCACATCGCCGGCAGTTCGCTCTCGCCGTCCTTGCACGCCCTTTAATACTACGGCGGTTCGCTCCTAGTCGTCCCGGCCCATTCACATTACGACAGTTCCACTAATCCTAACCCTCCTCCCAAATCCATGGCATCCGAAATCTCCCTGATCGGCGGTGAGTGCAAGGTCAGAACCATCACCGGCGATGAGTTCGACGTCATCTACACCTGTTCTTCCGCGACGGTGAAAGGATGCCTTTCGCTTGAAGCATGTTCGAAGACTCAGATGATGAGTGGGTCGCTGGGCTAGATGTTGAGTACACCACGGTCCTGGGACGAGAGAAGGATCTATAGGACGAAGAGAGGAAGAAGCCCGCCGTGATCCAGGTTTGCGTGCATGACTTATGCTTGGTCTACCACATATGCCATGCCGACTTTGAGTGCCAAGATTTTAAGGACTTCCTCGAGAGCATCCTAGTAAAATTTGTTACTATAGACTTTGGTAACGACAAAGAGTCCTGCGTCGGATAGGCCTCGTTGTACGCAATACCTTCGACCTCCAAAAGAATCGGCTGGTGTCCTCTCGTTAGCCTTCAATGCTGACCCTGGCAGGAGCCATGGTTCATCCTTCATACGATAAACTGGAGAAACCTCCATACACGTTTCATCGTCATGCATGGCAGCGGAATGTACTAGATACAGACCACATCCACTACGCTGCAATGGATGGCTACCTTTGTTTCAATATCTACAAGGGTTGGATGAAGAGCAACAACCAAGTTGGCAGTTCAAGCAAAGAAGTATCGCCAAGAGGAAGAGGGACAAGGACGAAGTCGAGGACGTGGACGAGGACTCCGAGTAAGGTGGTAGTGTCGTTGCTCTGGTGTTAACCCTGTTTGAAAAGGCCGTGTTAATATAAATGCTACGCCTCACGAAAGTTGCAGTTTCTTATCTAAAACTGAACTTGTAGTTTCTTATCTCAAAGCTGAAACTTGCAGTTTCTTCTCTCGAGAATCACATTGTCTGCACTTTTATACTCCTATGAAACTACATTTTTAAGTGCTAAAATAGATCTCTAGAATTCATAAAATACTTCATATGCTCAATACTGCAAATCTGAAATTCAAAAGACATTCATATCTGAAAGTACTCTAAAAATACACAACACAAAACACAATTCACAACCTGCAAATACTGAAATCCTTAAGCTCCTCCTGACAATTCACAACCTGCCCGACTATTGGGCTGGGGGGGGCAGCCCCCTCCTATTCCTCGGCGGCAGACAGCCGCCCCGTGAGACGATGTGAACGGCGAGGGAGACGATGGCGGGGAAGCGTCGTCGGGCCAACTGCTTTTCTCCTCTTGCAGTTGGGTTCGGTCGACGAAGACTCCACCGCCTCGCTCTGGCAGGACACCCTCACAAACGGCACCACAGCAGGTGCTCGATCCTTCAATCTCTAGTGGATGCTCCATCTCGGATCGATACTCCCACCACCGCTCCCTCACGATCGGATTTGGTGAATCTGTTTGCTCCATGGCCCAGAGGAGCAGCTCTATGTACTCCGGCGCGACTCCCTCCGGGAGTATCGCCGCCTTTTCGCTATGTTGCAGATATTTGGCCATGGATGTCGCCGTCGCCGCTAGTTGGTCCTTGTTGTAAAACCAAGACTGTATCTCCAACATCCTAGCTAGCTTCACAGGGTCGCCGTCTGCGATCCTCATGTATCAGTTGTACTCCTCCATCTATGTACTTCTCCACAGCACCTTCACTCGCCGGCGGTGGTTTTTGAATGGTCGCCGGGATGTCGCTAGGTGGGCGGCGGGAGGCCGGATCTGCCCACACTATGGCAGCGAGGAAGAAGGGGTCGGAGGCCCTCCCTCGCCAGCGGTGCTTGGGAGAGAACGGCAAGGCAGGCTGATCGGACGCGCCCAAAGAAGGGTAAGAGCCGTCGCCGAGGACGCATCAGCGTGAACGTTGCACCTTCTCACCTTCCCGGCAGAGTGGATCCCACTGGATCAAGGACCAGCGTGAGCAGAGAGAGAGAGAGAGAGAGAGAGAGAGAGAGAGTGAGAGAGAGAGAGAGACAGCGAGAGAGAGAGAGAGAGAGAGAGAGAGAGAGAGAGAGAGTGGCCACCGCCGTCGTGTTTAGATATGGAGAGGCCGAGACAGTGTGAAGAGAGAAACACTAGCAAGCAAGCGCGGAGGCTCCTGCCTATATAGTGGAGTAGTACTAGTTTTTTTGTCTACCGGAGTCGGCTTGACCTCGTCAATGACTGTCGAGTAGTCTTCATGCATGTGGCCCGGAGGCGCAGTTGTCGTCATTTTGATCTGAAGCGCCGGATTACAACATATAACACGAAAAAAATGCCACATGAGAAGAAATCATAACCTCACTGCCCAAAGGAGACAACATGAATCCCGACGGACAAACTAGACGAGGAACAAAGCTCAAATTAAAGATAAACTCGTAGAAAAGGGGTCCATCGATAGATGTCCTAATTAACATAGCCGGCTTGACCTAGATGGCAGCCGAGTAGTTACTGTTTGTGCATGTGCCCCCAATGACTAGCCCAACTCAGTTGTCGCTGTTTAACCCTCGCAGTGATGATCCGAAGCACATGACACCTAATTTTGCGAGATGACAAGAAACATTTTTTAGATTTCTCACCACAACTACAGCCATGTACAACACATCCCGCATGATATGTAGGCGATAGGCAATCCAGGCGGTTCTGCTGGTGTCTGGTCACATGCATGGACGGACTGATCTTCCGTGTCTTGCAGGGATCGTCCAGGTACCAACGTAGTACTACAACACTTCTCTAGTACTATCGCTCGTCTCCCTCTTCTATTAAGTCACCCGACTTGTGGGGCCGGGGAGTGTGCCTATGGTCGGTTCTCAATTGCTGTCCCACATGTGTGTGCGAACGCAATATGACGCGCGTTCCATTCAGAGAGCAGCGTGCCAGACCGATCGACCGCCTGGGGTGCGACGCGAACGCGAGGGCGTGTTGTATACTCCGTACATGTGTACCGCCGTTTTCTAGACGCTTTGCTCCATGGCGCGGGAGCAATCCATGGATACAAAATTAGTACTGTATACTATTTAAAATCGAGGGCGGGGCTTTTTCTGCTGTAGGCGGCGGGCTGTTCCGCCCTAGTCGGTTCGACAGACGCGAGAAGACAATGGAGTAGGCTGCTGCAAACGTAGGGCTGTGTGATTTGACAGCGACTTACTGCTGGACAGGTGGGGCCCCGTGATTTGACTTGCCATTATCATTTTAACTGCAGCGCTACGACCGGCGTGATTCTCCCGATTCCTGACCACCTCCATACAGGTGCCTCTCCCAATGCTCCACCATGTAGTAGAGGCTGGCTCTTGCATGAGAGCCCACTTCTCCACTTTTTCCTTGCCTCTCTTTCCTCCACATATGCAAAAATGCAATGTAAAGCGCACTATTGTACTTACTTGCTCCTACAGGTGCTTAAGCTTGCCACATAGGCATAAAGTCCGATGTGGCAAGTTAATCAAGAAGAGAGAGACTAGTTTGGTGACCCAAGGAAGAAACGGTGCTAAGCGGCGTGTCACGTGGGTGAAAAGACAATTTTGAGTCTATAGCTAATTAAATGAAGCAAACTTAGCAACACCATTTCATTGGAAGAGGTCACTCCTTGGCAAATGTAATAAATATTAGTACTCCCTGTGTCCCATAATATAAGAACGTTTTTGGCACTACACTAGTGTCAAAAGCGTTCTTATATTATGGGACGGAGGAAGTACGAAGAAAGAGATAGAGAGGAGTAAGAAAAATACACTTATAGCCAACCTTATAGCCAACCTTATAGCCAACCTTGTTCTAGTATGAGTGACTAAGTGATGACTATGTATGACATTCCAACATCAGATAGCCTAACGCACCGTGTTAAATCTCCAAGGGCGCGACCGCGCGAGTGACGCGACGGTCGTGGTAGGCGCGAACATGATACGGGCTCCTGGCAGCCCTTGGATCTGAGATCAAACGATCGCATGCTAAGTTGCTGAAAATTTGCAGAATAACCCTCCAGGATAGGATATTCACCCATAGGTCTAGAATCACGCCATGCAACCGTTCGATCTCAGATCCAAGGGCTCACGAAGCCCGTATCATGGGAGAATGGAAAGCCACTACCCTCGCTGCTCACACGCTGGCAGTTCGCTCCTGCTCGTCCCCGCACGTCCTTTAATACTACGGCGGTTCGCTCCTAGTCGTCCCGTCCATTCACATTACGACAGTTCCACTAATCCTAACCCTCCTCCCAAATCCATGGCATCCGAAATCTCCCCGATCGGCGGTGAGTGCAAGGTCAGAACCATCACCGGCGATGAGTTCGACGTCATCTACACCTGTTCTTCCGCGACGGTGAAAGGATGCCTTTCTCGCTTCAGAAGCATGTTCGAAGACTCAGATGATGAGTGGGTCGCTGGGCTAGATGTTGAGTACACCACGGTCCTGGGACGAGAGAAGGATCTATAGGACGAAGAGAGGAAGAAGCCCGCCGTGATCCAGGTTTGCGTGCATGACTTATGCTTGGTCTACCACATATGCCATGCCGACTTTGAGTGCCAAGATTTTAAGGACTTCCTCGAGAGCATCCTAGTAAAATTTGTTCTTGTAGACTTTGGTAGCGACAAAGAGTCCTGCGTCGGATAGGCCTCGTTATGCATAATACCTTCGACCTCCAAAAGAATCGGTGGTGTCCTCTCGTTAGCCTTCAATGCGACCTGGCAGGAGCCATGGTTCATCCTTCATACGATAAACCGGAGAAACCTCCATACACGCTTTCATCGTCATGCATGGCAGCGGAATGTACTAGATATGCACCACATCCACTACGCTGCAATGGATGGCTACCTTTGTTTCAATATCTACAAGGGTTGGATGAAGAGCAACAACCAAGTTGGCAGTTCAAGCAA
Source organism: Aegilops bicornis (assembly GCA_021605145.1). Lineage (NCBI taxonomy): Eukaryota > Viridiplantae > Streptophyta > Magnoliopsida > Poales > Poaceae > Aegilops > Aegilops bicornis. The sequence goes on from CM038672.1 coordinate 548,525,456, forward strand.
AGAAGTATCGGCCAAGAGGAAGAGGGACAAGGACGAAGTCGAGGACGTGGACGAGGACTCCGAGTAAGGTGGTAGTGTCGTTGCTCCTGGTGTTAACCCTGTTTGAAAAGGCCGTGTTAATATAAATGCTCTGCCTCTGAAAGTTGCAGTTTCTTATCTAAAACTGAACTTGTAGTTTCTTATCTGGCCCGAAACTTGCAGTTTCTTCTCCGAGAATCACATTGTCTGCACTTTTATACTCCTATGAAACTACATTTTTAAGTGCTAAAAATAGATCTCTAGAATTCATAAAATACTTCATATGCTCAATACTGCAAATCTGAAATTCAAAAGACATTCATATCTGAAAGTACTCTCAAAATACACAACACAAAACACAATTCACAACCTGCAAATACTGAAATCCCTAAGCTCCTCCTGACAATTCACAACCTGCCCGACTATCGGGCTGAGAGGGGCAGCCCCCTCCTATTCCTCGGCGGCAGACAGCCGCCCCGTGAGACGATGTGAACGGCGAGGGAGACGATGGCGGGGAAGCGTCGTCGGGCCAAGTGCTTTTGTCCTCTTGCAGTTGGGTTCGGTCGACGAAGACTCCACCGGCTCGCTCTGGCAGGACACCCTCACAAACGGCACCCTGTAGATGCTCGATCCTTCAATCTCTAGTGGATGCTCCATCTCGGATCGATACTCCCACCACCGCTCCCTCACGATCGGATTTGGTGAATCTGTTTGCTCCATGGCCCAGAGGAGCAGCTCTATGTACTCGTGCGACTCCCTCGGGAGTATCGCCGCCTTTCGCTTATGTTGCAGATATTTGGCCATGGATGTCGCCGTCGCCGCTAGTTGGTCCTTGTTGTCAAACCAAGACTGTATCTCCAACATCCTAGCTAGCTTCACAGTGGTCGCCGTCTGCGATCCTCATGTATCGCTTGTACTCCTCCATCTATGTACTTCTCCACAGCACCTTCACTACTTGGCGGTGGTTTTTGAATGGTCGCCGGGATGTCGCTAGGTGGGCGGCGGGAGGCGGATCTGCCCACACTATGGCAGCGAGGAAGAAGGGGTGAGGCCTCCCTCGCCCGGTGGTGCTTGGGAGAGAACGGCAAGGCAGGCTGATCGGGACGCGCCCAAAGAAGGTGGTAAGAGCCACGCCGAGGACGCATCAGCGTGAACGTTGCACCTTCTCACCTTCCCCGGCAGAGTGGATCCGGCTGGATCAGTGACCAGCGGTGAGCAGAGAGAGAGAGAGAGAGAGAGAGAGAGAGAGACAACGAGAGAGAGAGAGAGAGAGAGAGAGAGAGAGTGGCCACCGCCGTCGTGTTTAGATATGGAGAGGCCGAGACAGTGTGAAGAGAGAAACACTAGCAAGCAAGCGCGGAGGCTCCTGCCTATATAGTGGAGTAGTACTAGTTTTTTTGTCTACCGGAGTCGGCTTGACCTCGTCAATGACTGTCGAGTAGTCTTCATGCATGTGGCCCGGAGGCGCAGTTGTCGTCATTTTGATCTGAAGCGCCGGATTATAACATATAACACGGAAAAAATGCCACATGACAAGAAATCATAACCTCACTGCCCAAAGGAGACAACATGAATCCCGACGGACAAACTAGACGAGGAACAAAGCTCAAATTAAAGATAAACTCGAGAAAAGGGGTCCATCGATAGATGTCCTAATTAACATAGCCGGCTTGACCTAGATGGCAGCCGAGTAGTTACTGTTTGTGCATGTGCCCCCAATGACTAGCCCAACTCAGTTGTCGCTGTTTAACCCTCGCAGTGATCCGAAGCACATGACACCTAATTTTGCAGATGACAAGAAACATTTTTTTAGATTTCTCACCACAACTACAGCCATGTACAACACATCCTGCATGATATGTAGACGATAGGCAATCCAGGCGTGTCTGCTGGTGTCTGGTCACATGCATGGACGGACTGATCTTCCGTGTCTTGCAGGGATCGTCCAGGTACCAACGTAGTACTACAACACTTCTCTAGTACTATCGCTCGTCTCCCTCTTCTATTAAGTCACCCGACTTGCGGGGCCGGGGAGTGTGCCTATGGTCGGTTCTCAATTGCTGTCCCACATGTGTGTGCGAGCATATATGACGCGTTCCATTCAGAGAGCAGCGGCGTGCAGACCGATCGATCACTTTGGGGTGCGACGCGAACGCGAGGGCGTGTTGTATACTCCGTACATGTGTACCGCCGTTTTCTAGACGCTTTGCTCCATGGCGCGGGAGCAATCCATGGATACAAAATTAGTACTGTATACTATTTAAAATCGAGGGCGGGGCTTTTCCTGCGCGGTAGGCGGCGGGGCTGTTCCGCCTAGTCGGTTCGACAGAGACGCGAGAAGACAATGGAGTAGGCTGCTGCAAACGTAGGGCTGTGTGATTTGACAGCGACTTACTGCTGGACAGGTGGGGCCCCGTGATTTGACTTGCCATTATCATTTTAACTGCAGCGCTACGACCGGGCGTGATTCTCCCGATTCTGACCACCTCCATACAGGTGCCTCTCCCAATGCTCCACCATGTAGTAGAGGCTGGCTCTTGCATGAGAGCCCACTTCTCCACATTTTCCTTGCCTCTCTTTCCTCCACATATGCAAAAATGCAATGTAAAGCGCACTATTGTACTTACTTGCTCCTACAGGTGCTTAAGCTTGCCACATAGGCATAAAGTCTGATGTGGCAAGTTAATCAAGAAGAGAGAGACTAGTTTGGTGACCAAGGAAGAAACGGTGCTAAGCGGCGTGTCACGTGAGGTGAAAAGACAATTTTGAGTCTATAGCTAATTAAATGAAGCAAACTTAGCAACACCATTTCATTGGAAGAGGTCACTCCTTGGCAAATGTAATAAATACTAGTACTCCCTGTGTCCCATAATATAAGAACGTTTTTGGCACTACACTAGTGTCAAAAACGTTCTTATATTATGGGACAGAGGAAGTACGAAGAAAGAGATAGAGAGGAGTAAGAAAAATACACTTATAGCCAACCTTATAGCCAACCTTGTTCTAGTATGAGTGACTAAGTGATGACTATGTATGACATTCCAACATCGGATAGCCTAACGCACTGTGTTAAATCTCCAAGGGCGCGACCGCGCGAGTGACGCGACGGTCGTGGTAGGCGCGACCATGATACGGGCTCCTGGCAGCCCTTGGATCTGAGATCAAACGGTCGCATGCTAAGTTGCTGAAAATTTGCAGAATAACCCTCCAGGATAGGATATTCACCCATAGGTCTAGAATCACGCCATGCAACCGTTCGATCTCAGATCCAAGGGCTCTCGGAAGCCCGTATCATGGGAGAATGGAAAGCCACTACCCTGTCGTTCACACGCTGGCAGTTCGCTCCTGCTCGTCCCCGCACGTCCTTTAATACTACGGCGGTTCGCTCCTAGTCGTCCCGTCCATTCACATTACGACAGTTCCACTAATCCTAACCCTCCTCCCAAATCCATGGCGTCCCAAATCTCCCCGATCGGCGGTGAGTGCAAGGTCAGAACCATCACCGGCGATGAGTTCGACGTCATCTACACCTGTTCTTCCGCGACGGTGAAAGGATGCCTTTCTCGCTTCAGACGCATGTTCGAAGACTCAGATGATGAGTGGGTCGCTGGGCTAGATGTTGAGTACACCACAGTCCTGGGACGAGAGAAGGATCTATAGGACGAAGAGAGGAAGAAGCCCGCCGTGATCCAGGTTTGCGTGCATGACTTATGCTTGGTCTACCACATATGCCGTGCCGACGTTGAGTGCCAAGATTTTAAGGACTTCCTCGAGAGGATCCTAGTAAAATTTGTTACTGTAGACTTTGGTAACGACAAAGATTTCTGCATCGGATAGGCCTCGTTGTACGCAACACCTTCGACCTCCAAAAGAATCGGCTGGTGTCCTCTCGTCAGCCTTCAATGCTGACCCTGGCAGGAGCCATGGTTCATCCTTCATACGGTAAACTGGAGAAACCTCCATACACGTTTCATCGTCATGCATGGCAGCGGAATGTACTAGATATAGACCACATCCACTACGCTGCAATGGATGGCTACCTTTGTTTCAATATCTACAAGGGTTGGATGAAGAGCAACAACGAAGTTGGCAGTTCAAGCAAAGAAGTATCGGCCAAGAGGAAGAGGGACAAGGACGAAGTCGAGGACGTGGACGAGGACTCCAAGTAAGGTGGCAGTGTCGTTGCTCCTGGTGGTTCTAATGCAGTGTCTACCGGGATAGTTGCAAAGTTTAATTTCAGGTGTGCTTAATTTAATTTGAGGGGTGTGTTGTCGAGCCCCAAAGAGAACTATGTTATGTTTCTTCTTGTTACTTTAACTCTTCAAAGACGTACATACTAGTATTTCTTACATTTCATCTTTTAGTTGGTATAGTACTACCACTCGTTTCTTCACATTATATACGCATGACAATATATATGGCCAACATCATATAGCCCATAGTTTAGTTGTCAAAGAATTTCAGGGTGCTTAGTTTTGTCAAAGAATTCCAGGGTGCTTAGTTTTATTTGAGGGATGGGTTGTGCTGGACACCATTATTGTGACTAGCCTTTTTAATAGTACTATATGCATAATTCAGCGACCAGCGCTCTCTATATGTAACACCTTTTTTTAATTTCAAATTTTGCTCCATGGCGCAATCCATCGATACTACTGCTGTACAAAAGTATACATTTTTTAAAAGGCTAGAGGGCGGGGTAGTCTAGCTTGGTCGGTTTCACAAAAGTACACAAAAGTATGCACAATTCGAGAGCATCTACATCAGGCATATATGACTCAAACCTTGCATGCTATAATGTGGTTTTATTCATAATTTGGTTGCCAAATCTCATGCGTGCAATGCACGTGTACCTTACTCTAGTATAAATGGTGTTTGTGTGTGTGTTGCGCGTGTTGAGGTGCAAATTGTATTTTTTGGGTACACGTTAAGCTTGTTCTTCCGAAATTTCAAGCCGCGCCTTGTTATGCCGAAAGTTCAAGCTAGCGTCTTTGTCTATCGTGCTGCGAAACTCCCGCCTCTTCAACCCGCGCCTTGTTAGCCCGAAATATTTAAGATATATCTTTGTCTCGTTGTGCTCCGACAACTCCCTCCACTCAACCCGTGCCTTGCTATTCCGAAATTACAACGCACGCGAAAACTCCCACCTCCTGTGAAATCCCGACACGTGAAATGCCCGTGGTACCCCTGAACCGAAAGAACCGCCTCAAATCGGTGGGGGGTACTTTCGTAACTTACCCCACATTTGGGACAAGCGCGTCTCTAAGCCATGGTTCCTCACTGCCATCCCATCCGCCCACCCATTCATACACCGAGGCCACGAAAACCCGCGACGAAACCCCACACCCTGCTCCGTCCGCCACCAAGCCGGAACCTCTTCCCCGACGACGACGTCCACAGCAACACCTCGATGTTCCTCATCCATCGTACCGGATGAGGATCCGTCGTCGATCTCATCGTCCCGCCGGTTCAGCCACCTCGTCCTCCACCTCCAAGGAGCTGCCCCGATGTTCCCCTCGTCTTTCGCGCCACCTCCATTCCCACACCGCCGTCTTCACCTGCACCACCGGAAGAGCATCATCATCACCATTTCCTCGGATGAAGCTGTGGCCTAATCGGCGCCACCAAAGAGGTTGTACTCTAATCTCCGCATTTTCTTCTTGATTCGATCTCACGGTGCTGCCGGCGCTCGGTCCCGAGCCGACACGGCGCGACTCCATCCACGGCGGCGTCGCCGGCCACTTCCTCCACGGCGTCGCTCCCTCGGCAGCGATGTCCACATCAGTAGGAGCTGCTGCTGCTTTAGCTCTCGCTCATGCTGTTGCTCTGCTCTTGCTCTCGGTCCCCTGCCTGGTCTGCTCTTGCTATTGCTCTCGCTCTTGCTCTTGCTTGCGATGCTGCCTCGATTGAGCTACACTTTAGTAGACTGAATCGACTTTTGGGTCAGTCGATTTTCAGGGGGTGGGTGGGGGGGGGCTCGCCGGGGTGAAGGAAGAACCAGCCGCAGCGGGCAGGGGGCTCACGGAGAGGTACCCCACTATCTATCTTAGGGTTCAGGATGGGGCGGTGGTCGGCGGTGGCGGGCGTTAGCGGGCGGTGGGGTGGGGATCGCCGGAGAAAAAGCTCGGCACTGGTGGGCCTAGAGGGATGGCCGGGGGGGCGGCGGACCGGCGGTGGGGAGTGTTTTCGGGGCGGGCGGGGCGGTGGCGGACCGACGGTGGCGAGTGTTTTCGGGGCGGGCGGGCGCGCCGCCGCGGCGGCGGTGGAGCTGCTGTTTGGCCGGTGGTGGTCTGGCGGCTCGAGGTGGATGTTGAAGATGAACCGCAGGCCCTTGATTTCATATCCAACGGCTGCAAAATCGACTGACCAGAGATCAACAAGTCAGTCGACCCACGTGTAGCCTCACCTTGCTAGTGCGTTCAGTTTCGACAGCAAAATTCAGTTTCGACAGCAAAATTCAGTTTTGACAGTTAAGTTCAGTTTCGACAGTTAAGTTCAGTTTCGACAATTAAGTTCAGAGATGAGCGGCTGATGTATTTTACATCTAGCACTTTGTGGTTATGTATTTTACGTCATGTATTGGAGATGCTATTAGAATTCCACTCAGGTTAACATTGTTCATTGTCTCTCTTGTCCTGCTTCAGCCTCGGCGTCGTCCAACTCACTGGAGCTGCTCCAACGACGAAACCCTCCATCACAGCGGAGCAGTACCTAAGGCTCCATCTCCAGACGCCTAAGATCTTCTTCCCCTCCTCCGACAGCAAAGTCAATCGGAGCATCCTCACCGGCCAACCCTATCACGCTGAGATCGACATGGCTTCGCCAAAGAGGTTGTACACTTGTTGCATCTCTTTTTTACTCTACATGTTATATATATTGTCCACTTAGCACTCGTAGTAACGGGAAATACGATTATTTTATCCTACTATATGACAAGAAGTTAGGTACCAGGCAACTTAGCTATCCGTGATGGACTCTCTTGAATGCCATCATTATTTATCTCTGCGCGTTTGAGCTGTGCATTTCTCGATGGACCTGGGAGTTGAGCTAGTATGGCAGTGGCCTGGGTCCAAAGTAATATAAGTAGCACAAAAACTTTTTTTTAGTGTAGGATTTTCCTTGCTCAAGCCTGCCTACTAGAATCGCTTGAGGCTTGAAAGGAAAAGTGAAAGAAAAACATAGGAATTGGAAAGTTTCCTATGGTACTAATTTTCATGAATTTGGTGCAAAGGAATAGAGCAAAGGAAAACTGTAGGATTTGTTCCTTTAGTGTCTCCTTGAAAGAAAAACCATACTAATTCTAATTTCCACTTCTCCTCCTTTTCATATTCCTATTCATCAAGCACAAGACTAAGAGATAGTAGAATAATAGCATTATAACCGTACATTTTCTTGTGGTTTGACTTAATCTCACCATGCTTTTTTGCATCATGTGATCTTCCAATTGTTGTCAATCAAACACCCAGATTGGCAGAAATCTTGTGTTTTTAAATTCTCTGTTTTGCACGTGCATTCCTATCCTATTCCTGTCTATTTCCTATTGCATTGTTAGAATCCTCAAATTCAAACAAGCCCTTACTCAATTACTTCTGTTACAGATATGTGTCAAAGAAAAGCTTGTGTGGTTTGTCCTGCTCCTGCGGCGCTGTGTTCCACCCCAGCTCAGCTGCTCCAACGATGGAAGGGTTCACCACAACAGGGATCCGCTCTCCAGACTGTCTTTCGCCGCCTCAGATCTTCTTCCCCGCTTATTGGTAGCCAGCGGCTTCATTACCATCATCAACTGAGCAGATGACCTTGAGGACTACACGGGTCCGCAAGAGAGGTCACACTCTTCCGTGTCTGCTTATGTTATGCGTCGCTTAATATGATGACATGCTACATTATCGTTGTGTTCGCCTATTAGACTCCGAGTCAGGTCCAAACTAATGCTGAACTTGACTTTTTAAATGGTTGTGTGGTACATATTGGGGCAGCAATCAGTACTATCTGTCTACTATCTGGTTAATCTCCGGTGTCTAATATGAGTTTCATGTTGGGTGCAAACAAACATTAAAGGAGCCATTATCTGTATTTTTTAACTAAAGCTATTATCTGCATGCTATCATTGGTTCTGGGTCTATCCATAGTTTGCTACCATCACTCTGGATTTGTGCATGCACTCCTTACATAATCTCACTATGTTTTATTCCTATGCATGCCAGTTATTGTACACAATGGAACTGATCATGTAGAGCAAAACAGACGAGCCTTGCGTGGCAATAAAATTTCATGCATACGTCGTTCCATGGTGGGCGCAAAGGCAACGCCCCCTCCACCCATTTTGGATCGTAATCAAGCGGAAGATAACTATTCTGAGGGGGATTCAGAAGGAGAATACCACTCCTATTTACCCCATGAGGTCTTCACTCTAACTTGGCATGCTGATGTTGGTAATATCATGCATATGGTGCCTTGCGTTGCTTACTGTATACATTAAAGATGTCATCTGCTTAGTTTAGACATGCTTTGTGTCAATGCCATCTGTTTAGTTTCTTTATCGTATATGTGAATAATGCAATGCCATCTTGTCTAGCCAGGCATCATATATGTGAATTTTGCAATGCCACCATGGTTAAGCGGTCATCCTATATGTGAATTATATCATGCCATCATTTTTTTATCACGTGTTAAATTTGTCAACAATTTTAGTACATTCAGTTACTCTTCCTGTGCATCAGCCATTCGGCACGGTCATGGAAAAATCTGGAGTCGAAACAAGGTCTTGAGCGAGACAATGCTATCTGACGTAAGCGCATGTCTTCTTTGGTTACAAATAGCTCCTCGGAGGAGGATTCAGAGAGCAGATGACCGGTCATATCCCCCGAGGTGCATGCCCTAACTTGGCAGGGTTATGTTGCTCATATCGTATGCGTATGGTATCTTGCATTGCTATGTCATTTGCTTAGTTTAGACATGATTTGTGTGAATGCCACTTGTTTAGTGTCTAATTACCATATATGTGAATTATGCAATGCCATCTTGTTGCAAGACATTATATATGTGAATTATGCAATGTTATCTTGTTGCAATGCATTATGTATGTGAATTATGCAATGCCATGCTGCTTAGGCAAGCGTCAAATATGTGAATTATATCATGCCGTCCTTTTTTTGTATTTCTCATTGCTTTTGTCGACAATGTTTGTATATTCAACTGCTCTTCCTATGCATCAGCCATTTGATTTGGTGATGGAGAAATCTGGAGTGAAAACAAGGTCTTCAGAGCAGATAATGCTACCTACTGAAGAAGATATCTTGCTGGTTACAGATAGCTCTTTAGAGGATGATTCAGAGGCAGATGACCAGTCCTATTATCCCCCTGAGGTGTATGCTCAATCTTGGCAGGGTTATATTACTCATATAATGCATATGTTGTATGGCAATGCTTAGTGTTTACATCATATACACAATATTGAATGCCATCTCCTTAGTTGACACATCATATATTCAATTGCCCTCTGCTCACTTCCTTAGTATATAAATCATATATTTGAATTATGTCATGCCATGATGTTTACATAGACAGCATGTATCTGAATTATGGCATGCCAACCCATTTTCTAAAGACATAATATAGTTATATCATCTCATCCTGTTTACATAGTCATCATATTTTAAATTATGTCATTCTATCCGTGAATTATATCATGCCATCATGTTTCCATCGACGGCATGTTTGTGATTTATGGCATGCCAACCACTTTAATAGACACATCGTATAGTTATATCATGTGATCCTGTTTACATAGTCATCATATTTTGGAGTATGTCATTCTATCCTGTTTAGTTAGCCATCATACATGTGAAATTGTGTCATGCTATCCTGTTTAATTAACCATCATCTATGTGAAATTATGTCCTGCTATTCTGTTTGCTTAGACAACATAAATGTGAATTATTGCATGCCTTGTTTTCTTCCCTACTATCCATTGCACCTGTCTATCTTACAATGCATGTACATTCAATTACTTTTCTTGTTTATCAGCCATTTCAATTGGAGGGAGTGATGGCAAGATTCGTGGGAGTAAAAACACGGTCTTGAAAAGATCGTGCTACATCGTCGATGCAGATAGAACCACGGTTGTACTTGCCCAAGAACCAGCCCCACCACACATAACCCACACTCATGCAGATTGTACCCCTCCCGGTTGGACAGAGAGAACCAGCTACACCTTCTAACCCCAACCCGAGGAGATAGACACCAGGTTCACATTGACACAAAGACCGTCTCTAATACAAAGCACCCAAACATGAGCAGTTAGTAAGGCAACTGCACTGCCCAAATCATGAGGACCACCACTCCGAACCCGAAGTCAATGCTTAAAGAAGAAGAAGAATTGTTCTCAGGTCAGGTTCCGTAGCTATGGTTCATACTACTTTGCTCTTGCATCACTGTATTCTTGATACCAACCAATTTCAAATTTGAAGGATGCAATTGAAACTCCAATGGCGCAACAGGTATGTTTTGAACCTGTTTCTTCAACGTGTTTGGCTGTTTGCTGTTGTAACTTGCTCTATGTTGATTTCAGTTTCAATTGAATAAACAGTTATGTTCTCATGCCATGCACATTACAAGTGTTGTTATTGCTGTGTTATTTCCCACGCTTATATTTTGTCTATGCTGCTTTGTCTTAAATAGATATGATTCGAACTGTATCTATCTTGATTTGGCAACATAAACCAGAATGCTATAGACCATACAGTGACCATACTATATAGATATATGTTTGTTTCATGCTGTTACCACATCCACCTTACTACCGAATCGGTTTACCAAAATGAGTTTCATATACTACATTGTAAACAGAGGCGTGTTTGTTTGTTTCTCTTTTAGAATGCGGATAAAATATTGGAGAAGAGTACCTGTTATGGAATGGTAAAGGAAGTAATGCAGATAAGGTTCAAGATAGTGAGACATCCTGTTGGTCTCCAAGAAAGCTGATAAAAACTATGTCGAAGACACCGAGACAACCCCAAAGTCTGTCTTGATGTAGTGTTCGAAGTTATCGGCTACCACCACCGGGCACCACTCTTTGAACTTCGTTACTGAATCAGTTCAGCTTCTTGAGTCTCAATTTCAGTTGAAAGACATCGATCGAGATGTTATGCGACAGAAGTCAAGGACTGAGGAAGTCCTTGCAGAATTCAGATGCATACTTTCTGGTGCAACAGCAAGCGCTGGAGGACTTAAGCGCCAAACAAGAGAAAGTTAATAAGCTTGCTAAGCATCTTGCCAGCATTATGGGTACCCAGGATATTGTTTCTTGAGCTCTTCTGAAGTGGTTTCAGTTCTGGACTTGTTTTGCTGCGACGTTTATATGCTGCTGTGTTCCCTATATTTGCACTGGTGGTGAACTTTGATGCCCAGTGGATGTAATATGTGTAATAGCCGTGATAGACTAGTGCAGGTTGCTTGCTTATTTATTTCCTTGTTGTCTTGTTTATTTGTTTGCTTGTAGTCAGTGCAGTTCTTTTTTTGCGGTTTGCTAGTGGCTGCAATAACCTATTTTTAAAACTAGGCCACAATAAATGCCACAATAGTGACACTGGGCCTACGGGCCATAGAAATAGTGGGCCTTCTACGGGCCGTAGAAACAGTGGGCCTTCTATGGGTCAGAGAAGCGATGGGCCTTCTACGGGCCGTAGAAACAGTGGGCCTTCTACGGGCCATAGAAACAATGGTCCTTCTACGGGCCGTAGACACAATCGGCCTTCTACGGGCTGTATCATCAATGGGCCTTATACGGGCCGTATGATCGACTGGCTAAACATGGACCAAACAGACCGCATTTTGGCCATAAACGGGCTAGAGTTGGAATCGTCCGTTCATGGGCCGACCATAACGGGCCATCGTTAATAGGCCGTATTTGATGACACTATGAAAACGGCCCAACTTATTAACAGACCACAAACGGGCCGACTGTCGCTGAATTTGGCCCACAAGCAGAAAATGACAGTAACGGGCCGTAAGTAAACAAATGCTGGAAATGAGCCCAAGAATAAATGGGCTATGAAAAGGCCGAAAGATAACATGGGCTGGAAACAGCCCAATGGAATAACGGGCCGTTAGTGGGTATAAAGTGATACACTGTTCTATACGGGCCAGTTTCACCACGGGCCGTTAATGGGTGTAAAGTGATACACTGTTCATTATGGGCCAGTTTCACCAAGGGGCGTTAATAGGCCAAGAGTTAAATAGGGCCTCATAGGGCCGAAAGACGTCATGGGCCATACATGGGCCAGAAGTGAAAACAGGCTAGAAACATATTGGATGGCCCAGATGACGTTACTAGGCCTAATTCGAATAGGGCGTAACGGGCCTTAGGTTAGCGGGCTGTAAATGGGCTATATGCGAACAGGCCGTTAACATGCTTTCCATGGGACGACCCGCCACCTTTTGACCAAGTCAAACGGGCCGGCCATTTCACTGCAATGGGCCTCTGTTGGGCCGTGCCACGTGTCGACATATCATAGGCGCCTTCTGTCCAATGAGTGGATGACATCTGTCCCAGCGGTGAGCCGACACGTGTTTCCTCCAGCCAATGATGATTTTACACGTGGAAAATCCCCATTGGTCGGGGCTGTTAACGGGTTATCGGATCCAAAACCCGACCCGATAGCTTAACAGCGTTCTGTTACGGCGGATGCCACGTGTCGGTCACCCTTGACGAAAGCACTTCTGTGACATGTGATTTATCGTCATGGAAGTGGACACTTCCGTGATGATAATTTTCGTAATGTCATGGAACACTTCTACGACAGCACATGTATGACTATCTTGATTCTGTCATAAATTTGTCATGGATGTACATGCATGACAAAAAACGCGACCTACTATGACAAACATGTATCATCATGGAACTGTATTTTTTTTGTAGTGTACCCAGCTGTCGGTGTCAAAACCGGCGGATCTCGGGTAGGGGGTCCCGAACTGTGCGTCTAGGCGGATGGTAAGACGAGACAAGGGACACGATGTTTTTACCCAGGTTCGGGCCCTCTCGATGGAGGTAATACCCTACTCCTGCTTGATTAATATTGATGATATGGATAGTACAAGAGTAGATCTACCACGAGATCAAGGAGGCTAAACCCTAGAAGCTAGCCTATGGTATGATTGTTGTTAGATCCCACGGACTAAAACCCTCCGGTTTATATAGACACCGCATAGGTTAGGGGTTACACGTAGTCGGGTTACAATGGTAGGAGATCTACATATCCGTATCGCCAAGCTTGCCTTCCATGCCAAGGAAAGTCCCATCCGGACACGGGACGAAGTCTTCAATCTTGTATCTTCATAGTCTTGGAGTCCGGCCGTGACGACAGTCCGGCTATCCGGACACCCCCTAATCCGGGACTCCCTCAGTAGCCCCTGAACCAGGCTTCAATGACGACGAGTCCGGCGCGTTGATTGTCTTGACATTGCGAGGCGGGTTCCTCTTCGAATACTTCATAGAAGGTTTTGAACACAAGGATAGTGTCGGCTCGCAAAACAAGTTCCACATAACACCGTAGAGAGAATAATTTTTGCACAGATCTGCTGACGTATTCCGCGGCGTGACATCACACCACGGCCAGGCCTTTATATGAATCGTTTTTTCTATTCCATCTCAGCGCGTTTAGCGAGGCGATTTCCTTGGCACGTCTTATCAAAGTATAGATCGTGCCCCCCTTATTCCGGGTTTCTCATCAATACGGACGTGGGTAACACATCTGCGCCATTGATTACTGCGCTTGGGAAATAAGCGAGTTTTACCAGGCTGGCGGGGGACGCATAGCTTCGTCCGTCTATATAAGGGGATAAGGATCCACCTTTTCACCCACGCCTTCTTCCTCCTTTGCTTATCCATTTCACAAGACTCGAGCTCCAGGCGCCCAAGTCCGCACATCCCACCTCGACCTTCTCCAACCATGTCGAGGCGGGAGGTAGGTGGATGGCCTCCTCAAATCACGGAGGAGCACATCAAAAAACTGCGGAGGCCGGATACTTGTCCGGCGACATTGCACCTGAGCTGCCCGAGCGGGTAGCTTATTCCAACCCCGGGCCCCATGAGAGGGTAGTGTTTCTCCCCACTTCCTCCATGGACTAGGTTTTCCACTTCACCCATTTGTCCGGGGGCGCGTGTTCTACTACGGCCTGGACTTCCCTGACCTGGCCCTGTGGTTCGTCCTCATCGTCTCGGCGTTTATCATCGTGTGCGAGGCCTTCCTCTGCATCCAGCCCCACTTCGGCTTATGGCTGAAGATCTTCAACGTCCGGCCGAAGGTAGTGGGCGGCCCTCAAGTGGAGTGCGGAGGCGCCATGGTTGGCATGATGGCCAAAGTCCCATGGCTCGAGGGCGCCTTCGTGGAGACAATAAACGGGTGGCAATCGGGGTGGTTCTACATCACCGAGCCCCGCAACACCAAATGGGTGGCGGCCCCCGAGTTCAGATCTGGCTTCCCTACACAGCTCTCGTCATGGAAAGAGACGGGCCTGACGTGGGGGAATTCGGACGAGACATCCGGACTTCAAACATGCGTCCGAAACCTGGTGGCCAAGAATCTTAGGCTTGTTGACGTAATCCAGGTGATGCTCATCCGCCGGATTCTCCCATGCTAACAACGGGCTTTTAACTTGTGGGAGTTCGATCCGGCACAACACCAAACCTTGAGCCGACTCTTCGACACTACGTATGAAGACGCCTGGAAGGTGCTGTTCAAGGGCGCCGAAGCCCCAGCATCCGCTACCAAAGATCGCGGATACAGCTCGCAGCGTCAAACCGGCGAGGTAAGGTATTTTACCCTTTATGGGACTATTGTTTCATAGATTGACTCTATGTGGGATCTAAAACTCCCTAATCTTTGACAGGACTGGCTGAAGACGTCCGGACAGATTAACTGTCCGACTCCTTTGCCAGAAGACCCAATGGACGCCTCGATTGGGTTGGCTCCGGCACCCATGTGGTGCCGGAGAAGAACACGAGAACTTCGAAGGAGTTCTGACGCCAATCTTGTCAGATTCAGGCAGAATCTTCTCCTGAAGATGAGGAGGAAGAAGAACAAGCTCCTCCCCCAGCGGGGGAGGAGAAGAAAAGGAAGGCCGCCGCGACTGGGGAGGCCGGAGGGTCCAAGAAGGGAAGAGCCCTTCCTCCGGACTTCTCCACCAACGTCGACGACGACGAGGAGGATTGGCCTACGAGGGCCAAGCCCCTAGCGAGATCGTAAGTGTCCGGATACCCATGGCTTTTATTATTGCAGTGTTCTCTAATGTCGAACAACCGTGCAGCCCGCCCAAGGGCGAAGTTCGCCGATTCATCGGCGGGTCCTCGGGCTCGTCGGAAATGGATAGTACCTCGCTTCGACTGCCTCCTCACCTCACGCTGCGGCGACGCTCTGGCAAGGGGCCCCAAGAGGGGCTTGGTCAAGAGGAGGTATTGCAGGAGGTGCCACAAGGCAACCTCCGGACTCAGCGCTGGGGCAAGACCCCGGGGTTCTAGGCCCGACCTTGTCCGGTCTCCATGCCGGAACCTTTAGTGGTTCCGGAGTCCGCAAGCGGACCCTTCGGAAGAAGGGTAAGACGCCGTGTCCTCCGTCCCAACCGAGGCACCGGATAGCTTATCGGAGGCGCTTAACGGCGCTTCCATCGAGGAAGAGCACCGCCTGTTATGAGTGCGGTGATCCGACGATTCGATCTGCCAAGAGCGGACTGGCCGAGCTCGTACCAGCCTTCTAACAGGCTTTGAGGTAAGTTTTAGAATATGCAAAAATATAACCGCATAGACAGTAGCCCCTGATGCTTAGTTCGGTGTTCGGAAAGAAAAGCCAGACTAAGGATCTAAAAACATATACGCAGGAGTCTAACATAAAGTATGTCAATATGGGAATGCAGGCTGCGCTGCTGACCTCTGCCACACTGACTGCAGAGGTCAATGTATTAAAGCAGAACCTCGAGCGGTCCGAGAATGAGCTCGGACAAGCCAAGAAGCAGCTCGAGGACAAGGAAGGTAAGTAATACCTTATTAAAGAAATACCTTATAGAAAAGGTTTTGGTTGCAAAAAATAACAGGAATAACTTGGGTACTGCGGGGGCCATGAACGAGGTGGCGACCCTGAAGGAAGCGGTGTCCGTGGCCGAAAATAAAGCGGCCGCGGAACGCACCGAGTGAGAGAAGGGGGAGGCGCAGCTGGCCAAGGTACGGCAAGAGCTCCAAGCCCTCATGGAAAAACACGAGAGTTTGGAGCGTGACTCGAAGACTCGAGACTCCGAGCTCGCCTCGGCTCTTGAGAGTGCCAAAGCTGCTAAGGCCGAGGCCCAAAAAGCCCTCCAAGAAATTGAGTCCTTAAAGAAGATAGCGGCGGGTAAGGCATTATTTATGCAAAGCAATCATGTGAAAGTGAATTACCTATTACTTACCCGGATTCAGAGCTCTCCAGGAGCATTTATAGACTTGCCCCGTAGTGTGTCTGATGCTGCCGCATTCTACCGCACCAAGGAGGGGAGCTCGACGGAAAAGGTGTTACGGTCTCAAGATTATCGAGCCCGACCATCCGGTGCCCCTGAGTGACCAGCTGAAGCAGTTGGTCGAGCTCCATAAGGTCGCCGAACAGGCCATGAAGGGCCTTATAGCGCGGCTATGGCCATTGGAGGCCATACCCAGGAGCTACTTCGGCTTGGTGCAGCGGCTGGTGGATGCCTGTCCGCGGCTTGAAGTCATCAAGCGCTCCGTCTGCATTGAAGGTGTCTGTCGGGCCCTTGCCCATGCTAAAGTACACTAGGGCAAGCTGGATGCGGAGAGGCTTGTGACGGATGGGCCACCGAAGGGCCATGAGCATCGCACGCCCGAAATGTACTATGAGGGCCTCTGAAGGGTGCCCGCGAATAAGCGGATGAGTGCTCCAAAGATGTAATTTTGAATAAACTCGCATTTGTTATCCATGACGCTGAAAACTTGTTCATATGCGCTAAGCAACGCTTATTAATTTAATATATTACCTTACGTGCGGCCGCTTATCAAATTTGAGAGATGGCAAGTCGTTGGCTTCAGCCCCCATGCCACGAAAGTCTTTGGGGTGTTCGGGATAAACTTGAGCACTCTTGTTCCCATTCTTGGGTCCATCTAGGGAGGCGCTCAACACAACGAACAAGGCAACCGGACCTATAATGCTTGAACACTCTCACTTAGCCATAGAATTCTATAACTTTAAATTTCGGCGAAGCCCCTAGTATTCAGAAGACCGAGTTCGGGGCGCTATCCACACCTTGGTCGGACAATTCCGGTTCCTCGCTCTAAGCGGCATAAGTCTTTAGGGACCCGAAAAAACCTCTCGAACAGCGACCGGCTCTCGCCTTATCATGACGGTAAGTTTTAGCTTTCTCCACTGAGGTGCTCGACCCAGCATAACTGGGGCACAATCGCAGTGGTTCACCAGGTGCTACCTTAGCCGATATAGCGGAACGTAAGGTACCAAAACACGGGAGCCAGGCAAACCCAACTATTGACCCAAGACATGATTCGGATCCAATTCATATAATGCTATAAGTTCGGGGTGCCGCACTTGTGAAAGTGTTCGGACTTATCACACCATAATTTTGGGATACTTAAGCCCCTGGTGTATTGGCTGTACCAAAGTGTACGGTTGCAATATGTCGTGAAATGAACATATGTATATATAAAGGAAGTAGAGCAATAATAAGCGAAAGCTATCTATTGTTTATTCAAAAATGTACTGCAATGGAAGCAGAACGATACAAATAGTGCGATAAGCAAGAGATGGGACTATATAACATGTCCCCCTCCAGGGGTAAGCTGCGGGATGGTATGTAAAACAGGTATAATGCTCGTAATAGAGACTACACCAACACTCGGCGTGGCTTTCCGCTTCCTGGCTGTTGCATCGTGAGTTCGGCGATTCAAGTGTCGGGCAGGACTTCTCAAAGACGGAGTCCTGAAAGTAAAAAAGGAAGAAAAAGGAAAAAGAAAAAGAAATGACACAAACAGAGCCCACAGTGCGGTCGAGCCGTATTCTTGGCGTGCCGTTGTCTTGCCCCTCCCCATATGCCCATGGTATCTCTAGAGCGTAATTATGTACGCCAGCGTAATACTAGCCAGCGATTTCGCGAGGGCTGGGGTTGGGGCGGATTACTACTCGTGCTTGAATCGTGCCCGGTGGTCTTGTTGCGGGTTACTCCGGGCGCGCTTGGCGGTGTCCGGACGCTTAGTGGCCAGACTCGAGAATTGCCGTGAGAGGCTGCTTTGCACCTCCGCCGCGAGGGCCGCCGTATGCTCCTCCGTTCGGAGAGAGCGTTTGGTGTTTCCATTGACCGTGATTACTCCTCGAGGGCCTGGCATCTTGAGCATGAGGTATGTGTAGTGCGGCACCGCATTGAACTTTGCAAATGCGGTTCGTCCGAGCAGTGCATGATAGCCGCTGCGGAATGGGACGATGTCGAAGATTAACTCTTCGCTTCGGAAGTTATCCGGAGATCCGAAGGCCACTACGAGTGTGACTGAGCCCGTACAATTGGCCTCTACACCCGGTATGACGCCTTTAAAGTTCGTCTTTGTAGGTTTAATCCTTGAGGGGTCTATGCCCATTTTGCGCACCGTATCCTGATAAAGCAGGTTCAGGCTGCTACCGCCGTCCATCAGGACTCTGGTGAGGTGAAATCCGTCGACAATTCGGTCAAGAACTAATGCGGCAAAGCCGCCGTGACGGATGCTAGTGGGGTGGTCCCTTCGATCGAAGGTGATCGGGCAGTAAGACCATGGGTTGAACTTCGGGGCGATTGGCTCCATCGCATATACGTCCCTTAGTGCATGCTTTCGCTCCCTTTTGGGTATGTGGGTTGCGTATATCATGTTCACCGTCCGCACTTGTTTAGGAAAACCCTTCTGTCCTCTATTGTTCGGCGGCCGGGGCTCTTCATCGTCATCTCTATGCAGCCCCTTGTTATTGAGTTCGGCACTTAAATTGCCTGCCTGCTTGAACACCCAACAATCCCTGTTGGTGTGATTGGCTGGTTTTCGGGTGCCATGTATCGCACAAGCGATCGAGTATTCGGTCCAAGTTGGACGGGCCTGGGTATTTCTTTTGAATGGCTTCTTCCGCTGACCGGGTTTAGAGCCTCTGAATCCGGCATTGACGGCCGTATCTTGATATTATAAATCGTTAATGCGGCGCTTGTTCTTGTTGCGACGCGACCTGTCATTGCTGTCCTTGGTATCCGGACTATCAGGATGTTTGGAAAAGTTGTTGCTTCGAGCTAGCCAGCTGTCCTCTCCCGCACAAAAGCGAGTCATGAGGGTTGTGAGGGCTGCCATAGATTTCGGCTTTTCCTGTCCTAGGTGCCGGGCAAGCCACTCGTCATGGATGTTATGTTTGAAGGCTGCAAGGGCCTCTGCATCCGGAGAGTCAACGATTTGATTTTATTTGTTAGTAACCGAGTCCGTAATTGTCCGCCGATTCTTCCGTTGCTGAATTATGTGGCTAAGGTCATCGGCGTCTGGTGGTCGCACATATGTGCCCTGGAAGTTATCAAGGAATGCGGCTTCCAGGTCCTCCGAACAACCAATTGATTCTGCTGGCAAGCTATTGAGCCAATGTCGAGCTGGTCCTTTAATCTTGAGTGGGAGGTATTTGATGGCATGTAGATCATCACCGTGGGCCATATGGATATGGAGGAGATAATCCTCGATCCAGACCGCAGGATCTGTTGTACCATCGTATGATTCGATGTTTACGGGTTTAAAGCCCTCGGGGATTTGATGATCCATTACTTCATCTGTGAAGCATAGTGGGTGTGCGGCGCCTCTATATTGGGCTATATCACGACGTAGCTCATATGAGCTTTGTCTACTGTGTTCGGCCCTGCCGGGTTTGCTGTATCCAGCGTGACGATAATCATCCCGCATTGCTGGGCGCCCAGGCGATCCGTAGATCTATCTTGTATGTTTTTCCTTGTCCTCCAATATATCTCGCAAGTCCGGAGCGTTTTCCCATGCCTTGGTACTTTTTGAGCGGCGTCGGGGTGTGGCTTGAGCGGAGGGCCGAGAGGCTTCTCTGTCGCGGCCACGAGGTGGCCAGTCTGCCATGTCGTCTTGGCGGTGACTTGGGTGCTTCCTCCGCTAGTCGAGGCAACGGCCTGCGTTTGGGGTAGCTTTTGGAGGCGTTCGAGTTCATACTCTTGGTGCAAGGACTTGATCCATCCGTCGCCTAGCAGGTCTTGATCAGCTCTAATTTGTTGCTGCTTTTCCGGAGGCTGCTTGCCGTGGCTATAAACCTGCGATTCAAACGCTCCTGTTCGGTGGGATCCTCAGCACGACAAATTCATCGTCGCCGAGGCTTGCCTCATCTTCGGAGGGAGGCGCATAATTATCGTCCCTCGACCTCTCTTTCGGCCTTTGTCGTGCAGACTTGCTTCTCCCTCCTCCTGTCTTGAGTCCCTCTTGGAGGGGCTTCTCTTCACCTTGTCCGGGTGTTATTATCTCCGCCGGAATCACCGTTTTTATTGTGGCGGGATTTAGAGCGGCGCCACGACGCCGGGCGCTTGGCTGTTTCTTGGAGGGGTCATCCTCCGTTGTTCCATCGCCGTTTCCGTCTTTTGGGATATCCACCATGTATATGTCATATGACGAGGTGGCCTTCCAGTGTCCTGTAGGCGCTGGGTCTTGGTGGTCTCCGGCATCTTCGTCCATACCGTCGATGTCTTCGGAGTCGTAGTCTAGCATGTCGGTTAAATCATCGACAGTGGCTACCAAGTGGGTGGTGGGTGGGCGTTGAATTTCTTCGTCGTCCTCATCCCAACCTTCTTGTCCGTAGTCCGGCCAGGGCTCTCCGGATAAATAGAGAGACTTTAGTGAATTCAGGATGTCGCCAAAGGGCGAGTGCTGAAAGATGTCCGCGGCAGTGAACTCCATGACCGGCGCCCAATCGGATTTGATTGGTAGGGGCGCGGAGGGTTCGGAGTCCAGAGGAGTCCGCACCACAGGTCGAGGTCTTCGCAAAGGACAGGGATGGAGTTCGGCTCGATCGCCGTAGATATTGTAGCTCCCGAGGCGGTGTCCAACCACTCGTCCTCGATCGGGGAATCCGGCTCCGGATTAAGGGTCGGAGCGGATACTGGTGCGGCCTCCAGGGCACTGTTCGGCTGCAGAGTTAGATCATGCCCATCGAGACAGTGCGGCGCGCTTGGCTGCGGCTCGAGTCCGTCGAAGATCAAGTCTCCGCGGAAATCGGCCGTATAGTTCAAACTTCCAAATCTGACCTGATGGCCAGGGGCGTAGCTTTCGATCTGCTCCAGATGGCCAAGCGAATTGGCCCGCAGTGCAAAGCCACCAAACACGAAGATCTGTCCGGGGAGAAAAGTCTCACCCTGGACCGCGTCGTTGTTGATGATCGAAGGAGCCATCGGGCCTATCGGTGACGACACGTAAGAACTCTCAATGAGAGCACCAATGTCGGTGTCAAACCGGCGGATCTCGGGTAGGGGTCCCGAACTGTGCATCTAGGCGGATGGTAACAGGAGACAAGGGACACGATGTTTTTACCTGAGTTCGGGCCCTCTCGATGGAGGTAATACCCTACTCCTGCTTGATTAATATTGATGATATGGGTAGTACAAGAGTAGATCTACCACGAGATCAAGGAGGCTAAACCCTAGAAGCTAGCCTATGGTATGATTGTTGTTCGTCCCTACGGACTAAAACCCTCCAGTTTATATAGACACCGGATAGGTTAGGGTTACACAGAATCGGTTACAATGGTAGGAGATCTACATATCCGTATCGCCAAGCTTGCCTTCCACGCCAAGGAAAGTCCCATCCGGACACGGGACGAAGTCTTCAATCTTGTATCTTCATAGTCTTGGAGTCCGGCCGTGACGACAGTCCGGCTATCCGGACACCCCTTAGTCCGGGACTCCCTCACCAGCCCTGGCCAAGTTCATGGCAGCGACTCACCCTGTCTACAACCTCATGAAGATGCCGGGAAGCAGCAGTGTCCTCACCGCGGTGGGAGATCCCAAGGATGCGCTCTCGGACCTCAAGCTCGCCTTCAGGGCCACGACGGCCACGCGGCCAATCGGGGAGGGGGGTCCGGAGGGCCCGGGGGCTGCGCCAGCAAAGAAGAAGCAATTGTTTTATCAAGACCGGGCCGAGACGAAGCAGGTGCCGGTCGATGAAGACGAGGGATCGGGCTTTACCTTCACCATAGGCGCCTACCTCCCCCAGATCTAGAGGAGGCGCTAGTCAGCTTCCTTCACGCTAACAAGGATGTGTTGCATGGGAACTGGCGGACCTGGTCAGGGTCCCGCATGGGGTCATCGAGCAGCACCTGATGGTGTGCCCCAACGCGCACCTCGTAAAACAGAAGGCGCAGCGGCAAGCCCCGGAGAAGCAGTGGTTCTTCGTCCAGGAGACCCACAAGCTGCAAGAGGCCGACGTCATTCGGGAACTGCGGCATCCAGAATGGCTGGCGAACTCGGTTATCGTCCCCAAGAAGAGCGGGTAGGAGCGTATGTGCGTCGATTCCACCAACCTCTACAAGGCTTGTCCTCAAGATCCTTTTCCGCTTGGACGCATCGACCAGATCATCGACTCCACCGCCAAGTGCGATTTGCTGTGCTTCCAGGATGCCTTCTCGGGCTATCACCAAATCAAGATGGCGGTGCAGGATGTTGAGAAGACGGCTTTCCTGACCCCATGCGAGGTGTACTACTACACCTGCATGCCGTTCGGGCTGCGCAATGCCGGAGCAACCTTCCAGCGGCTGATGCACATCGCTCTGGGCCGACGGCTTGAGTGGAACGCCGAGGCATACATCGATGACATAGTGGTGAAATCTTGGGAGGCAAGAACCCTTATCGAAGATCTAGAGGAGACATTCGCCAGTTTGCACAAAGTGAACCTGCGGCTCAACCCGAAAAAATATGTGTTTGGCGTCCCGTCTGGCAAGCTGTTGGGTTTCCTGGTGTCGCACAGAGGGATTGAGGCCAACCCGAAGAAGATCAAGGCCATAGAGAGGATGGGTCCGCCGCAGACCCTCAAGGGGATGCAGAAGCTGGCGGGCTGTTGGACCTCGTTGGGGCATTTTATCTCCAAGCTAAGCGACCATGCCCTCCCATTCTTCAAGATGCTGAAGAAGAAAGGCCCGTCCGAGTGGACCCTGGAGGCTGATGAGGCCTTCCAAGACCTCAAGAGATACCTCACCAGCCCGCCTGTGATGGTCGCACCTCGCCCCCTCGAACCCCTGGTGCTCTACCTGGCCGCCACACCTCACTCAGCCAGCGCGGCGCTCTTGGCGGTCCGGGAAGATCGTCCGACCGAGGACGGTGGGGCTCCTGAGGATGCTACTCCTAAGGTCTCGATCGCCCTGCCAGGCGACCGGGCTCTTGTGGCTCCCCATCCTCAACAAGCACAGGACCCCACCAACATCGACTCCCTCGTCGAGCACCCCGTGTACTTCGTCAGCACGGTGCTACGTGATGTGCGGGCGCGCTACCCCATGCCGCAGAAGCTCGTGCTCGCTCACCTTGTCGCCTCCAGGAAGCTGCGCCACTACTTCCAAGGCCATCCCATCAGAGTTGTCTAAGCCTACCCATTGGAGAGGGTGCTCCGGAGCACCAACGACGCGGGAAGGGTCGCAGAATGGAACATCGAGCTGCAAGCGTTCCAGCTGGAGTTCAGCACAACCAGGGTCATCATGGGCGCGGACCTCGCCAACTTCGTGGCGGAATGGACTGACGCCCTTGGCCGCAAAGTAGGCGAATATTGTTCTCTCATGCTCGGAGATGAGTCGCCAGATGGATGGGTCATGTACTTCGACGGTGCGTTCGCACGCCAGGGCGCTGGGGCTGGAGTTGTGCTCATCTCAACCACTAAGGACAAGCTCTACTATGCCATGCAACTTTGCTTTCAGCACGGCGAGAAGGTCTCCAACAACATTGCGGAGTACGAGGGCCTGATCAGTGGACTTAAGGCCCAGCTCTGGGGGTCAGGCGCCTCACCACACTACAAAAAAATAAACTTCCGTGATGATACGTGTTTGTCACAGTAGGTCGCGTTTTCTGTCATGCATGTACATCCATGACAATTATATGACCGAATCAAGGTAGTCATACCTGTGCTGTCGTAGAAGTGTTCCATGACATTACCAAAATTATCATCACGGAAGTGTCCACTTCCATGACGATAAATCACGCGTCACAGAAGTGCTTTCGTCAAGGGTGACCGACACGTGGCATCCACCGTAACGGAACGCTGCTAGGCTATCGGGTCCGGTTTTGGATCTGATAACCCGTTAATAGCCCGGACCAATGGTGAATTTCCACGTGTAAAATCATCATTGGCTGAAGGAAACACGTGTCAGCTCCGCGTTGGCACAGGTGTCACCCGTACAATGGGCGAGATGCGCCTATGATATGTTGACACGTGGACCGGCCCAAAAGTGGCCCATAAAGTTTAAATGGGCCGGCCCAACTAAAGGCCCACAAGATTTTGCAGACCATAATGGGCCGGCCCAGCTAAAGGCCCACGAGATTTTGCGGACCATAATGGGCTGGCCCAGCTAAAGGCCCACAAGATTTTGCGGGCCATAATGGGCCGACCCAGGTAAAGGCCCACAAGATTTTTGTGGGCCATAATGGGCCGGCCCTTGTGAAGGCCCACAAGATTTTTGTGGACCATAATCGGCTGGCCCAGCTAAAGGACCACGAGATTTCACCGACATTAATGGGCCGGCCCAGCTGTAGGCCCACAAGATTTTGAGGACCCTAGTAGGCCGACCCATTAACTGGCTGCCATGTTTTGGGCCAAATGCCGGCCCATATTTGATCCGGTCCATTAATGTCCTGCCACATTCCGGGCCTAATAATCGCCCATATGAGATCCGGCCCATTAAAATCCTACCATGTTCTGGGCCAAATTATGGCCCAAATCAGGTCCGGCCCTTTAAGAGGCTTTGGGCTAAATTATGGCCCATAGCAGATTCCGCCCGTCAACTGGACGCTGTGCTTTTGGGCTGACTTGCTAAAGGCCCATTTAGTAATTCGACCTGATATTAGTTTCGGCCTGTTAAGGGCCCGTTTCAAATTTCGGCCCTATATTAATTTTGGCATGTTAAAAGCCCGTCATATAGTTGGGCCTAACTACGGCCCGGTTTGCATCTGGCCTGCTCGCAGCCCATAATCTGATTGGGCCAAACAAGGACCGAGACAATTTTGGCCTATTAAAAGCCTGTGATTTCATTGGAACAATCATGGGACGGGGTCCATTTCGGGCTGCTGCCGGCCCATGAGTTGTTCGGCACGTTTCAGGCCCAACCTACTTCTCAGCCTCCTAAAAGCCCATTGAGTTTTCTAGCGAAAAGAGGGCCGGCGGTTTACTCGGCCTATTAAAGGCCCGAATCACTAGTGGGCCAGTTTACATTTAGGCCTTTTAACGGACCAAGATGACGGGGCCCATGATGCAGATCATACAGCGTGATTGCATGACGGCCCGATTATGTACCGTAATTTTACGGTTTGGCCGGTTTACTACGAAGACAAGATATATATATATATATATATATATATATATATATATATATATATATATATATATATATATATATATATATATATATATATATATAGTAAAATGACAAAGACATCGTGAATAAGAAAAACCTAGACTATACAATAAAGTAATTTTGGCATATTACATCCACCGCATCAAAGTTCACCACTATGATAATAAAGCGTAAGGCATAACAGATTACATACACTGGGCATCAAAGATCGCCACCAGTGCAAATAAACACGCCGACAAAATAATATACAAAACCGACAGCACTTCAATAGAGTTCAAGAAAGGTTAGCCCTACTGGGGAGCTGCAGCGCAACCAGCTAAGCAAGCTGATGAGACTCCGCTTGTTTAACACTTATATCCTCCTCACTCTGAAAGATAAACAAGCAAATAGAAGACATGTTTTGCACATAAAAGTATCAGTGCTGAAAATTCATCACATTTATTTCTAACGAATAAAGTGACACAGTTTAAATTGCATTAACACAATATGGTATTGTTCATGTCAAGACATGGCAGGAAATGACATTGTGAAGGAGTTGGGAGCTTCACGACACCACTGGATTACAGATCAAGAAATCATAAGTATCAATGGTTTGTGTGCTATCAATTTATCCCATTTCAGATTGGCAAATAAAGAGACGGTTTAAATAATAGTAGAATGATATGACATTGTTCATAGTTAAGACATTGCAGAATATGACATTGTGCTGTAGTGGGTAGGTTCACCAAACCACTGGATTATGGATCCAGAACAGAAGCATACATGCACTGCAAAAGAAGATCACTTACTCTATATAGTTTAATTTACATGGTATGAAAAAGGAACTTGGTTGTACAACTGAAAACGTAAATTGAGAAGGACAAACTTTTGTTTATGAACTACATAATAAACTTTAAACATGCAATTTGATGCAAACACCAAAAATAAACAGTTGTTGCAGTCATGCCTAACCAAATATACACAACAAAGTTTGAAGGCTTGAGAAGGACAAACTTACATTATTGGTGAAGACATGCTCTAGAAAGCCCTTGTCCATGCTGATGGGGGGGGGGCAATTCAAGAAGTTTACCACAGAATCTTCTTCATAAGCACTGCCTTTATTCTAAATTTTGTTAAGAGTAAATATAGATGTGATAATATAAGAAAAAAATGGAGAATATCTAAGATAAGATGAGGAGTGATGCTACATAACCAAGTAGCTATAAATGTAAGTACAGTGATACATGCTAAAGCTACAACCAAGAGCAATGCACAGCTAAACTTCTTCAGTACCATTGTTGTTATCCAACCTTATGGTAAGAGTAAATATAGATGTGATGTGTAGAAAATGGAGGGCAAAGGAAAATAAGCTATAGAGTGGTGGTACATTAACAAGTACCTGTCAATATAAGTACACTTATAAAGGACAGCAAGTACTTACAAAAACAATGCAGAGCTAAAAAAAATCATTGGCATTGGATATATTCTACACTAATGTAACCATTTATAAAGATCAGATAATTTGGAGCGAACAATTGATAAGCAAGCTATCATGCATACTTCAGTCACATAATGAACCAGGTATGTATGCAAGTACAGTGATACAGAAGAACAGGTACTAACAAGAGCAAAGCAGCGGGCAACATATTTGTGATATCCTGTCGTTCTTTTCAAACCTGGAATTTTTCTTCGAGCAGATTTCCTGCAAAAAAGATCTGTAAGGTACATGCGGAGAAGTAGAAGTTCAAATTGTCATGTGATTTCATAGACAGTACCTCATCCTGGGAACGAGGCTAGGTCATAACAAGGTTTTTCCATTCAATGTCTTCTAAATTTAGCACAGAAGACTTCACAGAAATTCGTTTATAGACTTGCCATCAAAGTTATTTTCCTTAGGTAACACCAATACTGCTGCAATGCTTCCTTGAAAGGCACAAGCAAGCTTTGCTCGCCATGACTATCCAGATTGACCGTCGCCCTCTTACAACAATGTAATGTAAATCATTGATGTGTTCAATAAGCAGAAAACAGGAAAATAATAACCATGAATAATAGCACTTACACGTAAGTTGGACAGGAAGATGTGAAAATGGTGTTTGTCTTCACTATAATCTTCCCATGATGGGAATATATGCACGTAGTCCCTAACAACTGGGAATAACTGGAATGGGGTTCCAATCTGCATGAATTGGTTGTCTCTGCAGTTGGGATAGGTCTTCGGCAGGTGGACTTGTTGTACTTTTTGCTGGAGTGGGATTTTCTGTGGTACGGCTGGTGCTATGCAACTGAAATCGGTATACCTTTTGCTGGAGTGCAAGTCCTGTGTGGTGGGGCTAGTGGTGTGGCCAGTGAAGTATGTGTACAGTCTGTTGGAGTCGGTCCTACGTTTTGTGTCACTGGTTGTACAACCAATATAAGTGGGTGTCAGTCTGATTTCTCCGGCACCACCATGTTTTTCAAGGACTTTCTTTGGTGCTCCTTCAGGTTCGGCAATCACCCTCTTCCTTTTTTATGTCTGATGCACAAGAACAACATTTGAGTGAAAAAACATGGTATGGTGACAGATGGAATATGTATTGATAATGGATGGGCATGGCATCTTGACATATATGATGAGTAAACTAAGAAGATGGCGGTGCAACAAAGTAGAAGAAATGCAAGACAACATATGCAAGATACGCGCAATCAATAAAACCTTGCCAAATTAGAACAGGCACCTTGATGGGTGAACAGGACAGGCCATCTGCCTTTGACTCCACGAGGTTAGAATAGTCATTAGGATCATATTCTGAACAAGAACCAACAGGTGGGGAGCGGATGAGTTTCATTGCATCCAGAATGGCACTCAATTCCTTGCTGCCAATTTTGTAAGTCATTGCACTGTTTAGCTTCAAGAGTGGACTGGTGCTAGTGTGACACAAAGCAGCTACACAGGTCATAGTGTAGATATAACGGGAAAACCGTAAGCATCAGAGTAAAATCAGCAAAGTGGAACTTGCTAGATTATCTGTGCTAGTATTGCCGGTATGGCTAGAAAGGCTCTGGATACCAGCTCTCTTCAACTCAAGGTGCGGTACTGTTAATATCAGTGTAACTCTCAAAGGCGACACAGCTCTCCGCATTTCCTTGCTATTCTTATAGGATTCAAGTGGGCAGGCCACTACAAATCCTATTCCCATGTTTACAGAATCCTACGAATCTAAGTGGCCCGAAGAGTTCAAAGTGTCCATCACAACCGACCGTATAGACCTCTAAACTGCAAATGTCCCTGCTCATCTTCACTACAAGGAACATACTGTACTACTATCATACTCCCTCCGTTCCAAAATATAAGTCTTGGTAGAGATTTCCACTATGGATCACATACAGATGTATCCAGATACATTTTAGAGTGTAGATTCACTCATTTTGCTCCATATGTAGTCCATGGTGGAATCTATACAAAGACTTGTATTTAGGAAGGGAGAGAGTACTTATTAAAGAAGAAAGGAAGAGGAACAAGCTAAAGAAGAGCAAGCAGATTTTGGATAATAAAATGTTCGTTGAGCAGTGCCCACACATGATGAACCAGAGCGCATTAAGAAAGCAACTCCCTGCTGTCTCTCTATATGTGGTGCACGTGCTTTTCAAAAGTAAAGTAGGAACATTAGCTGACCAATTAAATGTTATTTGTTTTAGTAATATCAACATCATATCAGATTTGTACTTGAGCAACAAGTTTGGAATTATGAGTGGCACGTTGTTTATCTTGATGGATTCAGGAGCAGTGCCAAGCACGTACGATGATGGCACTGAATATAAACTCATGTCTGCATGCAAGTCACGTGACTTTTGTCATTTGGGTCAGTCGACCATTTCAGGTGGTTGGATGAAGATCCTACGTCTCCTAACCCTTCTTCTTCCTCGTCTCTGACTCTTCCCATACAGAACACCACACAGGCCGCCGGCCGGACCATCGGCCCCCATCGCCTGTGTTCCTCCGCCACCCCCACCCCCACCCCCGCCCCACCCGCGTCGAGTTTTGTTCGTTCGGCGAGGCCCCACCACCGCCCCCCACAACCACCGTCCGCACCCGAGCACCTTTGTTCGCAGCGGGGAACTCCGGCGAGCTCAGAAAAATTGACTGACCCAATTTTCAAATTTAGTCTACTGTGATTTAACTAGTGTGGAATATAAAAGGGGAAAACCATAAGCATTGGGAGTATAGTGTTGAGCGTGCCATGGCGGATTTGAAGGTGCAAACTGAACAAAGGCCACTTCGCAACCAATGTTTGCCTTCAACTGGCAAGTAAGTGATGGACAACAAATCAGAGTAAAGCAGTGGCGATCTATTTTCTTGCTGCGATAAATAATTTGAGCAGATACGAAAGAGTACCGCCTCTAGTGCGGCGCGGTGTATGCATCTGCTAAGAATTTGAGGGTGCTACGGTAGCGATGGTTGTCAGCGGTGTGGAAGCAGATCTAGGAGGGTAGACGGTGGCGGCGGGGCGTGCTGGATGAGTCGGTCGTAGGAGCGGCGCCGGCAAGGTGGACGACGGCGGGGATGAAGCGAGAGGACGGGATGCAAGGATCCCGGTCCAAAGCCGTGGATGAGAGAGGTCGATCTCTTGTAATGGACGGCGGCGTCGGGGTATCGGCTCCGGCTTGGTGGAGGAGGACGGCGGTTGTCAGGACCCCGATTCTAAGTCACACCGATCTAGCATGTAACACATCATATCACTTTGCGGCCTCACGCACGGTATTCCCACGGGTGCCACCTTACCAGGCCTAGGACCGTTTGTGCCTTTTGGCTCACGTATATGATAGTGTCGCTAGTATCCATATGACAGAGAGCCCGGGCCGACATGACTAGTCGTGAACCCAAAGTGGCGCTAACTTACAGGGACAGGCATACGTGAACCAGCATCAAACGTGTCGATCATCAGCGTGTGAATCCGGGCTGTACCAACTGGGCTAATAGGACTCCGGGAACCCGGGCTATAGCAGGCTAGCAGGACTCCGGAAGTCACCGCGTGACATTTCCCCGAAGGGACAGACACAGGAACAAAGTGGATCACATGCCGGCCAGTCTAAGTGTTCCGGAGCAGTAGTAACTGGGCTAGCAGGACTCCGGTAAACCGGGCTGTAGCAGACTACCATGGCTCAGTGGAAGCACCAGACTACATTTCCCCATAAGAGAGGCTACCAAGGATAGACAACTAGGTTGTCGGATTCCACACATACCAAGCATTTGAATCATACACACAATATGCTCGATATGTGTAAATACAACGTGGCATCACAACAAAACTCTACGAATCAAGTATTTATTCATTAGGCTCCGAAGAGCCAGATATTACAAACGTGGGTCTGATGACCCAACATACAGAGCATACAAGCAACAAGCACATGCGGGAGCTTAACTTGTCTGAGTACAGACAACTACAAATGAAAAGACTGAGAAGCCTGACTATCTACAAGACCCTGCCGAGGGCACAAGATCCTAGCTGAGGTAACAAGCTAAACGTCAAAGTCCACGCGAAACTACTAGCGTGAGTAGAAATGTACCCAACAAGACTTACATCAGAACTAGCTACATATGCATCAGTATCAATAAAGGGGTGGAGTTTGACTGGAGCAAGCCAGCTTTGACTCAGTGGCTATCCTGAACTATGACTGCACATAACTCTTTTGAGGTGGCGCACACGAGTCCACATATTCACCATATCAATACACCACTATGGATCCGCTCCTGTCTCCCTACGAGAAGGCCATCCATAGCACTCACGCTTATCTTGCGCATTTTAGAGTATCCACTTTCACTTGTCTATGAACTATACAGGCAACCCAGAAGTCCTTTACCGCGGACACGGCTATTCGAATATATCATTTATAACCCTGCAGGGGTGTACTCCTTCACACACGCTCTCGCCACTTACCACCATGTACACGTCTTGACTAACCACACAAGTCTCTAGTCCAGGTTTATCGCCTATTCGGGTTCCATCCGCGAGGAGATCCGGCCGGGGTTTCGCTCACAGCCCCAAACGATGTGTGCAGGGTTCCCGAGAAACCAAACGGGCGCCCGGTACATCGTGCCATGATGTATCTACCGCATCATAGCCCACCCCTTGGGTCAGCGCTACGCATGGCATCCAACTCATATCCTACAAACACCAGAAGCTAGTTGCAACTCCTGGACAGAGATCAAGGCAGTTAATAAGTCGAGAGGGTCCATTGGTTTCGGGCCCAACGCGTGGTAGTAGTTGTTCATGGATCACACACACAAAACTCAGTTCCTAAGGGCGGTTTCAATGAGACAACCCACCATGTACTCCTACATGGCCTCTCACCGCTACCTTTACCAAATCATGTTCACACACTTAGCTCACACATAGTAGGACATGTTCATCACCATTCCAATTCATTCCCGATGAATCAGACCTGACTCAACTCTAAGCAGTAGCAGGCATGACAAACAAGCATGAATGAGTAGGCACATCAGGGCTCAAACAACTCCTACTCATGCTAGTGGGTTTCATCTATTTACTATGGCAATGGCAGGGCATGCAGAGGAAAAGAGGATCAGCTACCACAGCATGTAATAGTTGAATCGATGTTGTCCTAATGCAGTAAAAGAGAGAAGGAGCGAGAGAGTGGGATTGTTTCGGAATGAACAAGGGGGTTTTTCTTGCCTGGCACTTCTAAAGATAATATAGTTCTTCATTGGTGTCATCGAACTCATCGTCGAAACATGTCTATCGAGAGGGAACAACCACCGACAAACAAAGCAGAAACACAATCAATGCCATGCAACAATATGTTACATGAAAGTGACATGATAATATGCTGTTGATTGGCCTACTGCAACTAGCAACAAGTTAAATGGAGTTTGTTTGAACACTAGGTTCAAATTCAAACTCCATATGTGCTTTCTTAAATACCATTTAATTGAATTGTCCTAAACAGAGGACATAAGTTACTCTAACATGCATGAAAATGCCATAAACATATTATCTGGATTTTTCTGATCTTTTTTCATATATATATTATTTCCATTGGAGTTATAGATTATTTTCTATGGATTTTTGAAGTTTAAGTTATTGCATCAGCATTGCGCCAGATTGATGTGAGTAGGTCAACTGGGTCGGCCAGGTCAAGCCTGACCGGTGGGACCCACGGGTCAGTGACACAACTAACTAACTCTTTTAGTTAGTGTTAAGATAAGTACTAGCCTAACTTAATTAGGGCCTGGGCCCACATGTCAGTGACTCCTTAGATTAACAGGGATAGTCAACGCTAACATAATTCCTAAACTAGATTAAGTCAGAGGCTAGCCCCACATGTCATGGACTCAGGGTGGGGGCCCAGGCATGGTCAAACCCGGGTCAACTCGCCGGAGATGACCCGCGGCTCATCGCCGGCGGAGCCAGAGACGGCGAAGAGCGTTGGGTTTCGCCCTCCGGCGACCAAAGGAGCGGCAGTTTGGCTTGGCGTGACGCTGGTCCTCGTCCGCATCCAACGGAGCCATCATCTCGCGCCGGAGAGGACCAGAACGCGAGCGGCGAAGGGAAGTGCGGTGGCCAGAGTTCAGCCGGCAATGGTTTGTTCGATGCCGAGCAAGGGAGGAGCCGTGGTTGGTCGTGTTCGACTGACGGGAGTGCGGTGAGTGCAGCGCTGAGCTCGGATGCGAGCTTGCGTGGCCGTAGCCATGGCGGCCGCAAGGCCGGCGGCGGGGAGCTCCCGGGCCCGACAGAAACGACGACTACGCCGACGTTCGAGAAATAGGAGGGGGCACTACAAAAAAATACACTTCCGTGATGATACGTGTTTCTCACAGTAGGTCACATTTTCTGTCATGCATGTACATCCATGACGATTTTATGACAGAATCAAGATAGTCATACATGTGCCGTCAGAGAAGTGTTCCATGACATTACCAAAATTATCATCACGGAAGTGTCCACTTCCATGACGATAAATCGCGCGTCCATGTAAGTGCTTTCATCAAGGGTGACCGACACGTGGCATCCACCGTAACGGAACGCCGTTAAGCTATCGGGTCGGGTTTTGGATCCGATAACCCGTTAATAGCCCCGACCAATGGGGATTTTCCACGTGTAAAATCATCATTGGCTGGAGGAAACACGTGTCGGCTCATCGTTGGAACAGATGTCATCCACTCATTGGATGTATAGGCGCCTATGATACGTCAACACGTGGCACGACCCATCAAGTTTAAATGGGCCGGCCCAACTAAAGGCCCACAAGATTTTGCGGACCATAATGTGCCGGCCCAGCTACAGGCCCATGAGATTTTGCCGACCATAATGGGCGGGCCCAGCTAAGGCCCACAAGATTTCGTGGGCCATAATGGGCCGGCCCAGGTAAAGGCCCACAAGATTTTTGTGTGCCATAATGTGCCGGCCCAGGTAAAGGCCCACAAAATTCTTGCGGATCATAATGGGCCGGCCCAGCTAGAGGCCCACGAGATTTCGCCGACATTAATGGGCCGCCCAGCTGTAGGCCCACAAGATTTTGAAGACCCTAGTACGCCGGCCCATTAATTGGCTGCCATGTTTTGGGCCAAATGCCGGCCCATATTTGATCCGGTCCATTAATGGACTGCCATGTTCCGGGCCTAATAATGGCCCATATGAGATCCGGCCCATTAAAAGCCTCCCACTTTCTGGGCCAAATCACGGCCCAGATCAGGTACGACCCTTTAAGGGGCTTTGGGCGCAATTATGGCCCATATCAGATTCGGTCCGTGAACTGGACGCCATGCTTTTGGGCCCACTTTGCTAAAGGCCATTTAGTAATTCGTCCTGATATAAGTTTTGGCCTGTTAAGGGCCTGTTTAACATTTTGGCCCTATATTAATTTTGGCCTGTTAAAAGCCCGTCATATAGTTGGGCCTCACTATGGCCCGGTTTGCATCCGGCCTGCTCGCAGCCGATATCTGATTGGGCCAAACAAGGACCGAGACAACTTTGGCCTGTTAAAAGCCCGTGATTTGATTAACTCAATCATGGGCCGGGGGCCATTTCGGGCTGCTGACGGCCCATGAGCTATTCGGCATGTTTCAGGCCCAACCTACTTCTCAGACTCCTAAAAGCCCATTGAGTTTTCTTGCAAAAAGAGGGCCGGGGCTTACTCGGCCTATAAAAGGCCCGAATCTACTAGTGGGCCAGTTTGACGGGGCCCATGATGCGGATCATACATCGTGATTGCATGATGGCCCGATTATGTACCATAATTTTACGGTTTGGCCGGTTTACTGCGAAGACATGATATATATACAGTAAAATAACTGCAGCATCGTGAATAAGAAAAACCTAGACTATACAATAAAGAAATTACGGCATATTACATCCACTGGGCATCAAAGTGCGCCACTATGATAATAAAGCACAAGCAGACAACAGATTACATACACTAGGCATCAAAGATCGCCACCAAAGGGCAAATAAACATGCCGACAAAATAATATACAAAACCGACAAAGACTTCAATAGAGTTCAAGAAAGGTTAACCTGGCCAAGTAGCTGCACCGCAAGCACTTGAAAGCAAGATGATGAGATCAAGCGCTTGTTCAACACTTATATCTTCCTCAATCTAAAAGATAAAGAAGCAGACAGATGACAGGTTTTGCACATAAAAGTATCAGTGCTGACAATTCATCACATTTCTTACTGAAGAATAAAGTGACATAGTTTAAAATTGCATTAACACAATATGGTATTTTTTAGGTCAAGACGTGGCAAGAAATGACATTGTGAAGGAGTTGGCAGCTTCACGACACCACTGGATTACAGATCAAGAACTCATAAGAATCAATGGTTAGCGTGCTATCAATTTATCCCATTTCAGATTGGCAAATAAAGAGACAGTTTAAATAATAGTAGAATGATATGACATTGTTCATAGTTAAGACATTGCAGAATATGACATTGTGCTTTAGTGGGTAGGTTCACGGA
The DNA here is from genome assembly GCA_021605145.1 of Aegilops bicornis. Lineage (NCBI taxonomy): Eukaryota > Viridiplantae > Streptophyta > Magnoliopsida > Poales > Poaceae > Aegilops > Aegilops bicornis. Next base: position 548,560,995 of record CM038672.1, read on the forward strand.
CCAATCGGATTACAGATGAAGAATGTAAGCATACATGCAGTGCAAAAAGAAGATCACTTGCTCAGATAGTTTAATTTACATGGTATGAAGAAGGAACTTGGTTGTACAACTGAAAACTTAAATTGAGAAGGACAAGCTTTTGTTTATGAAATAAATAATAAACTTTAAACATGCAATTTGATGCAAACACCAAAAATAAACAGCTGTTGCAGTCATGCCTAACCAAATATACACAACAAAGTTTGAAAGCTTGAGAAGGAAAAACTTACATTACTGGTGAAGACAGGCTCTTTAAAGCCCTTGTCAATGCTGATAGGGGGGCAATTCAAGAAGTTTAGCACATAATCTTCTTCATAAGCATTGCCTTCATTCTACATTTTGTTAAGAGTAAATATAGATGTGATAATATACGAGAAAATGGAGAATATTTAAGATAAGATGAAGAGTGATGCTACATAACCAAGTAGCTATAAATGTATGTGCAGAGATACAGGTAAAAGGCACAACCAAGAGCAATGTACAGCCAAACTTCTTCAGTACCAACCTTATGGTAAGAGTAAATATAGATCAGATATGTAGAAAATGGAGGGCAAAGGAAAATAAGCTGCAGAGTGATGGTACATGAACAACTACCTGTCAATATAAGTACACTGATAAAGGACAACATGTACTTACAAGAACAATGTAGAGCTAAAAAAATTCATTGGCATTGGATATATTCTACACTAATGTAACCATTCATACAGATCAGATAATTTGGAGCGAACAATTGATAAGCAAGCTATCATGCATACTGCTATCACATAATGAACCAGGTACGTATGCAAGTACAGTGATACAGGACAACAGGTACTAACAAGAGCAATGTAGCGGGCAGTATATTTGCGATATACTATCATTCTTTTCAAACCGGAATTCTTCTTCGAGCAGATTTCCTACAAAAAGAACCATAAGGCACATGCAGAAAAGTAGAAGTTCAAATTGTCATGTGATTTCATAGACAGTACCTCATCCTGGGAACGAGACCAGTGCATAACAAGGTTTTTCCATTGAATGCCTTCTAAATTTAGCACAGGAGACTTCACCAGAAATTCGTTTATAGACTTGCCATCAAAATGTGATTTCCTCAGGTAACATCAATACTGCTGCAATGCTTCCTTGAAAAGCACAAGCAAGCTTTACTCATCATGACTATCAAGATTGACCCTCGCCTAGTTACAACAATTTAATGTAAATCACTGATGTGTTCGATCAGTAGAAAACAGGAAAATAATAACCATGAATAATAGCACTTACATGTAAGTTGGACAGGAAGATGTGAAAATGGTGTTTGTCTTCACTATAATCTTCCCATGATGGGAATATATGCACGTAATCCCTTACAACATTGAAAGCATTGTCTTTTAAACTGGGAATAAATGGAATGGGGTTCCAATCAGCGGGAATAGGACGTCTCTGCAGTTGGGATAGGTCTTCACCGGTGGACTTGCTGTACTTTTTTATTTGGAGTGGGATTTTTCCGTCAGACGACCGGTGCTATGGCAAATGAAATTGGTATACCTTTTCTTTGGAGTGCAGGTCCCGTGTGGTGGGGATAGTGGTGTGGCCATTGAAGTATGGGTACACTGCAAGAGTCGGTCCTACATTTTGTGTCACCGGGTTGTACAACCAATATAAGTGGGTACTGTCTGATTTCTCGGCACCACCACGCTTTTCAAGGACTTTGCTGGTGCTCCTTCAGGTTCGGCAATCACCCTCTTCCCTTTTGATGTCTGATGCACAAGAACAACATTTGAGTGGAAAAACATGGTATGATGACAGATGGAATATGTATTGATAATGGATGGGCATGGCATCTCGAGTTATATGATGAGTAAACTAAGCAGATGGCGGTGCAACACAGTAGAAGAAATGCAAGACAACATATGCAAGATACACGCAATCAATAAAACCTTGCCAAATTAGAACAGGCACCTTGATGGGTAAACAGGACAGGCCATCTGCCATTGACTCCTCGAGGTTAGAATAGTCATTAGGATGATATTTTGAACATGAATCAACAGGTGGGGAGTGTACGAGTTTCATTGCTTCCAGAATGGCACTCAATGCCTTGGTGCCAATTTTGTAAGTCATTGCAGTGTTCCACAATATTCTTCTGATGCGCGGATTCTGATATTCACTGTAATTGCGTATAATATCTGAGAACCATGAAAACATAAATAGTTGTGAGATTATCTTTGTAATGCAGATGATATTCTAATATAGGGGCGCCCCTGTAAACACTTGTGTGCTATCACTGGATTTTGATGAGAGAGCTCATGTGTGCTGTAATATGGTGCGTGCATTTATATAATCTGGCACAAGTACACAAAAAATAGGCTCCAGAAGTAAGGATAGCTGGCAGATGATAGGTTCATAATATCTTTGTATAGAGAGTTTATTGCCAAACCATGATAACAAGAGCACACAACAACTAGGCAGATCATAGTGTACATAACAGGGGTACACCATAACCAGGATATATAAATCGGGAAACTGGAACTGGCTTTAAAATACGGTGTTGTTTTGCCGCTAGTAATTGAAAGCCTATCGATCACGTACATGCCAGCTCTATCAGTTGTTGACTGCCGATGTCCCTGCGCCCTGTCGGGGAGGCTGATCGGACCCACGAACACCTATGGGACCGGCGGACTGAGTCCCTTTTGGTTCGGAGGGGGGCGGAGATCGCACGAAGAGCGGATCGAGGCGAAGCACACAAGCAGTTTACCCAGCTTCGGAGCTCTCCGGAGAGATAATACTCCTACTGCTGCTTGTCTGATTGTATTGTGTTCTTGCTAGGGAGCGCTGAGAGCTACAGTATACTCCAGCTGCTAACGAAACCTAGCGTGAGAGAGTTCGAACCCCCTCTCTACGTTGCGCATGGGCCTCCTTTTATATGCACAAAGGGGCTCCGACAGGTGGCAATGTAGATGAGGGTACAAATGGAAAAATAGTAGTTGGTACACCTACTTGTACAGTGTACAGTGTACTCTACCTAACCCTGACGGCAAGGGACAAAAGCATTAAATGCCCGTCCCTGTCGCCTAAACAAAGGCAACAGTGGACCGTCAGAGCGCCACCGCTCGCCACGATGGCAAGCTTGTCGGCGCCGCTTATCGCTGCTCCCGGCTGGCTGCCTGACCTCTTGACACGCGCCCAGGGAATGGTCCCATGGCGACACGTTGGTGGATGATCTAGAGCGGAGATGAAGAGAGGTTGCCTGCCGCGGCAAGTGCCTTGCCGCGGCTGAATCCTTGTCACATCCAGAGGCTTGTCGCTCTCCGAGCCTTCCCGGCAAGCTCCTCTTGCCGGGGTCTTGTCTTCTGCGTGCCTTGAGTGGCCTTCCCGGCAAGCTCCTCTTGCCGGGGCCTTGTCTTCTTGGTTAAATACTTTGTTCTTGAATGGCTCCAAAGGAACCACGGAGGATCTTGGCGGTGACCAGGCAAGCCTTGCCGCGGGGTGCTGCAACTGTCCGTGCACGAGTTCGGGATACTAGGGTACCCCTACACTAGTACACCGACAGGAGCCCCCGGGCCTGGGCCACACACGGTGCCGAGCGCCGTTGGGCCAGGCCCAAAACAGTGCACGGTCACACGCGGCCTTGATCACGCCGTAACTTGCTCTGGACCCACCACGTCCCCCACGAACGGCACGCGTCGAACGTGGCGTCGTGGGAGAGATCGTGGGGGGTTTCTTTATTAGGAAAAGCGGAACGTCCGCCCCCTCTCCCTCCTTAGAAACAGGGGAAACAGGGGCAGGTCGCCCACCTCGCCATTGCTGTCTCGTCTCGAAAACCACCGCCGCTCCCCCTTCTTCTCTAGTGCGCGAAGAGCAGCGCCCGCCCCTTTCGCCACAGCACCATCAACGCCGTCGGTTTCCTCCACCGCCTCCGCCATGGCTCCGAAAGCCGACAAGGGGAAGGGCGTGAAATCGGCCGAGGCGCAGCGGCTCGCCGCGCTGTGAAAGGAGCGGGCCATCTTCTCCCCAGCTCGACGCAAAGGAGCCGAGGGAGGCTTCTACCTCTTCCGGTCGACGGAGACGCAGCGTGCGCATCCGCGACGAAGGTACTCCCCGCCACCGCTTGAACTAGCCCCAACTGGGTACCCTTTCTTTGCGCTTTTCTTCTATTGCGGGCTCTGCCCGCCCTTTTCTGAATTCTTCTGCGATGTCATGAACACCTACGGGCTTCGCCTCCTTGATTTCACCCCCAATGCTGTCCTTACCATGGCAGTTTTCGCACACCTTTGTGACAACTTTGTCGGGATCCACCCAAACGTAGTTTCTTCCGCCACTTCTTCATGCCCCGCGTTGAGAGAGGGGAGCCGCTTGCCGGAGGGATTGCTTGGGTCTCCAGGATCGGCAAGAAAGAAGCTTATTTGGAAGGAGAGTTCCATAGCAAATGGGAGGAGTGGAGAGCCAATTGGTGTTGGATCGTTGAGGAGAACCCGCAGCTCTTCGATCGCCTGCGCCAAACCCCAATAGTGCGCGGCAACGATTGGAGCAACTTGGCGCCGGAAGATGCTAGGTTGAAGATTGCTGTGACCCGGATCTTGCGTCTAAGGCTTGCCGGACTCACTGTAGGCGCAGTTGGCGCAGATTTCCTTTGCCGCCGCATCGCTCTCCTGCAGGAGAGGAGGAGACCTGCTTGGGAGTTCCAAAACGCAGCGGACATCATGAGGCTGCGCCCGGGCCTCAACTGGAATTTCACTGTATTGAAGTTGGATGCGATGCTGCTAGAGCTGTTCAAGCATGACCCCGATCACCCCGAGTGGTTTAGGTTGCCCAAGGGGGTCGCCCCATTGTGCAACAATTCTGCGCCAACCGCATCCGCGCCATGATGCCGCGCAGCGATTCTCATGGGATCGTTCCAACTCGCAAGAGCTCATGGACGACGTCGTGGCGGCAATTCTTCGACAGCTTGGAAGAAATGCCGATCCGCCCGACGCAGCGTAAGAAGCTCACCCGCGACACCACCGATGACGAGATGCAGCGCATTGCCACCAGGCTGGAGGAGGCGGCAGCAGCTGCTACCGTTGGCGTCTTCGGGTACACCGTGGAGGAGGCAGATGCAGCAGAGGCGGCAAGCCTTGCCGAGCGAAGGGAGTTCGCTGGTGAGGAAGAGCTTGCCGAATCCGAGGCCGAGTCGAGTGAACCAGTCGAGGGCGCTTCTTCCCCACCATCCAGCAGCTTGCCGCAAACGGAGCCCGGCCCGCTGAAGAAGCTGCCTCCGCAAGGCCGGAGACGAGATGGGGCGGCAGACGGGCTAACAGCCAGAAGGCGCAAGGCGATGCGCGCCATCATGACAAGCAATGTTGCCGCGGGAGCACCCCACACTGCTGCGACAACTGGGGCGGGATCCTCCCAGGCCACCGCCGACACCTCCGCCAAGCGGCCAAGAGAGCCCACTCCTCCGCCTTGTTGTACCGGAGGCGAGCCGGAGTTTGATCTCTCCACGCTCAGCTCCGACGAGGAGGAAGAAGAGTAAGCTTCAACATTGTGCTTGTATTTCTTCAATTTTGTTGCTTCATCTTGAATCTGATTTGCTTGCTCAACTCTTTCCTTTTCGTGACGCCGCCCAGAGCGTCGAAGAGAGCCAAGACCCGGTGGTCGCTATTGAGGATGAGCCACCCGTGGCAACAGGAGGCGATCTGAGACCCCTTGCCGGACCCGCAACCTTCCTCAAAGCAGCCCCCAAAGACAGCCCCCTGAGTAAGTATGCTGTTTTCTCATTAATGTTAGGTGTGCATGGGTGCTCATTCTTAATTGATATCTGACTGTCGGTTGGTGTATGTGCAGAGCAGCCTCATCAGGAGGGCCCGGAAGCCGCGCCCGAGATTCTATCTGCTTCGACTACGCCGCCAAGGGAGGATTCTCCGGCAAGGGAGACTACTCCGGCAAGGGACAGCACCAGTGATCCTCCAGTGGTCGAGACCATGGCTGCAGATCCCATTGCAGGTAATCCTCTTGCGTGAAAATTTCCCTTGGGCTCGTTTTCTTCTGTTTTTCTTTTTGAATATTTGCTTGACTGTTCTTTCTTTGTCCGCCACAGAGCCGATGGAGACCGAGGTCGCCGGCGAGGAGGACGCGCGCGGCAACACTGACGAAGCCGCCGCCGTGGGAGAAGAAGCCGGCGCTGACGAGCCTGCCGGCGAAGAGGCCACCGAGGCTGCCGCTGCAGAAGCTGGCGAGGGGTCTGGCGATCGCACTGACGGCCCTGAGGCCGCAGGAGCGCCAGGCGCTACACCGATCGCCGATTCCCCCGCCGCTGCTGCAGCGTCAGGCTCCGAAGAGCCCCAGCCCGGCGCCTACTTGAAGGTTGGCGGCGGCGTCTTCATCAAGCTCCCATGGGAGTCGAGCTCCAGGGCGCTGGTCGAAGGAGAGACCTTCGACGGAGAGCTGCTCGCCTCCGCTGGGCTGACGCTGGTGGACGCGCCAAGCAGCAGCAACGGCGAGTCTGAGGAGGAACAGCTGCTGAAGAAGCTGTTGTCGCTCTACCGCACCCAACAAGCCAAGTTGGAGTCCCGGGAAGCACTTGTCGCGAGGGCGGGAGCAGACATGGAGAAATGTGTACAAGAGCTCCGGGGCGCCAACCAAGAAACTCTCCGGAACGAAAGGTAAGAGCGGAGCGACTTTGTCGAAGAGCGCATGACCTTCATCCTTGAGAAGGCTGAGCTCGAGGAGCAAGAAAGGCTTGCTTGTCGAGAAGCTATCTGCGCAAGAAAGCGAAGTTGGCGTGAGCGGAAGACCAATCTTGACAGCTATGAGGAAGAGCTTGTCTCATGCGAGGAGTCACTTGGCGGGCTCTTAAGGAAGCGAAGGATGCTGCCGCAGCCGCCGAGGCCGCCAAGAAAGAGTTGGAGACGAAGGTGACGCAGCCGGAGGCCAGCCTCCGTAAGAGCGGCGAGGAGCTTGCTGCGCTCAAGCACGAGCGAGAAGGACGCCTACACTCTTGGTGAGCTGCAGGGCTGCCTCACGATAGGAGCAAGGAGCTCGACGCAGCCAAGGATTTCAAGGCAGATCTTGAGCTGAAGCGGACCACCCTGATGCAGACGCTGGACGGCGCCAAGGAGCGGGAGGTGGGCCTGTTGGAGAAGATCAAGGCCTACGAGGAGCTGCTGGCGAATGCTGTTGCCACCCAGAGCGCCTTTGAGGGAGAGTGTGGAGCATTGGACCGAAGGTCTCGTGGATACTGCCGCCGCCATCCACAACGAACTGATGGAGCTGGGGATGGTGGATCTTGGGTACTCCTCCGACGAGCACCTCCAACCCAGCGCCAAGCTTAGCTTATTCTTCAAGGGCGTGGTGACGGGTCTCCAGCTGACTCCGGAAGAGATCCCAAAGCAGCTGGCCGAGGAATCGCGCCAGATCTGTGCAGAGAGCCCTCCGTAAGGTGTTGATGAAGGTGGCCTTCCGCAATCCAGGCCTCAACCTCAACGGCGTCGTCGGATCCTTGCCGCCAGATGCCGATGTGGAGGCGCCAAAGCCCTTGTCGCACCCATTGTGGACAAGGTGGGCAAGATCAAGCGGGTTGATGGCGATCGCAGAGACTAGGCCGCCAATTTTATCTCTCCCTTGTCGCTGTCGATCATGTTTAGAACAATTTATTAGATCTGCGACAAGCTATTTTTTAATATAACTCTATCTTAGGCGATGATTGCAATGTTATTTCCTTTACTTGATTCCTTCCTTTGTAATGCTTTTTGCCCTACACTTTAGGGAACTTGTCGCAGTAGGCACCTTTGTCATGAAGCGCCGAGTGCGGAACGTCGGCCATTTCGGCGGTGCCGCCTCCGACAAGCAACCTTGTCGCGACTAGCTGCAGCTCACTTAAGTTGTTGAGCGGACTCAAACAAAGTAAGGCGCGACTAGCCATGAGTTGGTTCCTCCGCCGCACGTGTTTTCCATACAAAGTACTATCGTTCGAGGAAGATAACTTAAAAATTTAAGAACCGATTGCTCAAACTTGGGCAACTTAGCTTTTTCGTTGCTTGCTTCCCGATAAGGCGAAACTTCCTCGAGCAACGCTTGGTCCATAGTATCATCTTCTCCTTCCCCCCTAGTTAACTTGTGCGCGAGGGGACCTTCCTTTCTTTGAGAAAAGAGAAAGAAGAGAAAATAAAGTTATGGAGCCCAGCGGCTCGATATTGCTTACCGGGTGTGGGTGCTGCACAAAGTGTTAGCCAAAACATGCAATAAAATGATGAAAGCATTAATTTGACAAGTTGTGCGCAACACATGAGCTTTACTAATGCACGGGATCTGCGCTCGCTTTGTACAAAGGATTACATGCAACATCGGCAAGACTTGTACAAAGGTGGTTGCCGGAACAGGTTCCGCAACCGCGCTTCTACGGGTAAAACTTACGAAGATGCTCAATGTTCCGTGAGTTGCTCACCGAATGCCATCTTCGGTCTCAAGGCGGACAGCACTGTGCCTAGTGACTCGCTTTCACCCGATAAGGGCCTTCCCACTTCAAGGCCAACTTGTTTGAATTCTTGGCGGACTGAACGCGCGAAGAACAAGGTCGCCTTCCTCGAGGCTTCCGCACTAACTTTGCGGCTATGGTAGCGACGCAAAGCTTGCCGGGTAACGAGCAGCTCAGATAGCGGCTCGAAGATGGTCCTCCTCAAGGAGCAGCGTGTCATCTTGTCGCAGCCTGCTCTTGCTCAAGCTCATCATAAGCGAGTACTCGAGGTGACCCAGATATCTGAAGTTCCGTGGGGAGAACTGCCTCTGCTCCATAGACTAGAGCAAAAGTTGTCCGGCGCTGGCTCGATTTGGCGTCAGCCCGATCGACCAAAGAACCACCGGCAGCTCCTCAATCCAGTTTCTTCCGCACTTGTGCAGCCTGTCAAAAGTTCTGGTCTTGAGTCCGCGCAAGCACTTCAGCATTTTCCTCTCTCGCTTGACCGCTGCTTCTCGGATGAGCAATGTATAAAGCAGACCTTGGCGCCAAGCTCTTGGACATACTGCATGAAGGTGCGATCAGAATTGTGTGCCGTTGTCGGTGATGATCCTGTTAGGGATTACGAAATGGCAAACAATCGACCAAGAACTTGATCGGCTGATCGCGTGGCCACCTTCCTCATCGCTTCCACTTCCGGCCACTTTGTGAACTTGTCGATTGCGACGCATAAGTACTCAAAGCCCCGATGTACCGAGGAAAAGTGCCGAGAATGTCTAGCCCCCAGACCGAAAATGGCCAGGATAAAGGGATCGTCTGGAGAGCTTGAGCTGGCTGGTGTATCTGTTTGGAATGGAACTGGCACACTTCACACTTGGTTACTTGTGCAGTTGCATCCTGGAGAGCTGTCGGCCAGAAGAAACCTTGCCGGAAAGCTTTGCTTAAGAAGCGCTTCTGCGCCAATGTGATGACCACATATGCCTCCATGTATCTCGCCAACAGCTTTTGTCCATCTTCCGTGCAAATACACTTCAATTTCACACCGTTGAGTCTTCTTATGTACAAGGTGTCTGTCGACAAACTGGTACATACTTGACTGCCGGGCTACTCTTTCAGCTTCTTCTTGCTCTTCGGGAAGTTCTCCTGTCTGAAGGAAATGGACAATCTGTTGTGCCCATGCTGGATCTTGCGGCTCGACAACAAGGACTAAAGGCACATCTGCTGCTGCGGGAACATCAGCTTCCACGGCAAGAACCTGCGGCTCAGCCGGAGCTTGACGTTCCCCGGCAAGCTTGCCGGAGCAATGCTTGTCGGGAGCGTCTGCTTCAATGAAACAAACCCTTGGTCTTGTCAGAGGAGACTGCCCCTCAGCATTCTTGGTGTTGATCCTGGGGACCTTTTTGGTGGCGGCTTCGGGATGCTCTGCCGGAAAATAGTCACCAGAAATCAACTTCCTCTTCTTGTTCTGTCCTGTTGATGGTGTTACGGTTGGTTGAGTCAGCTTGAGCACGAAAATCCCTGGTTCCACAGGCAACTTAAGTGCGGCGCACTTTGACAGGCCATCAGCAATGTCATTCTGAGCTCTTGGAACATGTTCCATTTGTAGGTCGTCAAAGTGTTCTTCTAGCTTTCTCACTTCATCAACGTAGGCTTCCATCAATGGACTCTGATAATCTTTGTTCACTTGTCGGACAACAAGCTGCGAATCACCCCTGACAATAAGCTTCTTAATCCCAAGGTCCACTGCAATCCTGAGACCGGCAAGCAAACCTTCATACTCTGTTGTATTGTTTGTTGCTTGCTCCTTGGGAAAATGCATTTGGACTATGTACATGAGGTGTTCTCCGGTGGGTGCTATAAGCAGCACGCCAGCACCGGCGCCTTGCAGCGAGAAGGCACCATCAAAGTACATCAGCCATTCTTTGCTCGCTTCCTTGACGGGAATGCTCGCTCTCGGAATTTCTTCATCTTGCGTTGGGGTCCATTCCGCTATGAACTCGCCAATGCTCGCTTTGAATAGTTGATGTGCTTTCAAACTTGAGGCCAAAGCTTGACAGCCCAAAGGCTCCACCGACAATCCTACCTGCCGCTTCGGATTTTGTAGTATCCTCTTCAAATGGAAAGGGAGTGACGATCGTTATCTCATGTGCTTGGAAGTAATGGCGCAGCTTTCTCGAGGCCATGAGGAGGCCTAAAAGCAATTTCGCACACCGTAGTACCTTGACCTAGCCCCCGGCAGAAGGGAACTGACAAAGTAAACTGGGCGCTGCACCATCCTTTTCTGCATCTTCTCGCATGCCTGCGCAGATCCGTCCTTGTCGGGACCAAAGCTTGTCGGTGAAGTGCCTTGCTTGTCGTTGGATGTATCTGCCATGGTTGCCGGATCATCGTCCGCCTCCCTCTCCGCTACTAACGCAGCACTAACCACTTGATTGGTTGCCGCTATATATAGCAGCAACTTCTCCTGTGGCTTAGGTGCGACAAGTATTGGAGTGGAGGACAGGTACCTCTTTAAATCCTGCAGCGCAGCCTCCGCTTCGGGAGTCCATTTCATTGGACCTGCCTTTTTCAAAATCTTGAAAAATGGCGGTATGCTGCTCAGCAGACTCCAGAGATAAACCTGCCGAGAGGAGCCACGCAACCGCAAGTCTTCGTGACATCCTTGACACGCTTTGGTGCTTCAATCTGCTCAATGGCCTTGATCTTGTCGGATTGGCTTCAATTCCCACCGAGATGACGAAGAACCCGAGAAGCTTGCGGAAGGGACTCGAACACGCACTTCTCGGGGTTGAGCTTGAGGTTGATCTTGCGCAGATTTGCAAAGGTCTCATCCAAATCTTGAACTAGAGTTGCTTTGTCCTTGCTCTTGACCACTATGTCATCCATGTAGGCTTCTACATTTCTGTGCATTTGCGGCTCAAAAGCCGCCCCGGACTACTCTTGCAAACGTTGAATAAGCATTCTTCAAACCGAAAGGCATCCGTATGAAACAAGATGTGCCACATGGAGTAATGAATGCGGTTTTCTCTTCATCCTCTTCTGCCATGAAGATCTGATGATATCCTTAGTATGCATCAAGAAATGAAAGCAAATCACATCCAGCCGTGGAGTCAACAATCTGGTCGATGCGCGGCAAGGGAAACGGGTCTTTGGGACAAGCTTTATTAACATCCGTGAAGTCAATACAAAGTCTCCATTTCCCATTTGCCTTGGCGCACAACTACAGGATTGGCCAACCACGTAGGATGGAGCACTCCTCCGACAAGGCCCGCTGCTTCCAATTTCTTGATCTCATCTGCGATGAATTCTTGGCGCCCAACGCTCGCTTCCTCGATTTCTTCGCTTGACGGGTCGCGCATGAGGACAGACAGCTAAGTGATGCTAAATTACTTTCACGGGAACACCGGGATGTCGACGGTTGCCATGCAAACACGCCGACGTCACAAGCAGAAAGCAACGAGCGCCTTCCTATTTAGGGTCGAGTAGCACCGATGGTGAAAGTACCACTGTGGCCGCCCTCCTTGGCGGACACCTTCTTGGTCTTTGGCGGAGCTGCCATCGCCTTTCTTACACTTGCCGGTGGAGCTCGATGGTGCGTCCTCGACGGTAGTGCAGCACCAAGAGGTGCGCTTGCCGGAGTGGGCATCGTAGCTCTTGCCGGACTTGGTCTTCTTCCCCGGGAGTTTCAGCGGCAAGTGTCTTGCTTTCATTGCAACCGCTGCTTCCCGGTATATCTTGTCAAGACAGATAAGAGCATCCTTCTTGTCGCCATGGACAGAGATGATGCTTATCGGCCTGGCATCTTGAGTAAGTTGTATGCATAATGAGAGGCTGCCATGAACTTAGCGAGTCTTTGGGCGGCCAAGTATCCCATTGTAAGGCAATGGGAAATCAGCGACGCCGAATGTGACCCTCTCGGTCCTAAAGTTCAGCTTCGCCGCCAAATGTCACCGACAACGTGATCTTCCCTTTGGCTTGCTCCTTCCCGGATTGATTCCTTGGAATGTGCCAGTCTCTTCGAGCTCGCTGTCAGGGATCTGAAGCTTCTGGAGCACCGCGGAGGAGATCAGGTTTAAGCCGGCCCCGCCGTCAACTAGCATCTTGGAGACCAACATCGGCAAGCACCCGACCGCAGTTATGCGATCAGGGTGGTCCTCAATATCAAAGATGATAGGCGTGCTGGACCACTTCAGAGGCTTGTGTGACTCTACGGATGGTTCAGCTGCATTAACTTCCCGCATCCACTGCTTGAGTTGGCGGTGGGAAGAATGCAGGGAAGCACCTCCGTCAACGCAGAGGACCTCTATAGGTTTCTGAAACTCCTGCTCATCGGTCTCGTCGTCTTCCATATCTTCATCAGCGTCGTCATCTTCATCCTTGTCGCAGCCGTGGGGAGGTCTGTCTCCTTGCCGCTGCTTGGTTTTGCCGCGGCGTCCTCCCCGGCCGGGACGTTTCTTGCTGGCTCCTCCAGCACCTTCCTGGGCCTTCTCCTTGTCGCGCCGCTCGTACTCAGCCTTCTGCTGTTCAACAAGCTGCTCGACTTTCTTGCAGCTCCGGAGGTCATGGCCCTTGGTGCGGTGGATCTTGCAAGATTACTTGCCGGAGCTGCCCCGCTTGTCGGCGGCCACGCATCGGGTGGTCGGTGCTGGCGGCAACCTCCTTGCCGGAGCCACCAACCTTAGCCTTGTTGGCGCCACCTCCGTTGCTGGACTGCTCGACAACTAGTACATCTCTGCCTTTCTTTTTCTTGTTGCCCCGCCGCCGGCTCTTCTTTGCCGGAGCGGTTTCCTCACTGTCAGATCCTGCTTCTGCATTCTCTCCTGGGAGTCTCCTCCCTTCCTCAGCACGTTCGCACCTGTCGGCCAAGGCATACATCTCACTGACGTACTTGACTTTGCACATCGCCATCTCCTCCCTCATCCTGCGGTTCCGCACGCTTCGATGAAACGCTACCGATCACCGCGGCAGGTGGACATCCGGGATGTTGTAGTGCACACGGCTGAATCTTCGAATGAACTTGCGCAGGGACTCTCCTTCCTTCTGGGTGAGCAGATGAAGGTCACTTTCTTGGCCATGAGGCCTGTGGCCGCCTGTGAAGGCGCCAACAAACTGATGGCATAGATCTGCCCAAGAAGATATGGAGTTGTCCGGCAAGTGCATGAGCCAAGATCTGACATTGGACTTGAGTACCAGCGGGAAGTAGTTGGCGAGGATCTTGTCGTCTCGTCCCGACGGCTTGCACCGCTGATGGTGTAGATGTCGAGGAACTCCGACGGACGTGTCCCGCCATCGCATTTCTCTCGCACATCTGGCTTGAAGTTCTTCTTGCCGGGCCATCGGACTTGCCGCAGCTCACGAGTGAACGCAGGGCAACCTACATCACAGACGGCAAGTCGCTCGGTTCTTCGGGCGCATGCATATCGACAGAAGGCCCAGCGCTGGTCGGTGACCGACCGACGCTTCTCTTCGGGCGCCGATGCGTAGTTCGGCGTCTTCTTGTTGTCGTTCATGAAGAACTTGGCGCTGATCGCGCGAGCTCGTGGGTCCGGCGACGCAGTGGAGTCATTGCCGAGGTGGATCCGTGAGTCGGGCGATCTTGGCCTTCGGGTGGAGAGTGCATGGTGGTTGCACCTCCACAAGTCTCTGCCGCCACCGGCTCGTGCCTTGTCGTCTTGCCATGGCAGTGATGTAGTTGGTTGCCGCGGAGCGTCGCCGTTGGCAAAGCCGATGAGACTCTGGATGGTGGCCCTCCATTCATCGACCTTGTCGGCCGTTGGAGGGTAATCTAGAAGCAGCTGAGCTCTCGCCAGAGCTTCTGCTGGAGAAGTGGGTGGCAATGGTGAATGGTGCGAGGAGCGGGATATGCTCGGACTTCTAACTATGTTAGAAGGAGCAGCATCCCGTCCAGTGCGACCGCATTCTCGTTCGTGCCAGCATGTTGGCGTGCACGCTGGTCTTGAGGTCCTCGAGATCCTCCAGCTCGGTCTTGATCCAACGAGCGTATGGTATTGTGAATACCATGACGCTGTTGGTCCCACAGCTCCTGAGATGGGCGCGGGACATGTACGGACGCCGTGGTGTGTGCGGCCTTGTCCTTGGACTTGGCAGCGTCACGAACTCCTTCGCCGGCGCCCGCTCTTTTGCCAGCGTCTGCTCCACCACCCGTTTGCTCCGGTGATGGTGGGTTCGACGCGGACGGCTCGCTGCGCCAAGCCTTCTTCTTCGGTGGCATGTTGATGAAGATGTTGAAGATGATGAAGATGTTGCTCGTGTGAACGCCGGATCAGGTTCACACAGCCTCGACGCCCCCTACCTGGCGCGCCAAAGATGTTGGGGAGGCTGATCGGACCCACGAACACCTATGGGACCGGCGGACCGAGTCCCTTTTGGTTCGGAGGGGGGCGGAGATCGCCTAAGAGCGGATCGAGGCGGCACACAAGCAGTTTACCTAGCTTCGAGCTCTCCGGAGAGATAATACTCCTCCGCCGCTTGTCCGATTGTATTGTGTTCTTGCTAGAGCGCCGAGAGCTACAAAGATACTCCAGCTGCTAACCAAACCTAGCGTGAGAGAGTTCGAACCCCCTCTCTACATTGCGCATGGGCCTCCTTTTATATGCACAAAGGGGCTCCGACAGGTGGCAACGTAGATGAGGGTACAAATGGAAAAATAGTAGTTGGTACACCTACTTGTACAAAGGTATGCAGTGTACTCTACCTAACCTCGACGGCAAGGGACAAAAGCATTAAATGCCCGCCCTGTCGCCTAAATAGTGCAACAGGGGACCGTCAGAGCGCCACCGCTCGCCACGATGGCAAGCTTGTCGCCGCTTATCGCCGCTTCCTCACCGGCTGCACAGCCTCTTGACACGCGCCCAAGGAATGGTCCCATGGCGACACGTTGGTGGATGAGCTAGAGCGGAGATGAAGAGAGGTTGCCTGCGGCGGCAAGTGCCTTGCCGCAGCTGAACCCTTGTCGCGTCCGGAGGCTTGTCGCTCTCCGAGCCTTCCCGGCAAGCTCCTCTTGTCGGGGTCTTGTCTTCTGCGTGCCTTGAGTGGCCTTCCCGGCAAGCTCCTCTTGCCGGGGCCTTGTCTTCTTGGTTAAATACTTTGTTCTTGAATGGCTCCAAAGGAACCACGGAGGGTCTTGGCGGTGACCAGGCAAGCCTTGCCGCGGGGTGCTGCAACTGTCCGTGCACGAGTTCGGGATACTAGGGTACCCCTACTCTAGTACACCGACACGCCCCCTTCTGACAAGGAACATACTGTATGTACTAAATACAGAATAAACAAAGAGGAACATGTTAAAGAACAGAAGAGGAAGCATATTCTTGATGTTCCGCTTCATTGCATACAATGTTGGTTGCCCACTCATGATGAATCACAACGCCCAAAGAAATGCAATTCCATGCTGTCTCTCGATATGTGGCAATTTTGAACAAGAGTCATTAGGATCATATTCTGAACAAGAGTCAACAGGTGGGGAGCGTATGCGTTTCATTGCATCCAGAATGGGGAGCGTATGAGTTTCATTATAAGTCATTGCAATGTTTAGCTTAAAGAGTGGACTGCTGCTAGTGCGACACAAAGCAGCTACACAGATCATAGTGTAGATATAACGGGAAAACCTTCAGCCTCATAGTAAAATCAGCAAAGTGGAACTTGCTGGAATATATGTGCTAGTATTGCCGGTACGGCTAGAAAGGCTTCGGATACCAGCTCTCTTCAAGTGAAGGTGTGGTACTATAAATATCAGTGTAACTCTCAAAGGCGACACAGTTCTGCGCATTTCCTTGCTATTCTTATAGGATTCAAGTGGGCAGGCTACTACAAATCCTATTCCTACGTTTACAGGATCCTACGAATCAAAGAGGCTCAAAGTGTCCATCACAACCGACCGTATAGACCTCTACACTACAAATGTCCCTGCTCATCGTCAGTACAAGGAACATACTTTACTACTAGCATACTCCCTCCGTTCCAAAATATAAGTCTTGGTAGAGATTTCCACTATGGATCACATACAGATGTATCCAGATACATTTTAGAGTGTAGATTCACTCATTTTGCTCCATATGTAGTCCATGGTGGAATCTATACAAAGACTTGTATTTAGGAACGGAGAGAGTAGATATTAAAGAAGAACGGAAGAGGAACACGGTAAAGAGGAGCAAGCAGATTTTGGATAATAAAATGTTGGTTGCGTAGTGCCCACACATGATGAACCAGAGCGCATTAAGAATGCAACTCCCAGCTGTCTCTCGACCATTTGAGGCGGTTGGACGAAGATACTACGTCTCCTAACCCTTCTTCTTCGTCGTCTCTGATTCTTCCCATACATAACACCGCACGGGCCGCCGGCCGGACCACCGGCCCCCAACGCCTGTGTTCCTCCGCCACCCCCACCGCCCACCCGCGCCCCAATCCCCACCCGCGTCGAGTTTTCTTCATTCGGTGAGGCCCCACAACCACCTGAGCCCCTTCGATCGCACCGGCGAACTCCGGCGAGCTCTGAAAAATCGATTGACCCAATTTTGAATGTCTACTGTGATTTAACTAGTGTGGAATATAAAAGGGGAAAACCATAAGCATTGGGTGTATAGTGTTGAGCGTGCCAAGGCGGATCTGAAGGTGCAAAACGGACAAAGGCAACTTCGCAACCAAGATAAGAAATCAGACTAAAGCAGTGGTGATCTATTTTCTTGCTGCGATAAATAAGTTGAGCAGATACGAAAGAGTACCGCCTCTGGTGCAGCGCCATGTACGCATCTGCTGAGAATTTGACGGTGCTGCGGTAGCGATGGCTGTTGGCGGCGTGGAAGCAGATCTAGGAGGGTAGACGGTGGCGGCAGCGCATGGTGGACGAGACGGTCCTAGGAGCGGCGCCGGCAAGGTGGACGACGGCGGGGATGAAGCGAGAGGACGGGTGTAACATCCCAAATTTTCAATTTGGAATGTTATACATAGGTCATCCATGCATATCATGTTTTATTGCATTCTCGTTCCGCAATCCTCGAAATCCTAACCAACTCAAGGACCCTCGGAGAGAGTTGGGGATTTCCCGGTTTTCATATTTGATTTCTATCAAATAATGAACCGAGGATTTTGATTTCAATTATTTTTCTCTCCGAAAAATATTTCATATTAAAATATATGAGAGGAGATAATATGACTTCTCCAAAACAATTGAAATATTGGAGGAAAAATGTTAAAATCATTTATTTGATTTTACTTGATTTTATTTGGTTTTTATTTGCAATTAAAAAAATTGCACGTTTTCAGAATTGCATTTTAGGGCCAAGAAAATGTTCATCTCGTTCTAAATATTTTATTTAGACGAAGAAAATTTGTTTTGGCATTTTAAGGTTTTTATTTGATTTTCTAGGATTTTATTTATGTCGGCAAAATTATTAAAAAGAGGTTCCGCCGATCGGGCCGAAACTCACTGGGACGCCAAGACAACCGCGCCATCGCCCTCACAGGCAGGCCGCCGCTTCGGACCGGAGTCCGAGCCGGACTCGCCACCGCCGCCGCTTTGCCTCCTCCAAGCCGCCCCACCCCTTTATATACGCGCCACCCCCACCACCACACCACCGCCGCCCGAGCCACCATCACAGAAGTTGGCCAGACGCCGCCATCGCCAAGAAGCCAGACGCCGCCACTGCCGCAGGCCAGCGCCGCCGCCACTTGCCGCCGCAGCAGCCGTCCAGCCCCGCCGCCTCGCCGGAGCCCCTCGCCGGAGGTACCGCGCCGGATCCGAGCCGCCGGTTTTTTAAAGACCGTTCGGTTTTTTTAGAAACCTATTTCGGTTTTTTTAGGTTGGTTCACTGGTTTTTCTCGGTTCTTCTAATTAGCGGACGTTCGTCCGTACGTTCGTTTAAACGAACGGTTTTCTCCCGTTAGTTACAGATAACGAACGCTCGTTCATTAGTCTGTTCATCAGTTTTCTTTTATCGGATTTATCTACGATTATTTTCCATTGCGATTTCTGATCCGATCTTAGTTTCTGTTTATCTTTTCGCTCGTTAGTCGGAATCATGTAATTCAAATGCCTAGAGTTTCGTCTCGAGACCCTCTTTCTGTTTAATCAACTTAAACTAGATTTTGATACTGTAAAATTTGACTTTAGTTTTGACTTTAGTTCAGAGTAGTCAACGGATCTTGTTTCTTTCGCCGTTTGGGTTTCGTTGCTTCGTTTGATTTGATTCTTTTTGCGAACCGGAGTTCTTAAGTTGAACTTTGTGGTCAACCTATTTTATTTGAGTTTTGCTTGTGCATCTTTGCTTGTTGCTTATGTATGTTATTGTTTGCTTGCGATAGAATTCTTGAGTGCTAAGCGTGTTACTCTGAGTCTCTAGGATTCGCAGATCATCAGCAAGTCAAGTAACACATTGATCATACTCTTTTCATACCCAGTTTTTATGCGTTAGTTCAATCCTCAAACATTGCATGATTAGGATGTCATTAACTTGTGGGCTGGGAAGTAGTTCTTGAGGTAGAACCTAATGCCCTGTTACTATCAAACCCTTGGGAGTTACTTCTACACGTTGCTTATATTTCTATGCTATGCTCGTAGACGTGGTTTGGGTTTGAGTGAATCCATGACAGATGTGAGATTGTTAATTAATGGTTCAACTTAAGGTGGCAACCTAAATTAACATCTGGGTGGATTGAGGCACCTGGGGAACCCAGTGTTGTTTGTAATTTTTTTTGGAAAACCCCGGGATACCCGTGTGATCTTCCTAGGGACTGCCACCCAGACTTAAAGGGAACTGAGATGATTCACGCTAGAAACTTATGTGTGCAGCCACAAGCTATTATGGGCTCTAGCATAGTTGAGTAAATTACGTGAAGCTCTTGAATAGGTAGATCAGCAGGTAGTGTGTTTTGTAGGTTTGGTATGGTCTACCCGGAGTAGAGAGTTAATGTTTCTGAAAGACTATGTCTCGGTCATCTGTTTCTCAAACACCATGCAGTGCGAGAAATCAACGGAGGCGATCGAGTCTTGTGGGGAAAAGTCCGCAAACCTCTGCAGAGTGTACAATCTAATCATGGTTAGCCATGTCCCCGGTTAGGGACAATCTTGAGTATCTAGTACTTGGGTTATCACATGTATCTCATCACTCTTAATTAATATTGTTGGGTTGTTAATTACTTTAATTGGGATTGAGTTGGGGATATACCTTCTCAATGTTGTTTCAACCACCATGATAGTTAAATTAAAATCTATTCCGTTGTTGTAGGGAAAAAATGGCTTTTTCGCAAAACTATAACCATAGAGCTTTCCACCAGCCAAATATGCATGTAGTGATAGCATTATCCTATTCTTGCTCTACTGTGTTATATTGCCAGCATATTCCATGTGCTGACCCGTTTTCGGGCTGCAACGTATTATGTTGCAGACTTTTCAGACGAGGAGTAAGGTTCGCTAGGTCGTTCCCGTGCAGCTCAGATATGCCGTTGGAGTTGATGGACTCACTTTATCTTCCAAGCGTTCCGCCGTTATCGCATTAGATGGCCTTAAGCCATATTATTGTAATAAGTTCTCTTCTGAGACATTCGATGTAATAAGTGTGTGATTGCTACTCTGTTATAAATCCTTCGAGTACTGTGTGTGTGTCAGCATTACTGATCCAGGGATGACACTGAAGCATAGAGACTTGACAATCTGAGGTCGGGTCGCTACAACGGGATGCAAGGATCCCGGTCCGAAGGCGTGGATGAGTGAGGTCGATCTCTTGTAATTGATGGTGGCGGCGGGGTATCAGCTCCGGCATGGTGGAGGGGGACGGTGGTGGATGGGGTGGCGGACGGCGACAGACGGAGGAGGGTGGGGTGGAGAGGGTGTTTTGGCGGCCACGGAGTACGAATAGGGAAAAGGGAGGTAGAGAGGAAGGGGGAACCATGTATTCAGGGCGCGCTTGTCTCAAATGCGAGGAAATTTACAAACTTAGCCCCTGCTTTCAAATTTCTACTACATCACATCAACATTAGTCGGTTGGGGATAGGACGGTAATCTCGCATACACCGAATATTTGCCGACGAGAGTTTGTTTTTGGCGCCCACCGTATATGAATATGAATCGGGGAGGGAGTCGATTTCGGAAGAGGACAAACTGTGTTTTGGCGCCCACCGTGTATGAACCCGGGTGAGAGGCGGTTACTTCACGTTTGGGTGGAATTACAAACCTACCCCTATCGAAACCTATAGAAATCCAGCAGATAGGCTTTGCGTGGCAGGATAGGCAGAGTGATTTCCATCTTGCAGATTTTGGTTTCGGAGGTTATCGCGACTTTCCCCGCTTCGCTCAAATTTTGCAGAGTGCACGTTTACCATGCCAACTCAATTCAAATCCCGCTTGTATTCTATTTTTTCGGCGGGATCCATTTTCAATTGGAATTACATTCTATATACATCATTTTTATATATACTTTCAAAAGCACAACACCATTTATACATAAATATGGTTTACAAATGGCATGATCTCAGATTCATAAGGTTGTATCCATCAATTTGGATTTTCAAATATTTGAAACCACTTTATGTTGAAATCCAATGTATACATTCCTCGCTAACTGTCTCCAATTAATGTGTGTTTCATGCGGGGCTTTTTACTTCTCAAACATGTATAATGTGTTTCACACATGCAACATATAGTGTAATCCCGTTTAGACATTAATTGCATATAAACCATGCATTGTTTGTAATTGAAGAATCTATGGATCACCAATATTGATAAACTATATAACATTACACGTGTGCCCAAATTCAAATGAATATGCATGTTTGATACACCAATTTGCGTTATGATATTATCGATGTCGTGATCTCCAGTTTAAATATTTGAATCCCCTTTAAACCTTATATTCGTCTCATATAGCTATCACTCGTGCTTATATAGGACTATCTCTTTGGACCTATATGCGTTCATCGTCTCTCAAGTATCTCTCGTGCTACCTGTATGTCGACAATGATCTTTTACTTCGTGACACACTGACGGTACTCTCTCCCTCGACCTTCATCACTCTATCTCTCTTTAAGTATATCTCGCTCCCTGCTATGTGTCTCTAACTATGATTCTCCATGTGGAATCTCTTTCTCTCACACAAACACAAAACTTTGTCTCCCGGGGTCTCATTTCTCTCTACTATTCCCATGCGTGCCACTCGCACACCCCTCATACAAAGATTTGTTTCGCTCCTTAGATATGAGAACCTATGACTCTTCCTCTTCAATATCTCTTTTTCACACACAAGCACAAACACTGTCTCCCAGGGTCTCATATTTCTCCATTGTTCTCTTGTATGTCGCTCACACACACCCTCTCTCCCTAGAGATATCTTGCGTTCCCTCATATGTATCTCTAGCTATCACTCTCGTTGTGAAATATCTTTCTCTCTCGCAGACACAAAACTCCGTCTCTCTAGATCTCATTTCTCTCTGATATCTGTTTGTATGTGACTCACATGCACCCTCTCTCTATCTCTCTCACACCCACAAACATAACTCAGCCTTCTGATCCACTCGACTCCTATCCCTAACGCACACTAGCTAGCATCTTTATCTTTCTATTTATCTATTTCTCCATCAACCTTGTTTCTCGCCCTCACCCTTGAAAGTGCAACTATCCCTAGGTGGTTTTGGTAATTCATAACAACATATAGCTCACTGAGCTAATGCTATCCAAGACTATTATTTCAGGAAAGCTCAATGAATGGCATGGCATGGATAATGAAAGTGGATCCCTCAAAATACTAAGGAAAAAGGATTGGCTCAAGCTCGAAAGATCAAGACTCTTCATTTTACTTTTTAGTGATCCAAGATCACATTGAGTCTATAGGAAAAGCCAATACTATCAACAAGGGATGATGTGTTGCTTAATGAGCCTTTTGCTTCATGTGCTTAGTGATATGCTCCAAAACCCTCAACTACTTCCCCACATCCACAAATGACCTAAACCTAAAGCCAAAATCGGTCACACCGATTCTTTCTATCTGGCGCCACCGATTCCAAAAGTCATAGCCACTGCCACAAACCCTAAGCAAATCGGTCTTACCGATAGGGATCTCGGTCTCACCGAGATGGGGTTGCAATCTCTGCTTCCCTCGTAACGCTTCGGTCTAACTGAAGTGAGCGATCGGTCCCACCGAGATTGCAATGTAAACTCTCTGCTTCCTTTTGTAACATTTCGTTCTCACCGAAAAGAGCAAATCGGTCCCAGCCGAAGTTTACTCGACCAACTCTCTGGTTAGCTAATTACCAAAATCGGTCTCACCGAAGTTTGTGTAATCGGTCTCACCGAGATTATGTTATGCCCTAACCCTAACCATATCGGTCTCACCGAGATGCATGTCGCCCAATCAAAATCACTAACGGTCACTAGGTTTACTAATTCGGTCCCACCGAGTTTAACTATTCGGTCCCACCGGTTTGGTAAATTGTGTGTAACGGTTGGATTTTGTGTGGAGGCTATATATACCCCTCCACCTCCTCTTCATTCGTGGAGAGAGCCATCGACCGAACCTACACTTCCAACTTACCATTTCTGAGAGACAACCACCTACTCATGTGTTGAGGCCAAGATATTCCATTCCTACCATATGAATCTTCATCTATAGCCTTCCCCAAGTTGCTTTCCACTCAAATCATCTTTCCACCAGATCCAAATCCTATGAGAGAGAGTTCAGTGTTGGGGAGACTATCATTTGAAGCACAAGAGCAAGGAGTTCATCATCAACACACCATTTGTTACTTCTTGGACAGTGGTGTCTCCTAGATTGGCTAGGTGTCACTTGGGAGCCTCCGACAAGATTGTGGAGTTGAACCAAGGAGTTTGTAAGGGCAAGGAGATCGCCTACTTCGTGAAGATCTACCGCTAGTGAGGCAAGTCCTTCTTGGGCGACAGCCATGGTGGGATAGACAAGGTTGCTACTTAGTGGACCCTTCGTGGGTGGAGCCCTCCGTGGACTCACAAGAACTGCTACCCTTCGTGGGTTGAAGTCTCCACCAATGTGGAAGTACGATAGCACCACCTATGGGAACCACGAGAAAAACATCCGTGTCTCCAATTGCGTTTGAATCCTCTAAACCCTTCCCCTTACTTTCTTGCAAGTTGCATGCTTTATTTTCCGCTTCCATATACTCTTTGCATGCTTGCTTGAATTGTGTGATGATTGCTTGACTTGTCCTAAAATAGCTAAAATCTGCCAAACTATAAAATTGGGAAAAGGTTAAGTTTTTGTTGGTGAAGTAGTCTAATCACCCCCCCCACTAGACATACTTCAAGGTCCTACAAGTGGTATCAGAGCTTTGGTCTCCATTTTCTTTGATTTCCATAGCTTTTGGTGGTCATAGCCTTGGTTTCACAACCTAGGAGAGTATGGCGTCTAGCGAGGGAAATTATCACCGTAGAGGTCCTTACTTTGATGGTTCTAATTTTGCTAGTTGGAAGCATAAGATGAAAATGCATATTCTTGGACATAACCCCGCCGTTTGGGCAATTATTTGTATTGGCTTGCAAGGTGAATTTTTTGATGGGAGAGAACCGAACCGTGAAGCTAATGCGGAAGAATTGAAGATGCTACAATACAACTCTCAAGCATTTGACATCATCTTCAACGGATTGTGCCCCAAAGAATTCAACAAAATCAGCCGTCTTGAGAATGCAAAGGAAATATGGGATACTTTGATTGATATGCACGAAGGTACCGAGTCCGTCAAGGAATCCAAGTTGGATGTGCTCCAAAGTCAGCTTGACAAGTTCAAAATGAAGGATGGTGAAGGTGTCGCGAAATGTACTCTAGGCTTCTTGTTATCACAAATGATATTGCCGGCTTAGGGAGTGAAGAGATGATGCACAAATTCATCATCAAGAAGATCCTAAGAGCATTGGATGGAAAGTATGATACCGTGTGCACATTGATCCAAATGATGCCAAACTACAAAGATCTCAAGCCAACGGAAGTCATTGGAAGGATTGTTGCTCATGAGATGTCCTTTGAAGGACAAGGAGGAACTTCACAACAAGTCAGGTGGTGCTTACAAATCCTCAAGTGAAGCCCCCACATCATCAAGTGAGAAACCAACCTTCAATGAAGAATTGAGCTTAATGGTGAAGAACTTCAACAAGTTCTACAAAAGTAGAAGCAAAGAAAGAAGCTCCAAGTCAAGGTCTTACAATGACAAAAGATCTTCTAGTCGAGAGCGCAATTGCTACAATTGTGGGAGACCCGGACACTACTCCAATGAGTGTACGGCACCCTACAAAAGAAGAGAAGATTCTCCAAAAACAAGAAGCAAAAGAGAAGAATCACCACCGAGAGAGAGGAGGAGTAGAGATGATCGTTATGAACGAAGACCCTCACGAAGAAGCAAGGATTCGGAAAGGAAGGACAAGTCATCAAGGAGCTACACAAAATGAAGACATCAATCTCATGTTGGTGAATGGGTTTCCGGCTCCGACTCCGACCATCACTCCGAGAGAAGCTATCACTCCGACTCCGAATATACTCAAGATGAAGGTGTTGCCGGTCTAGCACTTGTGTCAACCAACTCCTACGACATATTTGATTCACCAAATGAAGGAATTGGAAGATGCTTCATGGCCAAAGGTCCTAAGGTAACACATCCCGAGTATGTTGATTTTAATAGTGATGAAGATAATTTGCTAGGTGATGATGATTTACTTGTTGACAACTCTAGTGATGAATACTATGATGAAACGTCAATTAATCATGCTAATCAAACGAATGACAATGATAAGGAGAAAATTGAGCTTCTAACTAAAGAAGTAAACACTCTTAAGTTGGCTCATGAAACTATCTTCGAAGATCATCGAGAACTTTTAAGGGCTCATGAGAAGTTACGCTTTGAAAAGCTCAATCTTGAGCAAGAGCATGACTTCTTAAAGGCAATCAATGATGATCTCCGCAAGAAAAGTTCTTCCTACATTGCCAAGCGTTTACTCTTATCTACTTACATGCCTCAAGTCAAGTCTAGTAACAAGAACAAGAAAGATACTTCCTCTAGTAGTAACAATAATAATGTCAAATCCAATGTTGTTGCTTCTAGTAGTTCTCTTGATTCCACTAATGATTCTCTTAGCCAAGTTACACTTGAGCAAGAAAATAGTTTATTGAAGGGAATTATAGAGAAAGGTGTTTACAAGAGCCTTGCCGGAGTAAGCAATTTGAGGAAATTGTACGCAAGCAAGGAAGGCACCGGAAGAATCAAGGTGTTGGTTTTGAACGAAAGTTCAACGCCAATGGAGTTGAGTGGGAAGAAGATCAATACCCCAAGACAAAGTTTGTTCCTCAACAAGTGAAGTATGATCCTACTTCCTTCAAGGGGACACAAGCTCAAGATGATCTTCCACCACAAGACCACAAGAACAAAGGCAAGGACAAGCTTCAAGAAGAGATTGATGCATTTGAAGAAGCACCTAAAGCCTCGTTCGAGTGGGTCCCCAAGACTACGTCAAGTTCTACTTCATCAAGTACAACTACAACTCCAAGGATTCCCATCAAGATGATGTGGATCCTGAAGAAGAAGAACTATAGAGTCCTTGAGGGTGACTCCACCAACATTCTTCACTCATATCATTTTGGCAAGAACAAGTGCAATCAACTTTCACATCTTGCACTAGTTCAAGGAGTCACAAACCCTCATGTTGGTAAGGCAAGAGACAAGGTAACCAAATGTTTTCATGGACATCATCTTATGTGTGCATCACTCTATGTCTATGGATATTCTTGTTTGTTCCTTGTGGGACTAACCCGTGTAGGCAAGTTGAAAGTGCAACTCACTCCAAAGGATTGCTCCAAATGATCTACATCAACATTGAGCATCTACATCTTCAACACCTACATGAAGTCATCATCGACAAAATCCAAGGTTAGTTCATCCCTCTAAGGGGGGATCTCACATATAGGGGGAGCTTAACTCTAAGAATTGAGTCAAAGCAACTCTAATGATGTGAACAAATTAATGCATTATGTAAAAGTGGTAACCCCACTTGAGCTTAAACGATGAGTATGACCTATGATCAAATGTTCTCATTGGACTCCTAAGTCAATATACTCATATATAGATGACCTAGTCATCGCCAATTGTTTGATAGATGCTAGAATTGGTTGTGCATGCTTTGCCACATATTTCATTTGCCATTTTATTGTGTGAGCATGTTGGTGCATATTTTACTCATTCAAGGACATCCACTTGTTGTTTTGCTTGTTTGGTTTCTTTTCTTTGTGCCAAGTGGATGGACAATAATGCCTAAGAACCTTCTTTAGCTATCTATGCTTTTATCGTCTCAAACTCTATTCATGCTACATCACAAAATTTGATCAAGTCAGATTGGAACAACTCTGTGTGAGGAGCACTCAGAGTCCCCGATTCGTCATAGACTTAAACTTCCAAAACCTCTTAGTGATTCTCGGTCTGACCGATCCAACCATTTCGGTCCTACCGAGATCATCAAGTTGATCTGAGTTTTCAATCTCGGTGCAACCGATTTGAACTTTTCGGTCTCACCGAGTTGCTGTAACTGAACACAGTTATGCATCTCAGTGCCACCGAGTTGTTCCACTCGGTCACACCGACAGGGTCGGGCTATATATAGTCACGGGAATTTTTTTGGAAATTTGTCGGGGTACTAGAGTAGGGGTACCCTAGTATCCCGTACTCGTGCTGCAGACGATTGTAGCACCCAGCAGTGGTTTGCCTCACACCGCTAAGATCCTCCGTGGTTCCTTTGGAGCCATTCAAGAATAAAGTATTTGATTAAGAAGACAAGGCCCCGGCAAGAGGAGCTTGTCGGGAAGGCCACTCAAGGCATGCAGAAGACAAGGCCCCGGCAAGAGGAGCTTGCCGGGAAGGCTCGGAGCGCGACAAGCCTCCGGACGTGACAAGGATTCGGCCGCGGCAAGGCGCTTACCGCGACAAGCAACCTCTCTCCATCTCCGCTCCAGCTCATCCAGCAACGTGTCGCCACGGGACCATTCCGTGCGCGCGTGTCGAGAGGCTGTGCAGCCAGCGGAGAGCAGCGATAAGCGGCGCTGACAAGCTTGCCATCGTGGCGAGCGGAGGCGCACCTGACGGTCTCTGTTGCACTGTTTGGGCGACACCGACGGGCATTTATTGCTCTTGTCCCTTGCCGTCAGAGTTAGGTATTTTGCACTGTACACTGTTCGAGTAGGTGTACCAACTCCTATTTTACATTTGTACCCTCGCCTATGTTGCCACCTGTCGGAGACCCCTTGAGCATATAAAAGGAGGCCCATGCGCAACGAGAGGGGTTCGAAGTTTCGGTTCATTCGACCCACCAGAGACCAGATACGCTCACGCTTAGGTTTTGTAGCTCGCATCGCTCCCTAGCAAGAACATAATACATCAAACAAGCAGCAAGAGGAGTTTTATCTCCCGGAGAGCTCGAAGCTGGGTAAACTACTCGTGTGCCTCGCCTCGATCCGCTCTTCGTGCGATCTCCGCCTCCGAACCACAAAGGGGCCTGGTCCGCCGGCCCCATAGGTGTTCGTGGGTACGATCAGCCTCCCCGACATCTTTGGCGCGCCAGGTAGGGGGGCGTCGAGGCCGTGTGAATCCGATCCGACATTCACACGAGCAGCGCCTCAACATGCCACCGAAGAAGAAGGCTTCGGCGGCAGCAGAGCCGTCCGCGTCGTACCCACCCTCACCACAGCAAACGGGTGGTGGGGCAGACGCCGGCGGAGGAATGGGCGCCGACGAAGGTGTCCGCGACGTTGCCAAGTCCAAGGACAAGGCCCCGCAAACCTCGGCGTCCGCGCATCCCCCGCGCCCATCTTAGGAGAGCGGGACCAACAACGTCATGGCGTTCAGAATGCCATACGTTCGTTGGATCGAGACCCTCAAGACCAGCATGCGCGCCAACATGCCGGGCATGAGTGAGATACGGTCGCTCGACGGGCGCTGCTCCTTCTAACGTGGTTAGAAGTCCGAGCATATCCCGCCTCGCACTGCTCGCCAATGCCACCCACTACTCCAGAAGCTTCTGGCGAGAGCTGCTCCTCGACTACCTCCGACGGCCGACAAGGTCGACGAGTGGAGGGCCACTATCCAAAGCCTCATCGGCTTTGCCAACGGCGACGCTCCGCGGCAACCAACGCCATCATTGCCGCGGCAAGACGACAAGGCACGAGCCGGTGGCGACGAAACTGTCGGAGGTGCAACCGCCGTGCACTCTCCGCCACGAAGGCCAAGATCGCCGACTCACTGGATCCACCTCGACAGCGACTCCACCGCCTCATCGGATCCGCGAGCTCGCCGTGATCAGCGCCAAGTTCTTCATGAGCGACAACAAGAGGACGCTCGAACTCGCATCGAGCGCCGGAGAGAAGCGCGACGTCAGTCCGACAAGCGCGCTGGGCCTTCTGTTGACATGCGCGCGCCGGAGGAGCCAGGCGACTTGCCGTACGTGGTAGGTTGCCCTGCGTTCACTCATGAGCTGCGGCAAGTCAAGTGGCCCAGCCAGAAAAACTTCAAACCGGACATGCCGGAGAAGTATGATGGCAGGACGCATCCGTCGGAGTTCCTCCGCATCTACACCATCGCGGTGCAGGCTGCGGGGGGACGGGACGACAAGATCTCGCCAACTACTTCCCGCTTCAGGCGCAAAGCCCAACGTCGATCTTGGCTCATGCACTTGCCGAACGGCTCCATATCCTCTTGGCAGATCTATGCCATCGGTTTGTTGGGCGCCTTCACAGTGGCCACAAGCCTCATGGCCAAGAGAGTGACCTTCATCCGCCGCCCGAAGGAAGGAGAGTCCCTGCGCAAGTTCATTCAAAGATTCAGCCGTGTGCACTACAACATCCCAGATGTCCATCCTGCCGCGGTGATCAGCGCGTTTCATCAGAACGTGCGGAACCGCAGGATGAGGGAGGAGATGGCGATGTGCAAAGTCAAGGACGTTAGTGAGCTGTACGCCTTGGCCGACAAGTGTGCACGCGCTGAGGAAGGGAGGAGACTCCCAAGAGAGAATGCAGAAGCGGGATCTGACAGTGAGGAGACCGCCCCGGCGAAGAAGGGCCGGCGGCGGGGCAACAAGAAGAAGAAAGGTAGAGAAGTGCTAGCTGTTGAGCAGTCCGGCAACGGAGGCGGCGACAAGAACGCCAAGGCTGGAGGCTCCGGCAAGGAGGTTGCCGCTGACGCCAACCACCACTCGGTGGCAGCCACCGACAAGCAGGACGGCTCCGGCAAGCAGTACTGCAAGATCCACCGCACCAAGGGCCACGACCTCCAGAGCTACAAGAAGGTCGAGCAGCTTGTCGAACAGCAGAGGGCTGAGTACGAGCGGCGCGACAAGGAGAAGGCCCAGGAAGGTGCTGGGGGAGCAAGCAAGAAAGCGTCCGGTCGGGGAGGACGCGCGGCAAGGCCAAGCAACGGCAAGGAGACAGACCTCCAGCGGCCGCGACAAGGATGAAGATGATGACGGCAGCGAAGATATGGAAGACGACGACGCCGATGAGCAGGAGTTTGAAAGCCACAGAGGTACTCTGCGTTGACGGAGGTGCTTCCTGCATACCTCACACCGCCAGCTCAAGCAATGGATGCGGGAAGTCAATGCAGCGGAACCATCCGTAGAGTCACGCAAGCCTCTAAAGTGGTCCAGCACGCCTATCATTTTTGATATTGAGGACCACCCTGATCGCATAACTGTGGTCGGGTGCTTGCCGATGTTGGTCTCACCAACCATCCGCAACCTCTAGGTCACCAAAATGCTAGTTGACGGCGGGGCCGGCTTGAATCTGATCTCCTCCGAGGTGCTCGAAGCTTCAAATCCACGACAATGAAGCTCGAAGAGACCGCACCTTCCAAGGAATCAATCCGGGAAGGAGCAAGTCAAGGGGAAGATTACGTTGCCGGTAACATTTGGCAGCGAGCTGAACTTCGTGGATCGACAGGGTCACATTCGACGTTGCCGATTTCCCATTGCCTTACAATGGGATACTTGGCCGTCCAGCACTCGCTAAGTTTATGGCAGCCTCTCACTACGCCTACAACTTACTCAAGATGCCAGGCCCGATAAGCGTCATCTCTGTCCATGGCGACAAGAAGGATGCCCTTATCTGTGCCGATAAGATCTACTGGGATGCACGATGGCCATGACATCGCCAAACACTTGCCATTGAAGCTCCCGGGGAAGAAGACAAAGTCCAAGTCCGGCAAGAGCCTCGATGCTCACTCCGCAAGCGCACCTCTTCGAGTGCTGTGCTACCGCCGAGGACGCACCATCGAGCTCCACCGCAAGTGCAAGAAGATGGTGGCTCCGCCAAAGACCAAGAAGGTGCCCGCCAAGGGGGACGGCACCGGTGGTACCTTTACCATCGGTGCCTCTCTCGACCCTAAATAGGAAGGCGCTCGTTGCTTTCACAGGCGAATATCGACGTGTTTGCATGGCAACCGTCGACATCCCCGTGTTCCTGTGAAAGTGATTGAGCACCGCCGCCGTTTGTCCTCATGCGCGGCCCGTCAAGCAAAAGTCGGGAAGCAAGCGGTGGAGCGCCAAGAATTCATAGCGAAGAGATCAAGAAACCGGAAGTAGCAGGCCTTGTCAGAGGAGTGCTCCATCCTACGTGGTTGGCCAATCCTGTAGTCGTGCTCAAAGCAAATGGAAAATGGAGACTTTGTATTGACTTCACGGATGTTAATAAAGCTTGTCCCAAAAGATCCATTTCCCTTGCCGCGCATTGACCAAGTTGTTGACTCCACGGCTGGATGTGATTTGCTTTCGTTTCTTGATGCATACTCAGGATACCATCAGATCTTCATGGCTGAAGAAGATGAGGAGAAAACCGCATTCATTACACCATGTGGCACATCTTTATTTCATACGGATGCCTTTCGGTTTGAAGAATGCTGGTTCAACATTTGCGAGGGTAGTCCATGACGCTTTTGAGCCGCAAATGCACAGAAATGTAGAAGCCTACATGGATGACATAGTGGTCAAAAGCAAGGACAAGACAACTCTGGTTCAAGATTTGGACGAGACCTTTGCAAATCTGCGCAAGATCAACCTCAAGCTCAACCCCGAGAAGTGCGTGTTTGGAGGTCCTTCCGGCAAGCGTCTCGGGTTCTTCGTGTCTCAGCGAGGGATTGAAGCTAATCCCGACAAGATCAAGGCCATTGAGCAGATTGAAGCACCAAAGCGCATCAAGGATGTACGAAGACTTGCCGCCATGTAGCTGCTCTCAAAGAGGTTTATTTCTAGGTCTGCTGAGCGCCCTACCATTTTTCAAGATTTTGAAAAAGGCATGTCCAATGAAATGGACTCCGGCGGAGGCTGCGCTGCGCAGGACTTGAAGAGATACATCCTCCGCTCCAACACTTGTCGTACCTAAGCCACAAGAGAAGTTGCAGCGAAATATAGCAGCAACCAATCAAGTGGTTAGTGCTGCGTTAGTAGCGGAGAGGGAGGCGGACGACGAGCCAGCAACCACGGCAAGCACATCCAGCGACAAGCAGGGGGCTTCGCCGACAAGCTCTGGTCCCGACAAGGGCGAATCCACGCAGACGCATGACCAGATGCAGAAAAGGATGGTGCAGCGCCCGGTCTACTTTGTCAGTTCCCTCCTGCAGGGGGCTAGGTCGAGGTACTCTGGTGTGCAGAAATTGCTTTTCGGCCTCCTCGTGGCCTCGAGAAAGTTGCGCCATTACTTCCAAGCAGATGAAATCACAGTTGTCACTCGCTTTCCGTTGAAGAGGATACTGCAGAATCCAGAAGCAACGGGCAGGATTGTTGAGTGGGCATTGGAACTGTCAAGCTTTGGTCTCAAGTTTGAAAGCACATCAAATATCCGAAAGCGAGCGCTGGCAGAATTCATAGCAGAATGGATACCAACGCCAGATGAAGAGATTCCGAGACGAGCATTCTGCCAAGGAAGCAAGCAAAGAGTGGCTGATGTACTTTGATGGTGCCTTCGCTGCGGGCGCCGGTGCTTGGCGTCAGCTTATCGCACCCACCGAGAGCACCTCAAGTACGTAGTCCAGATGCACTTTCCCAAGGAGCAAGCAACAAACAATACTGCAGAGTATGAAGGTTTGCTTGCCGGTCTCAGGATCGCAATGGACCTTGGGATCAAAAAGCTTATTGTCAGGGGTGACTCGCAACTTGTCAAGTGAACAAAGATTACCAGAGTCCGTTGATGGAAGCCTACGTTGATGAAGTGAGGAAGCTAGAAGAGCACTTTGACGGCCTGCAAATGGAACATGTTCCAAGAGCTCAGAATGATATTGCTGACGGTTCGTCAAAGTGCGCTGCACTTAAGTTGCCCGTGGAACTAGGGATTTTCGTGCTCAAGTCGACTCAACCAACCGTAACACCATCAACTAGACAAAGCAAGAAGAGGAAGTTGATCTCTGGTGACTACTTTCCGCAGAGCTTCCCGAAGCCGCTGCTATGAAGGTTCCCAAGATCAACACCAATCTTTGAGGGCGATCTGCTCCGACAGCCCTGTGGTTTGTTTCGTTGAAGCAGACGCCTCCGACAAGTTTTGCTCCGGCAAGCTTGCCGGGGAGCGTCAAGCTCCGGCAGGGCCGCAGGTCCTTGCCGTGGAAGCTGATGTTCCCGCAGCAGCAGATGTGCCTTTAGTCCTTGTTGTCGAGCCGCAAGCTCCAGCATGGGCGCAGCAGATTGTCCATTTCCTTCAGACAGGAGAACGGAAGCGGAAAGAGTAGCCCGACAGTCAAGTATGTACCAGTTTGTCGACAAAGATACTGCATGTAAGAAGACTCAACGGTGTGAAATTGAAGTGTATTCCTGTGGAAGATGGACAGAAGCTGTTGGCGAGAGATACACGGAGGCATATGTGGTCACCACATTGGCGCAAGAGCACTTGCCGCAAAGCTTTCCTAAGCAAGGTTTCTTCGGCCGACAGCCCTCCGTGATGCAAATCGCACAAGTAACTAAGTGTGAAGCGTGCAGTTCCATTCCAAACAGATACACCATCCAGCTCAAGCTCTACAGACGATCCCTTTATCCCGGCCATTTTCGGTGCGGGGCTCGACATCCTCGGCCCCTTCCCCGAAGCTGTCGGGGCTTTGAGTACTTGTACGCCGCCATCGACAAGTTCACAAAGTGGCCGGAAGTGGAAGCGATGAGGAAGGTGACAGACAACAGCAGCCAAGTTCTTGGTCGATTGTTTGCCGCTTCGGTATCCCTAACAGGATCATCACCGACAACGGCACACAATTTACGAAGTCGCACCTTCATGCAAAGACGCCCAAGATCTTGGCGCCAAGGTTTGCTTTGCTTCCGTTGCTCACCCGAGAAGCAACGGTCAGCGAGAGGGCAAATCTTTGAAGTCGCGCGGGCTCAAGACCAGAACTTTCGACAGGCTGCACAAGTGTGGAAGAAACTGGATCGAGGACCTGCCGGTGGTTCTTTGGTCGATCAGGACGACGCCAAATCGAGCCACCGGCAAGACACCTTTTGCTCTAGTCTATGGAGCAGAGGCTGTTCTCCCCACGGAACTCGTATACGGATCGCCTCGAGTGCTCGCTTATGATGAGCTTGAGCAAGAGCAGCTGCGACAAGATGACGCTATTGCTCCTTGAGGAGGATCGATCTTCAGGCCGCTATGCGAGCTGCTCGCTACAGGAAGCTTTGCGCCGCTACCATAGCCGCAGAGTTAATGCCAAGTCTCGAGGAAGGCGACCTTTGTTCTTCGGGCGCTGCTCAGTCCGCCAAGAATTCAAACAAGTTGACGCCAAGTGGGAAGGCCCTTATCGGGTGAAACGAAGTCACTAGGCTGGCGCTGTCCGCTTTGAGACCGAAGATGGCATCCCGTGAGCAACTCTCGAACATTGAGCATCTTCGTAAGTTTTACCCATAGGGCGCGGTTGCCGGAACCCGTTCCGGCAACCACCTTTTGTACAAGTCTTGCCGCTGTTGCATGTAATCCTTTGTACAAAGCCGGGCGCAGACCCCGTGCATCAGTAAAGCTCATGCGTTGCGCACAACTTGTCAAATTCATGCTTTCATCATTTTATTGCATGTTTTGGCTAACACTTGGTGCAGCAACCACACCCGGTAAGCAAAATCGAGCCGCTGGGCTCCATAACTTTATCTCCTCTTCTTTCTCTTTTCTCAAAGAAAGGAAGGCTCCCTCGCGCACAAGTTAACCAGGGGGGAAGGAGAAGATAATACTACTATGGACCAGGCACCGCTCGAGGACGTTTCTACCATCGGGAAGCAAGAGATGTAAAAGCTAAGTTGCCAAAGTTTGAGCAATCAATTTTTAAATTTTTAAGTTATCTTCCTCGAACGATAGTACTTTGTATGGAAAACACTCATGCTAGAGGAACCAACTCGCAGGCTAGTCGCGCCTTACCTTGTTTCGAGTCCGCTCAACAACTTAAGTGAGCTGCGGCTAGTCGCGACAAGGTTGCTTTGTCGGAGGCGGCATCGCCAAAGGTTGTCGACGTTCCGCACTCAGCGCTCGCGGCAAAAGTGCCCGCACCGACAAGTCCCCCAAATGCGTAAGGCGGAAACGTACAAAGGAAGAAATCAAGTAGAGGAAATAACGTTGCATTGATCGCCTAAGATAGAGTATATTACAAAATAACTTGTCGCTGATCTAACAAAGTGTTCTAAACATGATCGCAGCGACAAGGGAAGATAAAATTGGCGGCCTAGTCTACGCGGTCGCCATCAATCCGCTTGATCTTGTTCACCTTGTCCACAATGGGTGCGACAAGGGCTTTGAGCTCCTCCACGTTGGCATCTGGCGGCAAGGATCCGAGGACGCCCGTTAAGGTTGAGGCCCGGATTGCGGAAGGCCACCTTTATCAACACCTTCTCGAGGGCTCCTGCACAGATCCGGCGTGATTCCTCGGCCAACTGCTTTGGGACCTCTTCCGGAGACGCTGGAGACCCGTCACCCCGCCTTTGAAGAATAAACTGCGTTTGGCGTTGGGTTGGAGATGCTCGTCGGAGGAGTATGCAAGGTCCGCCATCCCCAGCTCCATCAGCTCATTGTGGATGTCGGCGGCGGTGTCCACAAGACCTTCAGTCCAGTGCTCCACGCTCTCCCTCAAGGTGCTCTGGGTGGAGGTAGCATTCGCTAGCAGCTCCTCCTTTACCTTGATTGCCTCCAACAAGCCCACCTCCCACTCCCTGGCGCCGTCCAACGTCTGCGTCAGAGTGGTCAGCTTCAGCTCAAGATCCGCCTTGGAATCCTTGGCGGCGTCGAGCTCCTTGCCCCTATCAGCGAGACGACTCTGCAGCTCACCAAGAGTGTAGGCGTCCTTCTCGCGCTCACGCTTGAGCGTGGCAAGCTCTTCGTCGCTCTTCTTGAGGCTGGCCTCCAGCTGTGCCACCTTCGCCTTCAACTCTTCCTTGGCGGCCTCGGCGGCTGCGGCAGCATCCTTCGCTTCCTTAAGCGCCCCGCCAAGTGACTCCTCGCGCGCGGCAAGGTCTTCTTCATGGCTGTCCAGGTTGACCTTCCGCTGCGCCAACTCGCTTTCCTGCACAGAGAGCTTCTCGGCAGCCAGCCGCTGCTCCTCCTCAGCTGCGGCCTTCTCAAGGATGAAGGCCGTGCGCTCTTCTGCCAGTTGCCCCCGCGCTTCTGCTACGTCGCGGAGAGCTTCTTGGTTGGCGCTCCGGAGCTCTTCTGCGCGTTTCTTCATGTCCGGTCCTGCCCTCGCGACAAGTGCTTCCCGGGTCTCCAACTTGGCCTGCCGGGCGCGGTAGAGCGACAGCAGCTTCTTCAGCAGCTGCTCCTCCTCAGACTCGCCGCTGCTGCTGCTTGGCGCGTCCACCAGCGTCAGCCCAGCAGAGGCGAGTAGCTCGCCGTCGAAGGTCTCTCCCTCGACCGGCGCCTGAGCTCGGTTCCTGTGGGAGTTTGATGAAGACACCCTCGCCGGCCTTCGTGTAGGCGCTGGATGGGGCTCCTCGAACTGGCCGGCATAGCGATGGCGGGGAGTCGGTTTGTCGGTGTAGCGCTTGGCGCTCCTGCGGCCTCGGGGCCGTCGGTCGACCTCCGACCCCTCGCCGGCCTGCGTCGGCAGCCTCGGTGGCCTTCTCGCCAACAGGCTCGTCGGCCGGCACCTCTTCTTCCACACAACGACCTCTTCTTCCACGACGGCGGCCTCGTCGCCGGTGTTGCTTGCCGCTTCCTCCTCGCGGCAGCCTCGACCTCCATCGGCTCTGCGTCCGACGAAGAAAGAGCGATCAGCGAATGTTCAAAAGAGAAACAAAAGAAAGCAAGCCCAAGGAAAATTTTCGTAAGGAAATTACCGCAACGGATCTGCAGCCATGGCCTCGACCACTAGAGGGTCACCGGGCGCTGTCCCTTGTCGGGTAGCCTCCCTTGCCGGAGTGGCCTCCCTTGTCGTAGGGCGTTCCCTTGCCGGAGATTCCTCCCTTGGCGGCGTAGTGGCGGCAGACAGGATTTCGGGGGCGGCTTCCGAGCCCTCCTGATGAGGCTGCTCTGCTCCTACACAAGCAAACAGTCAGGTATCAACGAAGAAAGGGCACCCTTACACACCTAATAGTAAGGAGAAAACTACACACTTACTCTGGGGGCTGTGCTGGGGGCTGCTCTGAGGAAGGGGACGGGTCCGGCAAGGCGGTCTCGGACGCGTCCCCTGTTGCCACGGGAGAATCGTCCTCAACGACGACCGTCGGGATCTTGGCCCTCTTCGACGCTCTCTGGGCCAGCGTCCTGAAAAGGAAAGAGTCCAGAACGAAGCAAATCAGATTCAAGATAAAGCAATAAAGTTGAAGAAATACAAGCACAATCTCAAGAGCTTACTCTTCGCCTTCCTCCTCGGAGCTGAGCGCGGAGAAGTCAAACTCCGGCTCGCCTCCGGTGCGACGAGGCGAAGTGGGCTCTCTTGGACGCTTGGCGGAGGCGTCGGCGGTGGCTCGAGAAGATCCCGCCCGGTTAGCCAGCAGTGTGGGCGCTCCCTTGGCAACCTCGCTTGCCGCGGTAGAGCGCGTCATAGCCTTCTTCTTGTGGGCGATCTGCCGCCCGACTCGTCTCCGGCCTTGCGGAGACGCCTCTTCAGCGGAGCCGGGCTCACGCTGGCGGCAGCAAGTCGTTGGGTGGTGGAGAAGAAAGCGCCCTCGGCGGGTCCACTCGACCCGGCCTCGGGCTCGACAAGCTCGTCCTCGCCGGCGATCTCCCTCGCTTCGGCAAGTCTTGCCGCCTTCAGCGTCCGCCTCCTCCACGTTATACCCGAAGGCTCCGGTGCAGCGGCTGCTGCCCTCCTCCACCCTGGTGTCAATCCGCGCCATCTCCTCGTCGGTGGTGTCGCGGGTGAGCCTTCGCTTTCGTCGGAGCGGATCGGCACTTCTTCCAAGTCGTCGAAGAACTGCTGCCGCGACCTCGTCGGGGCTCTGCCAGTTGGAACAATCCCATGGAGTCGTGACAGCGGCATCATGGCGCGGATGCGGTCGAGCGCCGAGTTGTTGCACAATGGGACGACCCCCTCGGCAACCTAAACCACTCAGGGTGGTCGGGGTCGTTCTTGAATAGCTCTAGCAGCATCGCATCCAGCTCCAAGACGGTGAAATTCCAGTTTAGGCCCGGGCGCAACCTCATAATGTCTGCCGCATTTTGGAACTCCCAAGCAGGCCTCCTCCTTTCCTGCAAGGGAGCGATGCAGCGGCGAAGGAAGTCTGCGCCAACTGCGCCTACGGTTAACCCGACAAGCCTGAGGCGCAAAATCCGGGTCACGGCTATCTTCAACTTCGCATCCTCCGGCGCCAAGTTACTCCAATCTCTGCCACGCACTATTGGGGTTTGGCGCACGGCGGTGAAGTGCTGCGGGCTCTCCTCTATGACCCAACACCAATTGGCTCTCCACTCCTCCCACTTGTTGCGGAACTCTCCTTCCAGGTAGGCTTCTTTCTTGCCGATCCTGGAGACCCAAGCTATCCCTCCGGCAAGCGGCTCTCCTCTCTCAACGCGGGGCACGAAGAAGTGGCGGAAGAGTGCCACATTTGGGTGGACTCCGACAAAGTTTTCGCAAAGATGCGCGAAAACTGCCATGATCAAGACGGCGTTGGGGGTGAAATCAAGGAGGCGGAGGCCAAAGGTGTTCATGATGTCGCATAAGAACTCGGAAAAGGCGGGCAAAGCCCGCAATGTGAAAAAAAGGCGAAAAAGGGGTACCCAGTTGGGGCCAAATCGGAGGCGGAGGCGGGAGTACCTTCGTCGCGGATGCGCACGCTGCCTCCGTCGACCAAAAGAGGTAGAAGACATCCCGCAGCTCCCTTGCGCCGAGCTGGGGAGATGGCCCGCTCCTTGCGCATAACGTGCGTGCCGCGCTTGGCCGACTTGACGCCCTTCTCCTTGTCGGCTTTCGGAGCCATGGCGAGGGCGACGGAGGAGGCCGACCGCGGTGAGCGCGCTTGTGGCGAAAGGGGGCGGGGCGCTGCTCTCTTCGCACCGGAGAAGAAGAGTGGAGCGGCGGTGGTTTTCTTGACAAGACAGCGATGGCGGAGTGGGCGGCATGCCCCTGTTTCCTCCGCTTATAAAGAGGGGAGGGGCGGACGCCCGCTTTTCCTAATAAAGAAACCCCACGACCACGCCCACGATCTTCGCCACGACGCCACGTCCGGTGCGTGCCGTTAGTGGGGATCGTGGTGGGTCCGGGCGAGTGCGGCGTGGTCGAGGCCGCGTGTGCCCGCAGACTGCTATTTTGGGCCTGGCCCGACAGCGCTCGGCACCGTATACGGCCCAGGCCCGGGGGCTCCTGTCGGTGTACTAGAGTAGGGGTACCCTAGTATCCCGTACTCGTGCACGGACAGTTGTAGCACCCCGCGGCAGGGTTTGCCTCGTCACCGCCAAGATCCTCCGTGGCTCCTTTGGAGCCATTCAAGAACAAAGTATTTGATTAAGAAGACAAGGCCCCGGCAAGAGGAGCTTGTCGGGAAGGCCACTCAAGGCATGCAGTATACAAGGCCCGGCAAGAGGAGCTTGCCGGAAGGCTCAGGCCGACAAGCCTCCGGACGCGACAAGGATTCGGCCGCGGCAAGGCGCTTGCCGCGGCAAGCAACCTCTCTCCATCTCCGCTCCAGCTCATCCAGCAACGTGTCGCCACGGGACCATTCCGTGCGCGCGTGTCGAGAGGCCGTGCAGCCAGCGGAGAGCAGCGATAAGCGGCGCTGACAAGCTCGCCATCGTGGCGAGCGGAGGCGCACCTGACGGTCTCTTTTGCACTGTTTGGGCGACACCGACGGGCATTTATTGCTCTTGTCCCTTGCCGTCAGAGTTAGGTATTTTGCACTGTACACTGTTCGAGTAGGTGTACCAACTCCTGTTTTTACATTTGTACCCTCGCCTATGTTGCCACTTGTCGGAGACCCCTTGAGCATATAAAAGGAGGCCTATGCGCAACTTAGAGGGGGTTCGAGTTTCGGTTCATTCGACCCACCAGAGAACAGATACGCTCACGCTAGGTTTTGTAGCTCGCATCGCTCCCTAGCAAGAACATAATACATCAAACAAGCAGCAGTAGGAGTTTTATCTCCCCGGATAGCTCCGAAGCTGGGTAAACTGCTCGTGTGCCTCGCCTCGATCCGCTCTTCGTGCGATCTCCACCCCCCCTCCGAACCACAAAGGGGCCTGGTCCGCCGGCCCCATAGGTGTTCGTGGGTACGATCAGCCTCCCCGACAAAAATTCTCCGAAACCCTTCGCCCGCGCATCAGCTCGCTCTGCCATCGTGGTCTCCAGATCGTCTCCTCGCCGCCAGCAGCCTCCTGTCACTGGTCTTCGCCGCCGTCAACGGATTTCGTCCCCGCCGTTGCCGCTGTAGCAAGTCCACCGCCAAGTTAGGGTATGGACTTGATCTTTGTGCTATCCACGTCTGGTTCCTAGCACATTGTTTTCATATTGAATCTTGCCACGATTGCAACTCATCTATCTAGCCAAAGTAGTTCATAGATTAGATGTGATTCAGATTTTTAGGTTTAGGTTTCTGCCGAAACCATCTCGGACCCACCGAGTTGAAAACCTCGGTCTCACCGATTTGGCTTATGCCATTGCACTAGTGACTCTCGGTCTGACCGAGATTTACTAATTGGTGCAACCGATTTGAGAATTCTATGAAACCCTAGCAGTCTCGGTGCCACCGAACTGAAACTCGGTCCAACCGAGATCATCAGTTTAGGTTCCAAAACTGCTGTGGTATCCCCGAGTTTGAAAATCGGTGGATCCAAAATGCTTTACGTGGAAAACTAAAACTGAACTTTTGAGTCATTCTTTTGCAAAAACCTCTGCATTTTGTGATGCTCATCTTTTCTATCTCATCTATAAACTCTTCACGAGGTGGTGATCGACTTTTGCAGTATGTCTGATCAAAGTGACAGCTAGAACAGGTCAGAAGAGCAGATAAACTTGAGTGAGGGAACTAGTCCCTCAACTTCAGATGAAGGGAGCAGGAGTACTCCTAGCAATTTGCCTAAGGCTGCTACTAGGCAAAGGAGGAAAAGAACTTCAGATTCAGAGGATGAAGATTATAGAGCTGAGGAAGATGAGGCTACTTCCAAGAAAGAAGTGCTCAAGAAGGAAAGGGTCATGAAGATCAAAAGGACTGCAGGAAGACAACCAATGTCTAAGGCCAGAACATCAACTCAACTGCCTGAAAATCCTGATCCCAAAGAGCCAGTTGTTGAGAGCAAGAAGAGGAAGGAAAGGGTCAAGATGGCCAAGGCCAGAATAATTGGGAAGCCTTCCATGATGGAAGAAGAGGAAGAGCCTGCTGCACCAGCACCAAAGGCACCTAAGCTAATGGGTGATGCAATCAGATCAGGGGCTGCCACATCTAAGCCCAAGGAAGCACCCAAAGCTGCCCCCAAGGCCAAGTTTTCACCAAAGAGGAATACTAGGAGTATTCCAGCTGCTGAGAAGAACAAGGCCCCAGGGCCTGAGGTTGATGAGGAAGATGAAGAAGGACAAGTTCTGAGGAAGCTTAAGCCAAAGATACCAGATCACAATGATGCCCATCCTGTGGCTGAGAACATGAGAGTCAGGAAAGACTCATGATTGAGGAAATGGAGATTGGAAGATCCATATGCTTCAAGGAGAAGAACTTCTGTTGATTACAGGTTCCATACAAAGTAACAGCAGGACTTTTATGAGACAATCTTGTTGAACAAGAAGCCCATTGTCTGTGACATGAGGTGGGTTGACTGGAACTTCATCAAGGAGAATGAAGAGCACTATCCTGGAGTGCAGGACAGCTTTGTGAGTTGTGGAGTTGCAGATTTTGTTGGGCAAAAGCTCACAAATTGGAATGATGAGCTTATCATGCAATTCTACTCCACATCACATTTCTACCCAGATGGGAGAATTGTTTGGATGTCTGAAGGTACAAGGTACCAGTCAACTGTTGAAGAGTGGGCAAAGCTGATAAATGCCCTAGAGGAGAATGAGGATGACCTAGACATCTATGCCAAGAAGAAAAAGGATCAAAATTCAATGGCTCACATGTACAAGGAAATTCCAAACAAGGCATTAGCAACTCACAAGTTTGGATCAGTTCACTATCTGCTGTCGGGGTTGCCAACCATAAATTGGATTACGAGGCACACTTTGTTGCCCAAGTCCAGTGACCATAACATGATCAGAGGGCATGCCATCAACATGTTGCATGTGTTTGATGTGCCACAGAAGTTTAAAGTCATGAGCCTGATCATTGAAACTATCAAGAGGACTGCAGCAGATCAGAAGAGGAGCTGTGGATATGCACCTCAGATTCAAGAACTGATAAACTCAAAGATGGGCACAGGAAAATATCAGTTAGATAAGGAACACTTTCCACTTTATCCGGACTTTGAGGACAATGAGGTTATCATGAATGAAGATGATCCACAATCACTTCAATCTCAGGAGAAGAAGGAGAAGGCAAAGAGGGAGAAGGCTGCCAAGATGCCAACTCAAGAGGAGGCATCTGAGTATTTCTTGAAGAACAAGCTGGAGCAGCTTGGTTACTTAATAGCATCAACCTTGAGGATTGAGAAGGGATTGGACACCCTAACTCAAAACCAGGAGAGCCTGGAGAGAATCATAGAATAGAAGTTCTATAACTTAGATGTGAAGGTAACTGAGATTCAGACTGCAGTGGAGGAGCTACAAGAGGACATGCAGGAGAGGAAGGGCAAGACAACAGCAAATGTGTTTGCCAGAGTGCCTAGAGCCTAGAGGTCATCACCGTGCGATTTACGACACAAGAGCAACTTCGTCTGCACCAGCTACATCCTCAGTGCCACCAGCTCCAGCACCTACATCAGCTCCAGCTCCATCTACATTAACTGAAGTCTTCGTCCAAGGAGCCATCTCTACACCACCACCTGAAGATCTACCTTAGAGTCGATCTAGCACTATGCATTTTTTATGAACTTTTTGGTAACTTGTTGCCAAAGGGGGAGAAAAATGTATAGATCATAGGCTTCGAGAGAGAGTGTTGCTTTTGTTCTCTCTTGCTTTATTTGGTGGTTTTTTAAACTTTATTTGCTTTTGGTTGAGATACTATGTTTGTGAGACATTGATGACCATGTGTTTGATC
This sequence comes from Aegilops bicornis, assembly GCA_021605145.1. Taxonomy (NCBI): domain Eukaryota; kingdom Viridiplantae; phylum Streptophyta; class Magnoliopsida; order Poales; family Poaceae; genus Aegilops; species Aegilops bicornis. The sequence continues at coordinate 548,603,990 of CM038672.1, forward strand.
ATAAGCTACACTTATGCATGTTTGATGATATTGCGTTTGAATACTCTAAACCCTTCCCCTTACTTTCTTGCAAGTTGCATGCTTTATTTTCCGCTGCCAATATACTCTTTGCATGCTTGCTTGAATTGTGTGATGATTGCTTGACTTGTCCTAAAATAGCTAAAATCTGCCAAACTATAAAATTGGGAAAAGGTTAAGTTTTTATTGGTCAAGTAGTCTAATCACCCCCCTCTAGACATACTTCAAGGTCCTACAACCCTTGATTCCTATCACGCACACTACATATGTTTCTATCTACATGCAGTCAAGTGCCCTCTCACACACATATATAACTTCACCCTTTGAACCACCCGACGGTCATCTCCGTCACCCAAACTAGCGGATGTCCCTCTAGCTAGGATCTCCTTCTCTGTATCTATCTGTAGTTTCTCCGTCAACATTTCTTTCTCGCACGGAGTCTTGCTTCCTATCACCCACACTATATATGTCTCTCCATACATATGCATTTATAGGTTGATCTCTTTTGCACAATCGTTGCGCCTCACTCCCTCTGCTCGCCATAGATGCATGCTCCAGCCGACGCCACTATCTCTTAAAGACAAAAACACATGCTCAATTGTCGAGCCTTCTTCCCTGCATTCTCACATGCATGCATATTGTCATACCGATCCGTCTCTCCCATGTCGTTGATCTTATGACTTATGTCTTCTTTCTTTTATCTCGATCATGCTGCACACACACACACACACATCCCACGTATACTTGTATACCTCTCACACATGCACGTTCAAGGTCTCTATGTCTCCATACGTTTTTAATTACCCTAAATCCTAACGCCACATGGAAACATTCTCCTATTTTGTGCACATAAATTCCGCCGGGATGGGTAAAACACACACTCACACTTAACAATATCCTTCTTGCTACCCCCCCGCCTCTCACTCTTCCCCTATATCCCCGAAACCAATAAGACCATCCCTTTGTTTAATTCCCGCCTACATGCACCATCGATATATAGTAGTCTTCCTCGGTGTCTCTCGAACAAACACGTTCTCTCGATGTCGACTCCTCTCACGCGCACACACCTTCTCTTCCCGCTCTACGGGCATTTTCCCTCTTGCACCCCATCGTTGGTGGCCTCTGCCATACACATCACCTCTCTATGATGAAGCCATGCACACTTAAATTACATCCGCCACAGAGGACCCCGCGACACACACACACACACGCACACCCCCCCCCCCTCCCCACACACACTAAGACTCCATCTCTCTCTCTCTCTCTCACACACACACACCCCACACACACTAAAACTCCATCTCACACACACATGCTCTAGGCAGAGCATTTGTTCCTACCACCCTTCATCCAACCTTACCCGTATGATAAACAATCACCTTTATTTACTTGCATGACATGGACAAATTCCACTATACTTTAGTAGTCAGCAAACTTATCATTTGTACCCTTATAAAAAAATGAGTAGGCGATGATGGTGTGCCTTCCATCTTGTAATACAGACCATATGATCTATATCTGGCGGATAGAAAGCAAACTATGATAATTTTACAAAAGGTACACGCACCTCTCTCCACATCATTATCTCCCGCAACCTCATTGCTCAGCAATTAAAAAAGGAATAAGTCTCTGGAACAATCTAGCATGCATGGTGGCCGCCGCGCCTGGGCGCAAATCCATCCCCATGCCTCCGCCCATTCCGACCACTAGTCACCACCACGCTCCACTTCTCCTCGCCTTATCTCTCATATTTCATTTTTTCGATGACATTCTCGAGATACCAGTTTTCCGATAAAATTCTCGAGATATCATTAGTTTTTACACATGGGATTACTCCTGCATGGGTCAATCACAACAGATGCATATTGATGTTCCGTGCAATGCACGAGAATCTTGCTTGTAATTATATAATGCAAATCACGAGCAGGAGGTGACATTTTTTTGACACAACCACGTTAACACGGCCACGTAAATCACTAGCTAAAGTAAATACCGATGCAAAAGGTTGAGTACATGTCCGAAGATTAGAGTCGTACACACGCACTCTGTCTCTCAGAATCTCTCTCACACACACACTAGTTACGTGACGCCCACTTAAGCAGACACGTATGTTACAATTTGTGCACCCGCGGGTACACGTGATGCTGCGCATTTATTTAAGCCGGAAGGCGAACCCAAACAGTAGCTGCATTCATTCCCCTCCCGCCGCCAATTTTCTGGTCGCCGTCGCCCGGTAGCCATGGCCCGGCCGAAGGTAACAACATATGCCATACTCCCGCCGGAGCGGCACTTTAATATGGAAATTTTAGTGGTCATGCATGCATCTTTTTGTGCTAGCACTCCTATATAAGGGTTGACTGGTCGCTTCCCGCGGACGTGCGCGGGCGGTGGAAGAGGAAGGAGAAGGGAAGCGGGCTGTGGAGTAACGTTTTTTACCACAATTTCTTAGGAAACTGAGTGCAAATAATTGAGTAGTTTTGCAAACTACAAGTACTACACCTCAAACGGTTCAAAACCTATACTCCCTTTCCAGCGCGCGCTTCCCACATGAAACGGTCAGCATCGCACTGGAGCGTCAGTGCCGCATTAATGCCCGGCCAGAGCGGAGGCGACCTCTCACTAGCACCGGCTTTGAAGTGGCGCGACGACCGAGAGAGCGCCGCTTCCCGGTGCACGCGACTGCTCCGCTGTCGGAGTTATTGGCGACGGGTATCCCGAAGACGGCAAGGCGATGTTTCAAGACATCGGGACTAGCAAAGCCCCTCAGTCCAACTACTCCGCCGACCGCTTGGCCGGGTCAGCCGACTACTCCACAAGGCCGATCAGCTCGATCGCTTCCACCAGCCGATTGCTGGCCGCCGATCGCTTCCACTCAGCCGGGCTGGCACCGACCGCCTTGACCACCCTGCCGGCTGCTGGCTGCCGACTTCCCGGCCGCCCCTGCCGGCTGCTGGCTGCCGACTGCTCCACCAGGCCGGCTGCTGGCTGCCGACTGCTCCAACCAGCCGGCTGCCCGAAGTCAACTGCAGCCTGACGCGACCCCGACGTGACGACCGTACCCGACACTGTTCACGTGTCACCCCACCATCATGTACAGTGTCACTTGTCCCCTGGCACTATTTATGAAGTGACCCAGGGGACAAGCATGACACCCCACCATGCCTTGCCCATGCCACCACCTAGCTTACTCTCTAAGCTAGCCATGCCTATATATATGGGCACACATCCATCCATCCATGGAGCATGGACTCTCATGCACACACCCACAAGCAAGGTAGCTAGCAAGAGAGCTAGCTAGCCAACCATCCATCCTCCCACGGGCAAGTATGCCCAAGCACACCCATATTGCTAGAGGCAACAACCACCATGCCACATGCATATGCAAAGCCAGATGCCTATGGCACCGAGCTTAGATACAGCTCCAGGAGCACTCTGTACCAGATATACATACCAGATATACTCAGACATGCAGGAGTAGGGGTATTATCTTTCCGGAGAGCCTCGAACCTGGGTAAACTAGCGCGTGCTACTCGCATACCCGTCCCTGGATATTCTGGCAGCAGTCTTGCCCCCACACGAAGCCACCTTGTGGCATATGTCATCTAGCACCCCCGTGAGAATACCACGACATTTGGCGCCCACCGTGGCGGGTTACTATGCTACCGTGCTGCTGCTGGTTTCGAAGTCCGGGCGGGACCATTTTCGTCATCACCGCGGCGTCGCCGTCGTCTCTATGATAGCGGTCGGGGGCTCGACATTGACATGCCCCCGGAATGGCCATGAGGGGAGGCGCGTCCTCACCGTTGGCCTTGCCTTCTTCACCACCACCGCAACACCGGCCGTCCATCCACGCGCGCGCCGCGCGCGGGGCCTCGTTTCTGTCGGTCGTGGCCATCCACGCGCCGCTCGCGTCTGCTTCCCACCGTGTTGCGCCTTGCTCCGGCCGAAACACGCGTTGGTTCCTCCACATACCATCTATGCAAGCTAGTTAGATGCAAGTCAACCATGGTGTAACCATTGGCCATGCACTACATAGATACTACTACCCAAACAATGCCCATACACCGCCCGTACAATGATCAGATGCAAGTCGGACAAGCCCCAGATAATCCTTGTATAATCCCTATACATCGCCCATACACTTGTCATATACTGGACGGACACGACCTGTACACAAGCACAATGGCTATACACGTCCAAAATTCATGGCACTGCTGCCTAGCGAAGCTGCTCCTGATGCGTCCTCGAGCTGCTCCATGCAACCCCGTGTGTGTTGCCGCCCGCAGCGCTCCATCGTGCGCGGCCGCAACGGGCCCCGTCACGTTACCTGCGCTGGTGCATCTCCTCGCTGCCACGCTCGCGCCTCACGCTGGACCGCGTCCCAGCAGCGGCTACGGCCTCCCCGCCACCTCGCCGCGCCTACTCGCTATTCTAGCTACACCGCTCAACCGCGTGTGCCGTCTCCGAGTGCGAGCTCCGCCTCCCTACCCACCCGCCAAGCGGCACCACCGCGTCCCTGCGCCCTCCGCCTTCCATGCCGGGTCCAGCTGCCCCCGTGTTGCTGCACCAACGCCTTCCGGCCAGCTCCGCCTTGCCCGTCCGGCTCCAACAGCACCCGGGCCGCTTCCTCCGCCCGGCCTGCTTCGGGCCGGCTCGGCCTTGCCTTGGCCACCTCGGCGCTAGGCCGCCCGCTCCGCCTGTCCGACCGCCGGCTTGCGCTCGCGCCAGCTGCTCCTGCGTCCGGCTGCACCCCACGAGCCCCCGCCGGGTCCTCCTCGTCACCTGGGCCGCACCTCCGCCTTCTCTTCCACGCGCGCCTCCCGCAAGCCGGCCCCGGCCTCCCATGCCGTCTACGCTCGCGGGCCGGCTTGTCATTCGCTGTTTCCACCGTCCGCCTCCCGGCCGCGGGCTGCCTCCCCGCGCCCGTCGCCTGCCAGGCGCGCCAGACTTCGCTGGCCGCGGTTCGCCCAGCGCCGGCTCAGCCCTGCCGACCAGCCTCCGCATCCAGCGCCGGCTCCCTGCGCTGGCCTGAATCCGAATCCGGCTCCCGTCGCGCAGGTCTGGTCCGCCTCGCTTCCGCCGACTGCTCCTGCGTCCGGCCGCGCCCACGAGTCCCCGCTGGGTCCTGCCGCGGCTGCCTGCTGAGAAAGAAAGAAAGCAGAGGCCGGCTGCCCAAGATGGCTAAAAGAAAAAAGGGCGGCCCAAGAGAGAGAGAGAGAGAGAGGAGCCGGGTGCTAGAAGAAAGAGTGCCGGCTGCTTGCTTGGGGCTGGCTGAAAAAGTCCAAGGCCGGGTGCCAAAGGCCGGCTGACAAAAGAGTCCGACTAATGGGTCGGTAAAAAAAAGGAGAGTGAGACTCCGCGTGGGGCTGCCCGTAGCCATCAGAAAAGAAAGAGAAGGAAAAATATTGTTGCCGGGTGGAGAAAAGTCAGGCCGGATGCCCAGCCGGCTGCTCGTGCAGAAGAAACGTCCGGCTGCCGACAGCTGGTAAAAGAAGAAATAGGGCGCTGCCAGACGCCTCGCCGCCTGGCCGGCTGTCCACGCCGGCTCGGCCGCGTCCCGCTCACCCCCTGACCGGTCAAGCCCGACCGGCTAGACCCTCCTCGAGCGCCCAAAGGCTTGGTGGCTACACCCAGCGAGTGCGCTGACGCTCCCCCGCGAAGAAGAAGACAAAGTAGTTGCCTGGAGATCTGCCCCGACTGCTCAGCAGTCGACCCAGATCTCGGGGGCTACATCCAGTGGGTGCGCTGACGCGCCCCCACGAAGATGACGACAAAGTAGTTGCCGGGAGATCCGGCCCGACTGCTCAGCAGTCGACCCGAATCTCGGGGGCTACATCCAGCGGATGCGCTGACGCGCCCCCGCGAGGAAGAAGACGAGGTAGTCGCCGGGAGATCCGGCCCGACTGCTCAGCAGTCGGCCCGAATCTCGGGGGCTACACCCAGTGGTGTGCTGGTGCGCCCCCACGGAAGATTGCAAGAAGCAAAAACAAGAAGAGTTTTGTCTGGCTGCCAGCAGCCAACAGAAGAGAAAAAACAATAAAAATGGCGCTGCAAGACGCCTCGCCGCCTGGCCGGTCGAGCCTAACCGGCCGGGACCCCCTTAGAGCACCCGGGGGCTCGAAGCCTACAGCGTGTGCGCCGGCTGTCTTCGGGAAACTCCGCCTCGGCTACACGAAAACCAATGTGAGCTCCTCCCCCGCATATTTTTTCACCGCAAAGGCAGAAATAGCCTTGAGCGATGCTCGGGGGCTATCTTCGCATTTTATCATAGTTGCATCACTATTTCGCCCCGGCGCCAGCCAGAGTTGGCCCGGGGGCAGGCCGCTTGGCCTGAGCCGTTAGTTCCTGCAGACGACTTAGTAGCGTGCGCGGTACCAAAGGCCCACTCTCAGTCACAGACCGCAGAGCGGCTGTCCGGCTGGCAAGAGTGAATGCTGGAGGCTACTCACGCGAAAAACGTCCTGGAAGAAAAACAGATCGGGCGACAAGGCCGTTTACTTTACAAGTATCAACTCGGTTGAATCTGCTCCCAGACTCTGAGTGTTGTACACTCTGTTTCGCGGCCCAGTCTCAGCCACAGACCGAAGAGCGGCTATCCGGCAAGCAAGAGCATAAGCCAAAAAGCGGAGAGAACACGAAAAAGATTAAGGGGGCTCGGTCGAAACCGAGTCGGCACCCTCTGCATAAAACTTGCATTGCTTAAAGCAAACATTTGATATATCTGCATGGACTAACTTCGTTTTTTTATGATAATTTCCATGGGGAACCCCCCTCCTTGCTCGGAGGCTCGGAGACTACATTAACACCTGCCAAGGAACCTCCGCCCAACTTTGCCAAGTTGCCCGCATGCTCGGGGCTCTTGAGTTATTGGCGACGGTATCGCGAAGACGGCAAGACGATATTTTAAGACATCGGGCTAGCAAAGCCCTCACCCAACTACCGGCCGGCCGGCTGCTGGCTGCTCCACAAGGCCGACCGCTGGTCAGCTGGTTGCTCCACCAGCCGCCGGCAGCCGACCACCCACATCGACTGGCCGGCTGCCGACTTCCTGGCTGCCCCTGCCGGCTGCTGGCTGCTGAGTGCTCCACCAGGCCGTCTGCTGGCTGCCGACTGCTCCACCAAGCCGGCTGCTGGCTGCCGACAGCTCCAACCAGCCGGCTACCCGAAGTCAACTGCAGCCTGACGCGACCCCAACGTGATGACCGTACTCGGCACAGTTCACATGTCACCCCACCATCATGTAGAGTGTCACTTGTCCCATGGCACTATTTATGAAGTGACCCAGGGGACAAGCATGACACTCCACCATGCCTTGCCCATGCCACCACCTAGCTTACTCTCTAAGCTAGCCATGCCTATATATATGGGCACACATCCATCCATCCATGGAGGATGGACTCTCACGCACACACCCACAAGCAAGCTAGCTAGTAGGAGAGCTAGCTAGCCATCCATCCATCCACTCCCACGGGCAAGTATGCCCAAGCACACCCATATGGCCAGAGGCAACGGCCACCATGCCACATGCATATGCAAAGCCAGATGCCTATGGCACTGAGCTTAGATACAGCTCAAGGAGCACTCTGTACCAGATATACATACCAGACATACTCAGACATGCAGGAGTAGGGGTATTATCTCTCCTGAGAGCCCCGAACCTGGGTAAACTAGCACGTGCTACTCGCATAACCGTCCCTGGATATTCCGGCAGCAGTCTTGCCCCCACACGAAGCCACCTTGTGGCATATGTCGTCTAGCACCCCCCCATGAGAATACCACGACATCCGCGTGGAGACTGGCCATAGGCCCTGTTTGGATCCATGGGTTAGAGTTAGTTTGAGCTAGTTGGGGCTCAAATAGCCCTAAAGTATCCAAGCATGAGGGTTTAAATTGGAGCAAGTTGCAGCGAACCCACCAAAAAAACTATCCCACCCAAGAGGTGCTAACTGGAGATAGTTCTCATTGGGACCACTGAAAAATCACTTTTCTCTCTCCACGAAGTGCATTTATTGTCAATCTAACCCTGTCACCCAAACACCTCTTTGGCCACAGTTAGTTCAGGGTTAGTCATGAGTTAGTCTAACCTCTAGCTAAGTTAGAGTATCAAACAGGAGCAGTATAGGACATGCAAGTTTCTCAAAGCAGACATGCAAATTAAATGCGTGAAAGGATTCTTTTTCTTTTGAAAACGGAACGTGAAAGGAATTTTTTTAGAATGCTCTTGGCATGTCGCTAACATGTGATAGTTAAGCGACCTCAATAGGCGGCAGAAACGCCAGCCTGCCGCACTTTGATAGAGACGAGGAGGGAGAAGCGATACAAGCTGCTGGATTACTAGAGATAGGTGTCGCACGGAAGCCAAGAAATATGGTGATAGCGTGGGTTAACCATGTACTAGTATGATGTAACTACACTGGGCTGTCGTGTTTCGTACTCTTCCAGTCCACTGTGGAGATGATTGGTTAATTTTATATCGCTCAATAATATTAAATATTATGAGTGCAGACGCTCCACCACGAGGTTCCTTGCTCCTTCTCAGTCGTCCGGAATCTATGTTCTTCCACTCTATTCTTTTTATGTGAGCATTGTTCATCCTTTTGCCAACATGGGAGACATCTAGCATCAAGGTGCATGTGTTATGCAAGGATCGTTCCATCTATATGAAGAACACGTGGGACTGGAACTATGAGACGGACATGTACCCAGGAGTGGACGTACGAACCTGAGTAATGTAGCGCAGTAAGTGAATTTGAAAGGCACAAATGGTATGAACATGCATGGCATATGCGTTCTCGTTTCAGCATAGTTGTTGCCTCTTTATGCATGCTCAACTCAACACCCCTCTTCATGCATGCTCTCTTCATGCATGCTTCTAGTGTATTTGTGCTAAACTAGTGTGGACTCATGCACCCTCCATACACTCTACCAAACACCCAAAAGTAGGTCGAGAAGGGAACTCTTGGGCGACATTTGTCTCTTACTACGTACTACCACTAAATGTTGTACGTGCAATGCACGGTGATGTTATGGAGTACGTGCCTAAGTACTCTACTACTACTATATTAGTTGGAGGCACATATTAACTTTTATATTTGTTTACGTGTATGCCCCGAGACCTTCCAACTAGATGTGTCTTTCTCTCCAGGTCGCACTTTGTATCGTTCATACCACTAAGTACTACTACGTGTTGTCTCTGACCCAGAAGTGGAAGAAGTGGAGAGGCTCTACCACGCTATTTTTTACCCCGGGCTCTATCACGCTGTTCATGTCCCACTCCTTTCGCTGACGTGTGGGACATCCAGCATGTGCCGTGTTTGGCACCCTTCATCGTAAGAGTTGAAACGCTAGCATTCATCGGAAATAAAAAATAATTATAAATCGGCAGTGATACTATTTTTTGCGAACCAACCAGCAGTGATGCTATACCACACGGTTTCCTTGCTCCTCGATATCGGAAAGAATACTTCCGTTCGCCAACATATGGGACGTCGACCATCCTGGTCCACTTGCCATGCACGCAGAACTCCAAGGGAGAGTCACCCAGGTCGTCGTGCCGCAGTAACAATGACTAACGAGCCGTCAAATCACAGGCCGACTTCCCACTTTGAAGTTGCTCGGATGAAGGAACCATCATGACTTCGTTGAATTCCACCCTCTTGAAGAAAACTACTGTACCAGCAGTACTGCTAGCTACAGTAGTTACTCCAACAGAGGCCTCCTTTCGTTCATAGGATAGGAATATGAAAATCATAGGACTCCTTCCGCATTCACCGGACTTAACTGCAGGTGCAATTGGTGTGTCACTGACATACGGGCCAGATGCCCGTTGGGCCCACGTGTCAGTAACCCAAACACATCTGCAGTTAAGTCACTGAAGCAGCGTCCACATTCACGCCCGACGAACCTACTCCGGCGCCAGTTGTCCATCCGTCTGCCACGGCTCATTGCCATTCGCCCGCTATATTAACTTGAGCCCCAGCTCCCAGCCATAGCCAAGGACCCACACTTATTCTCCTCCTGTCCCTTCCTTCTGTCGGAACCACTTCAACCGTGGCCTCTTGGCGCTCCGAAGCTCTCTCGGACGTACTGTCGCAGGAGCAAATGAGGGACATCGGCGGCTCCGCTCCGGGTGCGCTCCAAAGCTCTCTTCGATGTACTGTCGCAGGAGCAAACAAAGGAGATCACTGGCACCCCACCCCCCGGCCGCCCTCCGCCGCCACGACCACGAAGTCGGCGCGCATGCGCGGGCGCAGCCGGCAGCGAGGAAGAGTAGTACACGATAGGTCGCCCCCGCTCTGGTCCCGGGAAGGCCACCGCTACTCCACTCAGTCGACGCCAATCTTGGTGGGGTAAACATCGGCGGCCGATTAGCCGCTTGGCAGCGACGTGGAGGTGGAAATCTTTAGAACCTTGTGCTCCAGAGGAGGAGGTTATCGAGGAGTATGAGGAGGAGGCAAAGGCAATGGCCGGCTTTCTCGGGTTCATGGCCGGACATGGTGGTCGGGCGCCGGCGATCCTTTGGATTAGGTTTACAGTAGGTTTTAGTACAGTTTATGCAAAATATATAATGAATTTCATCCAGTTTGTAGGAAATGTTTTCAAAATGTAATGAATTTCATCCGGTTAATTTGAAATTTGCTTTGTTTGCATGAATTTTGTCCGGTTAGTTCATATAGTTGTCGAAAGGTATGCGGGCAGCATCGGATGGCATCCATCAGTGTCCTCGGACAGATGCCGGTGTAAATTTGTGGGCCAGCGCTGGAGATGCCCTAACTATCATGCTATAATCGCTAACAATCCTCCACTATTTGGTAGGGAGCAGCTATCCCTCGATCAAAATCAGATCCGCGGTGTTTCGCACTCCGGACGAGACTTGCTTGCTCCCCTGGTGTGCGCCCACCCATGCTACCACGTATGTGGCTTGATTTGATTGGAACAAAATAAAGCCCGGCCCCACCCCTCAAATCACGGGGGAGATGATTAGATTTCTATCGATCGATCGCGCGAAAATGTTACGCTTCGCAAGTTCTAAAGGAAAAGGTGGCACACTTACGACTCGTACGCGTCGCAACTTCGACAGTCCGGCTCGCACGCCGCTCACCAAAGGGGACACGCATTGTCTTCCAATTTCACTGACATGTGGGACCGTAATTGAATAAACCATCGATAGCCGAAATCTAATCGCTCGGCGGGCGTCGGCTGAGAAGAGAGAAACGGGGGAGGGAGAAGAGATCGCTTGCCCGCCGCACACGGACTCCAAGAAATATATGGTGATAATGTGAGGTGGGCCATGCTGGAGTCTGGACCGCTTCCAGAGCCCGCTCTCACCGCCCTGGCCCCTCAAGACGCCAATTGCCCACCGCATGCATGCATAGCAAGTAGTACTCCTTATGTGGAGGAGGGAGTGGCATTGACAAAGTCAAGGAGTGGGCTCTGCAAGAGCCCGTCTCTACACGTGATCCTAGGTATAAAAAAACAATTATAAAAAAGGCATAAAAACAATTGTGTCTTAATAAAAGAAAGGTAAAAAACATTTGAGAGGAAATAGATAGAGAGAAAGTGAGAAAAAGTTGTAACCTGGGCATTACATGAGGAAGGATGGAGTGGTGCACATGCCAAGTTCACTAGGCTGCCGTATTTCACACTCCTCCGTCGTAACAGTGGAGACAATAGCTTTCATAAAAAATAAACAATGAATACTCGTTGCTCGTCCTCTATATCGGAAAGAATACTTTCATTCGCTGACATGTGGTACGTCGACCATCCTGGTCCACCTACCATGCACAAAATTATCCTGGTCTATCCGGGTCGTATCGCAGGCCCAACCTTTCCCACTGTAAGTTGTTCGGACGAAGGAACCATCATGACTTCGATGAATTCCGCTTCTTCAAGAAAACTTCATCTGCGCAAAGATCGCTACCACACGCAAAGACCGGACGACACCGCATACCACGCCATATCACTGAAACCCACTAGGCCAAACTAGCCCGCCTAGGTCATCTATTTTGGAACAGAGGGAGTACATCTCTGCACTGCTATGATTTTGTGTTGCACGTTCTCTGTACTTTTGCTATGATTTCCTACCCTATAAACCAAATGATGCCTGAATGTATGTCGACTATTGTCTGATCGATCGCTAAGCCTACAATTTTAGGAGCTAGGGCTATTGGTCGATCAACGAGGGATAAGTATAAGCGTACCACGAGCTCATCAGCCCCAACGCTTTCTCTTCGTGAGTGTTTTGCAAGTACTATAGCTCGCACAGTAGCTAGCCTACTAACACCAAGAATCATCAAAAAAGCCCTGCTGATATGATAAACAGTTCAAACTTACATCTAAGCATTCCATATATTACATCAAAAGCCGGTGAGGATACATGTCTTTCCATAACTCGGAGAGGTTTCACATGATTCACTATCAAACAAAAGTAGCAAGATCCGCCCACACAAGACAGTGCACTAGCCCTAAGATGGTTTGATAACACGCATCATTCTGGTAATTAAACATAGGGCAATGCAAACTACCCTGAAGGATTAGCACGACCAACTATTTCTTGTCATCGATCTCTCGGGCAATGACCACAGCACGGACAGCAGCGTGGGAATCGATTTCTGGGGCGATGTCCACAGGACTGACCGCGACATCGGAATCGATCTCTGGGGCGATGGCCACAGGATGGAAAGCGGCATCGGAATCGATCTCCGGGGTGATGCCAACAGGACGGGCCACGACATCGGAATCATCAAGGACAACCACCGGTACCTGCACAACCCTAACATATTAGCAAGCACATTGCAAATAATCAGAAACCACAACTATGGTAAAGCCATTATTTTGTACCTTGTGCAGCTCACCGGGGGATCTCATCCCTCCGGGGATATCTCCTCGTCCTCGATGGGGGCCATCACCTTGCCAGGGGATCACTGCTTCTCAACGGCGACTATCTCCTCAAACTCGGTCTTGAGCCTCACATAGGTGGCAATCAGAGTTCCTGGGGTAGGTACGGTGGGGCCCTTGCTGTTCTTCCAACTTTCTTTGAGGAGTTCGTCCGCCAACATCCTTAACTCTTTGGCCAGTGCTTGTTTCTTGGAGTTCTTCATCTCCATGGGTTGGCCCGCCAACATGGTCAACTCGTTGGTCGGTGCTCGCTTCCTGGAGATCGCTGTCTCCAGTGGGTTGTCTGCCGGCAACTCTTTGCCTAGTGCTCCAGGATCCATCAATGAACTGACAAACAAAAAGCAATCGAAAGGAAACCACAATTGCAATGAAAACGGGAAAATAATAGGATGTGAGAATCGGTCGGTGCTTCGCAAAAAGAAGATTATTGGAATGAAAATATAGCTGCAAAACTGATTCACCCACCTTTCCTTCGTCGATACAGAAGAAAAATGGCAGAAATGAGTAGCCTGGAGTGAGGTTTTCTTCAAGAAAGGGAAGAAAGGGCTTGAACGAGCGTTCCAGTGAAATGATGGTTGCTTTGTCCAGTCCAACTTGGAGGCCACCTTACCACTGCTGGTAAAGGTGTGGGTTTTGTGATATGACGGGTCATGACGGCCACACCGGGGTGACAGGTGAGTCTTGACTGTAGCACCTCGCTGTGATTTGGTGGATGGCACGCGGGCCCGAATGCTTTGAAATGTCCCGCATGTAGATAGAGCGGCTAGTCATATAGGAGTGCTCAATATTGTGCATCGCGACCAAGGCGAAGAGGAAAACGAGAGAACTACGTAATTAATGCAAGAGTTTAATTAGGGTAGTTTTGTAAAGTACGAGATACATTCCTCCAATCGCAAAATGCCCTGGTTCATGAGATTTGAGATTTGAGCCCTATAAACCGGAAGAGAGGGAGTACTGCACACGGTGTAGTCTAGTCACTTGTTGAAATCTCTAGAAAGGAAAATACTTCCTCCGTCTAGGTGTGTAAGTCATCTTACAAAAACCAAATAATCCCAAAACACTTAGGCGCGGTGCATTAAATTCTACCTCGTTTCTTGTTTCTTGACATAGCAACCAATAAGAGATATGGGGTGTGCATACTTTTAATGACTTGAGACAACAAACATGACATGAAGTGGTTAGTTCATTGCATGCAATGCTATTAATTAGCAAATGAACATTAAGTTCTCTCGTTTTCCCCTCCTCCTTGGTCAACATGACTTACTCACCTAGACGGAGAGGGCGTTTGTGGTGCAGTTAAGGCACCGGAGCTCAGTCCGCGAGGGAGAGGGCGTTGTAGTAATCAAATTTCTCGGTCTTGTACGAGTTGACGCGACACATCAAAGCATCAAGATTTCGATATAAGTCTTTTTACACATTTCAAATGGGCTACTTCATTATGTAGACATATTCTACTTCGTATGTAGTCACTTGTTGCAATCTCTAAAAAGACTTATATTTGGAAACAAAGGGAGTACAATGCATGCATGCATGCCGTGACTTTCCTTTTGATACTTGCATGTGTTGATTTGATGCACCTTGCCAAATTTTCACTATAAATTTAACTAACCAAATTTGCATGCATGTCACAAAAAATTACAGGCCTGTTTGGATTGTGACTATGTTTGTCTTATGTTGCCACATTATTTTTCCCACACTTGCCACACTTGCCTAACCTGAGTTGCTCAAATTGTTAGACACACTTTAACTTGCCTAAGGGAATCTTGCCATAATTTTTGTGTCTATGACATGTGGGGTTCACTACTAATAAAAAATTTCTTGTCTTAGGTGTGGCTAATAAAAAAGACTTATATTTAGGAACGGAGGGAGTAGAAAATATAAATAATAATGCATGTTGGGGCAACCCACGTTTCCGCTAATTTTAGCCGTGGGCTTGTTCACAATTTTTACGAGGGGGTGGTTGTTCATTTAATGGAAGGACTTGTAGTACCAGACTTGAACGATACAAAGTGCGACCTGGCACACCATAACACCACTTGGAACAAGCGGCTAGCTATCTCAAAAAACAATCAACAACTAAAAAAACCGCGACCTGGCTTGTAGTAGTACACAATTTTAAACGATTGTCTTGATGGAGTGAAAAAGGAAAACTACCCCACTACGTATATATAGGTCGGAGCCTCCATGCTTGCTTGCTAGGGTTGCTCTATTCACACACTCTCATCCTCTCCAGATCTAAACAAGATAGGGGTAGTGACACTGTCTTTCTCCCTTCAAAAAACACTGGCTTTCTATCCTCACCGCTGGTTACAGATCCGGACGTATCCCCCTCCGCCTATGAAGGGGAGGAGGGGCAGCGTTTAGGCCGTCGTCGACAGCGAGGGAGGAGACCCACTGCCGGCCGCACCGTTATCTCTGGCCGAGCGCCGGCGCGGGAGGTCCTCCGATCCCTTCGTCGTTGCCTGTGGGCGGATCCGGCCTCCCGCCGCCCACCTATCCACATCCCGACGACCTTCAGGTATATCTTTGTTCGAAACCGCCTTAGCTCTACTTCCCGAGCTCGCTACGTCGATGCATGTGCATCATTTTCTACCTCTCAGCCCCTCTTGATCGGATGGTCCAACGTCACATTTTTTTCTATTGTTAGAGGTAAAGCTACTACATGGAGTCGAATCTTGTACTCCCTCCGTCCGAAAATACTTGTCATTGAAATGGATGTATCTAGATGTATTTTAGTTCTAGACACATCCATTTTGATGACAAGTAATTCCGACGGAGGGAGTACTTGGTTCAATCAAGAAATAAAGAGGGGGGGGGGGAATTTAGTATGTACATCGGACTTGGTACAAACAGGAAGGAAAGGGGTGAAAGTAGTACAGACTGGTCATCCAACCGGTCTCTTGGTCGAAATGGGACATATCGGGGTAACGCTGTACAGAGTGGTATGACCAGGACTAGATTTGCGATCCACACATAGGAGTAGGTGGCTAGAGTGAACAAAAATGGGACCAACCCAAATATGTTTCTTGGATGTTTGTTTCTCGGGGCAACAAACTATGAATCAACACTTTATGCCCATGTTTACGTACATGGTGCTGGACTGCTGGTGCACCCACTGTCCCATGCCCTTATACCAAATATTTAGGCTCTGCTCGAATAAAGGGCGTAAAACATAGGTCTTGATGAAAATAGAGGAATAGGAAAGGAATGTAGGTATAAAACTATGGAACAGCGAACCAGAGGAAACTCTCAAGAGAATGTGTTCAGATGGACTACGAAATGTATAGATTTGTTTTTTTTAGATTAGCATGCTTGGCAGTATGAGATGCTATTTGTTTATTCAGCTGCACAGTGACTACTCTTGTCCTCACCTCACGTACCACACATAGGTTGATATTTTAATTCCGGCAAACACAACACAGCAACCTGTCTAACGCATGGCAGCGAGCGCCTTCCTCGGGCTTCCGCCCAAAAAATGAGCAGCGCGTGGATGTTTCTAATCTTATGGAATTAGTACTACCATACCAGCTTTCCTATGAAACACTATTCACCTTTCCCGTGTTTTGAACAGTTGGAAGGGAAAGAATACCGTAGGAATTGTGTTCCTATGAAAATCCTGCACCAAACCTGTGAACCGAACGCAGCCTTAGCTGTTCTTAATCTAATGTCCCTGGTAAAAATCAAGCCATGCCACTGTTATAAGCCATGACAAGTTTAGCCAAATGTTTTTGCCTGTAATTGTTTGAGACTCTGACTGTTTCCTCTGTGCCTTTTTGTGCAAACAAGGATATCCAATTCACCTAGTTGCTGTTCTGACCTTTTGGTGCACCACACAAAACTCTTCTTAAAAGAAGTGACTTTTATGCTGTTTAACTGGAATGTCAGAATGGAACAGTTGGTTCATTTTGGTGGAACTGCACAAAGGGAGATCGGTGTTCCTATCCTCATCATCCATATTGGCACCATAACCTTCCTTTAGGCAAGAATGATATTTAATGCATGTGTTCATCTCTATTTTCCGACTGCCATGAGAAAATAATGCTGTTTTTTACTAGTACACTTGTACTCCCTCACTCACAAAACAATTATGAATTAGAAGGCCAATCATGTACTTGGTTTCACCAACTGGTGAGGAGAAAGAGAAATATAGCATTAAGAGGAATAAGAAGAAGAATGAACAGTGCCAAGGCGATCTTGCTGAAGCCAGAGGCCTCAGTCGAGGCCATTCAAGGGCTCCGGCAACGACTACCTTACATGTGAGACGATCCTCCAGGTAGCCCTTCCACTTCTGCTATCTCACTTAATTAATTAGGAGTACATAAGTATCAATAATTTATTACTGCCTAATTTTCCTGTTGGAGTTAAACAAATCAATAGTAGGACCCTATGCTGAATCATGTACGTGTGTATGTTTGTCTATGGAGGCGAATCATGTGGTGGAGCAGGGAGGGAATATTATTAGTGTCATGACATAATAGTGCTATTGTTTTGCATGTCAATTTATTGCCATTGGTTCAATGAGACAATGTTTTGTGTATTGTCCATCATGAATTTGATGCTACTGTTTGAGTAATATGCTAATGTCTTCCTATCCTTTCTCACTAAGCTAATGAAGGTTTCGCCTTGTTCCTACTTGTGCAAACAGGGATCATGTTGTGCCAATCATAGATTTTAGTGGAACTACACAAGACAATTCAATGAACTGTATTCCAGCCAGTGCTTTAACTCTGCTGCAAGTTCTTGATAATCTTTCGATATAATCTCAGCACTGGTAAACAAGAGTGATTTCAACCATACATTTGAAGTGCACAAAAATATATACTATTGTGTGATTCCAGTGAGTGCTTTATCATCTCTTATGGGACTACGTGAATATGCTTTTTTTCTCAGGTTGGTACGGGCCTAAGGCCTTCATCCATATTAGTTTGCTGTCATCTCTATTTGTATCATGCTACTGTCATGAGAAACTCCTTTATCTTTGTAATGCTAAAGTTTTGCAACCTATGATAAATGGCAATGCTTTGAGTGTTGAGTTGAGCTAATTGGCACTGTTTAAATAAACTAATACCTCTCTTTAAGCAAGACTACTATGTTGCTAACTTTACCCATTAAGATAATGTGGGTGCTTCTATTTGTTAGTGTATGTTTCATCAACTAGTCCCACTATTACAGTAATCTCACTCTCTCAATATATGTCCCAACGGGATGCTCGATTTTGGTGGAACTGCACAAAAACTTTGGGTGCTTCATTGCCTCGACAGCTTCCGTCCTTTCCTGTCAGTCGCTAATCTCCGCTTGATTTCTTCCTTTGATGTCAGTCGCTTGGCTTATCTCGGCTTCAAGTCAAAGGAAATAGTAATTGATATGCTACCTCACACAGGTTAGTACTGGTCTTTATCCTGATTATTGTGCCTCTCATATGTATTGGTAATTTGGTATTGTGCTACTGTTTGCCGATTTCATAAAGGAGTAATTTGGAGCCTGAACTCGTAGGGAAATCATTACATCGGGTGATTTCAGTAGAGCTGCACAAAATGATCAGATGGACAGGTACTTATGATGTTGCTATGTACTCCAAAGTTCACTCAGACAAGCATCGATGCTGACAAGAAGTGCCTATATTAATTCGAGTATCAACCGGCGTCAACCAATTGTCAACCAACCGGCGTTATCGGCACATATGGTAGCGAACTATACGGCATGGAGTCTAAAGATTCCAGACGAGTTGGTTGACGCATATATTCATCTGGCACTTAATCAGTCTGCACGCCAATGATGCTCCATTTCAGTTGAACTGCACAAAAAATTTGGGTGGTTCATTTTCTCAACCGCCTCCTTTCTCGTCTACAATGTAGAATTTTGGCGAAATACAGGACCAAGATGAGCCAGTAAACTAGTTGGATGAAAGTATCGGCCAAGTTGCTCAAACCTCCCTCACCACGAGGCCACTATTTGAGGATAAACCTACAAGCAAAGTTCAGATTGTGCATCTTTGCCTCTTATGTACTCGAAAGTTTACTCGCATAAGAACTAATTTTAGCAAGAAGTACCTCCGATTGAACACCATTTACCAGTCTGTACCCTAGGTAATTAAAGTTCATCCATGGATCATATTGGTTGTGATCTCAATCATTTGGATGCATAAACATACTGAACATGTGTATATCTGAATCTTTTTGTCAATTATGTGTGAATATTGTCGTGTGATCTATCAATCATTTGGATGCATAGATATGCCGAGCTTGTGTATATATGAAACTTTTGAGTTGTTGATAGTGAATGTTGGCTATGAGTATGATCATGTCCTGTGAACATGAGTTTGATATGAATGTTTACCTTTTATGTTGTATTTGTGTGTGAACTCTTTAGTATGCCTACTGTGGGGTATAAAATGCAGGTCTCTTATAGAAGTAATGCTGTGTCCAATTTATGTTTTCCCTTCTAACCACATTACATATATTTATATTATTACTATTATCGTATATTTTACAGTGACTTATATATACATTATAAAAACATCCCACATGTTATTAACTTATAAAAGTAAATGTTTAACGGAAGTTGGCACGGAAAATCCTGGTTGTTGTTAACTCACAGGCAAGGAAAATCCTGGTGATTGCGTACAAAAGCTCCTTCTAACACTTGGAGCCTGAACTCGCAGGAAAATCATTTTAAGGACCAATTTAATAATAACGCGCTCATTTTTATTTTGAGCAATAACTCGCTAATTTGTTAATTATATACACACACACACACACATATATATATATATATATATATATATAATGTGCATCTCCCGTTTATTCTTTGATATTAATTGCTCCTTCTAACATAACATTATATATATAATGAGCCCACCTAATACGTGTATTTCAAGGAAGTGCAAATGGGCTGGGATTTCTTAGAAAATATAAATGGACCTGATTGACGCGAAATTATTTGTTCACCCAGCCCAGCAAATGGACTGTACATTCTAGAAAACATGGGTTAAATATATGCCACATTTTTGCAGGCTGACATGTGGGCCAATAGGTCGAAGCCTACGTAGGGCGTTTTCAACTTGGTCAACAAATGATTGTGTCGTCCACAGCCATTGGATTTATATCCAACGGCCGACATGCACCTTCAATCTCTCGTATTCTTCCTCTAGCTTCGCCGGGACCGCCTGGTCCGGCCTCCGGCGGCTAGCGGCTCTGCTTAGCACGCATCGCTGCTAAGCGCTACCCCACCGCCGGCCAGGCTATCCGTCCACCCCTCGACACCTCCTGTTATTCTCCACAGACTACAGCCCCATGCCGCAACAGAACCAGTTATAACCCTTCTCCTCCTCTCAATCCGCGACTCCACTGCCGCGTTTTCCCATCTCCAAGTCGTTCCCATCCGGGGTCTCGCCGTCGTCCACCACCTCGCTGCGCTCGGTGCGGCGTGGTCAACAAACGAGAGTCATCGAAGAGGACTGTACGTGGAGAGCCTGACGGCTGGGACCCACGAGGTCCATGGTCGCACGCAAGGAAAGTTCCTCCTTATTAAGCTGAAAAAATGTTCCTCCGCCTGACAGATGGAACCCACCTGTTGTATCTTCGCACGGAAGGAAGTGCCTCCTTGTTTTGCAAAAAAAATTATTCATCCCGTTGACAGCTGGGACCCGTCAGATTTGGTGACTGACTTGTGGGCCTACTAAGCGGACGTGTACGCACGGCTTTGTCAACTTAATCAACAAATGATTCTAGCAGCTGGACCGTTGGATGTTAATCCAATAGCCATGCTCCTTCTTCAACCTCTGTTCTTGCTCCTATCCGGCACCGCGGCTGTGCTGCTGCGCACCCGAACAAGTGAAGTTTCCCACTCCTCTCCATCTATGACTCCACTGCCCTGTCTTCCCCATCTCCAGGTCGTTCTAGTCTGGGTGCGCTCGGCACGGTGTGGTCAACGTGGTCAATAACCGAGAGTCATCGGAAGATGACTGTACGTGAGAGGCTGACAGTGGGGACGCACCACGCCCATGGACGCATGCATGCAACGGAACGCGGCGAGGTCAACATGGTCAAGGAATGACTTCCATCGGAAGTATACTGTACGTGGAGAGTCTCAGCTGGGTCCACGGCCGCAGCAAGTAAGTGCCTCCTTATTACGTGGAAAATAATGATTCCTCCAACTGACAGCAGGGACCCACTGGACGGGCCACCGTATTTTGCGAAAAAAACGTTTTCCCCTAACTGCTGGGACCCACCTGACGGACCACCGTATTTCGCGAAAAAAAACGTTCGCCCCGCTGTCAGCTCGGACCCACCGGAAGTGCCTCCTTATTACGCACAAAAAAATGAATACTCCCCCGGCTAGCTGGGACCCACCTTGGTGGGAGGCTGACTTGTGGGCCTACTAAGTTGACGGGGACGAAGGGCTTTGTCAACTTAGTCAATATGAACGATTCTAGCTCCGGTGACCGTACGATGTCCATCCAACGGCCGTAGTGCTTCTTCAACCTCTGGTCTTCTTGCTCCAGCCGCCAAGCAGCTACGGTCGTGCCGCATGCTCTCGCCTCCCGTGGCGGGCCAGGTGCCATGAGGCCTCACCGCCCCCTACTATTCCCACCACTAGCCAGGCCCTGCAGCGATGACAGCCTCACACCGCAGCCGAACCAGTGAACCCTCATACTTCTCTCCGCGCGGGCTTCCGCTGCCGTGTCTTCCCCGGCTCCGCGTCGTCCCGTTGCTAGGCCTCGCCGTCGTCCACCGCCATGGTGCTCTCCATGCAGCGTGGTCAAGGAACGACTTCCATCAAAATAGTACTATATGTGGAGAGGCTGACAGCTGGGTCCATGGCCACAGCCCAGTTTTTTTTGTGATTTGCCATGTAAGTCGCTTTGTCAGGCCCGTTGGACTGCAAATCTTTCAAGACGAGGAGAGCTTTCATTTGGCTGGCCGAGAAAAGGGCCCATCAGTAATGAGAAATGGGCTGTAAATTTTTATAACACATCAGACCGGCAATTAGTTTCAAATATCTTTTTTCATTTCGAGATTTTAAATTACATTAATTTTTTTGCGTGGAGAATTTGTTGGATTTTATATTGATATACATTTATTTTTAAAATCAGTTTGAATGTGAGTCGAAATTTCGGGATGAAAAACAGTTCGCATCAAGACCAAATATGCAAAATTTCATATAATTTTTAACCGTGGCCACAATATGGGCTGTAATGCTAACAAAAAGAATATGGGCTAAAAACCCTTAAGAATTAGCAAATGGGCTGTAAATTATTAGAAATAATGGCAGATGGGTTGTATGCTGCTTTTCCATAGATTTGAGGCTTTTGTAAAAAAGGGTTGATGCACAGCAAAGGATCGTTGGATGTTCATCCAACGGCCATCGTCTTCTTCAATCTCTGCTCTTCTGCTCCGGCCCGCTCAAACAAGCGCTGGCGGGACTGCTCGCAACCTCCTCCTCAAGGCCGGGTTAGAAGCGTTCAGCCTCACCGCCCCACCAGCATTCCCATCATCGGCCTAGCCATCCCTCTACTCACCCACACCTGCTGTTATTCTTCGGGCGACGGCAGACAAACCAAGAAACCCTCAGACAACGTACTCCTCCGCGTGGGAAACAACCACGACTCTTCCCTCGCCTCCGTCGCTCCTTCCTAGGCCTCGCCGTCATCCACCGCCTGGTGCTCTCGGGGCCTGGTCAACGTGGTCAACGGCCGATATGCATCTAAAGTGGATCAGACGTGGAGAGGCCGATACTGGTCCACGGCCGCACGCAAGGAAATGCCTCCTTATTACGCGCAAAATAATGATTCCTCCACCTGATATCTGGGACCCACTGAAAGGGCCGCTGTATTTCGCAAAAAAAACGTTACCGCCGCTGACAGCTTGGACCCACCAGTTATATCTTCGCACGCAAGGAAGTGCCTCCTTATTATGCAAAAAAATGAATACTCCCCCTGCTAGCTGGGACCCAGTATAGTGGCAGGCTGACTTGTGGGCCTACTAAGTTGACAGGGACGGAGGGCTTTGTTAACTTAGTCAATACTCCAGTGACCGTACGATGTCCGTCCAACATCCATAGTGCTTCTTCAACCTCTGGTCTTCGTTCTCTAGCCGCCCAAAGCAACGCCGGTCGTGTCGCATGCTCCTGCCTCCCGTGGCCGGCTGTGATACAGCGGAAGCCTCACCGCCCCCTACTACTCACACCACTAGCCAGGCCATCCCACTACTCACCCACACCCCCTGTTATTCTGCGGTGACGGCAGCATCACACCGCAGCCGAACTAGTGAACCCTCGTACTCCTCTTCGCGTGGGCATCCACTGCTGCGTCTTCCCCGGCTCCGCGTCGTCCCCTTCCTAGGCTCGGCTGTCGTCCCACCGCCGTGGTGCTCTCGGCGTGGCGTGGTCAATGTGGTCAACGACCGACTTCCATCGGAAGAGTATCAGGCGCGGCAGAGGCCGATACCGGGTCCACGGCGGCCGCAAGGAAGTGCCTCCTTATTACGCGCAAAATAATTATTCCTCCACCTGACAGCTGGGACCCACCGGACAGGCCACCGTATTTTGTGAAAAAACGTTTCCCCCTGACTCCTAGGACCCACCAGCTACACCTTCGCACGCAAGGAAGTGCATCCGGGCAAAAAAAAAAACGATTCGCCCCCTAACTGCTGGGACCCACCAGCTACATCTTCGCACGCATAGAAGTGCGTCCGGGCAAAAAAACGATTCGCCCCCCTGACTGCCGGGACCCACCAGCTACATCTTCGCAGGCAAGGAAGTGCCTGACAGTTGGGACCCACCTGGTCGAAGCGTACATAGCGTTATCATTCTGGTCGCGAAAGTGTACGTACATATATACTGGTGGATGTAGAGGCGCGCACGTGTCGTAGAGGCGCGTTCGTGTCGTAGTAGAGGCGCGCACATAGCATGTACACGTATGTACAGCGGCTAGGGTGCAAGAAAGAAAATACGGCCACGTATGCGTACATACGGGCGGGGTCTCGAACGCCTACTACGGCGACAATGCACGTGCCAGGCTCGTGTACATGGCTGGGTGGGAATGGTGAAACAAAGATCGTCGCCGTGTTCATGGGGAGGCAACGGAATGCGCCGTGTTCATCAGGAGGCAACAGAACGCGGCGGGAGCCAACCGGCCGGGTCGTAACAGAATGTGTGGTCGTGTTCATCGGGAGGGCTTGGACGGAACAGCGATGGAACGAGGTTCGGCGTATCGCGACAACGGAGGAAACGGACCTCCCACGTTTGGAACGGGTCTTGTTGATCGGGAGGGGTCCGCGCATCAAAACGGAGGAAACGGACCTCCTACGGTCGAAACGGGGTCCCGTTGATCAGAGGGTGTGGCGCATCAGAACGGATGAAACGGACCTCGTAAGGTCGAAACGGGGGTCCTGTTGATCGGGAGTGGTGTGGCGTACCGCAAAACGGACGAAACGGACGTGTGTTGGAGCGCTACGGTCGAAACGGGGGTCCTGTTCATCGGGAGGGGTGGCGCATCGCAAAACGGACTCCACGGAATACTGTTCATCTCCAACGCCGACCTCCTCCACCACCACGGGCTACCGCCGACCTCCTCCAGCCTCCACGGGCTCCTGCTCATCCAGCCTCCACCGCGGCGCTTACTCCACCGACCATCGCTCAACCACCCCTCCACCGCTCACTGCTCATCCGCCCTCCACACCACGGGGTCCTGTTCAACCACCCCTCCACGGGCACCCCTCTATCGTCTACTGTTCATCCAGCCCTCCACACCACGAGGTCCTGTTCAACCACCCCTCCACCATCTACTGTTCATCCAGCCCTTCACCACACCACGGGGTCCTGTCCATCCAGAGGCAATGCCACCACTCACTGTTCCTCCAACCCCCCCCCCTCCCCCGCAACACTCACTTTTCATCCCAAAGGCAGCATCGATCGGCTTCAGTTAGCAGCAGTAGCGAAGGAATCGCTCGATCAGGTTCAGTTAGCAGCCATCAATCGATGGCTCGGGTTCAAGAACGCCAGAGTTCGCACGCAATCACTGGTTCAGTTTAGAGCCCAACGCCTCGCCAGTTCGATTAGAGCCAAAGCCTCGCACACACGCTGCAGACGTGTATGAGAGAAACGCCAAGATCTCGCTTGGCCCCGACCTCCCACCGTGAACCGAACTCCCGAAATTTTCCTCCCCCTTGCTTCTACCACGGTTTTTTGCGTCATGGACGGCCCAAAGAATGTCATGCAACTGCGTCTCCGGCTCGCCCAGGACGAAAAGCCCATTTTCTGTCATCATTTTTTGTCATAGAAGTAGGAGACCACCACATCTATGATGATACCGGGTTTTGTCACAATTATCGTCATAGAAGTGTCATATTCATGACAGGAAAAAAATTCGTTCGGCCCAAAATGTCACGGATGTGTCTTTTTTTTGTAGTGGGGGTTTCGGGGAGAGCAGCTCACGGTGGTCATGTCGAGCAGCTCAGCGGGCTGTAGGAAGGGCTGGTGACGGTGTGCGGTCGCCGGCGATCTCCGGTGGCCAAACGAGGGAAACGACGGTGCTGGCGACATCCAGGGACTTCTGGCATCGTGAGGATCGGTGAGGAGGAAGAGGGCATCGGGGTGGAGCTCAGAGATCGCTTTCGGGTGTCGCTGGACGGCAAAGGGGCATTGTGGTGGCGAGCATCCGTGATTTAACCCATTCGGTGGGTCTCGAGAGAGAGGTCCAGGGAGGGATGAGCGCGGGAGATGGGAGGGGTCGAGGAGTGCGTGAGCGCTCATAGCCAGCCGGGAAGCGGGCGGAAGTGGAGTTGGCGCAACATGTGGCCAGCGTGCAGCGAGCACGCGCCCCAGTCCTCCTGGCAGGAGGTTGGGAATGACTGGCAGTGGCGAGTGGGCTTGGCCTGTCTGCTGGGCTGCTGCTACAGATAAGTGGCCCAGGTTAGCTCTCTCTCTCTCTGCCTATTTCTATTTCTTTTTGGTTTCTGTTTTTCTGCTGTTTGTTTTTATTTAGTAGAAATACTAAACCAGTTTATTAAATGTTGAAAATATTCATGGGCATTTCTGAAATTAATTCCAACAGCCAAAAATACTTTCAAGATTATCTGGACATAAAATATTTATAGGATTTTAAATGTCCAAATTCAAATACTTATGAATTTAATTCAAGAATTCAGAGTGTCCTAGAAAAGTGTGCACCATTTTTGGCAGAGGTTCTCGACCAATTCAAAAATGATGAACAGTTATGAAGGGCATTTCAGGTTCATTGAATATTATTTTAGGTTGAGCCTATTTGAATTGCTTTGGTGCTAGGGTTTGGACATCCCCATTTCGAGTTTCAAAATTTTAGACATGATGCATGGAACTCATTGGTGCATCTAGTTACAAATAAATTCTGGGGTTGTGACAACTCACCCCCACTAAACAAGAATCTCGTCCCGAGATTCAAGACGTGAGGTAAGAGGAAAGGGGATCAACAAACTATCACAATCTTCTTTATCCATTTGCACTTCTCGAAGATGTTGATTCATTGCTTCAAATTCATCTTGACGTCTTTGCTTTCAGGATCTTTATCCAACACGATGACGACAGAAGGAAACTCTACCGAAAACATTCTCCTCGAAGACCGATCACTCAAGATCAACTCACGGAATGAGATGTAGAAACATCTCTTCATCTGAGAGGCAAAACCACCTTAAAAAGGATGGAAGAAACAATTGACGAGGTTTCAAAGTAGCAAGGAGAAACTGCCATGATCCCATAATGGGGCACCTTGGAGGAGGTGACTCGTAGAATCATCCCTTAAGTGGCAAAAAGAATTACTTTTGATACAGAGATCATTGAAACTCTTTATACCAGTCTAAGGCAAATCACAATCAATCATTGGAAGGGGTTCGAAAGAATGGCATACTCCAACTTGAGTGGATGATGTGGACTACCTTGTTGAAGACAACGCAATGGATGATTTTTGTTTATCACCGGAAATGGGTGGGACCCATGGTAAGTCCACTTTTGAAGATGATCCCGAACAGCAATTGCTAAGAAGGGCAGCCCATGGGAGATTGGCACAATGGCGGTGCAAGCTGGGAACAAAACGCAACTGTTGGGAATGTTCCAACCATCATATCTGCCTAAGATTCAAATCTGGTTAGAAATAGGATACTTCAGACTCACATGTCTGAAAGGAAGAGTTGCAACACAAATCGACGAGATAACTTTACGAGACTCTCGGGAGATGAACCACAATAGCAAGCTCCAAAACATGAGATGGTTCTGCTACATACATGTGAACACGTTGTCCAAGACAAGCATGACCACATAGTAGTCTTACAACGAAACACTACCAAGTTCTGATTGGGAACCATCATTGAGATAACAAAGTCTTGTGCATATCCGTCCGGGCCCTTCAGGATTAGTGCATGAACTTATTTTCTTTGAACAAATCAAGAAGTAGCTTGGTGTGCTAGGAAATACCGATGGGATGGAGGTAGCTAATCACTCAAGCCATAGTATACTTCGCATGTGCATGACTGACTTGGGATGATTCCAGAGGAAGCAAAACTAACTTTCTTGATTTCACGATGGCAACTTGCACCTAATGCACGTGAACTTGGAGAAAGCCACTTCTTGCACCAAACATATACCTCATGAATACAACATGAAGGCAATGATTACAAAGTTTCCAATACTAACTGGATGTTCAACACGAATCATGGAAAGATAACAATGTTTCTAATGGGCTCAACTACAATTCACCCAGGTATCCATATAAGTGGAGTTCCACAATTATGTGAACAAGGTGATAGCATTGGTCAGACCCAAAAGATATAATGGTGTATGCTCGAGGTAACAACCACGAGTAAAACAACATTACGAATATCGTTGGTTCTGATTTGATTTGATGATAGCCCATACTCAAATCAAAGATTGTATAAAATTATAGATCCAATAACTGATCACTAGGGTCAATCAACGAAAATATCATCTTTCTTCAACATACATACAAGATATCCCCTAAAATGAACTAAGCTAGGCAAGCTTTTATCTTCCAACTCTCCAAATTGTTGTTTAGCGTATCCAACTAGTTCAAGGGTAACCAACATAGATTCTTGGAGAAGGGGTGGTTCATAGGGAACCAACCTGATCACGAACTCAACATAATGGTCAGGGAACAACCTGGTAATACTTCCGAAAAGATATACGGAAAAGCACGAACCACCGTTATGTCACTAAGCTCGAGAAAAATCTTGTTTTTCAGGGCAAGATGATATGATCAAATAAGCAAGGATTGACTCTATCCTAACTCATTGATCGAAAAGTGCGCCGGAAATAAGGACTAGGTAGCACAATCTATCTTAGAATGATGATTCAATAACCAACACGCTAAGAATGAGAATATTATCCATTTACTACCAAGCAACAAATTGCTCAGAGTATTGATTTGACACATCACAATTCACTTGCCGGCATTAAGGATACAACAACACGAGGACCGAGGAATGAATGATGATGGTGAGGAGTATCACTGCATTAAGAACTCATAAGAGATTGTGCAATTCCTATGATATTCTTGACATAAATAGGGTAATACTCCAAGGTAGAACAGAACAAAAGCTGGATTGGCATTTTGATCTGCGGGGTACAACTGCTTTGACCCAATCCTAGATATGGATGAGGTACTAGAGTTTGTTTCTCCTAGTAATCTTGAAGTAAAACAACTTGATGGACCACAAGAGTAGAAGGCATCGATGAGCACGGATGCACAACTACTCCTGGCTATCAACTGATAGATGGAGGTCAGAAGACTACTAAAGGGGGACAACTCAAGGAACATATAACCTTATGAGTTGTGGATGCATAGATTAGTATGTAGAACCAAGTTCAACATATTTCTTCCAGATAATCCATGCAGAAAGGTAGGACTGGCAGATTCACAATGCAGAATGGAGAACTCATCAAGGGCACTCTTGTTGTGATCTTTTGGTTCAAAATAACTTCTGCCATATTGGTTCATGGTATTGGAAGAATTGTAAAGCACGAACCTCGAGGACTATCAAAAAGATTAATAATATCCTAAGGAACTAGCAAACACTAGCAACCTGAAGTAAGTAGGGTGAATCTCAGGTTCAAGAACCCTGGAATAGAATGCCTACTAACTAAGTGGCACCACGGGATGCTTTCGAGAATGATGGCCAGAATCATCACACTGGGAACACAAAACATGGCTAGATTACTAGGTGATCCTCTAAGACACCTAGGATCATAATAATAGCTCCAACATATATGTCGAGGCAATAAAGTACCTCAACTCACCGATTAGTGTGCTCAATCTGGCCCAAAGGACAACAGAAGCGAGAAGAAGGGATTTGCAAATGCATCAGACTAATTAGAAACCTGGGATGACTCGGACAACATAATGGCTATAAATGCTCAGAAAAAGATTTGAGAGATTCACAAGGATTTGCATAGTCACTCAACAACACCATATCAAGGTTCTGGTTCCACTAACAACATACTAAAAGTAGTAGAAACTGAAGTGAGGCCTGGAACCAACAATCCTAAGATTCTACGGATTAGTAACACGTGATCCTGATAGAAAGACGAGCAGCCTAGTTCTTAATCCCCGTAGAAGAGAAGAGGATGACTCGGATTAGAAGGGCAGAAGGTAAAGGAGTAAAAGAGCCTTACGTTCCCTTCCACAATCAATTCCCTTATATAACTAAAGCATTTCTAGACTGGACTTCGACCAGTTTGGCTTAGTAATCCTACAGGCAGTCAGGCTCTGATACCAAAGCTGTCAGGACCCCGATTCTAAGTCACACCGATCTAGCATGTAACACATCATATCACTTTGCGGCCTCACGCACGGTATTCCCACGGGTGCCACCTTACCTGGCCCGGGACCGTTTGCGCCTTTTGGCTCACGTATATGATAGTGTCGCTAGTATCCATATGACAGAGAACCCGGGCCGACATGACTGGGCGTGAACCCAAAGTGGCGCTAACTTACGGGGACAGGCATACATGAACCATCATCGAACATGTCGGTCATCAACGTGTGAATCCGGGCTGTAGCAACTGGGCTAATAGGACTCCGGGAACCCGGGCTGTAGCAGGCTAGCAGGACTCCGAAAGTCACCGCTTGACATTTCCCCAAAGGGACAGACACAGGAACGAAGTGGATCACATGTCGGCTAGTCTAAGTGTTCCGGAGCAGTAGTAATTGGGCTAGGAGGACTCCGGTAAACCGGGCTGTAGAAGACTACCATGGCTTAGTGGAAGCACCAGACTACATTTCCCCATAAGAGAGGCTACCAAGGATAGAAAACTAGGTTGTCGGATCCCACACATACCAAGCGTTTCAATCATACACACAATATGCTCGATATGTGTAAATAAAACATGGCATCACAACACAACTCTATGACTCAAGTATTTATTCATTAGGCTTCGAAGAGCCAGATATTACAAACGTGGGTCTGATGACACAACATACAGAGCATACAAGCAACAAGCACATGCGGAAGCTTAACTTGTCTGAGTACAGACAACTACAAATGAAAAGACTGAGAAGCCTGACTATCTACAAGAACCTGCCGAGGGCACAAGATCCTAGCTGAGGTAACAAGCTAAGCGTCGAAGTCCACGCAGAACTACTAGCGAGACTGAAGTCTCTTTGCAAAAACATAAATTAAGCAAATGTGAGTACAAATGTACCTAGCAAGACTTACATGAGAACTAGCTACATATGCATCAGTATCAATAAAGGGGTGGTGGAGTTTGACTGCAGCAAGCCAACTTTGACTCGGTGGCTATCCTGAACTACGACTTCAAATAACTCTTTTGGGGTGGCGCACACGAGTCCACATATTAACCATATCAATACACCACTATGGATCCGCTCTCGTCTCCCTACGAGAACGCCATCCATAGCACTCACGCTTATCTTGCGCATTTTAGAGTATCCACTTTCACTTGTCTATGAACTGTACAGGCAACCCAGAAGTCCTTTACCATGGACATGGCTATTGGAATAGATCATTTATAACCCTGCAGGGGTGTACTTCTTCAAACACGCTCTCGCCACTTACCACCATGTACACGTCGTGTATCTCGACAACCTTCAAGCGGAAGCCTGGCGAGG
The DNA here is from genome assembly GCA_021605145.1 of Aegilops bicornis. Lineage (NCBI taxonomy): Eukaryota > Viridiplantae > Streptophyta > Magnoliopsida > Poales > Poaceae > Aegilops > Aegilops bicornis. The sequence continues at coordinate 548,635,020 of CM038672.1, forward strand.
GAGTCGGCCCTGACCTAAATAACCACACAAGTCTCTAGTCCAGGTTTATCGCCTATTCGGGTTCCATCCGCGAGGAGATCCGGCCGGGGTTTTTCTCACAGCCCCAAACGATGTGTGCAGGGTTCCCGAGACACCAAACGGGCGCCTGGTACACCGTGCCACGGTGTATCTACCGCATCATAGCCCACCCCTAGGGTCAGCGCTACGCACGGCCTCCAACACATATCCTACAAACACCAGAAACTAGTTGCAACTCCTGGACAGAGATCAAGTCGAGAGTGTCCACTGGTTTCGGGACCAACGCGTGTTAGTAGCTATTCATGGATCACAAACACAGAGCTCAATTCCTAAGGACGGTTTCAATGAGACAACCCACCATGTACTCCTACATGGCCTCTCACCGCTACCTTTACAAAATCATGTTCACATACTTAGCTCACACAGAGTAGGACATGTTCATCACCATTCCATTTCATTCCCGATGAATCAGACCTGACTCAACTCTAAGCAGTAGCGGCTATGACAAACAAGCATGAATGAGTAAGCACATCAAGGCTCAAACAACTCCTACTCATGCTAGTGGGTTTCATCTATTTACTATGGCAATGATAGGTCATGCAGAGGAAAAGGGGTTCATCTGCCGCAGCATGTAACTGTTGAATTGATGTTGTCCTAATGCAGTAAAAGAGGGCAGGAGCGAGAAGTGGGATTGTATCAGAATGAACAAGGGGGTTTTGCTTGCCTGACACTTCTGAAGATAATATAATTCTTCATTGGTGTCATCGAACTCATCGTCGAAACACGTCTATCGAGAGGGAACAACCACCAACAAACAAAGAAGAAACACAATCAATGCCATGCAACAATATGATGCATGAATGTGACATGGCAATATGATGTTGATTGGCCTACTGCAACTAGCAACAAGTTAAATGGAGTTGGTTTGAACACTAGGTTCAAATTCAAACTCCATATGTGCTTTCTTAAATGCCATTAAATTGAACTGTCCTAAAAGAGGACATAAGTTGCTCTAACATGCATGCAAATGCCATAAAAAGATTATCTGGATTTTTTTGATCATTTTTCATATATAAATTATTTCCATTGGAGTTATAGATTATTTTCTATGGACTTTTAAAGTTTAAGTCATTTTCAAGAATTTCCTGGATTATTTTTAATCCAGAAAATGACTTATTGCGTCAGCATTGCTCCAGATTGATGTCAGCGGGTCAACTGGGTTGACAAGGTCAACCCTGATCGGTGGTACTGTCACGACCGTTTTTTCAATAAAAATATTTATTGAACAACCGACCTATGAAGAACAATATGAGGAAAATCCTTCATACCGGTAGACAAAACTTTGATACAATAAGCCAGTAGCATTACAATATTACAGGGGTCGGACTGAAGATGCCCAACCAATTATTACAAACACGCCGATAATTATACATAGTGGCGGATATGACTCAAAAGTGTGGGGTGGGAATACTACTGACTCGAGATATGAGTGGTTGGCGGAGTAGCACAGCGGGGTGATTTTTAAGTCTACTGCACTGGCGGCTCATCGAGCGTCGAGGTGAGGCTTGATGAATTTATTTGGGTAGCGGTAGACGATATATCACAATGACTAATCCAGGGGTCGCACGAGACTGACTGGGATTCCTCTAGGCGTCGGACTCGCTATCGAATTCTTCATCCATGAGATCGCCTTCACAAGATTCCGCCAAATCAACAAGCCAGATGAGTACTTTGAAAGTACTCGCAAGACAGTTCGGACAAAAGATATAACAAATGAATGCATGAATGAGTCATGATTTAATTTTTACAATGCTCAATTAAATCAGTATAGAAAAAACAAATAAGAAGGGAATCGGCGGTAGTCCGCTCGAAAACCCAAAGAAGGATAAACTCAAAACCGATCGAGTGTCTGAAGTGACGCCTCGAAGGGTGAAAATAAGTAAAACATGCCACAGTCGGGAGGAGAGCTTACCATATGGGACCAGTTGGGAGGAGAGCTTACCATACGCAGAATTCACATATAACAACAGCTATCAGTCCAGCCTGCAAATGGCACCATTTGAAGCTCTGTACAACAACAGCCAAGCCACGGCGATAGTGCCGCATGCGTGCGCTGGCAAGGAGGTGGCCACGCGGAGCCACCAGGACGCTTGGGCGGCGCCGAACGGCGTTGCGCCGCAGTTTTGTCCCCTGTCGCCGTTATGGTGGTGCAGCCGCCGCAAAGCACGCCGGCGCAGGCGGGCCAGGGCGCCGCCGACGCCAGGAACGTGCCAAGCGCTCGAGTGAAGCTTCGGACAAGAGGGATAGGCTGCGAGCAACGTGCCAAGGGCACTGTGGACTCGTGACTGAAGTTACTGACGGAGCATTAGTGCATGCAAGGTGTTCGATAGAATGATCTAGCCATGTAGGGATTTTTCCTTGAGCTGGGTTTCGGTGGAGGGGCCTCTCATTGCATATAGAGGCTGCCTGAATATTTGTGGAATTTTTGGAGTAATGTAGATATGAATTTCACCAAATTTGGCAAATCTGGTCCAAACTTGCAGGGATTATAATTTGAAATTTTTTAACAGAAGAGGAGTGGATCTTGATAGTTCTAGGTTGTGGGTACCAAGGACTATCCAAGGGAGTTGGTTTGAGGTCAAAATTCAAATGCATTAAGGTACTTGCTTTGCAAATTACCTAGGCTCAAAATAATAGACAGAAAAGATTTGGGAAAGAAATAATTGAAATAAAAATTCAGAAGAGAGTTGAACTAGTAGAGATAGAGTGTTTGGATTTCCCAAAGTGGAAGGAGATATATTTGGGAAGATTTTTCCATGTGGTGTATGGCCAAATCATGAATGATTTCAAATATGGGAGAGAATGAAAAACCCTTAGAGTTCCTTTTTGAAAGAAAATAAACTTCAAAGATTTTTCTTGAATCCTTGAGGAGAGAGTAATCAGAGGAAAAATTTAAAAACCAAACACCAGAGTTGAAGGAGATGCAAAACTAAAATATTTGCCAGAGGGAAAAAGCTTTTGATAGAGATTTTTGGAAGGGTTTTGGTGACCTCCTTCAAGTCCAACAAAATTTTGAAGAAAACCAAAGGAAAAATTTTGGAGTGTCACAGGTACCCACGGGTCAGTGACAAAACTAACTAACTCTGTTAGTTAGTGCTAAGATAAATACTAACCTAACTTAATTAGGGTCTGGGCCCACATGTCAGTGACTCATTAGATTAACAGGGATAGTCAACGCTAACATAATTCCTAAACTACATTAAGTTAGAGGCTGGCCCCACATGTCATGCACTCAGGGTGGGGGCCCAGCCATGGTCAAACCCGGGTCAACTCGCCGGAGTTGACCCGTGGCTCGTCGCCGGAGGAGCCAAAGACGGCGGAGAGTGTCGGGTTTCGCCCTTCGGCGACCAAACAAGCGGCAGTTTGGCTTGGCGTGATGCGGGTCCTCATCCGCATCCAAGGGAGCCATCATCTCGCGCCGGAGAGGACCAGAACGATGGCGGCGAAGGGAAGTGCGGTGGCCAGAGTTCGGCCGGCAATGGTTTGGGCGATGCCGAGCAAGGGAGGAGCCGTGGTTGGTTGTGTTCGACTCAAAGAAGTGCGGTGAGTGCAGCGGTGAGCTCGGATGCGAGCTTGCGTGGCCGTAGCCACGGTGGCGCCAAGTCCGGCGGTGGGGAGCTCTTGGGCCCGACGGAAATGACGACTACGGTGACGTTCGAAAAAAAGGAGGGGGGTTCAGGGAGAGGAGCTCATGGTGGTCATGTCGAGCAGCTCAGCAGGCTCGAGGAGGGGCTGGTGACGGCGTGCGGTCACCGGCGATCTCCGGTGGCTGACGAGGGAAAAGGCGGTGCTGGCGGCGTCCAGGGGCTTCCGGCGTCGTGAGGATCGGTGAGGAGGAAGAGGGCATCGGGGAGAAGCTCGTAGACTGCTCGGGGTGTCATCGGGACGGCAGTTGCCGCGGTGGTGGCGAGCGGCGGCGACGAACCCATTTGGGTGGATGAGAGAGAGTGCTCCAGGGGAGGGGATGAGCGCGGGGGAGAGTGGGAGGGGGTCGAGGGGAGTGTGTGGCGCTCACAACCGCGCCGAGGAAGCGGCGGAAGCAGGAGGTGGCGCGGCGTGTGGCCAGCGCGCAGCGAGCACGCGCCCCAGTCCTCCTGGCAGGAGGTTGGGGATGACTGGCAGTGGCCAGTGGGCTTGGCCTGTCTGCTGGGCTGCTGCTACAGGTAAGTGGCCCAGGTTAGCTCTCTCTCTCTGCCTATTTCTATTTCTTTCTGGTTTTCTATTTTTCTGCTGTTTGTTTTGATTTAGTAGAAATACTAAATTAGTTTATTAAATGTTGAAAATATTCATGGGCACTTCTGAAATTAATACCAACAGCCCAAAAATACTTTCAAGATTATTTGGACATTTAAAATATTTATAGGATTTTAAATGTCCAAATTCAAGTACTTGTGAATTTAATTCAAGAATTCAGAGTGTCCTCGAAAAGTGTGCACCATTTTCGGCAGAGGTTCTGGACCAATTCAAAAATGATGAACAGTTATGAAGGGCATTTCAGGTTCATTGAAAATTATTTTAGGTTGAGCCTATTTGAATTGCTTTGGTTCTAGGGTTTGGACATCCCCATTTCAAGTTACAAAAATTTAAACATGATGCATGGAACTCACTGGTGCATCTAGTGACAAACAAATTCTGGGGTCGTGACAGCGGTGGATGGGGTTGCGGACGGAGGAGGTTGGGGGGGAGAGGGTGTTTTGGCGCCCACGGAGTACGAATGGGGAAATGGAGGTAGAGAGGAAGGGGGAACCATGTCTTCAGGGCGAGCTTGTCTCAAATGCGAGGAAATTTACAAACTTAGCCCCCGTTTCAAATTTCCTACATCACAACAATGTTAGTCGGTTGGGGATAGGACGGTAATCTCGCATACACCGAATAGTTGCCTACGAGAGTTTGTTTTTGGCGCCCACCGTGTATGAATCGGGGAGGGAGTTGATTTCGGCCGAGGAAACACTGTGTTTTGGCGCCCATCGTGTATGAATCTAGGTGAGAGGCGTTTATTTCACGTTTGAGTGAAATTACGAACCTACCCATATCGAAACCTATAGAAATCGAGCAGATAGGCTTTGCGTGGCAGGGATAGGCAGTAGTAATTTCCATCTCGCAGATTTTGGTTTCGGGCGGTTACTGCGACTTTCCCCGCTTCGTTCAAATTTTGCAGAGTGCACGTTTACCATGCCAACTCAATTCGAATCCCGTTTGTATTCTATTTTTTTCGGGCGGGATCCATTTTTGACTGGAATAAAATTCTATATACATCATTTTTATATATACTTTCAAAAGCACAACAAAGAATTATGCTCCTTTATATGTATAGTATGATTTACAAATAAAACGATCTCAAAATCATAAGGTTGGATTAAAAAAAAACCAAATTATGTTCTACTAAAATGTATGGATCAGTAATATCTACATATTAAATAACATCGATGCGCGTGAATTCATATGAGTATGCATGTTTGATAGATCAATTTTGGTTCGAGTATGGATTACCTGTATCATCATCTCGAATTCAAATATTTGAATCCCTTTTATGTTCACTCCTTTCACGTCCAACTCTCTCGCATGCATGCTCCTTCATGTAGCTATCACTCTCTTTTCTCCAGCTCACCGGCACGCTCACTTCATGTTTCTCCTATCCTCGCAAACATGGTCTCTCGACGTCTCCCTTGAGAAGTGTCACACTCTTCCTATCATTATACATTACACGGTTTTCATTATCTCTCACGTCTCTACCGTTCTCTGGTATCACTAGGTACCTAAGCTTTCTTTTTCACCGCCACTACATACGCAGTCTGCACTCATCTTTCACTTTGTCTTTCTCTCTATGGGATTCTCTCACACACCCTATATGTCTCTTGATATGACTCATACCACTAAAATTAGTCTCTCTCTCTCTCCTAGAGACACAACATTTGTTGCGGTCTCCTTTTTGTCTCCATCCCAGACTGACATTATTCATTTGTTTACCGATCAAACAAACTCCCCCCCCCTCTATCTCTCTCTCACACACACACAACTCCTTCTTCCACTCCCCTTCCCGACTACCGTCTCTCTCTCACACACACAAAACTCTCGCTTTCGCACCCCCAACTCGTATTTCTCTCACAGACATTTATCGACTAGCCTCTAGATAGGTTTATACACCCGCATACTCGTGCTTCCACTGTCGCATACATGTCTCTCTCCCTCTCCTTGTATCTATGTAGATTTTTCTTCCCTTCTTGAGACACGCCCTCTCGATCGTGCACACATACACTATCGCCTCATTTTAAGCTGATACCTCTCGCACACACACTCTTTGTGTCTTTGTCACACATGCACTCTGTCCTCCTCCTCTCCCCCTCTCTCTCTCTCTCTCTCGCACACATGGGCTTTTTGCAACAACTAGCAAGATGCCCATGCGTTCCACGGAACATCAAGATGCATTTGTATGAGTAGTTTATCTTGTGGGAGAAGAGGATGAACGAGGGAACGCCTTATTTGCAAGTGCGGAGAGGGGTGTGGGTATCTTTTTGCAAAATTGCCATAATTTCCTTTCTATCCGTCAGATATAGATCAAACGGCCTATATTGCAGGATGGTAGGCACACGATCATCACCGACTATGCTTTTTATAAGAGTAGGGATAAAAAACACAGTTGGTGATGATGGTGGGCCTGCCATCCTGCAATATAGGCCGTCCGATTTATATCTGACGGATAGGAAGGAAACAATGGCAATTTACCCACACTCCTCTCCACATTTGCAGATAAGGCCTTCCCTCGTTCATCCTTTTCTCCCACAAGATCTTGATGTTCCATGCAACGCACGGGCATCTTGCTAGTAAGAGTAGAAATTAGACATATACAACTTCTCGAATCTTGAAACCAACAACATTCCTCCCTTATCTCATCAGAACCGCCAAAGTAATATATTTTGAGTGAAACATAACATATTTTTAGATATATACGTATTTCAAAACTAGAGCTTTTTTCTATCAAATCGGTGAATATGTATTAGTCTACTCTGATCGTGTGGCAATGCATTGGCACATTGCCAGTAGTTATTATAATTTTTTGGACACCAGACAAACGGTGGAGTACATATACGAAGAGAAGAGGCGCACACATGCAATTGGTCTCTTGCTATCTCGCACACATGAGTGTTACGTAAAGGCAACGTTAACGAATAAACCCTAGGTGCACGATTGCTGCATTCATGGGTACCGGGTACGTGGTGGAGCGCACCTTTGTTGGAATAGTCAGCTCGCGTGATAATTTGATCCGTGGGAGTTGATGTTCGCGACCACAGGTGAACTACATGGAGGCGGTGGCTTGCCAGTTGCCACAGATCGGCGGGGTTAAGAGTTCCGATTTTCAATGGCGCGTCATAAGTACTAAGTAGTTTTTAGAACGATTGGTATGGAGCGAAAATTTAATTCATAATACTACGTACCTCCTTGGCGTATGGTTGTATGGGTTTATGTTGCGAGATGTTGAACATGGTAGTTCTAGGGCAAATACTATGGTTTAGATTTAGATGTTGGTTTTCAGTAATGAAAATCGGAAGGGGGAAACCCTTCTTAGATTATAAAAAACTACTACCTACGTTCTGGTTTACTATTCCCCATCGTATTTTGGGTCAAAGTTTGTCCACGAATTTTACTTGTAAAATGTGAATGGAAAACGAGATTTTGTTATACCCAAACAGAAAAGGACTGGAGGGAGTGATTGCTCTGACACGGCCGCGACCTCTCATAGTGCAGGCATTGAACCGACTCGCCGGCCAAGAGGGCCCCACTCACTACAGGCCCGGCTGAACACGCCTCCTCGCCGCATGCAACCGGCTTCAGACTGCCCCGCCTGCCTTCATTGAATCCGCGCGTGTGCCGGCAACACGTCCTTCCGCGAGCCGGCCGGCATTTTAGAATACAAAAAATGACCAAAATATAATTAATTACGCATGGTCTTGACTTGTTGTGCTCGCACTGGTAGCAGGAACTAGAGGTTTTTCTTTATTTATAACGCTCCTCCTGGTTGTGGACATTATGCATGAATGTGCAGATACCTGTGAACATGAGTTTGATGTGGAAGTTGAACTTGGAATGTCGGGCTTGCGCATGAACTATACCATGTCCAATGCTTCATCTGTTATTGTTTGGAAAGTAATTGCTGTTATTACATGACCCGAAAAATATATATTTTGTGCCACATCAATAGATGCACGGACATCACAACAGGTATGCTGACTGGATAAACATTTGAACCTTGCAATTATGAAGGAAATTTTGTATTGACAACAGTTTTAGATAGCAGGAGACACCTAGCCTGCTCTACCTCTGCCAGCTTATTTCTGGCTTCTTCCATCTCTTCTTTGGCATGGGTGAAGAGAGCATCTGATTGCTCTTTTCGCTTCTTCAGGAACCTAGTGACATTCTCAAGGGCTGTTGCACGCTTTCTTTCAGCCTTTACTAGAGCCACGAGGACACGAACAGCTGACGACTCCACCTGGCTTGTGTGTAATCCACAATCATCTGGGAATTTGCACCTTGTGTCTAATACAGCATCATTAGGGAACTGGCACCTTGTGTGTAATCCAGCCTCATTGTGGAAACATGATCTCGAGGTTGACCATACTTCCCTCCTCGCAGGAACTGCATCCTGACGTGAAGTTACTTCTTTTTTAGATCAATACTCAGAGCAACCTGCATCCATTTAGTAGAAGCCGGATAAAATGTAACTCGGAGAAGTGAATTCAAAAGGAAAATAAAAATAAAAACAGACTACAAGGTGAGAACACCCACTTCCTACATCAAGCTAAAAATGAAAGCATTAGGACGATTAAGACTCTACTTATTACACATCGAAGAACACGAGGCTTAAGAGAAACAGAAACTACAACATATACACATCGAAGAACATGAGGCTAAACGAAATTAATTGAAGGGGTGTTACTTACCAAAGCTTGTTTTACAGGTTCGGTGCAGCTCCTCTTTAACTTGCCATGCTCCTTGAAGATGTCCCTAATATCCCGTGTTTGGTCTTCATTGCTCCTCTGCATGTTCGCACTCATCATGGCAAGAAAATATACTACTAGTAATACGCGCGCATCTTGTGGGCAACATCAAAGCACCCGTCTGCCATGTTAGAGCATCACCAACAGAATCGCAATGCGCGGCGCTTTAAAAAAGCATTTACTGTGCTGAGATCGAGAAGTAGAGATAGAGAGTAGCGACTAGAGAGTAGAGGATAGTTCTCAGCATAGATAGATAAAAAAAATAGATTATTCAACTACTCCTCGTCATCCGACTCCTCCTCGGTGATATCCTCCTCCGATGTCTGATTGTAGGCGTGAAGATACCGATCATTGTCGGATTCCCAGAGCGACGCTGCTCCTAGCCTCATGTTGAATTGAGCGTACGCTTTTCGCCTATACTTGTCCTCGCGATAGGCGGCTTGCTCCGCCCTCCTTTGCGCGTAGAACTCATGCTCGTTGATGATGTCCTCCGGGAAGCGTTGGCGCCACAGCGCCATGGCTTCCTCGTCCATCATGGTGATGCCTAGACGGTGCTCCAGCCTCCGGTTGTCGCGACGATCCTCGTCGGTGATTAGCCGCGGCAGAGGCGCGAGCTCCTGTGCCCCCTTCCGCGTCGGCATGTTGGGGAAGTTCAATGTTCTATGAGGCCACTGGAGGCGCCACGCCGCCGCGTCGTACGCGCGGGTGGCCTCGTTGGCGGTGTCGAAATTGCCAAGGCTGAGGCACATCCCGCGGAACCAGATCTCGGTGGAGAAGCCGCTGGAGGGGCGCGCGCAGACACCACGGTATCCCCAAGTTTCCCTGCGACGCGGCGGCATGGTGGCGCGGCGGCGGTGAGGCGAGAAAGAGCGGGGAGAGAGCAGTGGTGAGGCACAGAACGGTGGCAAGTCACAGAGTGGTGGGAGGGCGTTGGATTTTATAAAGCGCGCCCGATGCCGCGCGCCAAAACTAGCACACGCCCGGCCGCTTTTTCCCACGCGCGCGCAATCCTTTCCCGACGTCTCTGCTATCTCTACTCTCTTCTCTACAGTTATATTTTTTTATATTTAATATTTATCTCTACTTCTCTACTCTCTACTTTTTCTATACATTTTTACTTATAAAAAATAGAGTTGGTGATGATGGTGTGCCTGCCATCCTGCAATATAAGTCGTCGGATTTATATCTGACAGATAGGAAGGAAACAATGGAAATTTTGCAAAAAGATACCCACACCCCTCTCCAGATTTGCAAATAAGGCCTTCCCTCGTTCATCCTTTTCTCCCACAAGACAAACTACTCATACAAATGCTGATGCGTGCAACGCATGGGCATCTTGCTAGTTCTAAAAACCTTTCCATCATTTGCCACACTACTGGTTGCAGAGGAAAAACCTACCCAAGCACAGCACGATACAGGAGCGACGCACAATTACAAGCTGGTATTATGTTGGACAATGGAGGCTATAACCAATTACTTTTACGGGAACAATAGCACCCAGGAAATTTGAAGGGTAGGTATGAACAAAATTGGAACCGAACATGTACTGCTAAGTGATTCAATACACACATTACCAATCGAGGAGGAGAACGATGGTCGCGGCGTCCTTTGTGAGTCATGGTCGGCAACGGGAGTCAGTTCATTGTCCACGGCGGTGGTGCTTCTGCACTTGGCGTCGGCTTCCGGAAAGCAGACCCGAGACCGTGGAAGCCGGTGCCGGGGAAGAGGCTTCGTGTACGACGACAACGGTGGACCGGCTCCAGTGCGGCGTACGAGGTCGTCGATGAGGCAGATGCACTGCGGTGGACGAGTGCGCCGATGTAGAAGGGGAGGAGCACGAAGGCTGCGGTGCCATGGAGAAGTCTATTTTGCGGTGGGGATGGAAAATGGGGAGTATTCACGTGTACTACTCTGGGTGCCGGGGTGGGGTTCGCTGGGTAGGGTGACCCTGAAGATACGAAAACAACCCCTTCCAACCGTCATCCGTAGGCCTGTTCTGAAGGCTATGATGGTAACTTCCCACTGCTCGAATCAGGGTCGCGGGAGATTTTCCCGCTGACCTCAAAATTTTGGGACACTGAACTCCCCGTGTGGCATGTTGGGTGATTCGGCTAAGCAACTAGCGAGTAGTACTAGTAAACTCTGCATATTAGGTTTGACCGAAGTCAAAATTCCTAAAGTTTGACCAAGTTTATAGAAAAATATAAACATTTACCATAACAAATATGTATGATGTGAAAGTACATTCAATAATGAATCTAATGGTATTTATTTGTTATTGTATATGTTAATATTTTTTGTTATAAACTTTCTGAGAGTTTGCAAAACTTGACTTTGACCAATGGTAATACGCGGACTTAAATAAAAACGGAGGGAGTACACATTTGTTTTCTTAGTATGTAGTGAATTAATCATTTGTTGAAATTGTGAAATAAATATATTAGGCTACTGACTTCGAATGTTATGGTGTATACAATTCAATAGTTACAATCATTCTCGAATTCCAAGATGTATACGAGGTCTATAGTACTTCACAACATGCTCAAACTCACATAATCCTAGTCAAATGACAATCAAAATGCATTTCATAGTTATTACCTTGTAGGATGCAACAAAACGAACAATAACTCTACATCAACCATTATAAAAGCAACATTTTGAACATATCACAATTTGTGATATGAAACATGCAGAGAGAGCTTGCGAAGATGGAGCAGATACGGCGGGAAAGATTGTATGCATGTGGACGAGAGAGTAGGAGACAAACCTTATGAAACAGAGAGAGAGAGATAGAGAGAGAGAGAGAGAGAGAGAGAGAGAGAGGAAGAAGTTAGGTCTGTGAGAAAGATGGAGATATGTAATATACGTGAGATGCGTGTGCATCCGGATGTAGTACACCTGGAAGGAGAAGAGACAACAGGTTTGATGAGAGAGCTCGAAAACATGGACGAGAGGGGAAGGATCTCGTGGGTTGAGGGAATGATAATTTTGTGCGGGGGAGAGAGGGATTGATAATTTTGTGCGAGAGAGAGGGTGGGGTGAGGAGTCAGTCAGTCGTCGTCACATCATCCTGCTTCCAAAGCCCTGAGTTCTCTAGTGCAGTGTGGTCGCCGTCTTCGATCTCCTCGATGCCCTCTATGAAGATTGAGGTGTTGTGCATGCTGGGGTGCATAGAAGCACAAGCGAGAGTGGTCGCCATATAACCTTGGATGGGGATGAATTGTGTGCTCGGGGAGGGGGTGTGTGTGTGTTGTGCTGTGATGTGTGTGTGTGTGTGTCAGATATTGAGAAAAAACAAACTTAAGGAGAGAAATGTGTGTGTATGTGACAGAAAGCTACATGCTAAATAGGGTATTCATGAAGAGATTGTGCGTGCGAGATAGAGAGCGATGTGCGGCCCTTGAGTTGGGCAGGGGCCGGGTGAGGGTGTCAAAATGTGTGCGTTGATGCATGTGTTACATGCGATCGTGCGAGGGACGGACGAATCGAGAGAGATGGTTGTTGTGTTACGGATGCTCCTCTCTCTCTCACACACACACAAACAAGTAAAATAGAAGACTGTTCTCTCATGTATACACAATGTATCAGCATCTGTCTATGTCTCACTCATGCATGACCATTTGCACATTCACAGCTCTCTATGTCTCTATCACACGCACACCGTCTCCACATTGCCCTTCCGCCACAATACACATATGGACACATACACACGTTCTCTCTTAGTCACACACACAAAATCAGTATTAAAAAAAACTAGGGCGCACCTAAAACGTCCGAATCGAAATAAACACGAACTGGAGCTAAATTCAAATATATGGAAATATTGTAGCATCAAGAACTTTTCCAGGAAAAAAAGTTGAGTAATATTCGGGGATTGTTTTCACACACACAAAAAGGTTCGGTGGATGTCCTTCGAGCGCGACACGGTGACGCACCGTTCGTTCGACCGCGCGGCCGCGGTTCACGTGCTTGCGCAGGATTCCGTATCATGGTTGTGGTAACTAATAAAAGCGTTGCCTAAGTCTAATGTTTAGGTGTACTAGTACAATTTTCTTTTAAATTTGACAAACCCTATATAAAATTAAACTAAGCTCCCATACGCGCACTCATTAATATGCCGCCACCGCTGTTGCGCATACCGGTGCCCGTCTACTCTGACCAACAATTTCTCACCCATCACCGCCGTGTCGCCGACATCCTTGTGCCATGAAGCCGAAGGCTCGCCCGCTCACGTCGTCTGCAGTCCCTCCTTGCGATGCCGCCGTGCTGCCAAGCACGCGAGAAGTTGGTGGAGCCGCGTCTATGCACATATCATACAAAGAGGAGGACGAGCGCGTGCTCCAGCACGCCGGTGAGGAGGAACTAGCGTGCCATTGTCGGCTCCGCCCGTGCGGAGGAGGCGCGCATGGTGGTTGTCGCGGTCGGAAGCCGGTCGCACGCGCGTCGAGCCAGCAAACCTGGGGCGGACATGGAATCTACCTTCGAGACCTTGAATGCCAGGTGGATCCTGCAATCTAAAGGAGCAATTTGGGTCAGTCGACTCTTGTGAGCCGTTTGATGCAACATGGATGGCTAGAAGGGCTTCTTCAACCTCCGAAATTGATGCACGGTTCATCTTCTCAGCCTGCCACACGCCTAACCGCTTTGCCGCTGCCGCACTCCTCCTCGAACACCGCCACCGCCATGCTCCCCCCACGCCCGCCATCCGTTTAAACCCGGGCACGATCCATTTTTTTCCGGCGAACTGCATTCCACACCCAACACTCATAAGATAGATCATGGGCACCCTACCACCCTAATATAGATACTGGGGTAGCTTCTCTGTCGTCTTCTTCCTTTGCTCCGTCGAACTTCTTTCACAAATCGACTGACCCAAATTATACAACTAGTATGAATGTATTAAGTACAGTAGGAACACGAAGATACGAGCAGTAGTACCAACTGCAAGAAGAACAGTAGTAAGACCTAGTACTAGTACTACTGTACGTACTAAAGAGTTAAAATAACGAGAAAGAACAAAAACATAGTTCTGCTGTGGCCTCAGCACAACACACCCTTGAAAATAAACTAAGAAACTAGTCCGCTTGACACTGCAGTAAAACCAGCATGAGCGATGGCACTGCCAGCTACTCGGAGTCCGAGTCCATGTCCTCGACTTCGTCCTCATTCCTCTTCGCCGACGCTTCTTTGCTTGAACCGGACACTGGGCTCTGCTTCTTCATCCAACCCTTGTAGATATTTAAACAAAGGTACGCATCCATTGCTGCGTACAAGATGTGATCTTCATCTAAAGTCTTCGACTCCCATGCATGATGAAACTTCGTGGTGAGGTTTCTTCGCTTTAGCGTATGAAGGATCAATCATGGCTGCTGCCAGGGTCAGCATTGAAGGCTGAGAGGAGGACACCCGGCTTGCCTTCTGGATATCGATGGGCTGGCCTACAACGAGGCCTATCCGACCCAGGACATCCTTGTCGTTCCTAAAGTCTACATTAACGAATTTCACTCTTTCGTCCTTGAGGAAGTTCTTAAAATCCTTGCACTCAACGTTGGCATGGCATATGTGATAGACCAACCACATTATGTACGCAAACCTGGATCACGGCGGGCTTCTTATTCTCTGCCTCCTTTAGAACCTTCTCTCTTTGCAGGACTGTGTGTACTCAACATCTAGCCCAGCGACCCACTCATCCGTTGAACTGTTGTACATACGTAGGAAGCGAGCAAGGCATGCTTTCACCGTCGCGGATCCATGTGTGTAGATGATGATGAACTCATCGCCGGTGATTTCTCTAAACTGGTACTCAGCTGCGACCATAGATATTTGGGAAGCCAAGGATTTTGGAGGAGGGTTAGGTGAAGTTGAACTGGTGTAATGTGAAAGGATGGGATGACTAGGAGCGAACTATTGTAAGGTACTTTACTAGTACAAGACGGGACGAGTAGGGTGTGCGAACGACGTGGGGTTGCTGGCTTGCCCGATGGATAAACGGCTGCTAGCCCCCAAAGAGTTCTCAAGAACTATGCAGGACCCACTAGATGTCATGTCTACTAGACTCATATCGTAGGCCTGACGGTATAGATTCTGTCGGTTCGCACGCCATGCCGGCGCGTGGGTAAGTTCACTTAATTCCGTCAACCGACGCGCCTCCCATGGCCTTCGCCTCCCTCGTGCGGTCGCGCCCTTTGAGACTTTGACCGGCTATAAATGAGCAATGTTTTGCCTACTCCGCATGCATGATACTCCCTTTGGTCCTTTTTACTTCCGTGAACCGTTTGCAAAGTGTTTGACCAAATTTATACTAAAAATATCAATATCTACAATACTGATTATAATGAGTATAAGAACTATGTTTTATAATGAGTATATAAATATTGATTTGACATTGTGAATGTTGATACATATTTCTATAAGTTTGGTCAAAGTAGAGGTACATTGACTTCAGTCAAAACTTAAATGCACAATGCAGACTAGTTCCTCCGTCTAGGTGCGTGCCATGTCCTATCTTGTCATCACAACAAGGTTTGCTATTAGAGTACTACTACCTCCCTTCTAGTTTAAAGGGCTCGATTCAAAAATTTCACCTACTCTTTGCAAGATAGAGGCGGTTGAATAGTTTTTGTAGTCCGCAAAAGTACTCAACTAATGCTGTCGTTCTTCACAAAAAACTTGTGTTTGCCAATGCATGCATGAACACTAGTTACTCTAACCCCCCCTCTCTTCTTTAATTCTTGGCCAAATCAGCATGTTTGCTATTCCCGTGTGCATGATACCAGCTAAGATACCACCATTATGGTCAGCCTCAATCATCGCATGCAATAATTTAATGCACCTTGAAATATGAACATGTGTGAGGCGTGTATGTTTTTAATGACTTGAGACTATACCTACCCCGACATGCAAGATGACTTATTATGCACCATTCCCCATACCTGCAGGAAGCCCGTTCGTCTCCAAATCGTTTCCTCTCCATGTGTGGAAACAATATGCCTGCTAGACTCTCCTTCTCCCTCCGGCGGTCCCAACACTCCACCCCGTGTGGAAAAATCTGCATGCATGACTCTCCTCCCCCCGCGCTCGTCCAATCCGTTGTGACCAGCAATATTTCCACCCCTTCCTCCCCCGTAATTTACTCCAACAAATATGCCCACGTAGGGGATGTTGCGGCCGACGAATGGAGCGCATGAGGGAGTGGCTGTAGGGGACGTTGCGGCCGCCGAATGGAGCGCAGGAGTAGCACACGAAGCAATAGATGGTGCTCCGGTGCCCAGAAATTTTTGTTTGGCATCGCTTGGGCAATGTAGGGCATCGGTGCCAAATACCCAAAAAGCAAATTTAGCACCGCTTTTGGCCTACATAGTGGAAGGCCTAAGTCTCTATCTCTACTCTTATCTCTATCTCTACTACTCTTCTTTGTTTTTTATAACAAATCAAATAGTATTGCGGCGTCCTCTCCACACTCAGCTGAACACGCCTCCTCGCCTCCATCATCACCAGCTAAGTCTTTTATAGGAGTAGGAGTAGAGAAAACCGAGTTGGTGATGGTGGTGTGCCGTGCAATGCACGGGCATCTTGCTATTTTTTTGCATATAACTCCAAACACCACGTAGACACGGTCTTTGACAATTTTACAACTATGTTAGTATCATTGTTAGTGGTCAGCCTGTGCAAGTTATAGCCCCGGGTGTTTTAACCTTTTTTTTATTAATGATATCTGGCGATTGTTCGGCACGAGCTCAATCCTGGCGAATCCCACGTAACCGTCAGATTTCCATCCGACGGTGGCCTGTTTTTAGGCCATTGTATTTGACAAATCCACCAGCCTTACACACGTACTGTAACTGCGTCGCGGGCGTTTCCAACTGCCATGTCTCCCAGCGAACGTCTGCTAGGGATTGTAGTTAGCACCGATGGCGGTTCGTAGTCGTTCCACGCTCGGGCATTGAAGTTTGTAACTAGTTTAGATTAGAATATACTACTCCTCTGGTGCTAGTAGTAGAGTAGAGTCCTACTCCACTACTACTCTACTCAAGCAAGGTAGGGCATAGTAGTAGGTACTATAGGGAGTACCAGTACTATGATCACTCAAGCAAGTTGTCTGACTTCGATATGACCCTACGCTGCTGGTATGTGTCTCGGAAGTCAAGCGGCGTGTTGTAGTCATCATCACCTTTCCACTTCCCGCATCACATATTCGCTTCTCCATCTTTGTCTGCTCTTCCAGCCCCACTAAGGCGCCTCCCCCTCGTCCAATCTTCCATCCCCGCTAAGGCGCCTCCCCCTCGTCCGAAACCCAAGCACTAACAATGGCAGAACCGAGCAGCGTCCGCCGAAAGAGTGGATGGAATTCGCTCCCCACAGAGGTAATCAACCTCATTGTTTCATGTGTGGACAATCTCAGTACCATGCCTCTCGCTGCGTGCTCATCGGGGCTATACCGTTTACTCAAAGCCCTCAGGCCACAACTTTTTAAGCCAGCTCCTTGCTTACTGATGTCGCCTGATCTTCAGAAATGGCGTGTCACGCAGCATAACGATCGTAGGGTGGCAAGCATCAACCCCCTTGACTGCGATCCGATCCCCATCACCCTCAACTAAATTAACGGTATGTACTGGGTCGGCATGAATACGTCTTGGATGGTGCTCGTCGACGGTCGCCGCAGCTGGATGCTCGTGGAGGTCTACACCCGGCGATTGATCCCCCTTCCTTCGATTAACACCACACTGCTTTGGCACCGCGACCCAGAATACTCGGAATCTTACAGTAGCCAACATAATAGCAAGTTTGATTTGCTCAAGGTTGTAATCTACCGAGTGCCCACAAGATCTGCGAATTATAAATACTTCATGCTAATTTCCTTCTTCAACCGCGGTCTCGCCTCTCTGATAGGTCAATGCGGTAAGTGGATAAATCTGCACGTCCATCGCAGGATCATACATCCTCCATGGTTCTTTGATGCCATTGAACACAAGGGCTTCATTTACGTTGTCGACTCCTTCTATGGTTGGACGTATTGCTGGCCTACTCCAGTCATCGCTACAAACGGCTGTTACAGCAGTATGTTACTTTCCTATGATATCATGATGGCTTGCTTATATTACTGTTAACATTTACTAAAAAATATTCATGCTCATAACATGTTGTTCTTAAGATTGACTACGTCAAGAGCCCTTTTTTATTTGACTCCAACTTGATATGATGTTGTAGGCCGCCTAGTGTCCCTATCCTTCCTAATCCCAGAAAATTTCAAAGAAAAGCGGCATGGCAGTTGCAAGTGGTTCCTGGCTCGATCAGACGACGGCGAACGCTTGATGATCGTTCGTACGTAGCGGACGTGTTGTTTCACGGGATACAATCACAGTCACTGCAAGGTCTTTGAGCAGGATCTCAGCTTCTCTGGGCCTTCAGGAATTTTTGGCTGGAGGTTGGTAAGTAGCCTTGGTACACGCTCTGTGTTTATCGGACTGAATTATCCGATTAAACAGGAGATAACCGACGACAAGTATCATGATGGCAGCGCAGTTTCGTTCATCAGGCAAAACAGTGTGTACACAGCGTACCACGCGTCTCTGCATGCACCATACCCTGATATGTGCATCCACGCTCTGCAGCCCAAAGTAGGAGAGAGGGTCGCAAGTATCAGACTTCGACCTTTGGTGGAGTTTCCGTCAGCACCCATCTCGATTCAAGCCGTCACCAATCTCCACGACAATAATAAATAGTAACGTCTAACTGATCCAGTTAGTTAGATGCGTACACTTGGTGTAGTAGGATCTTTATTTCGTTTGATGCATACACTTGTTCTTTTTTGGTAGCCCTTTTGTAATGATGGCTGATGTTTGGTTTGGAAGATAGAGCTGCGTCACTCTTCTGGCCTGCTTACTGCTTCTGTTGCACCCCATCCCTGGTTGCTGCTACTGTTGTTTTCAATGTACAATCAGTAGTATATTTTGTCTGTTGATTGAATAAATGTGTTGTTAGAACGACAAAAACAATGTTTTGGAACTCGTTGCACGGTTCGATCCTTTAGTGCCCCGTACCGTACGTAGCGCATACTATTTTTCGTACGGAACACATTTTTCACTTGTTGATAACATGCTCATGGTCCCCTAAACATAAATAAGTAAATAAATAAATAAAGCTAAATGCTCATGCACCAGTTCTTTAAATTCACAATTTAACAGGAGGATATTATTTCCTATGATAGTGTGTTACATTCAGTCGATATTATTCTTAGGCAAAGATAGCGACCAGTCTTCTTTCTCCCAGCATTTTGTTCCTGCAACCAGCAGACCCATGCAAATCGTAGTCAACCTCGTAAATAGTTCTGGTCCATTTTTATTTTTCAATTAGAATGTCCAACCCAGCCCAGCACATTGGCGACAGCACTTTATCCTGCGCCTTAGTGCGCTTGCCGCGGCGCCGCCGTCCGGCCCTGTCAACATAGTTTTTTTTGAAACGGTCCCTGTCAACATAGTGAATCAGGAGAGGACTGTAGTTGTGAGTATGACAGTACGGACCCACCAGGTCCACTCCCGAACACAACCAAGGGCCTCTTTTACTACTCAGATGAAGCCCTCGTTTTTTTACTCTAATCCACCCTGCTGATATCTAGAACCCACATCATTTTCAACTTATAGTCAATTAATGACAGTATTGCACAACTTTTTTTTGAGTAGTAATTCGGAGGAGCAGGATATAAACTGGGTTGTGCTGTCTCTGTGGCCTGTCTAACAACATGACCAGCCCAGCAGTTTTTTCTTTGGGAAAATAGGTAGCCCAGTATTTATTTTTGAAGAATACCCAAGCTAGGCCTATTTGTTTTATCCGACTTATTGGGCTGCAAATCTTTCAAGACGAGTAGGGATGCATTCCGGCCTGGCCAAATCTTGAGGCGGACACTGTTGAAGCGCTGGATGTACTTCCGCAGGGTTTCTCCGGGTTGTTGCTTGATGCGCCGCAGGTCGCCCGCGGCCAGCGGGCGATGGCAAGTGCCCCGGAAGTTGGCGACGAAGCGCTCACGCATCTCGCCCAGGAGGAGATGGATCCCACGGGCAGGTTCAGGAGCCACGAACATGCACCATCTTTAAGGGCCATGGGGAACCAGTTCGCCCTGACCTTCTCGTCACCGTTGGCCGCCTCGATGCTCAGATCGTAGAGTTGCAGGAACTACACATGGTCAGGGGTGCCGTCGTAACACGGAGGCAGGTCGGGCTTGAACTTCCCAGGCCAGATGACGCTGCGCAGCTCACGGGTGAAGGAGCGGCAGCCTGCTGTAGTCACTAGAGCTCGCTGCAGAGAAGGAGCCTGGTCTTGGTATCCGCGCACAGCCGCCACGGGTGGTGCACGGTCTTGACGTGGTGATGCAGGGAGGGCAGGAGTGTCCTGCCTTGGCCGAGGGACCTCATGGCAGCTTCCTTCTTCACGCGCGGGCACCCTGCACGAGGGATCGCGACGTGGGGCAGCGCGTCTTGGTGCAAGGGCGACGTCTTGACGTGGTGGTGGTGGAGGCACTCCATGGGCTATGTTTATCAGATCTCGGGTTCCGGCAAAACCCTCAAGGTTCGAACACTGGGGTGCGCACGAAGATCTCCCCTACCGATCTACGTCCTAGCTTTGCTAAGATCTCGAGGACTAACTCGACGAACTCGCAACACAAAGAACACAAGATTTATAATGGTTCGGGACACCTTGTGGTGTAATACCCTACTCCAGGGTGGTGGTGGTGGATTGCCTCTAGGGCTGAGGATGAACAGTTACAAGGGGAAGAACAGCCTCCTAAGGTTGATGTGTTCTTGTGCTCGATGTGTGGCTAAGGATTGGCTCAATATCAGATGCCTGAGGCTTGGTTGCCTCCTACTGCGGTGGCTAGTCCTATTTATAGAGGCCCTGGCCCTCTTCCCAAAGATTGATCGGGAAGGGATTCCACAACGACCAGTTTGAAGGGAGACAACTAGTACAAGCTATCCTGACAAAAGTAGTCTTCGCCTGCCAAAGGCTCTGGTGGTGACGCCGCCTTGGGCTCCATGGTGATCTCCGTCTTGCCGTCCTGCTGGTCTTGGTCTCGTTGCACTGATATGGAAACCTTTGCTTGACACCTCGGTACTCCGCGCCTGCGCTTGCCCCCTTAGCACCAAAGAGGACACATGGACACTGCGCACTACAAAAAAAGACGCATCCGTGACATTTTAGGCCGAACGAATTTTTTTCCTGTCATACATATGACACTTGTATGACGATAATTGTGAAAAAACCCTGTATCATCATAGGTGTGGTTGGATCCTACTTCTATGAGAAAAAAATCATGACAGAAAAAGGGCTTTTCGTCCTGGGCGGGCCGGAGACGCAACTGCATGACATTCTTTGGGCCGTCCATGACGGAAAAACCGTGGTTGAAGCGAGGGGGAGGAAAATTTCGGGGAGTTCCCTGTTACAGTGAGAGGTCGGGGCGGCGATGCGCGTTGCTGTCAGACACGCACGCTGCGTGTGTGCGGCGTTGGCTCTACGAACCCGAAGCGAGGCGTTGGGCTCTAATCGAACCCGGCGATTACCGCAGGCTACGCCACATCGAACCGAGGGATCGATCAATGGCTGTTAATCGAACCCGATGGAGCTATTCTTCGCCATCGCTGCTAATCGAAGCCGATCGATTGGATGAACAATGAGCGTTGCGGGGGTTGGGATGAGCGATTGGCGGTGGCGTTGCCTGCGGATGAACAGGACCCCATGGTGTGGAGGGCTGGATGAACGAGATGGTGGAGGGGTGGCCGTGGAGGGGTGGTTGAACCGGACCCCGTGGTGTGGAGGGTTGGATGAACAGTAGACGGTGGAGGGGTGCCCGTGGAGGGGTGGTTGAACAGGAGCCGTTGGAGTAGCGCCCGGTGGAGGTTTGATTAACAGGAGCCCGTGGAGGCTGGAGGAGGTCGACGGTGGAGATGAAAAGTATCCCGTGGAGTCCCGTTTTGCGGTACGCCACACCCCTCCCAATGAACAGGACCCCCGTTTCGACTGGAGGAGGTCCATTTCGTCCGTTTTACGGTACGCCACACCCCTCCCGATCAACAGGACCCTCGTTTCGACCGTAGGAGGTTTGTTTCCTCTGTTTTGCGGTACGCGACACCCCTCCCGATCAACAGGACCCCCGTTTCGACCGTAGGAGGTCCGTTTCATCCATTTTGCGGTACGCCACACCCCTCCCGATCAATAGGACCCCCGTTTCGACCGTAGGAGGTCCGTTTCCTCCGTTTTGCGGTACGCCAGGCCCCTCTCGATCAACAGGATCCCGTTTCAAACGTGGCCGGTCGAACACAAGGCCGTTTCCTCCGTTGTGTGGTACGCCAGGCCTCGTTTCCATTGCCTGTTCCATCCATGCCCTCCCGATGAACACGACCACACATTTCATTCCGACCCAGCCGGTTGGCTCCCCATGAACACGACGACGACGTTGTTTCCCCGTTTCGACCCAGCCATGTGCGTATGCGCGATAGGCGTTCGAGACCCTGCCCGTATGTACGTACGTGGTCGTATTTTCTTTCTTGCACCCTCACCGCTGTACGTACGTGTACATGCTACGTGCGCACCTCTACTACGACACGTGCACGCCTCTACTACGACACGTGCATGCCTCTACATCGACCAGTATGTACGTACACGTTCGCGACCAGAATGACAACACTACGTACGCTTCGACCAGGTGGGTCCCGACTGTCAGGCACTTCCTTGCGTGCGAAGATGTAGCTTGTGGGTCCCAGCAGTCAGAGGGCGAATCATTTTTTTGCCTGGACGG
The DNA here is from genome assembly GCA_021605145.1 of Aegilops bicornis. Taxonomy (NCBI): domain Eukaryota; kingdom Viridiplantae; phylum Streptophyta; class Magnoliopsida; order Poales; family Poaceae; genus Aegilops; species Aegilops bicornis. The sequence goes on from CM038672.1 coordinate 548,657,877, forward strand.
ACCTTGTTGCGTGCGAAGATGTAGCTGGTGGGTCATAGTAGTCAGGGCGGCGAATCGTTTTGTTTTTTTGCCCAGACCCCCTTCCTTGAGTGCGAAGGTGTAGCTGGTGGGTCCCAGCAGTCAGGGGGAAACGTTTTTTTGCGAAATACGGTGGCCCGTCCGGTGGGTCCCCGCTGTCAGGTGGAGGAATAATTATTTTGCTCGTAAGAAGGAGGCACTTCCTTGCTGCGGCCGTAGACCCAGTTGTCTGCGTATCCACGCACAGTACTCTTCCGATGGAAGTCGGTCGTTGACCACATTGACCACGCCACGCAGAGAGCGCCACGGCGGTGGACGACGGCGAGGCCTAGGAAGGGAACGGCATGGATGCAGGGAAGACTCGGAAGTTGTTTCCCACGCGGAGGGGAGTACGACTGTACGAGGGTTTACTGGTTCGTCTGCCGTCGCCGTCGAATATCAGCAGGTGTGGGTGAGTAGAGGGATGGCTAGGCCAGCGATGGGAGTACGGTGGGGCGGTGTGGCTCTGTGAAGCACTGGCAGCGGGAGGAGGAGCAGGCAGTCCCGCCGGTGCTTGTTTGAGCGCCTGGAGCAGGGAGAGCAGAGATTGAAGAAGCACGACGGCCGTTGGATGGCCATCCAACAGTCACTGCTTGTGCGTCAACCTTTTTTTAGGAAAGCCTCAAATTTGTAGAAAACAGCATACAGCCCATCTGCCATTATTTCTAATAATTTACAGCCCATTTGCTAATTCTTAAGGGTTTTTTGGAGCCCATATTCTTTTTGTTAGCATTACAGCCCATATTGTGGCCACGGTTAAAAAATTATACTAAATTTTACATATTTCGGTGCGGCCCGAACTGTTTTTAATCCCGAAATTTCGAGTCACATACAAACTGATTTTAAAAATAAATGTATATCAATATAAAATCCAACAAATTCTCCACACGTAAAAATTAATGTAATTTAAAATATCGAAATAAAAAAAAAGATATTTGAAACTAATTGCCGGTTTGATGTGTTTTAAAAATGTACAACCAATTTCTCATGACTAATGGGCCATTTTCTCAGCCAGCTGAATGAAAGTTCTCCTCGTCTTGAAAGATTTGCAGCCCAACAGGCCTGACAAAGCGACTTACTTGGCAAATCACAAAAAAACTGGGTTGTGGCCGTGGACCCAGCTGTCAGCCTCTCCACGTACAGTACTCTTCCGATGGAATGTCGTTGACCACATTGACCACGCTGCGCCGAGAGCACCAAGGCGGTGGACGACGGCAAGGCCTAGGAAGGGGACGACACGGAGCCGGGGAAGACGCGGCAGTGGATGCCCATGTGGAGAGGAGTACGAGGGTTCACTGGTTCGGATGCGGTGTGAGGCTGCCGTCGACGCAGGGCCTGGCTAGCGGTGGGAGTTGTAGGGGGCGATGAGACCTCAATGACAGCATAGCCGGCCACTGGAGGCAGGAGTAGGCGGTCTTCCCGGGACTGGTTTGGGCGGCTGGTGCAAGAAGAGCAGCGATTGAAGAAGCAGCAGGACCGTTTGATTCAAATCCAATGGTTACTGCTGCTAGAATTGTTTGTTGACTAAGTTGACAAGCCCTGCGTACTCGTCAACGTAGTAGGCCCACAGGTCGGCCTCCCAACAGGTGTGCCCTAGATGTCAGTGGGAGGAATCATTTTTTTCGCGTAATAAGGAGGCAGTTGATTGCGTGCGGCCAGGCCAGCGGAGGTAGTAGGGTGGGCCGGGGAAGCCTGCGCGGCATCACAGCTGGCCACAAGAGGAGGGAGAAGGCAGTCCCGCCGGCGCTAGTTTCGGCAGGTGGAGCAGGAAGATCAGAGATTGAAGAAGCACGTCGGCCGTTGGATGGACATGCAACAGTCACTGCTGCTAGAATCGTGTGTTCACTAACAAAACCTTGCGTAAACAAGTCAGCCATTTGCTATTATTTTTAAAAAATTTACTCATTTTATAATTCATATGGAATTTATTGCAGCACGTTTTCCATTTTTATAAATGCTGGCCATTTTTTGGTCAGTACCGGTGTCAAAAAATTAACTAAATATGTGGGAAATTTTGAAAATTCGCAAATTTTTGCTGGGGAACGAAATATTCTTAATCCAAAAATTAGTAGCCATAATTTAAAAAAAAAGTTAGTACTATGTCATGTTAAATCCAATGAAATACGTATAAGATATCAGTGAAGAACAAAAACAAAAAAAACTAATATCCCATTTGCTATAAATTTTTTGGAATTTTCAACCCCTTTTGATATTACTTTTAATAGACAATGAACATATTCTTTGGCCAGGACGGAATGCATCCCTCCTCGTCTTGAAAGATTTGCAGCCCAGTAATTCGGAGAAAGCAAATAGGCCTAGCTTGGGTATTCTTCAAAAAGAAATACTGGGCTACCTATTTTCCCAAAGGACTAGTGCATGAGCATTTAGCTTTATTTATTTATTTACTTATTTATGTTTAGGGGACCATGAGCATGTACCGGGCGGATTCATGTGAGAGCCTCCTTCGAAAGTTAATTATGGGCTTCTCTATTGGGCCTTCATCGATGGGCTGCATCTTATCAACAAGTGGAAAATGTGTTCCGTCACGAAAAATAGTATGAGCTACGTGCGATGCAGGGCACTAAAGGATCAAACCGTGCAACGACTTCCAAAACATTGTGTTTGTCGTTCTAACAACACATTTATTCAATCAATGCATAAATATACTACTGATTGTACATTGAAAACAGCAGCAAAGAACCAGAGTGGGGGTGCAGCGAAGCGATAAGCGAGGCGGAAAGAGTGAAGACGCAGCTCTCTCTTCCAAACCAAACATCAGCCATCATTACAAAGGACTACCAAAAAGAAGAAGTGTATTTATCAAACTAAATAAAGATCCTACTACACCAAGTATGCGCATCTAACTAAGCGGCTCGGTTAGGCGTTACTATTTATTGTGTGGAGATTGGTCGACGGCTTGAACCCGAGATGGGTGCTGACGACGGAAATTCCAGCCAAGAGGTGAAGTTCGATACTTGCGACCCTCTCTCCTACTTTGGGCTGCAGAGTGTGGCGGCACATATCAGGGTATGGTGCATGTAGAGACGCATGGTACGTTGTGTACACACAATTTTGCCTGATGAACAAAACCGCGCTGCCATCATGATCCTTGCCGTCGGTTATCTCCTGGTTAATCGGATAATTCAGTCCGACAAAGAGAGAGCGTGCACGAAGGCTACTTACCAGCCTCCAGTAAAAAATTCCTGAAGGCCCAGAGAAGCTGGGATCCTGCTCAAAGACCTTGCAGTGACTGTGATTGTATTCCGTGAAACAACACGTCTGGTATGTGCGAACAATCATCAATGTTTCGCCGTCGTCTGATCGAGCCAGGAACCACCTGCAATTGCCATGCCGTTTTTATTTGAAAGGTTCTGGGATTAGGAAGGGTAGGTACACCAGGCAGCCTACATCATCATATCAAGTTGGTGTCAAATAAAAAAGGGCTCTTGATTTAGTCAATCTTAAGAACAGCATGTTATGAGCATGAATATTTTTTCAGTAAATGTTGACAGTAATATAAGCAAGCCATCATGATATCATAGGAAAGTAACATACTGCTATAACAATCGTTTGTAGCGATGACTGGAGTAGGCCAGCAATACGTCCAGCCATAGAAGGAGGCGACAGCGTGAATGAAGCCCTTGTGTTCAATGGCATCAGAGAACCATGGAGGATGTATGATCCTGCGATGGACGTGCAGATTTATCCACTTACCGCAGTGACACTGCCGAGATAAGCGAGACCGCGGTTGAAGAACACAATTAGCCCGAAGTCTTTATAATTCGCAGATCTTGTGGGCACTTGGCAGATTACAACCTTGAGCAAATCAAACTTGGTATCATGTTGGCTCTGTAAGATTCCGAGTATTACGGGACGCGGTGCCAAAGCAATGCGATGTTAATCGTAGGAAGGGGATCAATCGCGGTGTAGACCTCCATGAGCATCCAGCTGCCGCGACCGTCCGACGCAGCACCATCCAAGACGTGTTCATGCCGACCCAGTACATACCGTTAATGTAGCTGAGGTTGACGGGGATCGGATCGCAGTGAAGGGGGTTGATTCTCGCCACCCTACGATCGTTATGCTGCGTGACATGCCGTTTCTGACGATCAGGCGGCATCAGCAAGAAAGGAGAGCTCGCTTAAAAAGCTCTGGCCTGAGGGCTTTGACTAAACGGTACAGCCCCGGCGAGCACGCGGCGAGCGGCATGGTACTGAGATTGTCCACACGCGAAACAATGAGCTTGATTACCTCTGTGGGGAGCGAATTCCAGCCACTCTTTCGGCGGACGCTGCTCGGTTCTGCCATTGTTAGTGCTTGGGTTTTGGACGAGGGGGGGAGGCACCTTAGCATCCAGTGGGGATGGAAGCTTGGACGAGATTATGTGCGGACAAAGATGGAGAAGCGAGCATGTGCTGCGGAAAGTGGACAGGTGATGATGACTACAGCACGCCGCTTGACTTACGAGACACATACCAGCAGCGTAGGGTCATATTGATGCCAGACAACTTGCTTGAGTGATCACAAAGATCGGTACTCCATACGGTACCTACTATAGTACTATGCCCTAGCTTGCTAGAGTAGAGTAGTAGAGTAGGACTCGCTCTACTACTAGCACCGAGGAGTAGTAGTATATTCTAATCTAAAATAGTTACAAACTTCAATGCCCGGCGTGGAGCGACTACGAACCGTGCTCAAAGACCGTGTCACGTGGTGTTTGGACTTATATGCAAAAATAGCAAGATGCCCGTGCATTGCACGGCACACCATCATCACCAACTCGGTTTTTTCTCTACTCCTACTCCTATAAAAGACTGAGTTGGTGATGATGGAGGCGAGGAGGCGTGTTCAGCCGGGCGTGCAGCGGACGGCACAACACTATTTGATTTGTTATAAAAACAAAGAAGAGTAGTAGAGATATAGACATAGGGAGGAGCACGAGGTTGTGGGAGATAAGGATGAACGAGGCAAGGCCTTATCTGTAAATGTGGAGAGAGGTGCGGGTATCTTTTGTAAGATTGTCATAGTTGGCTTTCTATCCCTCAGATATAGATCGGACGGTCTATATTACCAGATGGCAGGCATACCATCATCACCAACTCGGTTTTCTATAAGGGTATAGATATAGATATATATATATAGATATAGATAGATAGAGAGTAGGGAGTACTAGTAAGGACACCGTCTACTGCTTCGTGTGCTACTCCTGCGCTCCATTCGGCGGCTGCAACGTCTCCTACAACCACCCCTCCTGCGCTACATTCGGCGGGCGCTGTTGAAATCTGGGGACCGCACTCTCGCGACTGCTAGCAGCCACGACTTCACCGACTACGACTTCTTCACCGACCTCGACAACCTCTTCCTCAACGACATGGGCGACAACCTCAATGCCAACGGTGCTGCTCCCGTTGCACCGTATGTGTTTCTGTCCTTCCTGTTCGAAATCCTAGTAGAATTCATGTTTCTGCTCTGTATCCTACTACTATGCTAGTCCACATGATTAGTTTCATCTTTGTTATAGCCGTCATGATTTATTTTGTGCTTATTCGGATTAAATCTCGTAGTAACTTGCTCATATATTCAACTGGCGCAACGTCCCCTACAGCCACTCCTGTTTCATGGACGGCCTGGTTGATGCCTCGAAGGAGCCCTTCGTCCACTGCTATGAGTGCCCGATGTCGTTTTGTGGCTTGCCGGTGGACATGGTGCATCACCTCACGGATGCGTGCAACGGTCACTGCTGGCCCTTGGCGGAGAACATCAAGTACGACACGTGCTACTGATTCACCATGCCCGAGTCGCTGGAGGATCACCGCCCCCTGCTAGTCTCGGAGGAGGACGGCAGCTTCTTCCTCTTCATCGTGGGCACCGGCGAGGCCCGCATGAGCCGCCGCCCGTCTCATGTAACGCTGTCAGGCGTCGCCCGTGGCCCGACGCTGACACGAGGCAGATGTACGGGTGCGTGGTCACTGTTACTACCCCTCCGGATCGCGTGGGCGGCGACACCGGCCTTATTGGACGGAATTGGACTCTGGGGAGCTGGGACTATCCCGCCAATGTGGACTTGGAAAACCCATGGCATCCGTTCCATCCTTTACCCGCCGACGCGATGCACGCGGACTCCAAGGAGGTTCACCTGGACATACGCATTATCAAGTGCACTTAGAAAACATGTAGTGTGTGTGTGGGCGCTATGGCCCGTGTCTTTACCGCTTTTGATTATGTTAGCTTGTCATTAAACTTGGGTGGCTTTCGCCGCAGTCCTTCCTTTGAACTACTCCTCTCAGTGAGCTGATGCAAGACACTTTGGGTTTCATTTGATAATGGAACCGGGGAGGAGCCTCCCTGTTCTTCTAAAAAAATACGCATTATCAAGTTAAATGTTGATCATTAGTCTTCGCTCAATGTAATCCACTGTCTAAACATGTGGAGACTTCCATGCAGGATCTTGCTCTATTGGAGTGTCATGCATGAATAAAAGTGTATCCGTTTATGGTTTAGTCTAGAATGTTGTGTGTATGAATTTTTACTACAGTACTGGTGAAAGACTTACGATGAACCATTTCTTAGATTTCCTCTGCCCCCTTGCAAGTCATCCTGATTTAATCCCTTCGTCTAGGTTTATAAGGGCATGGTTAATATTACTTAATAGTATAGCCAACTGTTGACTATAAGAAAGTGCCATGTCATCTGTAGCCAACATGTATAACAATCGGTACTCAAAAACTAATTCTTAAAGATCATTTCTTGCAAAGCACAATAAGTGTTATTTCTTCACAACTTTTGGATGCAGGTTGAACAGTTCAACGCTTTTGTTTGCAAAAGATACCTTTTTATCTATTTCACCCAGATGTTTGTGAGCTCTAGAGATGAGATAATATCTGAAGAACCTATCGATACCCGTTACACATGAGATGACCCCCACATCCTTTGTCAAAATAAACAACTCCCCGATCAATGCATTTCACTCTTGATTTTAGCATACGGGCACCTTACTACTATAGATTAGTACGACCAAAAATTGAACTAACATTATATATAGTACGATAAATACTGATGCGTGTCACCTAAAATTATATCATTCAAAACTATGTTCAAATACGAATCCAACAATATAGTTTTTATTGACCTGAACTAACATTTTGTCAGTTAAATCTTCAGTCAAATTCAATGGGGGACTAATTAACCACGACCGATGTAGTACAAGTGTAGAGGGCGGCGCTGCACGGGAGTCTCACCTCTCACCCCACTCGTGGCACGGCAGTAAAGCCGTCATATCACAAAACCCAACCACTCCCAGTAATAAGTGGCCTGGTAAAATAAACGGACAAGCCACCATCACATCCCTCCGTCTTATTGCATTTCATCTCTTTGCATTTACTTTCTCCGGTTCCTCTCGCACACTCGATCCCTAGGAACCACTCCTAGGGCTAGTTCTTTTGGCGGCTTCCCCAGCTTTTCCCACAAGACTAGTCACAATGGAGAGTAAAAATAAGGCGCATCACTCATTTATTTTCGCTTCTAAACTACTACTATGTCCTGGTTTATTCCTCACCATTGTAATTTGTGCTAAATTTTGACCAAAGATTTAGCAAATAAACATTAATGTTTCTCGTTTTCTCCTCCTCCTTGGTCACGGTGCACAGCCTAAGATCACTTACTCACCTAGACGGATGGAGTAGTGCATGTGACATGCACTAACATTTCATTAGTGAAATTTATGATCAAAATTAAACATGAGATGACAATGGGGACCAATAAACTAGGACGGAGGTAGTAGTTATGGGATTACTAATCTAGAAGCCTAAAAGAACTGGCCCCTGGTACTCCTACTAGTAGTAGTACTCAAGTTGGAATTCCAATTGCACGGCACAACTTGTTAGGCAAAAAAATTTGATACAGGGTGTATAAAGCGGTTTGGGAATTTGCATGCCTTTCCAACCAGTCAGATACTCCGTACAAAGTACGGCAGAGAAATAACGACAGAGAATGAAGCTAAAAGTAAACAATCAAACGAGCATTTTTGCATTTGTTTTGCATTGAATCGTTTCACAAGCTCGACTAGTGCTGTTTTTCTACTTTTACAAAAACCGCATCGTAATGTTAAAACGTGCATTTGCACGTACATAACTAATAGTAGTACTCCCTCCGTCTAGGTGTACAAGTCTTCCCTCCTTGGTCACGGTGCACAACCAAAGATGACTTATTGACCTGGACGGAGGGAGTAGCACAGTCTGCAAGCATATATCTTGAGAGACGTGTAGTGCGATAGTATATAGTAAAGTTTGTGCTATATGCACGTACTTGCAAAATGCGTACGAATACAGAAGGTTTCCAAACTTTCCGTTTTATATACTTAATTAAGGATGCTAAAAATTCTTGAATGTTCAGGATTTATCATTTGCGTCCCAAAACTAATGAGATCACCTTACGAAACAAAAATTATACTCCTCCTAAAAGCCACGGCGCTCGCAGGAGCGCTTGCGGCGCGCCACAAGTGCCCTGGTGCACGGCCGTTTCCCAGCGCGCGGACACAATGCCTCTTCCTCAACCTCGCAACTCGCGAGGTGCTGATTGGCGGCTTCCCGGCGGGCAAGCGCGATCTCACCGGTGTGGTGATCCGGCGCCAACAGGTACTCCGCTTCGCTGGAAGCTTGCACCCGGTCAACGTACCGCCAAGCATAGATGAGGCGCTTGGGCCCGACTGCACGCAGGGCGTTGACACGGGCGTCCTCCGCCACCCTCACAGCCCTTGCACGAACCTTCTGCCAAAGAGCCAATTGCCTGACTCTCTCGGACACGACATAGGCCTCCCAGGCAGCTTGTTCCGTGGTGCGCTTCTCTTGCTCGGCCTTCTTCTCCGCTTCTATTTTGGCGCACTCTGCTGGAGGCAAAGCCTCCCACAAGGCGACATCCATTTCTTTCCAAAGCTCCTCAAGGCTGGGAGGGGCTCGGCGGGCGGCGCGGCGTTCTCCTCGTAGCGGGGAGCCGACGCGTCCTCCAACACGCGTGCTGGCGGGATTGGGAACGCCGACGCGTCACGGCGAGGAGCGGATCACCGACACGTCCTCCTCGACTAGTGGCGGCGAGGAATGGAACAGCGACGCGTCGCGTCGCGGCGAGGAGCGGAACACCGACGCGTCCTCCTCGACTAGTGGCGGCGAGGAACGGAACGGCGATGCGTCGCGTAGCGGCGAGGAGCGGAACACCGACGCATCCTCCTCGACTAGTGGCAGCGAGGAACGGAACAGCGACGCGTGACCGTCCGCGCGGTGCAGCGAGGGGCTCCTAGGGCTTGGGAGGGGCGATGCCATGGTGGTCGTGTAACATCCCAAATTTTCAATTTGGAATGTTATACATTAGGTCATCATGCATATCATATTTTTCTCGCATTTTCCGATCCTAGAAAATTTCACGCAACTCAAGGACCCTCGGAGAGAGTTGGAAGTTTCATTATTTTCATATTTGGGGATTTCTCAAATTTTGAAAATAGGATCATTGGATTTATTTAATTATCTTCATAAAGTTTTTCCTATAAAAAACATAAGAGAGGGAATAATATGACTTTCCCAATATTTAGTAAAAATGAAGATATTATAAATAAATCAAAAATTTGGTTTTGGAAGATTTATTTTGCTTAGGCAAAAATGAGCATTTAAAGATATATGCATGTTTGTCGCTTTTAAAGTTCATTTTGTTCGACTCATTTTTAGGAGTCGGGAAAATTATTTTATTAAAATCGGAGTTCGTTTGGTATTTTTTTAATCCGTTTTGTTTTGTTTAAAAAATACGCCCCCCAGGCCAGGCCCAGCCCGGCCCAAGCCCGGCCCCGACCCACCTCCCTCTCCCTCCCATTGATCTCCGCCGCCCGCCTGCCCTTGCCCAGAGTCCGCCTCCGACCCGGCGCCCGTGCCCCTTCCCAAACCGTGAACCTCCCCCCAACCTATTTATACCCCCTCCTCTCCCTCAACCCGCCCGCCGCCGCCCTCCACGAGTCGCCGCCCGCCCTTGAAGGCCGCCGCCGTCGCCGAGCCACCGCCGCCCTCGTCGCCTCCCGCCGACCCTCCCGACCCGCCGCCACCCACCGCCCGTCGCCTGACCCGCCCGAGGCGGAGCCCTTGGCGAGCCGCCGAGGTAGCCGCCGCCACAACCCCCAATCCGGTTTTTTTAAAAAGACCCGATCCGGGTTTTTTAGATATGTTCGGTTTTTAAAAAAAAACCCTAGATGGTTTTAATTTTCGGTTTTCTTAATTAACGAACGTTCACCGAACCGTTCATTTCAATGAACGTGTTCGTTGGATTAGTTCTGTTAACGAACGTCCGTTATTTAATCCGTTCGCCGTTTTCTTTTAATCAGATTTAATCCGTTATTTTTCAGATTCGAATTCTGATCCGATTTTGAAATCTCTTTTATTTCTTGCTCGTTTATCGGAATCAGGTGATTCAAGCGCCTGGAGTTTCGTTACGAAACCGCCGTTCCGACTAATCTACTTACACAGAGTTTTGCTACTGTAAAATTTTGACTTAGTTTCATATTTGCTAAACCGAGTCGTTCTCTCTCGAGTTCCGACTTTCAATGCTTTATTTGATTCGATTCTTTTGCAACCAGGGTTCTTAAGTTGAACTATCTGGTTAGATCTTTTATTCGAGATTTCCCCGTGCATTAGATGAGTACTTATTGTATGCTTGTTGTTTGTCTGCGTTAGATCACCCGGAGTGCGCCGCTTGTTACTTGAATCTCTAGGACTCATGGATCATCAACAAGGCAAGTAACACTTGATCATACCTTTTCTACTACCCAGTTTTATTGCATTAGATCAAACCCTCAAACACTTGCATGTTTAGGATCTAATTAAATTGTGGGATGGGAAGTAGATTGAGGTAGTACCTATTACCTGTTTTACTCATGAAACCTTTGGGAGTTACTTCTACGTTTGCTTATTATGCCATGCTATGCTAGTAGACGTGGATTGGGTGAGTGAATATCCATGACAGATGTGAGATTGTTAATTAATGGTTTATCTAAGGTGGCAACCTAAACACACATCTGGGTGGATTGAGGCACCTGGTTTCTATCAGGACTTGCCTGTATTTCTTCGGACCGCCACCCATGCTCTAAGGGATCATAAGATTATTCAAACTAGAAACTTCCGTGTGCAGCCACAAGCCAATTATGGGCTCTGGCATAGTTGACTAAGTTGTGCGAACTCTTACGGGTAGACTAGCAGATGTAGGGGAAAGTAGGTGTACCGGTCTACCCACAAGTAAGGTGCTAGCGCTTCTGAAAGACTGTGTCTCGGTCATCCGTCTCTCAAACACCATGAAGTGCGAGAACCAAACGGAGGCGATCGAGTCTTGTGGGGAAAAGTCATAAACCTCTGCAGAGTGTAAAAAACTAATCATGATTAGCCGTGTCCCGGTTATGGACATCTTGAGTATCTAGCACTTGAATATCATGTGAATCTCAACATGTTACTTCTAATAATAAATGTTATTGGGTTTTTAATGAGTACTTTTTAATTGGGATTGAGGATGCTGTCAACCATTCTCAATGTTTAACAACCACCATGATAGTTAAATAAAATTATTCCTTTGATGTAGGGAAAAACCAGCTTTATGCAAAAATGTAAATCAGAGAGCCTTACCACCAGCCATATATGCATGTAGTATAGGCTTGTTGCTTCATTGTTCTCTATGTGTTACATTGCGGCATATTCCATGTTCTGACCCGTTTTTTGGCTGCAACTTTTCACGTTGAAGTCTTTTCAGACTACTAGTAAGGTGTTATGTAGTGGTTCTATTATCAGTTATGCCGATGGAGTTGATGGACTCAATTGACTTCCAAGTCTTCCGCTGTTATTATTAGATGGCCTTAAGCCATATTATTGTATTAAGTTCCCTTGTGGACAACGATGTAATAAGTGTGTGATTGCTACTCGCTATAAATCCTTGAAGCACTTTGTGTGGTGTCGACATTCTTGATCCAGGGATGACATCGAGCACAGTAGCGCTAGATCCATTCGGGTCCGGTCGCTCTGAGAATGGTATCGAGCAGCACACCGTATGAGGACACGACCACTAAGATAAAGCCATAGATCACTATTCTCTTCCCATTTTTCTAACTCCTCATCTTTTCTACTCTCTTTAGGATGAAGGACGCGAAGATCAAGTACACCCAACCAGATGAAGGCACACCTTTTGGATTTCACTTGAAGGAAATTACCAAGTACCTGAACATTGGACTACCCAGCTTCACCGGGACTTTCAACGCCACTGCTTTGAAGAGGAGCTACTGGAAGATTCACGCTCACGTTCCAGGAAGGACATTCGCCCCAATCACCAAGCCTATAGATAGTGTTTTCAGTGCACCAACTTGGAGTCTGGGAAAGAGCATGGCAGCTCACATCACCATGGGACGCATTGGAGAAGTTTATCAAGAAGACCTCAAGGAGACTATCTACCAGATTTGCGGACGCCGAGATGACAAATGGAAGTCGTCAGCACCAAGAAGGATAGATCCATTGCAGCGTTCATCCAGGAGTTAAACCAGCACATTCGACGCCAGGAGAACCAGATGTGCAATGATATGTTGGAGTTGCAGAATGCAAAGGGAAGGATCATCGAACTTGAAGAAGAACTAAAGACAACTCGCAAGGACTATATGGACGAGATCGTAGCTCTAGCAAGACACAATAACGATCTTAAGTACGAGATTGACGAACTCAAGAAGAAGTCGGCGCTCAGGAATGAACACCAGTATGTCGATTGCCCAAGCGACTACATCAACATCGACGACACCGATTCGGATCCAAGTGAACCCGACTTTGAAGACGAAGCTGGAGCAGACATTATGGAGTCTTCCACCGGTTCAAATTAGTAGAAGTCCCCCACATATTAGTAGTATTTCCCCCCCCCCATGTAAACATTATAGTACACGCACTTTTGCGATAGTTAGATCGTTGTAAGCCCTTGTTTGATTGAATGCAGTGATTTTGTGTGTATTTGCTCATGTGCATTTGGGTAGTGATTCCCCTTAGACCTCATTCTATTCTAAATTCTCATCTTTTCTAAAACCAGCCGATGCCTCCGAGACGCGACCCGGATTCGCTTTTCCCGCCAGAGATCACCCAACCGATCCAGGCGAGAATACCTGATTCAAACATTGGTGCGAGAACCCGAGGCAACAACAACAATAACAACCCACCACCACCACCACTGCGGATCATCGACTCGTTTCCTTAGACTAAACCCGCGGTGTATTCCGTAGCACCGAGCCGATTGTAGCAGATGACTGGCTCCGCAAGATAGGAAGGAGCTGACCAACTGCAGGATGCACAGATGGAGAAAGAGTGAAGTTTGCAGCACATCGGCTTGAAGGACCCTTGGCTGACATGGTGGGAGAATTTCACGACCACTTACCACAGTAGACACTGTCACATGGGATCAATTTCAGCAAGCTTTTCGCTCTGCACATGTTTCAGCAGGAGCTTTGGCCATGTTGTAGAGTGAGTTTCGCAACTTACGCCAAGGAGGAAGGATCATTGGCAAGACGTGGATGACTTTAGTAAACTAGCACGTTATGCCCCGGATGGCGTTGCTACCGATGCGACTAAACAGGAGAAGTTTCTAGAAGGACTAAATGATGAGTTGACATGCCGTTGATGGTAGCAGTTTCAATAACTACCAGGAGTTAGTAGACCGAGCCCTCATGATTGAAGGAAAGCAATGACAAATTGAGAACCGTAAGCGGAAGTATGGGCAAGGGAAGTATAACTCGGAGCTCAGTGAAACCTCGTTATACCCCTAAATCAGGAATTCAGTTTGACATACCCATGGAGGAGGAAATTCGCATAACCATAACAGCACCAAGAATGGGAACGGGAATGGAGGAAGCAACGGACAGAATCGCACCAACCCGTCAACACCATCCAAGGTAGACCTGAGTCATATTACTTGCTTTAAGTGCCGCAAGACTGGGCATTATGCCAATGACTGTCCAGAAGGCGTAATGGAAATGGCAATGGAAGCTCGGAAAGAAGCCCAACCCTTTCAACAGGGGAGGTGAACCACGTTGAAGTGGAGGAGGTTGAAGATCAGCCCGATGCGATGTCGGTAAGTTTTGGTTAAGTCATTTCTGCGGTTGTTCTTTTTCGATCTGGTGCATCGCATTCATACATATCAAGGGGATTTGTAGAGAAGTATAGCCTACCTACTCAATTCTTAAAACCCCTTTACTAGTAAGCTCACCAGAGCGGAGTATATGGCGGAACAAGGATGTTTTCAAGTGCCATTAAGTATAGGAAGGCATGTATTCCCGATGGATTTCATCATTCTGGAATCGCAAGGATTTGATGTAATTCTCGGTATGGATTGGCTGTCGATGTATGGAGGAAACATCGATTGCGCAAGTAAGACGATTTTGCTCACCACCCGGGAGGAAGAAGGATTAAGTATGTATCACGGCACGAGCCGAGAAGAGCACAAGTTAATTGTTTATCGTGAGTGGTGCGGGAAGAAGTACCAGTGGTGAAGGATTTTCCTGATGTATTTCCGGAAGAGTTGCCAGGAATGCCACCGGATAGAGACATTGAGTTTTTGATAGAACTTTTGCCAGGAACAGGCCCAATATCGAAGCGACCATATAGGATGCCAGCACAAGATTTGGCAGAAGTCAAGAAGCAGATTAAGGAACTATTGGATAAAGGTTTTATACGCCCAAGTTCTTCACCTTGGGGATCACCCGTTTTTCTAGTGGAGAAGAAGGATGGATCGTTAAGAATGGTTGTTGATTATCGTGGATTGAATGAAGTAACAATCAAGAACAAGTACCCACTACCTGTGATAAATGATCTGTTTGATCGTTTGCAAGGAGCTAAAGTGTTTTCCAAGATCGACTTGCTATCAGGGTACCATCAGTTGAAGATTCGGGAGCAGGACATACCCAAGACAGCATTTACCACGAGATATGGACTATACGAGTATACCGTTATGTCATTTGGACTGACTAACGCACCAGCCTATTTCATGAACCTGATGAACAAAGTGTTTATGGAGTTTTTGGATAAGTTAGTCGTGGTGTTCATTGATGACATTTTGATTTTTTCGAAGAATGAAGAGGAACATAAGGAACATTTGCGATTGGTTACGGAGAAACCGAGGGAACACCAGTTGTATGCCAAGTTCAGCAAATGTGAGTTTTGGCTAAAGGAAGTTGGATTTCTCGGACATGTTATATCCGGAGAAGGGATAGCAGTTGACCCCACAAAAGTTGAGACCGTAACCAAATGGGAAGCACCAACGACAGTTGGAGAGATTCGGAGTTTCCTTGGACTCGCAGGATACTACCGAAGGTTCATTGAGAATTTCTCAAGGATTGCTAAGCCTATGACTGAATTGTTGAAAAAGGAAAACAAATTTGTATGGACTGAGGACTGTGAGGCAAGTTTTCAGGAGTTGAAGAAAAGATTGGTTACCTCACCAGTTTGATATTGCCAGATCAGACTAAGGATTATGAGGTGTATTGCGACGCTTCACGTCGAGGACTTGGAGCAGTGCTTATGCAGGAAGGAAGAGTTGTTTCGTATGCTTCGCGACAACTTAAGCCCCATGAGTTGAATTATGCCACTCATGATTTGGAGTTAGCAGCCGTTGTGCATGCCACGAAGGCGTGGAGACATTTTCTCATTGGAAATCATTGTGAAGTATATACGGATCACAAGAGTTTGAAGTACATCTTCACACGAAGAATTGAATCTCGAGACAAAGGAGATGGTTAGAGCTTATCAAGGATTATGACATGAGATTGCACTATCACCCGGAAAGGCTAATGTCGTGGTGACGCATTGAGCCGTAAGAGCCACGTCAATACCCTAAAGATGGGAGGAATACCCAATGAGTTAGCCGAGGACCTTGAGAGCTATGTTTGGAAATAGTTCGAGAGGCTATGTAGCAGCATTGGAGATTCGATCCAACGTTGATGGACAAAATCAGAGAAGCCCAAAAGGCAGATAAGGAAGTTGCCTCTATAAAGGAGAAAATGAGCAAAGGAAAAGCTAAAGGATTTCGTGAGGATGAGCACGATACCCTATGGTTTGAAGACCGTGTTTATGTGCCCAATGACCCAGAGATCAGGAAGTTGATTTTACAATAAGCTCATGATTCACCCTATTCGATTCACCCAGGAAATACCAAGATGTACTTGGATTTGAAGAATACTTTCTGATGGACCGGAATGAAGAAGGATATTGCGGAGTATGTAGCAGTTTGCGATGTATGTCAGAAAGTAAAGGCAGAACATCAGAAGCCAGCAGGATTGTTACAACCATTGCCGATACCCGAATGGAAGTGGGATAAACTAGGCATGGATTTTATCACCGGATTGCCAAAGACTCGTTCAGGATATGACTCGATTTGGGTTATAGTCGACCGCCTAACAAAGGTAGCTCATTTCATTCCAGTCAAGACCACCTATAGCAGTGCTAAGTTGGCAAAGATATACATGACCAGAATTGTGTGCTTACACGGAGTTCCGAGGAGCATCGTATCGAGATAGAGGAACCCGGTTTACCTCGAAATTTTGGAACCGGTTGCCTGAAACATTAGGAACCCGATTGGAATTCAGTACCGCTTTCCACCCACAGACCGATGGACAGACCGAGAGAGTCAATCAGATTTTGGAGGACATGCTGAGAGCTTGTGCCCTAGATTATGGATCTAGCTGGGATGATAATTTGCCGTATGCAGAATTTTCCTACAACAACAGTTACCAAACCAGCTTGAAGATGGCACCTTCGAGGCTTTGTATGGAAGAAGGTGCAGGACACCGTTGTTATGGGACTAAACCGGAGATCGTCGGTTGTTTGGACCAGATTTGATTAAGGAGTGCGAACAGAGAGTTAAGTTGATTCGAGAGACAGGCTCAAGGTAGCCCAGTCCAGACAAAAGAGCTATGCCGATTCAAAGCGCCAAAGCGATTGAGTATGAAGTTGGAGAGCAGTATATCTCGAGTATCCCCACTTGAGGAGTTAAGCGTTTTGGAGTTAAGGGAAAGTTAGCACCCCGTTTCGTTGGACCGTATAAGATTTTACAACGCATGGGAGAAGTTGCTTATAAGTTGGAATTACCAGAAGGACTGTCAGGAGTTCATGACGTATTCCATGTTTCTCAGTTGAAGAAATGTCACCCCGAGATAGCGAGAGGTACCGTTAAGAGACACAGTGCCACCGGAAGCAATTGATTGAAGGATGACTTGACATATGAGGAGAAACCGGTTAAGATTCTCGATTATGCCATGAGTTACCCGCAGCAAGGTTATCAAGTTTTTGCAAAGTTCATGGAGCCACCACACTTTGAGGATGAAGCCACCTGGGAAAGAGAGGAAGTTTTGCTCAGGGACCACCCTCACCTATTTTCTAGCCAACCCGAATCTAGGGCGAGATTCATCTTAAGGGTAGGTTTGTAACATCCCAAATTTTCAATTTGGAATGTTATACATTAGGTCATCATGCATATCATATTTTTCTCGCATTTTCCGATCCTAGAAAATTTCACGCAACTCAAGGACCCTCGGAGAGAGTTGGAAGTTTCATTATTTTCATATTTGGGGATTTCTCAAATTTTGAAAATAGGATCATTGGATTTATTTAATTATCTTCATAAAGTTTTTCCTATAAAAAACTTAAGAGAGGGAATAACATGACTTTCCCAATATTTAGGAAAAATGAAGATATTATAAATAAATCAAAAATTTGGTTTTGGAAGATTTATTTTTGCTTAGGCAAAAATGAGCATTTTAAAAATATATGCATGTTTGTCGCTTTTAAAGTTCATTTTGTTCGACTCATTTTTAGGAGTCGGAAAATTATTTTATTAAAATCGGAGTTCGTTTGGTATTTTTTTAATCCGTTTTGTTTTGTTTAAAAAACTTCGCCCCCAGGCCAAGGCCCACTGCCCAACCAGCGCGCCTGCCCACCTCCCTCTCCCTCCCAGCTGATCTCCGCCGCCGCCGCCTTCCCGCCGCCCGAGTCCGCCTCACCAGGCGCCCGTGGTGCCCCTTCCCCAAACCGGCGAACCCCCCAACCTATTTATACCCCCCTTCTCTCCTCAACCCACCCGCCGCCCTCCACCAGTCGCGCCCGCCCTTGAAGGCCGCCGTCGCCGAGCCACCCGCCGCCTCGCCTCCCGCCGACCCTCCCGACCCGCCACCCACCGCCTGTCGCCCGACCCCGCCGGAGGCCGGAGCCCCGCCGGCGAGCCGCCGGAGGTAGCCGCCGCCACAACCCCCCGATCCGGTTTTTTTTTAAAAGACCCGATCCGGTTTTTTTAGATATGTTCGGTTTTTTTAAAAAAAAACCCTAGATGGTTTTAATTTTCGGTTTTCTTAATTAACGAACGTTCACCGAACCGTTCATTTCAATGAACGTGTTCGTTGGATTAGTTCTGTTAACGAACGTCCGTTATTTAATCCGTTCGCCGTTTTCTTTTAATCAGATTTAATCCGTTATTTTTCAGATTCGATTTCTGATCCGATTTTCAAATCTGTTTTATTTCTTGCTCGTTTATCGAATCAGGTGATTCAAGCGCACGGAGTTTTAGATTACGAAACCGCCGTTCCGACTAATCTACTTACACAGAGTTTTGCTACTGTAAAATTTTGACTTAGTTTCAGATTTGCTAAACCGAGTCGTTCTCTCTCGAGTTCCGACTTTCAATGCTTTATTTGATTCGATTCTTTTGCAACTGTGGTTCTTAAGTTGAACTATCTGGTTAGATCTTTTATTCGAGATTTCCCGTGCATTAGATGAGTACTTATTGTATGCTTGTTGTTTGTCTGCGTTAGATCACGGAGTGCGCCGCTTGTTACTTGAATCTCTAGGACTCATGGATCATCGACAAGGCAAGTAACACTTGATCATACCTTTTCTACTACCCAGTTTTATTGCATTAGATCAAACCCTCAAACACTTGCATGTTTAGGATCTAATTAAATTGTGGGATGGGAAGTAGATTGAGGTAGTACCTATTACTGTTTTACTCATGAAACCTTTGGGAGTTACTTCTACGTTTGCTTATTATGCCATGCTATGCTAGTAGGCGTGGATTGGGTGAGTGAATATCCATGACAGATGTGAGATTGTTAATTAATGGTTTATCTAAGGTGGCAACCTAAACACACATCTGGGTGGATTGAGGCACCTGGTTTCTATCGAGGACTTGCCTGTATTTCTTCGGACCGCCACCCGGGCTCTAAGGGATCATAAGATTATTCAAACTAGAAACTTCCGTGTGCAGCCACAAGCCAATTATGGGCTCTGGCATAGTTGACTAAGTTGTGCGAACTCTTACGGGTAGACTAGCAGATGTAGGGGAAAGTAGGTGTCTGGGTCTACCCACAAGTAAGGTGCTAAGCGCTTACGAAGAGCATGTCTCGGTCATCCGTCTCTCAAACACCATGAAGTGCGAGAACCAAGCGGAGGCGATCGAGTCTTGTGGGGAAAAGTCATAAACCTCTGCAGAGTGTAAAAAAACTAATCATGATTAGCCGTGTCCCCGGTTATGGACATCTTGAGTATCTAGCACTTGAATATCATGTGAATCTCAACATGTTACTTCTAATAATAAATGTTATTGGGTTTTTAATGAGTACTTTTTAATTGGGATTGAGGATGCTGTCAACCATTCTCAATGTTTAACAACCACCATGATAGTTAAATAAAATTATTCCTTTGATGTAGGGAAAAACCAGCTTTATGCAAAATGTAAATCAGAGAGCCTTACCACCAGCCATATATGCATGTAGTATAGGCTTGTTGCTTCATTGTTCTCTATGTGTTACATTGCCGCATATTCCATGTCTTGACCGTTTTGGGCTGCAACTTTTCACGTTGCAGACTTTTCGAATGACAGTAAGGTGTTAGGTCGTGGTTCTATACTCGGTGATGCCGATGGAGTTGATGGACTCACTTGTCTTCCAAGCCTTCCGCTGTTATTATTAGATGGCCTTAAGCCATATTATTGTATTAAGTTCCCTTGTGGACAACGATGTAATAAGTGTGTGATTGCTACTCTGCTATAAATCCTTCGAAGTACTGTGTGGTGTCGACATTACTGATCCAGGGATGACACTGAGCACAGAGCGCTAGATCCATTCGGGTCTGGTCGCTACAGGTCGACATGAGATGGAGGGGGAGGAGATAGCAATGAAGGTGAACATGAGGGGGAGGAGATAGCGATGTCGCCGGAGGCGCAGTATTTATAGCAAGCAATGTCACACCTACGTAAGATATGGACTGAGCTGCACGGACTTAACTGTAGGTCCAGTTGCGTCACTGACATGTGGGCCGAACACCTGTTGGGCCCATATGTCAGTGACCCAATGCACCTGTAGTTAAGTAATAGCTATGTGGGCATATTTGTTAGAGTAAATTACGGGGGAGCGAAGGGGTGGAAATATTGCTGGTCAGAAGGGATTGGACGAGCGTGGGGGGAGGAGAGTCATGCATGCAGATTTTTTTCACACGGGCTGCAGTGGTGGGACCGCCGGAGGGAGAAGGAGAGTTTGGCAGGCATATTGTTTCCACACATGGAGAGGAAAAGATTTGGAGACGAACGGGCTTCCTGCAGGTATGGGGAACGGTGCATAATAAGTCATCTTGCATGCCGGTCTAGGTATAGTCTCAAGTCATTAAAAACATACACGCCCCACACGTGTTCATATTTCAAGGTGCACTAAATTATTGCATGCGATGATTAAGGCTGGCCATAATGGTGGTATCTTAGTTGGTATCATGCACACGGGAATAGTAGCAAACATGCTGATGTGGCAAAGAATTAAAGAAGAGAGGGGGGTTAGAGTAACTAGTGTGCATGCATGCATTGGTAAACACATTTTTCTGTGAAGAACGACATCATTAGTTGAGTACTTTTGCAGACTTCAAAAACTATTCCACCACCTCTACTATCTTGCTAAGAGTAGGTGAAAATTTTGAATCGAGCCCTTTAAACTAGAAGGGAGGTAGTGGTACTCTAATAGCTAACCTTGTTGTGATGACAAGATAGGACATGGCACGCACCTAGACGGAGGAACTAGTCTGCATTGTGCATTTAAGTTTTGTCCGAAGTCAATGTACCTCTACTTTCACCAGACTTATAGAAAAATGTATCAACATTCACAATGTCAAATCAATATTTTTACACTCATTTTAAAATGTAGTTCTTATACTCATTATAATCAGTATTGTAGATATTGATATTTTTAGTATAAATTTGGTCGTGGGATTTCATTGATGCCTGTCAAAGCGTGGAGGAAGCGGAGCTTAGGGCTTGCATTGCCGGTCTTTACATAGGTATTTCTCTTCATAATCCTGTAATTTTAGAGACTGATTGCGCTTTTGTGGTAGCGTCTCTTGCATCGGGGGACCATGACAGGTCTGCTATGCATGACTTGAAGATGAAAGTGTTGAGCATCTCGAAGTTGATCAACAATCTTCAATTGTCAAAGATTAGCCCTTCGGCCAATAAGGTGGTACACTTAATCGCTAAGTATAGCTTTGACAATAGATTAGATGGTATTCTTGTAAATAACGCATACCGTGTGGTGAATATTGTATCGAATGAGTGTACTGGTGTGGCTGGCTAATTAATATAAGGTGGTGTTCAAAAAATAAGTATAAATTTGGTCAAACACTTTGCAAACGGTTGACATGAGTAAAAAGGACCAGAGGGAGTATCATGCATGCAGAGTAGGCAAAAAAATTGCTCATTTATAGCCGGTCGAAGTCTCAAAGGGCCCGACAGCGCGAGGGAGGCGAAGGTCGTGGGAGGCGTGCGGTTGACGGAATTAAGTGAAGTTACATCCACGCGCCGGCATGGCGTGCGAACAGGCAGAAGCTATATCGTCAGGCCTACGATACGGGTCTAGTAGACATGACATCTAGTGGGTCCCGCGTAGTTCTCGAGAACTCTTTGGGGGCTTGCAGCCGTTTATCCACCGGGCAAGCCAGCAACCCCACGTTGTTCGCACGCCCTACTCGTCCCCGTCTTCTACTACCTTACAACAGTTCGCTCCCAGTCGTCCCGTCCTTTCACATTAGTTCGCTCCCAGTTTTTGCGGGGTACAACAGTTCAACTTCTCCTAACCCTCCTCCAAAATCTATGGCCTCCCAAATCTCCATGGTCGCCGCTGAGTACCAAGTTAGAGCCATCACCGGTGATCAGTTCATCGTCATCTACACACGTGGATCCGCGATGGTGAAAGCATGGCTTCCTCGCTTCCTACGCATGTTCAACAGTTCAACGGATGAGTAGGTCGTTGGGCTAGATGTTGAGTACACCACAGTCCTGGGATGAGAGAAGGATCTAAAGGACGAAGAGAGGAAGAAGCCCGCCGTGATCCAGGTTTGCGTACATAACGTTTGCTTGGTCTACCACATATGCCATGCCGACGTTGAGTGCCAGGATTTTAAGAACTTCCTCAAGGACAAAAGAGTGAAATTCGTTACTGTAGGCTTTAAGAACGACAGGGATGTCCTGCGTCGGATAGGTCTTGTTGTAGGCCAGCCCTTTGATCTCCAGAAGGCAAGCCTGGTGTCCTCCTCTCAACCTTCAATGCTGACCCTGGCAGCAGCCATGATTGATCCTTCAGACGCTTAAAGCGAAGAAACCTCATCACGAGTTTCATCATGCATGGGAGTCGAAGACATTAGATGAAGATCACATTCCTGTACGCAGCAATGGATGCCTACCTTTCTTTAAATATCTAAAAGGGTTGGATGAAGAAGCAGAGCCCAGTGTCCGGTTCAAGGAAAGAAGCGTCGGGGACGAGGAAGAGGAAGAGGGACGAGGACGAAGTCGAGGACGTGGACTCGGACTCCGAGTAGGTGGCAGTGCCGTCGCTCATGCTGGTTCTACTGCAGTGTCAAGCGGACTAGTTGCTTAGTTTACTTTCAAGTGTGTGTTGTGCTGAGGCCCTAGCAGAAATATGTTTAGTATATGCTTTCTCGTTATTTGAACTCTTTAGTACGTACAGTAGTACTAGTACTATGTCTTACTACTGTTCTTCTTGCAGTTGGTACTACTGCTCGTATCTTTGTGTTCCTACTGTACTTAATACGTTCGTACTAGTATTATAATTTGGGTCAGTCGATTTGTGAAAGAAGTTCGACGGAGCGAAAAAAGAAGACGACAGAAGAGGTGGAAGAAGCCCTTCTAGCCATCCATGTTGCATCAAACGGCTCACATGAGTCGACTGACCCAAATTGATCCATCAGATTGCAGGATCCACGTGGCATTCAAGGTATCGAAGGTAGAGTCCGCATCCGCACCCGGTTTGCGGGCTCGACGCGCGCTCGACCGGCTTCCGCCGCGACAGCCACCATGCGCGCCTCCTCCGCGCGGGCGGAGACGGCAATGACACACTAGTTCCTCCTCGCCAGCGTGCTGGAGCACGCGCTTGTCCTCCTCTTTGTACGTTGCGTGCATAGACGCGGCTCCACCAGTTGCTCACGTGCTTGGCAGCGCGGCGGCATCGCGAGGAGGGATTGCAGACGACATGAGCGGTCGAGCCTTCGGCTTCATGGCACACGAATGGTGGCGACATGGAGGTGATGGGCGAGAAATTGTTGGCTGGAGCAGGCGGGCGCCGGCATGCGCAACGGCGGCGGCGGCATGTTGATGAGTGCGCATGTGGGAGCTTACTTTAGTTTTATATAAGTTTTGTCAAACTTAAAAGAAAACTGTACTAGTACACGTAAACATTAGACTTAGGCAGCGCTTTTATTTTAGTACCACAGCCACGAGACGGAATCCTGTGCAAGCGCATGAACCACGGCCACGCGGTCGATCGAATGGTGCGTCACCGTGTCGCGCTCGAAGGACATCCACCGAACCTTTTTGTGTGTGTGAAAACAATCCCTGAATATTACTCAACTTTTTTTCCTGGGAAAGTTCTTGACGCTCCAATATTTCCATATATTTGAATTTAGCTCCAGTTCGTGTTCATTTGGATTTGGACGTTTGAGGTGCGCCCTAGTTTTTTCTAATACTGATTTTGTGTGTGTGACTGAGAGAGAACGTGTGTATGTGTCCGTATGTGTGTTGTGGCGGAAGGGGCAATGTGGAGACGGTTGCGTGTGATACAGACATAGAGAGGTGTGAATGTGCAAATGATCATGCATGAGTGAGACATAGACAGATATGCCGATACGTTGTGTATACATGAGAGAACGGTCTTCTAGTTTACTTGTGTGTGTGTGTGTGGGAGAGAGAGAGAGAGAGGGAGAGAGAGATGAGCATCCGTAACACAACAATCATCTCTCTCGATTAAATCGAGTCACTTTCCTTGCGGTTGCATGCAACACATGCATCAACGCGCATATTTTGACACCCTCACCCAGCCCCTGCCCACCTCAAGGCCTGCACAATCTCTTTGTGAATACCCATTTCAATCCTTAGGTTTTTTTTCTCTTAATATCTCTCTCTCTCTCTCACACGCACACACACACACGCACACACACACACACAAACACACACATAGACACAAGCAGCACAACACACACACACACACACACTCCCCGAGCACACAATTCATCCCGATCCAATGTTATACGGCGACCACTCTCGCTTGTGCTTCTTTGCACCCCAACATGCACAACACCTCAATCTTCAAAGAGGGCATCGAGCAGATCGAAGACGGCGACCACACCGCGCTCGAGAATGCGGGGTCATTAAGAAGCAGTGTGATGTGACGATGGTGGTGACTCCTCCCCACCCTCTCTCTCTCTCTCTCTCTCTCTCTCTCTCTCTCTCTTGCACAAAATTACCAATCCCTCTCTCCCCGCTTTAAAATTGTCAATCCCTCAACCCACGAGATCCTTCCCTCTCGTCCATGTTTTTCCAGCTCTCTCATCAAACATGTTGCCTCTTCTCCTTCCACGTATCTGAGAATCTGGATGCACACGCATCTCACGTATATTACATGTCTCCATCTTTCTCATAGACCTAACTTCTTCCTCTCTTTCTCTCTCTATCTCTCTCCCTCTGTCCTCGTTAGGTTTGTCTCCTACTCTCTAGTCCACATACATACAATCTTTCCGCCTCTATCTGCTCCATCTTCAAAAGCCCTCTCTGACGCTTTTCATTCACACATTGGGATATGTCAAAATGTTGGTTCTATAATGGCCCTGTTTGGATCATGGGGTTAGAGCTAGTTTGGGTTAGTTGGGGGCTCAAATAACCCAAAAGTATCCAGACAGGGAGGGTTAGAGTGGGTTAGTTCCATCTAACCCAACTATCCCGCTGGAGAGGTGCTTATTTGGGTTAGAGTGGGTTAGAAAATAACTCTAACTCTAACTGTGTTATAGTATCCAAACAGGGCCAATGGCTGATGTAGAGTTATGGTTGTTTTTGTTGCATCCTACAAAGTATAACTATGAAATGCATTTAGATTCTCATTTGACTAGGATTATGTGAGTTTGAGCATGTTGTGAAGTACTATAGACCTTATATACATCTTGGGATTCGACAATGATTGTAACTATTGAATTGTATAGACCATTACATTTGAAGTCAATAGCCTAATATATTTATTTCACAATTTCAACAAATGATTAGTTCTCAACAAACTAAGAAAACAAATGTGTACTCCCTCCGTTTTTATTTAAGTCCGCGTATTATCATTGGTCAAAGTCAAGTTTTGTAAACTCTCAGAAAGCTTATAACAAAAAATATTAACATATACAATAACAAATAAATACCATTAGATTCATTATTGAATGTACTTTCACATCATACATATTTGTTATGGTAAATGTTTATATTTTTCTATAAACTGGGTCAAACTTTAGGAAGTTTGACTTCAGTCAAACCTAATATGTAGAGTTTACTACTACTACTCGCTAGTTGCTTAGCCGAATCACTCAACACGCCACACGGGGAGTCAAGTGTCACAAAATTTTGAGGTCGGCGGGAAAATCACCTGCGACACTGATTCGAGCAGTGGGATGTTACCATCATAGCCTTCGGAACAGGCCTACGGATGACGCTTGGTAGGGGGCTGTTTTCGTAACTTCAGGTTCACCCTACCCAGCCAACCCCACCCCGGCACCCAGAGTAGTACACCTGAATTGCCACATCCCTAGTTCTGGTATGACCTGGACTAGCTGGTCATGTGTGCATCATGTTTAAATTTCATTTAAATTTAAATTGAGGATTTGTGTAACCCTCAGAATCATTTTGGAAATGACCCAAATAAAAATTGCTCCAAAAAGGTCCAAGAAAATGCTCATGTTGCTCTCTGAAAATATTGTACAGAGATAAAAATCAAACCAATATTTTCAGGAGCTCATAATTATTTATTTTGGGCATTTGGAATTAATGCCGTAATTATTTGCTTTGGATATATATCGTTATATATGTAAGATATTGTCCAAAAATGATGCCATTTACTAAGGAGCTCTGGAATAATACCACTAGCTCTTGCAAAAATTGGCATAAGAAAATAAAATGATTTAGTATTTTATTTAAATCAAAACAAATGTCAGAAAAATAGAAACAGAAACAAAAGTGGGAAAAATGCTTACCTGTGCTCACCGAGGCTTCGGCATCAGGCGGCCCAGTGGCCAGCCGACCGCTGGCAGTGCAGTCGTCCTCCACCTCCCGCCAGGAGGGCAGGGGCGTGTGGCCGACGGGTGCGCACCGCCGTGCCGCCACAGCACCTGCCTGCCTGTCCTTCCCCCCCCCCCCGACGCCTGGACGTCCGGAATGACGCCACGTGCCGCCCCGGAACCCCTCTCACTCTCCCCAGTCCTCTGCTCCCACCCCCTCGCTCTTTCTCTCACAGCCGAGCGGCTACCATCGCCGCCGTTCGCCGCAGCCGTAGCTACCGCCTCCCCCTCGCTCTCTCGTCGTGCCCACGAGCTTCACGCTGCCGTCTGCTACCTCTCCATCGAGCCACGCGACGCGGGAGGCCCTGGAACGCCGCCATCGCCATCGTCTTCGTCACCGGCTGCCCGAGATCGCCGATGATGCTCCGGCCGCACCGGTGCTTCCCCGAGCTCCCTGACGCCTTCGCTGGATCCGCCGTGAGCTCTACATCGTTTCCCCCTTCTCCCCGTGCTCGTTTGACCCGTCTAGCTAGCTCAACCACCGCGCCCGCAAGCTCCTCGCCGCCGGCCATGGCGCCACGGTGGCCAGAGCCCGAGCCAGCCACTCCCGCGCGCGTCACCGTGTACCTGGTGACGCCAGGAGGCCGTAGAGGCCCTCCGCATCCACTACCGTGCTCCGCAACACTACGCCCACACGCCACCGAACTCCGGCCGCCTCGAAGCTCCGCTCGGCGAAGCTCGGCCGTCCCGCCTCTTCCACTTGCTCCAGACGACGCGGACAAGCGCTGGCTCCTCACCCGTGGTCTCCGCCGCCCAAATCGTCGCCGGAGCGACGATCCCGAGCCCTCCGCTGCGTTCGGCCTCGCCAGCGGCTAGACGCCGGCGGGATTGACCGGGTCCAACCCCGATTGACCACGATTTGACCCGTGTGGGTCAATGACAGGTGGGGCCCGGCCCTGACTAATTTTTAGTTAGGGTGACTAATTAACCTCTGTTAGTTAACTGTGATCTGACATGTGGACCCCGCGAGTCAGGTTTGACTCAGTCAGCGCTGTTGACTTGCTGACGCAAGCATGACGCAGTGCTGACGCAGTTTTTTTTTCTGGATTTAAATTAATCAGGAAAATCCAGAAAATGTTCCAAACTTCAAAAAATCATAGAAATTCAACTGTAGCTCAGATTGAAATAATTTATATATGAAAAATTATCAGAAAAATGCAATCTATCCATCTGCACAAGTTTCATGCATGATTAACCAACTTATACCTGTTGTATAAGTGAAACACTAAAATGGCTTGTATAAAGAGCTTACTTTGGAAATGCATTTGAATCTTTGGTTCAAATGGACTTCAACCAAATGAACTCGAGCTGCAATAGCTCAAACAGCATCACATCTACATGCCATGTTCATGCATCATATTGTTGCATATGCTTGTGTATTGATTGCCGGCATCGTTCCTTCTCAATAGGTCCTGCTCCAGAGATCGTTCCAGAGTACCTGTCTCTGAAGCAGTGCCTCCCCTGTTGATCTACCAGGCAAGCAAACTCCCTTGTTCATTCCGATACAATCCTACTCTCTCGCTCCTGCTCTCAGTTATTGCATTAGGACAACAACGATTCATCTTCTACTTTGTGCTGCGGTAGTTGAACCCATTCCTCTGCATGACCTGTCATTGCCACAGTAAGTAGTTGAAACCCACTAGCATGTGTAGGAGTTGATTGAGCCATGCTGTGTTCCTACCATGCTATGCCTGCTATTGCTTAGAGTTGTGTCATGTCTGATTCATTGGGAATGAATTGGAGTACAGTGCTCTATGTTCTAATGCTGAGAGTTAAGTGTGTGAACACGATTTGGTAAAGTTAGCGGTGAGAGGCCATGTAGGAGTACATGGTGGGTTGTCTCACTGGAACCGTCCTTAAGCACTGAGTTCTATGTATGTTGTCCAATGACTCGATACTACCACACATTGGGTTAGGTAAGTCGACCCCTCTCGACTTATTAACCAACTTGATCTCTGTCCAGTGAGTCGCAACTAGTTTCGTGTTTGTAGGTAGTGTTAGTAGTCTACCAAGTGGCACCCGGCCACGTGGGCTTGGGACAGACTAGGCACAAGTGGCACGGTGTACCAAGCATAGATCCATCCGGCGAGGTGGGCTTGGGAACCCTGCACACATCATTTGGGGCCGTGAGCGACACCCCGGCCAGATCTCCTTGCGGATGGAACCCGAATAGGCGATGAACTGGACTAGAGTCTTGTGTGGTTAGTCGGTCGTGGCCGACACCCTCGCCAGGCTTCCGCTTGAAGGTTGCCGAGTTACATGGCGTGTACATGGCGGTAAGTGGCGAGAGCGTGTGTGAAGAAGTACACCCCTGCAGGGTTAACATTATCTATTCGAATAGCCGGGTCCGCGGTTATGGACTTCTTGGATGCTTACGTGGTACATAGACAACTTGAAGTGGATACTATAAAATGCACAAGACAAGTGTGAGTGCTATGGATGGCCTTCTCGTATGGACACGGGAATGAATCCATAGCAGTGTATTGTGTGGTGACTAGTGGACTCGTGTGCGCCATATCACCTCAAAGAAGTTCTGGTAGTCGTAGAACAGGATAGCCACAGAGTCAAAGCTGGCTTGCTGCAACTAAACTCCACATTACCTTCTTGATACAAATGCATGTACAATAGGATCTGATTTAAGCCTTGCTGAGTACCTTTGTACTCACGTTGCTTTATTTATGTTTTTGCCGCGGAGACTTCGGTCTTACTAGTGGTTCCGCTTGGACTTCGACGAGTAGCTTGTTACCTTAGCTACGATCTTGTACCCTTGGGAGGGCCTTGTAGATAGTCAGGCTTCTCAGCCTTTTTCTTTTGTAGTGGTCTGTACTCAGACATGTAATGCTTCTGCTTGTTGCTTGTATGCTCTGTATGATGGGTCCTGTGACCCCTGTTTGCAATAAATGCTATGTGGCTCTTCTGAGCCTTTATCTATATGAGTTGTTGAGTTATGTTGTGATGCCATGTTGTACAACACATACTTGCATGTTATGCGTACGTGTAATGTGTATTGCTATGTGTGGGATCCGACAACCTAGTTGTTTATCCTTGGTAGTCTCCCTTATGGGGAATGTAGTCTTGTGCTCCAGAGCCATAGTTGTCACTTCTGACCGGTTCACCGGAGTCACGCTATTGACACTACTACTCGGAACACTTGACTGGCGGCATGTGATTCACTTCGTTCTGTATACGTCCCTTGAAATGTCACGCGGTGACATCGGGAAGTCTGCCTAGCCTGCTATAGCCGGGGTTCCTGAGTCCTGTTAGCCAGATGCTACTGACCGGATTCGCCGCAGCTGGCGACCGACATGATTGATGTTTATTCATGTATGCCTGTCCCTATAAGTTAGTGCCGATTTGGGTTCACGACTAGTCATGTCGGCCCGGGTTCTCAGTCATATGGATGCTAGCGACACTATCATATACGTGAGCCAAAAGGCGCAAACGGTCCCGGGCCATGGTAAGGCGACACCCGTGGGAATACCGTGCGTGAGGCCGCAAAGTGATATGAGGTGTTACAGGCTAGATCGGTGTGACTTAGAATCGGGGTCCCGACAGCTTTGGTACCAGAGCCTGACGGCCTGTAGGATTACCAAGCCAAACTGGTCGAAGTTGAGTCTAGAAATTCTTTAGTTATGTAAGGGAATTGATTGTGGGAAGGAACGTAAGGCTCTTTTTACTCCTTATACCTCATGGCCTTCTGATCTAAGTCATCCTACCTTTCCTACGGGGTTAAGGAACTAGGCTTTCTCTTCCGTCTATCGGGATCACGTGTTACTACTCCGTAGTCCCATAGGATTGGATGATCAGAGTCATACACCAGTTTTCGAGTACTTCCGGTGTAGTCTATTTAGTATTATTCCAGAACCTTGAGTGATGGTTACTACCCCATTTTAGCAGGATGTCTTATTCTGAGCATTTTACTGCCGTTATGCTGCCGAAATTGCCCTAGGAGTCCGAGAGATACTAATTTCCTTGTCCTACAATCTATAGCTTATAGTTGATGCTGATTCCGTCCTTGGTTTCGTTTCTCAGGATGTCATCAGTTAAGCGAAGTTCTGTTGCTCGTAGCCAGAACCATGGAGATGGTAGGGATGAGGATCCTCCCGGCCAGCCTTCGTTGGCAGAGTTCATGTTAGAGATGGAGAGAAACAAGCGTGAGTCTAACCGCTTTTGGCACGTATCGAGGAGAACACCGCATGTCAATTCAAAGGGTCTGCAACCATTCAAGACTTCATTCGATTGCACCCACCTACCTTTCATCATTCCATTGAGCCACTCGATGCAGATGACTGGCTCCATAGCATCACACACAAGCTCCGTTCTACGAACGTAGCTGAAAGTGACAAGGTCACCTATGCCACATACCACCTGGAAGGTCCTGCTAGTCTCTGGTGGCAGAACTATGAGGCTATGCTTCCAGCTGGTCAGATTCCTACGGAGAGATTTCACTTTGAGGCTTTTCGCGAGCATCACATTCCTGAAGCCCTCATCGATCGCAAGAGAGAAGAGTTACGTAGTTTCACCCAGGGTAAGATGGTTGTTGATGCTTACAGCAGAGAGTTTGAGAACCTTGCCCGCTATGCTTCAGAAGAGGTGTCCACGGACGCTAAGAAGCAGGCTAGGTTCCGGAAGGGTCTCAACCCCAAGTTGCGTCGTGATCTCCACTTGCACCATTGCAATACATTCCAGGCTCTTATGAACAAGGCCATTAACGCAGAGACAGCTCAGCTCACTTACGAGGAGTCTCGTAAGCACACCCGTGATTTGGTTTGTTCCTCCGGTTCTAGTTCTCGAGCGCTTGATTTGGATTCGAACTCTGCTCTTCCACCCGGCTACCTCGACGCTATCTTATGTGGCGCCTCACCGGTTCACTTATATGCACCACCCAGGTCCATTGATGGACCACCTGCCTTATCTGGTCCACGTCCTACCTCCAAGATTTGTTACAAGTGCGGAGAGCGAGGCCACATTGCCCGTATTTGCACTTTCAGACCAGCGTTGTTCCACCCGGCCGAGAACTACATTGGCGCGGTAGTAAGCCGTCACGCAAGATGATCGATGTCAAGTCAGCTCCCATCGAACATGGGCGTGTGCATCACGTCTCGCCTAAAGAAGCTCATGATGATCCAGATGTCGTTCTTGGTACACTCCTTGTCAACTGTCATCCGGCCTCGGTTACGTTCGATCTTTGGAGCATCTCATTCCTTCATTTCTGAAAGCTATGCCCGCTTGCACGACATGTCATTTTGTGATATGCCCTCCCCGCTACTCATTCATACTCCTGGATCCAAATGGAAAAATTCTTGTGTAAGCCATGGTAACGAAATCCTTGTAGACAGACTTGTATTCCTCGCATCACTTATAGCCCTCAAGTCTTCGGATATTAACATCATCTTGGGTATGGACTGGATGACAGCTCATCATGCCAAGATTGATTGTTACACCAGGTCCGTTCAGCTCACACACCCCTCTGGCAAGATAGTCACGGTCTCCAATAGAGTTGCAAAGCGTCAGCTCTATTCTCTTAATGCCAGCCCTCTTCCAGACCTTGAAGATATCGCGGTAGTCCGTGACTTTCCGGATGTCTTTCGGAGGAACTGTCGGTGTTCCACGGCAGGATATGTAGAGTTAAATCATAGATCTTATCCCAGGAACCGCCCCAATTTCTAGGAGACCTTACAAGATGGCACCCTTAGAACTAGTCGAGCTTAAGAAACAACTTGATGACTCCTTGCAAAAGGGTTTCATCCATCCTAGTTCTACTCCTTGGGCTTGCCCCGTCCTCTTTGTCAAGAAGAAGGATGGTACGGACCGGATGGTTGTATATTATCGTCCGTTAATTTGGTTATGATAAAGAACAAATATACGCTTCCCAGGATCAACGATCTGTATGATCAGCTTCATTTGGATCCTCGATCTTTTCAAGATGGATTTGAGGTTAGGATACCACCAAATCAAGATCGTAAACGAGGACATCCCCAAGACAGCCTTTGTCACTTTCGTTATGGCGGTCTGAGTACACCGTCATGTCCTTTGGTCTAACCAATGCTCCAGCTACCTTCTCCCGCTTGATGAACTCGATCTTTATGGAGTACTTAGATAAGTTCGTCGTGGTTTACCTCGATGATATCCTTATCTACTCGAAGAACGAGGAAGAGCATGCCGAACATCTTAGACTTGTGTTAGAAAAACTCAGAGAGCACCACCTTTATGCCAAGTTCTCCAAGTGTAAATTTCGGTTGCCAGAAGTGACCTATCTAGGCCACGTAATCTCTGGTAAGGGCATTGCTGTCAATCCCGAGAGAGTTCAGGCCGTTCTTGATTGGACTCCACCTGAAACCGTTAAACAAGTTAGGAGTTTCCTTGGACTAGCCAGCTATTGTCGTCGCTTTGTTGAAAACTTCTCCAAAGTATCTAAACCCCTCACGGAACTTCTCAAGAAAGATAAAAAGTTCGAGTGGTCCCCACAGTGTGAGTACAATTTTGGGAATTGAAAAGGCGGCGACTTACGCTCCCATACTTGTGCCACCGGATTTCACTAAAGACTTTGTTATCTCATCATGACGCCTCACGACAGGGACTAGGTTGCATTCTTATGCAGGATCGTCATGTGATTGCCTATGCATCTCGACAGTTGCATCCACATGAGGAGAATTATCCTACACAGGATCTAGAGCTTGCAGCCGTAGTCTATGCACTCAAGACCTAGCGACATTACCTTCTTGGTAAATGTTGCGAGATCTACACCGATCACCAGAGTCTCAAGTATATCTTCACCCAACCATATTTGAACCTTAGGCAAAGACGATGGTTGGAGTTGATCTCAGTTTATGATCTAGGGATTACCTACACCCCAGGCAAAGCCAATTTCATGGCTGATGCGCTAAGTCGTAAATCCTATTGCAACAATCTCATGTTGCAGCAGGGTCAACCACTTCTCCATGAGGAATTACGTAAGCTTAACCTTCACATTGCTTTGCTCACAGTTCCTTTCTACCTTGGTAGCGAAACCAACTCTTGTGGATCATATCATAGAAGCCGAGAAGCATGATACGGGGATTACGGATCAAGAGAAACATTGCCAAGGGTATTGTCTTGGTAGTTTCTCTATAGATAATCGAGGTGTCGTTTTCTTTGGGAACCGTCTGGTGGTCCCCAAGAAGCAACATCTTCGACAATTGATTCTTAAGGAGGCGCATGAATCCCCTCTCACGATTCATCCTGGTAGTACTAAGATGTATCAGGACCTACGTCAGAGGTTCTGGTGGACTAGGATGAAGAGAGAAATCGCTGACTTCGTTGCCAATTGCGGCGTTTGTCGTCAGCGTTAAGGAAGAGCATCGAGAGACCTCTTTGGCACTCTTGAGCCTTTAGCTATTCCTGAATGGAAATGGGATAAAGTTGGTATGGACTTCATCACCGGCTTTCCCGGGACCAAGAGAGGAATAATGCTATCTTAAGTAGTCATTGATCGTCTCTCCAAAGTGGCGCACTTCCTACCTGTTAGAGAGTATCACTACTAGTCAGCTCGCTGACTTATATATTCTCGAATAGTATCCCTTCATGGTGTTCCACTAGAGATCGATTCAGCCGTGGTAGTCTTTTCACTTCTCATTTACGGAGAGTTTCCAAACTGCCATGGGAACCCATCTTTCCTTCAGTACCGCTTTCCACCCTCAGTCGAGTGGTCAGGTGGAAAGGGACAACCAAATTCTCGAAGACATGCTTAGAGCTTGCGTTATCTCATTCGGTATGGATTGGGAGGAATGTCTTCCTTTTGCCGAGTTTGCTTATAACAATAGCTATCAATCCAGTCTCAAGAAAGCTCCTTTTGAGATTTTCTATGGACGAAGATGTCGAACACCCTTGAACTGGTCAGAAACCGGTGAAAGACAATTCTTTGGACCGGACATGATTTAGGAGGCAGAAGAGCAAGTTCGCATCATTCGTGAGAATTTGAAAACAGCCCAATCTCGTCAAAACAGCCAGTATGACCGTCGTCATAAGGAAGTGGCTTATGAAATTGGTGACAAGGCTTACCTTCGGGTTACTCCTCTAAAGGGTACCCATCATTTCGGTATCAAGGGCAAGTTGGCTCCTCGTTACATTGGTCCCTTTCGCATTCTCTCTAAACGAGGAGAGGTTGCCTACCAATTGGAACTACCCCACATCTTTCTCGAGTACATGATGTCTTCCACGATACATTAACTCAGCGTTGCTTCTCGGATCCTATCCATGAAGTGGACCACGTAACGCTTGTTCTCTAAGATAACCTCACGTATCGAGAGTACCCGGGGCGCATTCTTGATCACGCGGTGCGAGTCACGCGACGTCGGAACATCAGGGTGCTCAAGGTTGAGTGGTCTCATCATTCCGAGAGAAGCTACTTGGGGCGAGAAGATCGTCTTCATTGGAGTACCCCACTTTCTTTCCATCGACCCACAGATCTCGGGGCGAGATTCTTTCAAGTGAGGCGAGTTGTCACATCCTAGTTACGGTATGACCTGGACTAGCTGGTCATGTGTGCATCATGTTTAAATTTCATTTAAATTTGAATTGAGGATTTGTGTAACCCTCAGAATTATTTTGGAAATGACCCAAATAAAAATTGCTCCAAAAAGGTCTACGAAAATGCTCATGTTGCTCTCTGAAAATATAGGACAGAGATAAAAATCAAACCAATATTTTCAGGAGGTCATAATTATTTATTTTGGGCATTTGGAATTAATGCAGTAATTATTTGCTTTGGACATATATCGTTATATATGTAAGATATTGTCCAAAAATTATGCCATTTACTAAGGAGCTCTAGAATAATACCACTAGCTCTTGCAAAAATTGGCATAAGAAAGTAAAATGATTTAGTATTTTATTTAAATCAAAACAAATGTCAGAAAAATAGAAATAGAAACAAAAGTGGGAAAAATGCTTACCTATGCTCACCTGAGGCCTGGCACTGTGCGGCCCAACTGGCCGGCCCAGCCGACTGGCTAGTGCCAGTCGTCCTCCACCTCCCGCCAGGAGGCCAGGGGCATGTGGCCGACGTGTGCGCAGCACCGTGCCGCCACGGCACCTGCCTGCCTGTCCTCCCCTCCCCGACGCCTGGAAGTCCGGAACGACGCCACGCACCGCCCCGGAACCCCTCTCACTCTCCCCAGTCCTCTGCTCCCTCCCCCTCGCTCTTTCTCTCACAGCCGAGCGGCTGCCGTCACCGCCGTTCGCCGCAGCCGTAGCTACCGCCTCCCCCTCGCTCTCTCGTCATGCCCACGAGCTTCGCGCTGCTGTCTGCTACCTCTCCGTCGAGCCACGCGACGCGGGAGGCCCTGGAACGCCGCCATCGCCATCGTCTTCGTCACCGGCTGCCCGAGATCGCCGATGATGCTCCGGCCGCACCAGTGCTTCCCCGAGCTCGCTGACGCCTTCGCTGGATCCGCCGCGAGCTCTACTTCATTTCCCCCTTCTCCCCGTGCTTGTTTTCCCCGTCTAGCTAGCTCACCCACCCCGCCCCGCAAGCTCCTCGCCGCCGGCCATGGCGCCACGGTGGCCAGAGCCCGAGCCAGCCACTCCCGCGCACGTCACCGTGTTCCTGGTGACGCCAGGAGGCTGTAGAGGCCCTCCGCATCCACTGCCGTGCTCCGCAATGCTGCGCCCGCATGCCACCGAACTCCGGCCGTCCCCGCCTCTTCCACTTGCTCCACACGACGCGGACGAGCGCTGGCTCCTAGCCCGTGGTCTCCGCCGCCCAAATGGTCGCCGAAGCGACGATCCCGAGCCATCCGCCGCATTCGGCCTCGCCGGCGGCTAGACGCCGGCGGGATTGACCGGGTCCAACCCCGATTGACCACGATTTGACCCGTGTGGATCAATGACGGTGGGGCCCATACGACTAATTTTTAGTTAGGGTGACTAATTAACCTCTGTTAGTTAGCGTGATCGGCGTGTGGACCCTTGAGTCAGGTTTGACTCAATCAGCGCCGTTGACTTGCTGACACAAGCATGGCCGATCTTGGCGCAATTATTTATTTTCTGGATTTAAATTAATCAGGAAAATCCAGAAAATGTTCCAAACTTCCAAAAATCGTAGAAATTCAACCGTAGCTCAGATTGAAATAATTTATATATGAAAAATTATCAGAAAAATGCAATCTATCCATCTGTACCAGTTTCATGCATGATTAACCAACTTATACCTGCTGTATAAGTGAAACACTAAAATGGCTTGTATAAAGAGCTTACTTTGGAAATGCATTTGAATCTTTGGTTCAAATGGACTTCAACCAAATGAACTCTAGCTGCAATAGCTCAAACAACATCACATCTACATGCCATGTTCAAGCATCATATTGTTGCATATGCTTGTGTATTGATTGCCGGCATCGTTCCTTCTCGATAGGTCCTGCTCCGGAGACCGTTCC
Organism: Aegilops bicornis; assembly: GCA_021605145.1. Lineage (NCBI taxonomy): Eukaryota > Viridiplantae > Streptophyta > Magnoliopsida > Poales > Poaceae > Aegilops > Aegilops bicornis. The sequence goes on from CM038672.1 coordinate 548,695,009, forward strand.
CGAGTACCTATATGTGAAGCAGTGCCTCCCCTGTTGATCTACCAGGCAAGAAAACTCCCTTGTTCATTCCGATACAATCCTACTCTCTCGCTCCTGCTCTTAGTTATTGCATTAGGACAACAACGATTCATCTGCTACTTTGTGTTGCGGTAGTTGAACCCATTCCTCTGCATGACCTGTCATTGCCACGATGAAATAGTTGAAACCCACTAGCATGTGTAGGAGTTGATTGAGCCATCTGTGTTCCTACCATGCAATGCCTGCTATTGCTTAGAGTTGTGTCAGGTTTGATTCATTGTGAATGAATTGGAGTCTGATGCTCTATGTTACGATCTTTGAGAGTTAAGTGTGTGAACACGATTTGGCAAAGGTAGCGGTGAGAGGCCATGTAGGAGTACATGGTGGGTTGTCTCACTGGAACCGTCCTTAAGCACTGAGTTCTATGTATGTTGTCCAATGACTCGATACTACCACACATTGGGTTTCGGTAAGTCGACCCCTCTCGACTTATTAACCAACTTGATCTCTGTCCAGGAGTCGCAACTAGTTTCTGGTGTTTGTATGTAGTGTTAGTAGTCTACCAAGTGGCACCCGGCCACGTGGGCTTGGGACAGACTAGGCACAAGTGGCACGGTGTACCAAGCGTAGATCCATCCGGCGAGGTGGGCTTGGGAACCCTGCACACATCATTTGGGGCCGTGGCGACACCCGCCGAGATCTCCTTGCGGATGGAACCCGAATAGGCGATGAACACGGACTAGAGTCTTGTGTGGTTAGTCGGTCGTGGCGACACCCTCGCCGAACTTTAAGCTTGAAGGTTGCCGAGATACATGACGTGTACATGGCGGTAAGTGGCGAGAGCGTGTGTGAAGAAGTACACCCCTGCAGGGTTAACATTATCTATTCGAATAGCCGGGTCCGAGTTTATGGACTTCTTGGATGCTTACGTGGTACATAGACAACTTGAAGTGGATACTATAAAATGCACAAGACAAGTGTGAGTGCTATGGATGGCCTTCTCGTATGGAGACGGGAATGAATCCATAGCAGTGTATTGTGTGGTGACTAGTGGACTCGTGCGCCTATATCACCTCAAAGAAGTTACGGTAGTCGTAGAAACGGGATAGCCACAGAGTCAAAGCTGGCTTGCTGCAACTAAACCCCACATTACCTTCTTGATCACGAATGCATGTATAATAGGATCTGATTTAAGCCTTCTTTGAGTACCTTTGTACTCACGTTGCTTTATTTATGTTTTTGCCATGGAGACTTGGTCTTACTAGTGGTTCCGCTTGGACTTGACGAGTAGCTTGTTACCTCAGCTACGATCTTGTACCCTTGGGAGGGTCTTGTAGATAGTCGGGCTTCTCAGCCTTTTTTCTTTTGTAGTAGTGCGTACTCGGACATGTAATGCTTCCGCTTGTTGCTTGTATGCTCTGTATGATGGGTCCTGTGACCCTGTTTGCAATAAATGCTATGTGGCTCTTCTGAGCCTTTATCTATATGAGTTTTTGAGTTATGTTGTGATGCCATGTTGTACAACACATACTTGCATGTTATGCGTACGTGTAATGTGTATTGCTATGTGTGGGATCCGACAACCTAGTTGTTTATCCTTAGTAGTCTCTCTTATGGGAAATGTAGTCTTGTGCTCCCGGAGCCATAGTTATGCCTCTACAGCCGGTTCACCGGAGTCCCGCTAGCCTTGACACTACTGCTCGGAACACTTGGTAGCGGCATGTGATTCGCCGTTCACGTGTCTGTCCCTTGAAATGTCACGCTTGTGACATCGGGAGTCCTGCCTAGCCTGCTATAGCAGGGGTTCCAGTCCTGTTAGCCCGGTTACAGCCCGGATTCGCACGCTCTTGTGGACATGCTCGATGTTGATTCATGTATGCTGTCCCCATAAGTTAGTGCCACTTTGGGTTCCACGACTAGTCATGTCGGCCCGGGTTCTCTGTCATATGGATGCTAGCGACACTATTATACGTGAGCCAAAAGGCGCAAACGGTCCCGGGCCATGGTAAGGCGACACCCGTGGGAATACCATGCGTGAGGCCGCAAAGTGATATGAGGTGTTACAGGCTAGATCGGTGTGACTTAGAATCGGGGTCCCGACATGAATACTCCCCATTTTCTATCCCCACCGCAAAATAGACTTCTCCACGGCACCGCAGCCTTCGTGCTCCTCCCCTTTACATCGGCGCACTTTTCGCGCCACCCTGGCCATATCTGCCTCATCGGCGACCTCGTCGCGCCGACCTTTGGAGCAGGTCCACCTTCGTCGTCGTACACGGAGCCTCTTCCCCGGCATCGTCTTCAACGGTCTCGGATCTGCTTCCCGAAAGCCGAGGCCAAGCGTAGAAGTACCACCGTCGTGGACAATGAACTGACTCGCGTTGCCGACCATGACTCACAGAGGCCGCTGCGACCATCGTTCTTCTCCTCGATTGGTAATGTGTGTATTGAATCACTTAGCAGTACATGTGCAGTTCCAATTTTGTTCATACCTACCCTTCAAATTTCACAGGTGCTATTGTTCCCGTAAAAGTAATTGGTTATAGCCTCCATTGTCCAACAGAATATCAGCTTGTAATGGTGCGTCGCTCTGTATCGCGTTGTGCTTGGGTAGGTTTTTCATACGCAACCAGTAGTGTGGCAAATGATGGAAAGGTTTTTAGAACTAGCAAGATGCCCATGCGTTGCACGCATCAAGATGCATTTGTATGAGTAGTTTATCTTGTGGGAGAAAAGGATGAATGAGGGAAGGCCTTATTTGCAAATCTGGAGAGGGGTATGGGTATCGTTTTGCAAAATTGCCAATTGTTTCCTTGCTATCTGTCAGATATAAATCGGACGGCCTATATTTCAAGAAAAAAGTATAGAGAAAAAAAGTAGACAGTAAAGGAAGTAGAGATAAATATTAAATATTAAATATAAAATAAATATAACAGATGAGAAGAGAGTAGAGATAGCAGAGGCGTTGGGAATGGATCGGCCTGTGTGAAAATCTTGATCGAGGCGTGCGCTAGTTTTAGCCTTGGCGTCCGTGGCTTTATAAAATCAAACGCCCTCCCACCACTCTGTGCCTTACCACCGCTCTCTCCCCACTCATTTTCGCCTCGCCGCCACCGTGCCACCATGCCGCCGCGTCGCCAGGAAACTTGGGGATACCGCGGCGTCTGCGCGCGCCCCTCCGGCGGCTTCTCCGCCGGGATCCGGTTCCGCGGGATGCGCCTCGGCCTCGGCAATTTCGACACCGCCAACGAGGCCGCCTACGCGTACGACGCGGTGGCGTGGCGACTCCGGTGGCCTCATAGAAGATCGTCGCGACAACCGGAGGCGGGAGCACCCTCTCGGCATCGCCGAGATGGACGAGGAAGCCATGGCGCTGTGGCGCCAACACTTCCCGGAGGACATCATCAATGAGCGCGAGTTCTACGCGCAAAGGAGGGAGGAGAGGGAGAAGAGGAGGGCGGAGCGAGCCGCCTATCGCGAGGACAAGCGTAGGCGAAAAGCGGACGCTCAATTCGACATGAGGCTAGGAGCAGCTTCGCCCTGGGAATCCGAGGACGACCGGTATCTTCACGCCTACACTCAGACGTCGGAGGAGGACATCACTGAGGAGGAGTCGGACTTCGATCAGTAGTTGAATTATCTTTTTTTTATCTATCTATGTTGAGAACTATCCTCTACTCTATCTACTTCTCGATATCAGCACTATAAACGCTTTTTTAAAGCGTCGCGCGTTGCGATTCTTTTGGAGATGCTCTAACATGGCAGACGAGTGCTTTAATGTTTCCCACAAGATGCGTGAGTATTACTAGTAGTATATTTTTATTGCCATTTTGAGATTTTAAAACCACGAGTGCGAACATGCAGAGGAGCAATGAAGACCAGACACGGGATATTCGGGACATCATCAAGGAGCGTGGAAATTTAAAGAGGAGCTGCACCGAACCTGTAAAACGAGCTTTGGTAAGTAACACCCTTTCAATTACTTTCATGTAGCCTCGTGTTCTTCGATGTGTATATGTTGTAGTTTCTGTTTATTTTAAGCGTGGTGTTCTTAGATGTGTAATAAGAAGAGTCTTAATCGTCCTAATGCTTTCGTTTTTAGCTTGATGTAGGAAGTGGGTGTTCTCACCTTGTTGTCTGTTTTTATTTTTTTTCTTTTGAATTCACTTCCCCGAGTTCTCTTTATCTGGCTTCTACTAAATGGATCTAGGTTGCTCTGAGTATTGATGTAAAAAAGAAGTAACTTCATGTCAGGATGCAGTTACTGCGAGGAGGGAATTATGGTCAACCTCGAGATCATGTTTCCAAAATGAGGCTGGATTACACACAACGTTCTAGTTCCCTAATGTTGCTGGATTAGACACAAGGTGCAAATTCCCAGATGATGCTGGATTACACACGAGCCAGGTGGAGTCGTCAGCTGTTCGTGTCCTCGTGGCATTAGTAGAGGCTGAAAGAAAGCGTGCAGCAACCCTTGAGAATGTAGCTGAGTTCCCGAAGAAGCGAAAAGAGCAATCAGATGCTCTCTTCAACCAAGCCAAAGAAGAGATGGAAGAAGCCAGAAATAAGCTAGCAGAGGCAGAGCAGGCTAGGCGTCTCCTGCTATCTAAAACTGTTGTCAATACAAAATTTCCTTCATAATAGCTAGGTTCAAATGTTCATCCAGTCAGCATGCATCTACTGATGTGGCACAAAATGTTTTTTTCGGGTCATGTAATAACAGCAATTACTTTCCAAACAATAACAGACGAAGCATTGGACATGGTATAGTTCACGCGCAAGCCCGACATTCCAAGTTCAACTTCCACATCAAACTCATGTTCACAGATATCTGCACATTTCATACATAATGTCCACAACCATGATTCATTGCAAAGCCAAAAAAATGTGAGGAGAGTTATAAATAAATAAAATCCTATACTAGTTCCTGCTGCCAGTGCGAGCACAACAAGTCAAGACCATGCGTAAATTAATTATATTTGTCATTTTTTGTGTTCTAAAATGCCTGCTGGCTCACGGAAGGACGTGACGTCTTGCCGGCACACGCGCGGAGTCAATGAAGGCAGGCGGGGCAGTCTTAAGCTGGTTGCATGCGGCGAGGAGGCGTGCTCAGCCAGGCCTGCAGCGAGTGCGGCCCTCTTGGCCGGTGCGAGGGTTCAATGTCTGCGCTATGAGAGGTCACGTCCGTGTCAGAGCAATCACTCCCTCCAGTCCTTTTTTGTTTCGTATAACAAAATCTCGTTTTCCATTCACATTTTACAAGTAAAATTCGTGGACAAACTTTGACCCAAAGTACGATGGGGACTAGTAAACCAGAGTGGAGGTAGTAGTTTTTTTAATGAAAGAAGGGTTTCCCCTTCCGATTTTCATTACTAAAATCCAGCATCTAAATCTAAACTATAGTATTTGCCCTAGAACTACTAGGTTCAACATCTCGCAACATAAACCCATACAACCTCCATCGCAAAAAAAAACCATACAACCATACGCCAAGGAGGTACATAGTACTATGAATTCCTTTTTCGCTCCATACCAATCGTTATGAAAACTACTTACTACTTATAACGCGCCATTGAAACTCGGAACTCTTAACCCCGCTAGAAAAATGATATTTTAAACATGGCTACTTGATCTGTGGCAACTGGCGAGCCACCGCGCTCCAAGTCGTTCACCTGTGGTCCCGACCATCAACTCCTACGGATCAAATTATCACGCGAGCTGACTATTCCTACAAAGGTGCTCCACCATGTACCCGGTACCGGCGAATGCAGCAATCGTGGACCTAGGGTTTTATGGTATATTTGTTAACGTCGCCTTTACGTAACACTCATGTGTGCGAGATAGCGAGAGGCCGACTGCCTGCGGGCGCCTCTTTTCTTCGTATATGTACTCCACCGTTTGTCTGGTGTCCAAAAATTTATAATAACTACTAGCAATGTGCCAATGCGTTGCCACACGATCAAAGTAGATTATTACATATTCACCGATTTGATAGAAAAAATGTCTAGTTTTGAAATACATATATCACTAAAAATATGTTATGTTTCACTCAAAATATATTCCTTTGGCGTTTTTGATGAGATAAGGGAGGAATGTTGTTGGTTTCAAGATTCGAGAAGTGGTATATGTCTAATTTCTACTCTTGCTAGCAAGATGCCCGTGCGTTGGACGGAACATCAAGATCTTGTGGGAGAAAAGGATGAACGAGGGAAGGCCTTATTTGCAAATGTGGTGAAGACTTCGGGTAAATTGCCATATTTTCCTTCCTATCCGTCAGATATAAATTGGACGACCTACATTGCAGGATGGCAGGCCCACCATCATCACCAACTCTATTTTTTATCCCTACTCTTATAAAAAGCATTGTCGGTGATGATCGTGTGCCTGCCTCCTGCAATATAGGTCGTCCGATCTATATCTGACGGATAGGAAGGAAACTATACATTTTTGCAAAAGATACCCACACCCCTCTCACATTTGCAAATAAGGCCTTCTCTCGTTCATCCTTTTCCCCACAAGATAAACTACTCATACAAATGCATCTTGATGTTCCATTACAGCATGGGCATCTTGCTAGTTGTTGCAAAAAGCCCATGTGTGTGTGAGAGAGAGAGGGAGAGTGGAGGAGGACGGAGTGCATGTGTGACAAAGACACAAGGAGTGTGTGTGCGATGGGTATCAGCTTAAAATGTGGCGATAGTGCGTGTGTGCAAGATCGAGAGGGCGTGTCTCGAGAAGGGAAGGAAATCTACATAGATACAAGGGGCAGGAGAGAGACGTGTATGCGATGGTGGAAGCACGAGTGTGCGGGTGTATAAACCTATCTAGAGGCTAGCTAGTCGATAAATGTTTGTGAGAGAAGTACGAGTCGGGGTGCGAAAGCGACAGTTTTGTGTGTGTGTGAGAGAGAGAGAGACGGTAGTCATGAAGGGGAGTGGAAGGAGTTGTGTGTGTGTGTGTCTGTGAGAGAGAGAGAGGAGACGGTAGTCGGGGTTGTCTGATCGGTAAACAAATGAATAATGTCGATGCAGGATGGAGGCGAAAGGAGACCGCAACAAATGTTGTGTCTATAGGAGAGAGAGAGAGAGTAATTTTAGTGGTATGAGTCATATGTAGAGACATATAGGGTGGGTGAGAGAATCCCATAGAGAGAAAAGACAAAGTGAAAGGCAGTGGAGACTGTGTGTGTGGCGGTGAAAAAGAAAGCTTAGGTACCGAGTACAGGAACAGCGATGAGAGCGTGAGAGATAATGAAAACCGTGTAATGTATAATGATAGGGAGAGTGTGACACTTCTCAAGGGAGACATCGAGAGACCATGTTTGCGAGGATAGGAGAAACATGAAGTGAGCGTCTTGGTGAGCTGGAGAAAAGAGAGTGATAGCTACGAAGGAGCATGCATGCGAGAGAGATGGGCGTGAAAGGAGTGAACAAAAAGGGATTGAAATATTTGAATTGAGATGATGATACATGTAATCCATACTCGAACCAAAATTGATCTATCAAACATGCATACTCATATGAATTCACACACATCTATGTTATTTAATATGTAGGTATTCTTGATCCATACATTTTAGTAGAACATAATTTGGTTAAATTTTTTCGAATTCAACCGTAAGATTTTGAGATCGTTGTATTTGTAAATCATATTATACATATAAAGGAGCAAAATTCTTTGTTGTGCTTTTGAAAGAATATATAAAAAAATGATGTATATAGAAAGTAATTCCAATTGAAAATGGATCCCGCCCGAAAAAAATATCTACTCTTATAAAAAACCGAGTTGGTGATGATGGTGTGCCTGCCATCCTGCAATATGGACCGTTTGATCTATATCTGACGGATAGAAGAAAACTATGACAATTTTGCTAAAAGATACCCGCACCCCTCTCCACATTTGCAGATAAGGACTTCCCTCGTTCATCTTCGTCTCCCACAAGATAAACAACTCGTATAAATGCATCTTGATGTTCCATGCAACGCATGGGACTCTTGCTATTAGAATACAAACGGGATTCGAATTGAGTTGGCACGGTAAACGTCCACTCTGCAAAATTTGAACGAAGCAGGGAAAGTCGCAGTAACCGCCCGAAACCAAAATCTGCGAGATGGAAATCACTCTTGCCTATCCACCACGCAAAGCCTATCTGCTGGATTTCTATAGGTTTGATAGGGGTAGGTTTGTAATTTCACCCAAACGTGACGTAACCACCTCTCACCCGGATTCATACACGGTGGGCGCCAAAACACAGTGTGTCCTCGGCCGAAATCGACTCCCTCCCGATTCATATTCATACACGGTGGGCGCCAAAAACAAACTCTCATCGGCAAATATTCGGTGTATGCGAGATTACCGTCGTATCCCTCACCGACTAATGTTGCTGTGATGTAGTAGAAATTTGAAACGGGGGCTAAGTTTGTCAATTTCCTCCCATTTGAGACAAGCGCGCCCGGAATACATGGTTCCCCCCTTCCTCTCTACCTCCCTTTTCCCCATTCGTACTCCGTGGGCACCAAAACAACCTCTCCACCCCACCCTCCTCCGTCCGCCACCGTCCGCCACCCCATCCACCGCCGTCCTCCTCCACCATGTCGGAGCTGATACCCCGACGCCGCCATCCATTACGAGAGATCGACCTCTCTCATCCACGCCTTCGGACCGGGATCCTTGCATCCCGTCCTCTCGCTTCATCCCCGCCGTCGTCCACCTTGCCGGCGCCGCTCCTACGACCGTCTCGTCCACCGCGCCCCGCCGCCACCGTCTAGCCTCCTAGATATGCTTCCACGCCACTGATAGCCATCGCTACCACAGCACCGTCAAATTCTCAGCAGATGCGTACACGGCGTCGCACAAGAGGCGGTACTCTTTCATATCTGCTCAACTTATTTATCGCAGCAAGAAAATAGATCGCCAGTGCTTTACTCTGATTTCTTGTCTTGGTTGCGAAGTTGCCTTTGTGCGGTTTGCACCTTCAGATCCGCCATGGCACGCTCAACACTATACTCCCAATGCTTATGGTTTTCTCCTTTTATATTCCACACTAGTTAAATCACGATGACTAGATTTCAAAATTGGGTCGGTCGATTTTTCGAGCTCACGGAGTTCGCGGTGCGATCGACGAGGCTCGGGTGGTTGTGGGGCCTCACGAGCGAAAAAACTCGGCAGCGGTTGGGGGTTGGGGCGGGTGGGGTGGGGGTGGCGGAGGAACACAGGCGGTGGGGGCGGTGGTCCGGCCCGGCTGACCCGTCGTGTTCTGTATGGGAAGAATCGAGACGAGGAAGAAGAAGGGTTAGGAGACGTAGGGATCTTCATCCAACCGCCTGAAATGGTCGAGACAGCTGGGAGTTGCATTCTTCATGCGCTCTGGTTCATCATGTGTGGGCACTGCAAGAACCAACATTTTATTATCCAAAATCTGCTTGCTCTTCTTTGCCATGTTCCTCTTCCGTTCTTCTTTAATATGTACTCTCTCCGTTCCTAAATACAAGTCTTTGTATAGATTCACCATGGACTACATATGGAGAAAAATGAGTGATCCATAGGTGAAATCTCTACCAAGACTTATATTTTGGAACAGAGGGAGTATGCTAGTAGTACTGTATGTTCCTTGTACTGAAGATGAGCAGGGACATTTGAAGTGTAGAGGTCTATACGGTCGGTTGTGATGCAAACTTTGAGCCTCTTTGATTCGTAGGATCTTGTAAACATAGGAATAGGATTTGTAGTGGCCTGCCCACTTGAATCCTATAAGAATAGCAAGGAAATGCGGGGAGTTGTGTCGCCTTTGAGAGTTACACTGATATTAACAGTACCGCACCTTCACTTTAAGAGAGCTGGTACCCGAAGCCTTTCTAGCTGTACCGGCAATACTAGCACATATATTCCAGCAAGTTCCACTTTGCTGATTTTACTCTGATGCTTAAGGTTTTCCCGTTATATCTACACTATGATCTATGTGGCTGCTTTGTGTCACACTAGCAGCAGTCCACTCTTGAAGCTAAACAATGCAATGACTTACAAAATTGGCACCAAGGCATTGAGTGCCATTCTGGATGCAATGATACTCATACGCTCCCAACCTGTTGATTCTTGTTCAGAATATGATCCTAATGACTATTCTAACCTCGAGGAGTCAAAGGAAGATGGCATGTCTTGTTCACCCATCAAGGTGCATGTTCTAATTTGGCAATGTTTTATTGATAGGGGGTATCTTGCATATGTTGTCTTGCATTTCTTCTACTTTGTTGCACCACCATCTGCTTAGTTTAGTCATCATATATGTCGAGATGCCATGCCCATCCATTATCAATACATATTCCAACTATCATCATACCATGTTTTTCCACTCAAATGTTGTTCTTGTGCATCAGACATCAAAAAGGAACAGGGTGATTGCCGAACCTGAAGGAGCACCAGCAAAGTCCTTGAAAAACAAGGTGGTGCCGGAGAAATCAGACAACACCCCACTTATATTTGTTATACAACAAGTGACACAAAACGTAGGACCGACTCTAGCAGACTGTACCCATACTTCACTGGCCACGCCACTAGCCCCACCACACAGGACCTGCACTCCAGCAAAAGGTATACTGATTTCATTTGCCATAGCACCAGCTGTATGTCACGCCCAATATGCGATACTATCCTAAAGAGACTCGAAGGTCCCACCAAGGATAGAACCGCATATTGAAACGCTTTTGCAAGGTGGATATCATTACATCAACATTACATAATAGATGGGGATACCTACAAGAGGCATACAATGCCACACGAATACAACATCACAATACATAAGAGCACCATCCGACTACGGATGAAACACAAACAGAAACTCAAACGACATCCACCCTGCTAGCCCAGGCTGCTGACCTGGAACCTGTCCCCTGATCGAAGAAGAAGAACTCCAAAACAAGTAAACATCGCTCTCGGGTCAAGATCATCGCATAAACCTATACCTGCAACCATTGTTGTAGTAATCTGTGAGCCACGAGGACTCAACAATCCCATTACCATGGGTATCAAGACTAGCAAAGCTTAAAGGGAAAGGAAGGGGTAAAGTGGTGAGGTTGCAGCAGCGAGTAAGCATATATGGTGGATAACATATGCAAATAAGAGCGAGAAGAGAGCAAAAGGAATGGTCGCGAAACTAGCAATGATCAAGAAGTGATCCTGAACACCTACTTACGTCAAACATAACCCAAAACCGTGTTCACTTCCCGGACTCCGCCGAGAAGAGACCATCACGGCTACACACGCGGTTGCTGCGTTTTAATTCGAATTAGGTGTCAAGTTATCTACAACCGGACATTAACAAATTCCCATCTGCAGCATAACCGCGGGCACGACTTTCGAAAGTTTAAACCCTCCAGGGGTGTCCCAACTTAGCCCATGATAAGCTCTCGCGATCAACGAAGGATATTCCTTCTCCCACGAAGATCCGATCAAACTCGGAATCCCGGTTTACAAGACATTTCGGCAATGGTAAAACAAGACCAGCAAAGCCGACCGATGTGCCGACAAATACCAATAGGAGCTGCACATATCTCGTTCTCAGGGCAGACCGGATAAGCGAAGCATACAGGTACCGACGTAATCCAAGTTGCCAAGGAATGGTCCTGCACGGTGCTCTAGTTTGGACCAACACTCGGAGGAGCACTGGCCCGGGGGTGTAAAATAAATATGACCCTCGGGCTCCGGAAACCCAAGGGAAAAAGGGCTAGGTGAGGCAAATGGTAAAACCAAGGTTGGGCCTTGCTGGAGGAGTTTTATTCAAAGCGAACTGTCAAGGGGGTCCCATAAATCACCCAACCGCGTAAGGAGCATAAAATCCAGGAACATAACACGGTATGGCGGAAACTAGGGCGGAAAGAGTGGAACAAAACACCAGGCATAAGGCCGAGCCTTCCACCCTTTACCAAGTATATAGATGCATTAATTAAATAAGAGATATTGTGATATCCCAACATAATCCTGTCCATCATGGGGAAATCTTCAACTTCACCTGCAACTAACAACGCTATAAGAGGGGCTGAGCAAAAGCGGTAACATAGCCAAGCAATGGTTCGCTAGGAATGGTGCAAAAGGTTAGAGGCTGACATGGCAATTTGTGAGGCTTGAAGAGCAAATGATAGGAAGCGCAGCAAAGCGATAGAACGAAGCAACCAGCATAGCAATGATAGTAGTGAGATCCAGGGTAGCGGTCATCTTGCCTGAAATCCCGCAAGGAAGAAGAACGAGTCCATGAATAGGATGAAGCCACGAAGACGAACCAAGCGTGAGCGAGCGAATCCTCACGATGCATAGCAAGCGGGAACTATCGAGAAGAAGCACACAACATGGTGAACACACCACACATAGACAAGACATGATGCACAACAAGCATGATGCATGACAAAGCTACATGAAGCTACTCATGGCAAGAGATGATGCATACAAGAGCAACACATCAAAGCAAGTTTAAATGAGGCCGGAAACAACATATAACAATTCCGGTAAGTCCTCATATGCAAATTTCGAAATTGGTCCAGATCTGAACAAACCTTATGTTAAAGTTGTTAAACAGCAAGTTAAGATGCACCAATATGATCTACACGAGAATCTAGTCAAGATACATATAAAGTTCATTAGATTTGGAGGTACGGCCTAGAAGATATGAGCAAAACAAGTTAAACATGGCATTGATGCAAAATGCATCCAAACATCAAGCAAACACCTCAAAACAAGGATTCAACATGATAATATGAAACTACATGCAAAACTAAGCAAGTTACATATAGAGCATACTCAAAACGGAGCAACGGTTCAACGCACACACCAAACAAGATATAATAACAATCTGCCCAAAACAGCAACTAGGCATATTGCAAGCATAAAAACAATATGCTACAGCATCTCAACACGAAAAACAAAGGCATGGACATGATGTACAGATAAAGCATAACAAAACATGAACACTGAGCTATCTCCATAAATCACTAGAACATGCTCAAAAAGACATCGCAAGATTGCAAATAATAACAGTTTCAGACTTTGCATAAATAACATCAGGTTGCAATGTTTAGAGCTATCAAACAACATGCTACAGGAACTTATTATGGCAAAATAAGGCATGGCATGACTCTACTAAATGCATAGAACAGAAGTCCTTTACTATCCATGAGCCAAAAAGGATCAGAAGATATGATGGCACCCATGTAAACATAGCAAATTATGACAGATTCATACATGGCAGGAACAGCAATAAGTAGGCATGTTGGTGAGCTTGTACCACTCACCACAGAGCAATACATGGCATTAAAAGGAAACCAACAATAAGAATACATGTTTATGAAGCTATACATGGCAAGAGCAAATTAATAGGATGCACGGATCAGTAGCAAAACACATGGCAAAACTGAACTTAATGTTAACAGGCTGACAGCAACATTATTTAGCAACTTTATAGCATGATAACAACAACCTCCAGGAAGCTAATAATGCAACCAGGGAATGGATGGATAGAGCATGACATTTATAACAAAACATCCTTAGTGAACATCTCCAGATTATGCATAGAATGACTTGTAGCAGCAGGTATACATAGCATCACGAAATAACAGATTCAGCTTAGCAAAACAGTAACAGCAAGTACCCTACTTAACAAGCTCGATGCACTCACTATAAGACTCACAAAAATACATGGATTGCACATCTGTAAAGATGGCATGATATAGCACAAAACACATTTAGAGCTCATGCTCATAGGATGCACACACAAAATGCAACGAAAATGACAAATCAGCAAGTTATAACAGTTTCAGCAGGTTAAGATCATATAGCACTCTTCCAAACGATGATTAGGGCATCAAGATGAACTCAAACAAGCATGACACAATGGAATGAAATGAAGAGCACCTCATGATGACATTTTGACATATTACACGCACAAAATGAAGCTACATGCAAGAAGTTACAGGTACCACGATATGCACACTTTAAATGGGTTTTCAGGGACTTGGTAGAAAACGACCTCGCAGGGGGTGGACATGTCCGGGCCAAACCGAACACGTCCGGCGTGGGAGGCTGACGAGCGGGCCCCACGTGGTCGCTGCAGCGGAGGCGGCTGGGCGCGGCGTGCCGGCGCCATGGCGTCGAAGCGGCGCAGGAGGCCGGGCTGGCGAGGGACACCGAGGCGAGGCGGGTCCGACGCGGTCGACGAGGCCGGGAAAGGGGCGGATCCGGTCCGGGGCAACCGGATCTGGCCAGAGGGAGGCCGCCGGCGAGGCGCGGTGTCGGTGTACTAGAGTAGGGGTACCCTAGTATCCCTAACTTGTGCACGGGCAGTTGCAGCCCTCCGCGGCAAGGCTTACCGGGTGACCGCCAAGGCCCTCCGTGGTTCCTTTGGAGCCATTCAAGAACAAAGTATTCAAGCATAGAAGACAAGGCCCCGGCAAGAGGAGCTTGCCGGAAAATACCTGAGCACTTACAAGACAAGACCCCGGCAAGAGGAGCTTGCCGGGAAGGCCCGGTGAGCGACAAGCTTCCGGGCGCGACAAGATAACAACCGCGGCAAGGCGCTCGCCGCGATAGACCACCTCTCTGTACCTACGCTCCAGCGCATCCACTAACGTGTCGCCCTGGGGCCTTTCCAGGCGCGCGTGGCGAGAGGCTGTGCAGCCAACGGTGCGAGGTGGCAAGCGACGGTGGCGCCCCCTGACGGTCCCTGTTTGCACTGTTAGGGCGACAAGATGGGTATTTAATGCCTTTGTCCCCTGCCGTCAGGGTTAGGTATATTACAACATACCTTTGTGCAAGTAGGTGTACCAACCATTTGTTTTTCCATTTGTACCCCCATCTACGTTGCCACTGCCGGAGCCCCTTGTACATATAAAAGGAGGCCCATGCATAGCGTGGGGGGGTTCAAACACTCTCACGCTAGGTCTCGTTAGCAGCTGGAGTATCTTGTAGCTCTCGGCGCTCCCTAGCAAGAACACAATACAAATCATACATGCAGCGGTAGGAGTGTTATCTCTCAGGAGAGCTCCGGCTGGGTAAACCTCTCGCGTGCTTCGCCTCGTTACGCTCTTCGTGCGACCTCTGCTCCCCGCCGAACGAAAGGGGCTCGGTCCGCCCGGCCCCATAGGTGTTCGTGGGCGATTCAGCCTGCCCCGACATCTTTGGCGCGCCCGGTAGAAGCGTCGAGGTTGTGTGAACCTGATCCGGCGTCCACGCCATCTAGATCTTCATCACCTTCGTCAACATGCCACCGAAGAAGAAGGCTTCGGCGGCAGAAGCCCCATCCGCGTCGAACCCACTGCCACCGGAGCAAACAGGTGGTGGGGTAGACGCCGGCGGGAGAACGGACGGCGACAGGGGCGCTCACGCTGCTGCCAAGGCCAAGGACAAGGCTGCGCAGACCTCTGCGTCCGTACATGCACCGCGCCCGTCTCAGGAAGCGCGGGACCGACAGCGTCATGGCATTCACAATGCCATACGCTCGTTGGACCGAGATCAAGATGGAGGATCCCGGGACGTTCAAGACCAGCATGCACGCCAACGTCTTTGGCGCGAAGCGAGGCAGTGATCGCCGGACGGAGATCTGCTCCTTCTAACATGGATAGAAGTCCGAGCATATCCGCTCCTCGCGCCGTTCGCCATCGCCACCCACCACTCCAGCGAAGCTGGTGAGAGCTCAAGCTGCTCTGGATTACCCTCCAACGGCCGACAAGGTCGACGGTGGAGGCCACCATCTGAAGTCTCATCGGCCGCTTAACGGCGACGCTCCGTGGCAACCGAGTGCATCATTTGGCGCGGCAAGAATGCCAAACACGAGCCGGTGGCGGCAGAGACGGTGGGGTGCAACCACCATGCACTCTCTGCCCGAAGGCCAAGATCGCCGACTTCGCGGATCCACCTCGATAGCGACTCCACTGCGTCATCAGATCCACGAGCTCATCGCGATCAGCGCCAAGTGCTACGATCGACAAGAAGAGGTCGCTCGAACTGCGCATCGGCGCCAAGAGAAGCGCGACGTCAATCCGACAAGCGCGCCGGGCCCTCTGTTGACATGCACGCGCCCGGAGAACTAGGCGACTTGCCGTGCAGCGGTGGGTTGCCCTGCGTTCACTCGTGAGCTGCGGCAAGTCGATGGGCCCGGCAAGAAAAACTTCAAGCAGACGCACGGAGAAATACGACGGCAAGACGCATCGCTTCGGAGTTCCTCAGCATCTACACCATCGCGGTGCAGGCTGCGGGCGAGACGACAAGATCCTTGCCAACTACTTCCCATTTGGTACACAAGCCCAACGTCAGGTCCTGGCTCATGCACTTGCCGGACAACTCCATATCTTCTTGGGCAGATCTATGCCATCAGTTTGTCGGCGCCTTTACAGGCGGCCACAAACCCCATGGTCAAGAAACCAACCTTCATATGCTCGCCCAGAAGGAAGGAGAATCCCTGCGCAAGTATACTCAAAGATTCAGCCATGTACAGCACAACATCCCAGATGTCCACCCCGCCGCGGTGATCAGCGCGTTCCATCAGAATGTGCGAAACCGCAGGATGCGGGAGGAGATGGTGATGTGCAAAATCAGAGACGTCAGTGAGCTATACGCCCTGGCCGACAAGTGTGCACGTGCTGAGGAGGGGAGAAGACTCCCCGGAGAGAATACCAAGGCAGGAGGATCTGACAGTGAAGAAACCGCCCCGGCAAAGAAGAGCCAGCGGCGGGGCAACAGGAAAAAGAAAGGCAGAGATGTGCTAGTTGTTGACCAGTCCGGCAACGGAGGTGGCGACAAGAACGCCAAGGCTGGTAGCTCCGGCAAGGAGGTTGCCGCTAGCACCAACCACCAGCCTGTGGTGGCCGCCGACAAGCAGGACGGCTCCGGCAAGCAGTACTGCAAGATCCACCGCACCAAGGGCCATGACCTCTAGAGCTGCAAGAAGGTAGAGCAGCTTGTCGAGCAACATAATGCTGAATACGAGCGACGCGACAAGGAGAAGGCCCAGGAAGGTGCTGGAGGAGCCAGCAAGAAACGTCCCGGCCGGGGAGGGCGCCGCGGCAAGGCCAAGCAGCGGCAAGGAGACAGGCCTCCCGCGGCCGCGACAAGGATGAAGACGAAGACGACGATGAAGACATGGATGATGACGACGCCGATGAGCAGGAGTTCCAGAAGGACACGGAGGTCCTGTGCGTTGACGGCGGTGCTTCTCTGCACACCTCCCACCGCCAGCTCAAGCAGTGGATGCGGGAGGTCAATGCAGCAGAACCATCCATCAAGTCACGCAAGCCTCTAAAATGGTCCAGCACGCCTATCATCTTTGATATTGAGGACCACCACGATCGGCGTTCTGCAATCGGTGCTTGCCTATGTTGGTTTCACCAACTATCCGCAACCTCAAGGTCACCAAGATGTTAGTTGTGGCGGGGCGGCTTGAATCTGATCTCCTCCGCGGTGCTCGAAACTCCAGATCCTTGATGGCGAGCTCGAAGAAACCGGCACTTTTCAAGGAATCAATCCGGAAGGAGCAAACCGAAGGGAAAGATCACGTTGCCGGGTGACATTTGGCGCCGAGCTGAACTTCAGGATCGAGAGGGTCACTTTCGGCGTTGCTGATTTTCCATTGCCTTACAATGGAATACTTGGCAAATCGGCACTCGCCAAGTTCATGGCGGCCTCTCACTATGCCTACAACCTCCTGAAGATGCCGGGCCCGATAAGCGTCATCTCTGTCCATGGCGACAAGAAGGATGCTCTTATCTGCGCCGACAAGATCTACCGAGAAGCAGCAGCCGCGACAGATTGCAAGCCACTTGCCGCTGAAGCTCCCGGGGGGAAGAAGAAGACCAAGTCCGGCAAGAGCTCTGATGCCCACTCCGGCAAGGGCATCTCCTCGGAGTGCTGCGCTACCGTCGAGGACGCACCATCGAACTCCACCGGCAAGTATAAGAAGAAGATGACAGCTCCACCAGAGACCAAGAAGGTGTCCGGCAAGGAGGACGGGAAATGGAGGCTTTGTATCGACTTTACAGATGTCAATAAAGCTTGTCCCAAAGATCCATTTCCCTTGCCGCGCATCGACCAGATTGTTGACTCCACGGCCGGATGTGATTTGCTTTCATTTCTGGATGCATATTCAGGATATCATCGAGATCTTCATGGCGTAAGAGGATGAGGAGAAGACCGCATTCATCACCCCATGTGGCACGTCTTGCTTTGTGCGGATGCCCTTCGGGTTAAAGAATGCTGGTTCAACGTTTGCAAGAGTAGTTCATGATGCTTTTGAGCCGCAAATGCACATAAATGTGGAAGCATACATGGATGACATAGTGGTCAAAAGCAAGGACAAGCGACCCTGGTTCAAGATTTAGAGCGAAACCTTTGCAAATCTGCGCAAGATCAACCTCAAGCTCAACCACGAGAAGTGTGTGTTTGGAGTCCCTTCCGGCAAGCTTCTCGGGTTCTTCGTGTCTCAGCGGGGAATTGAAGCCAATCCCGACAAGATCAAGGCCATTGAGCAGATTGAAGCACCAAAGCGCGTCAAGGATGTACGAAGGCTTGCCGGTTGCGTAGCTGCTCTCAGCAGGTTCATCTCTAGATCTGCTGAGCGCGCCCTTCCATTTTTCAAAATCTTGAAAAAGGCAGGTGCGATGCAATGGTCTCCAGAAGCGGAGGCAGCGCTGCAGGACTTGAAGAGATACATGTCCTCCACTCCAACACTTGTCGCACCAAAGCCACAAGAGAAGTTACTGCTATATATAGCGGCAACCAATCAAGTGGTTAGTGTTGCATTAGTAGTGGAGAGGGAGGCGGATGATGAGCTAGCAACCACGGCAGACACATCCAGCGACAAGCAGGGGGCTTCGCCGGCAAGCTCTGGTCCCGACAAGGACGGTCTCAAGGCGCATTTACGCATGAGCAGATGCAGAAGGATGGTGCGGCGCCCAGTTTACTTTGTCGGTTCCCTTCTCAGGGGGCTAGATCAAGGTACTGGTGTGCAGAAGTTGCTTTTCGGCCTTCTCATGGCCTCGAGAAAGTTGCTATTACTTTCAGGCACATGAGATCACAAATACACTTTCGCTCTGAAGAGGATCTGCAAAATCCAGAGGCAACAGGCAGGATTGTCGAGTGGGCCTTTGGAACTGTCAAGCTTTGGCCTCAAGTTTGAGAGCACTTCAACTATCCAAAAGCGAACCATGGCGGAGTTCATAGCAGAATGGACACCAACACCAGATGAAGAAATTCCAGAGACGAGCATTCCGGTCAAGGAAGCAAGCAAAGAGTGGCTGATGTACTTTGATGGTGCCTTCTCGCTGCAAGGCGCCCGGTCTTGCGGCGTGCTTGCTTGTCGCACCCACCGGAGAGCACCTCAAGTACGTAGTCCAGATGCACTTTCCCAAGGAGCAAGCAACAAACAATCTTGTAGAGTATGAAGGTTTGCTTGCCGGGTCTCGTGGATCGCAGTAGACCGTGGGATCAAGAAACTCATTGTCAGGGGTGACTCACAACTCGTTATCCGCCAAGTGAACAAGAATTATCAGAGTCCATTGATGGAAGCTTATGTTGATGAAGTGAGGAACCTAGAAGAGAACTTTGACGGCCTGCAAATGGAGCATATTCCGAGAGCTCAGAACGACATTGCTGATGGCTTGTCAAAGTGCGCCGCACTTAAGTTACACAATGGAACCATGGATTTTTGTGCTCAAGCTAACTCAACCGTCCGTAACACCACCAACAGGACAGAGCAAGAAGAGGAGGTTAATCTCTGGTGACTACTTTACGGCAGAGCTTCCCGAAGCCGCCGCCACGAAGGTCCCCAAGATCGACACCAACAAAGCTGAGGCGATCTGCTCCGACAAGCCCTGTGGTTTGTTCGTTGAAGCGGGCGCTCCCGACAAGTTTTGCTCCGGCAAGCTTGCGAGGAACGTCAAGCTCGGCTGAGCCGCAGGTTCTTGCCGTGGAAGCCGATGCTCCCGCAGCGGCAGATGTGCCTTTAGTCCTTGTTGTCGAGCCGCAAGCTCCGGCATGGGCGCAGCAGATTGTCCATTTCCTTGAGACGGAGAACTTCCCGAAGAGCAAGAAGAAGCGGAAAGAGTAGCCCGGCAATGTAGTATGTACCAGTTTGTCGACGACCTGCATGTAAGAAGACTCAATGGGGTGAAATTGAAGTGTATTCATCGGGAAGACGGACAAAAGCTGTTGGCGAGAGATACATGGAGGCATATGTGGTCACCACATTGGCGCCCGAGCACTTGCCGGCAAAGCGTTCCCAAAGAAGGTTTCTTTTGGCCGACAGCCCTCCGTGATGCAACTGCACAAGTAACGAAGTGTGAAGCGTGCGATTCCATTCCAAGCGAACACACCAGCTAGCTCAAGCTCTCCAGACGATCCCTTTATCACGGCCATTTTCGATGCAGGGGCTCGACATCCTCGGCCCCTTCCCCTGAGCTGTCGGGGGCTTTGAGTACTTGTACGTTGCCATCGACAAGTTCACAAAGTGGCCGGAAGTGGAAGCAGTGAGGAAGGTGACTACACAATCAGCAGTCAAGTTCTTCAGGTCGATTGTTTGCCGTTTCGGAATCCCTAACAGGATCATCACCGACAACCGCACACAGTTCACAAGCCGCACCTTCATGCAGTACGTCCAAGATCTTGGCGCCAAGGTGCCGCTTCGCATTGCTCATCCGAGAAGCAACGGTCAAGCCGGAGAGGGCAAATGCTGAAGTGCTGCGGGCTCAAGACCAGAACTTTCGACAGGCTGCACAAGTGCGGAAGAAAGCTGGATTGAGGAGCTGCGGTGGTTCTTTGGTCGATCGGGGCGACGCCAAATCGAGCCAACGCCGAGACACCTTTCGCTCTAGTCTATGGAGCAGAGGCAATTCTCCCCACGGAACTTCGTATACGGATCGCCTCGAGTGCTCGCTTATGATGAGCTTGAGCAAGAGCAGCTGCGACAAGATGACACTGCGCTCCTTGAGGAACATCGTCTTCAGTCAGCATGACGAGCTGCTCGGTACCAGCAAGCTTTTGCGCCGCTACCATAGCCGCAAAGTCAATGCCAGAAGTCTCGAGGAAGGCGACCTTGTTCTTGGCGCATTCAGTCCGCCAAGAATTCCAACAAGTTGGCGCTTGAAGTGGGAAGGCCCTTATCGGGTGAAACGAGTCACTAGGCTCGGCGCTGTTCGCCTTTGAGATCAAGATGGCATTCGGTGAGCAACTCCTGGAATATTGAGCATCTTCGTAAGTTTTACTCAGAAGTGCGGTTGCGGAACCTGTTCCGGCAACCACCTTTTGTACAAGTCTTGCACTGATGCATGTAATCCTTTGTACAAAGCGGTATGCAGACCCGATGCATCGATAAAGCTAAGCGTGCTTGGCGCACCTTGTCAATTTCATGCTTTTTCACTTCTATTTTGCATGCATTATCTGACATTTGTGCAGCACCTACTCCTGGTAAGTAATAATGAGCCACAAGGCTCCATATCTTTATTTTCTCTTCTTTCTCTTTCTCAAAGAAAGGAAGGTTCCCTCGCACACAAGTTTGCCGGGGGGGAAAGGAGAAGATAATGGTGTGGACCAAACGTCGCTCAAGGAAATCTAGCCTTACCGGGAAGCAAACGACAGAAAAGCTAAGTTGCCAAAGTTTGAGCAATCAGTTTTAAAAAATTTAAGTTATTTTACTTGAACGACCGAACTTTGTATGGAAAACCTGTGCACAAAGGAACCAATTCGTAGCTAGTTGCGCCCTTACTTTGTTTCGAGTCCGCTCAACAACTTAAGTGAGCTGCGACTAGTTGCGACAAGGTTGCTTGTCGGAAGCGGCACCGCCAAGCAGTCTTGACGTTCAAGCACTTTCGGCCTTCATGACTCGGTGCCAGCGCCCGACAAGTCCCCTAAAAGCGTAAGGCAAAGACATACAAAGGAAGGAATCAAGTAAAGGGAATAGCATAGCAATTGATATCCAAAATAAAGTTATATTACAAGATAGCTTGCCGCAACTCTAATGGATTGTTCCTATGAAATGACTAGCAGCAGCAAGAGCAAGAAAAAAACGGGCGGCCTAATCTACGCGGCCACCCTCAACCCTCTTGATTCCGCTCACCCTGTCCACAATGGGTGCGACAAGGGTCTTGAGCGCCTCCACATCGGCATCCGTGGCCGAGACTTGAGGACGTTGGTGAAGCTGAGGCCCGGGGTGCGGAAGGCCACCTTCATCAGCACCTTTTGGAGGGCTCCCGCGCAGATCTGGCGTGACTCCTCGGCCAGCTGTTTTGGGACCTCTTCCCGGAGTCGCTGGAGGCACGTCGTCACGCCCTTGAAGAATAAGCTAAGCTTGGCGCTGGGTTGGAGGTGCTCGTCAGAGGAGTATCCGAGATCCACCATCCCCAGCTCCATCAGCTCGTTGTGGATGGTGGCCGCAGTATCCACGAGACCTTCGGTCCAGTGCTCCACACTCTCCCTCAAGGCGCCCTGGGCGGCAGCAGCATTCGCCAACAGCTCCTCGTCGGCCTTTATTTTCTCCTTCAAGGCCGCCTCCGCCTCCTTGGCGCCTGGCCCAGCCCCGAGTCAAAGTAGTCGGCTTCAACTCGAGATCTGCATTGGAGTCCTGGCGGCGCCGAGCTCCTTGCTCCTCTCGGCGAGACGGCCCAGCAGCTCGCCAAGAGTGTAGGCGTCCTTCTCGGCGCTTTCGTGCTTGAGTGCGGCGAGCCTCGCCACTCTTCTTGAGGCTGGCCTCCAATTGCGCCACTTTTGTCTCCAGCTCCTTCTTGGCGGCCTCGGCAGCCATGGGCGGCATCCTTGCCTCCTTGAGAGCCCCGCCAAATGTTTCCTCGCGCATGGCGAGATCCTCCTCGTGGCTGTCCAGGTTGACCTTCCGCTGCGCCAGCTCGCTTTCCTGCGCGGACAGCTTCTCGGCGGCAAGCCGCTGTTCCTCCTCAGCTGCAGCCTTCTCGAGGATGAAGGCCTTGCGCTCCTCGGCGAGTTGCTCCCGCTCCTCCGCCAAGGACCGGAGATCTTCCTGGTTGCGGCCCCGGAGCTCCTCCGCGCGCTTCTCAATATCTGCTCCCGCCTTGGCGACAAGGGCCTCCCGGGATGCTAGTTTGGCTTGTCGGGTGTCGTAGAGCGACAGCAGCTTCCGCAGCAGCTGCTCCTCCTCAGGCTCGCCGCTGCTGCTGCTTGGCGCGTCAACTAGCGTCAGCCCGGCAGAGGCGAGCAGCTCTTCATCGAAGGTTTCTCCTTCGGCCGGCGCCCTGGAACTCGACTCCCATGGGAGCTTGATGAAGACGCCGTCGCCGGCCTTCAAGTAGGCGCCGGGCTGGGGCTCTTCGGAGCCTGACGCTGCGGAAGCAGCGGAGGGATCGGCGGTCGGTTTAGCGTCTGGCGCTCCTGCGGCCTAAGGGCCGTCAGTGCGATTGCCAGACCCCTCGCCAGCTTCTGCGGCGGCAGCCTCGGTGGCCTCTTCGCCGGCAGGCTCGTCAGCACCGGCTTCTTCTCCCACGGCGGTGGCTTCGTCAGTGTTGCCGCACGCGTCCTCCTCGCCGGCGACCTCGGTCTCCATTGGCTCTGTGGCGGACGGATGAAGAAAGTCAAGCAAATATCCAAAGATAGAATCAGAAGAAGAAAAACACAAGGGAAGTACTCAGGCAAGAAGGTTACCTGCGCCGGGGGCTGCGTTCATGGTCTCCGCCGCCAAGGGATCGCTGGTGCTGCCCCTTGCCGGAGAAGGCTCCCTTGCCGGAGAAGGCTCCCTTGCCAGGGAGCGCTCCCTTGCCGGGGAATCCACCCTTGGTGGCGTAGCCGAAGCAGAAGGAGGTTGCTCTGCTTCTACACAAGTCAACAGTCAGATATAAGCAAAGGAAAAAGCACCCATGCACGCCGAACAGCAAGAAATAGACCATATACTTACGCTGGGGGCTACGCTAGGGGCTGCTTTGAAGGGGAGTTGCCTCACACGGCAAGGTTGTCTCGGACGCGCCTCCTGCCGTCGCAGTGGGTTCGTCCTCGACAACAATCACCGGGGTCTTGGCCCTCTTTGACATCCTCTGGGCCAGCGTCCTGAAAAGGAATGGATTCAGAGTAAAGCAGATCAGATACAAGACAAGGCAACAAATCGAAGAATTACAAGTACAACAAGGAATCTTACTCTTCCTCTTCCTCGTCGGAGCTGAGCGGAGAGGTCGAAGTCTGGCCCGCCTCCCAGACGACGAGCGGAGTGGGCTCCCTTGGACGCTTGGCGGGAGCGGGACCGGTGGCCTGCGAGGGCCCCGCCCAGTTGCTGCAGCGGTGTGAGGTGCTCCCGCGGCAACAGTGCTTGCCGCGGTGGAGCGCGTCCCGCGGCGCTGCGGCTGTTGGCCCGTCTGCCGCCCCGCTGCGTCTCCGGCCCTGCGAAGACGCCTTCTTGGTGGAGCCGGTGGCTCCGCTCGCGGCAAGCTGCTTAGAGGTGGAGAGGATGAGCCCTCGGCGGGCTCGCTCAACTCTGCCTCAGGCTCGGCAAGCTCTTCCTCGCCGGCGAACTCCTTTCGCTCGACAAGGCTTGCCGCCTCGGCTGCCTCTGCCTCCTCCACAGTAAAGCCAAATTCGCCCGCGGCAGCGGCTGCTGCCGCTTCTTCTAGCCTGGTGGCGATGCGCTGCATCTCGTCGTCAGTGGTGTCGCGGGTGAGGCCCCTCTGCTCATTGGGGCGGACCGGCATCTCCACTAGATTGTCGAAGAACTGCCGCACGACGTCGTCTGCCGGCTCTTGCCAAGTGGGGACAATTCCGTGGGAGTCGCACAACGGCATCATTGCACGGATGCGGTCAAGCGACGAGTTGTTGCACAATGAGCAGCGCCCTCGGCAACCTAAACATCTCCGGATGGTCAGGATCAGGCTTGAACAGCTCTAAGACCATTGCGTCAAGCTCCAAGACGGTGAAGTTGAAGTTGAGGCCTGGCGCAGCCTCATGATGTCTGCTGCGTTCTGGAATTCCTGTGCAGGTCTCCTCCTCTCTCGCAAGGGATGGCGTCTGCGGCGAAGAAAGTCTGCGCCAACAGTCCCTACAGTGAGTCCGGCAAGTCTGAGGCGGAGGATTCGGGTAACTGCGATCTTCAACCTAGCATCCTCCGGGGCCAGATTGCTCCAGTCATTGCCGCGTACTACTGGGGTTTGGCGCTGAGCGGTAAAAGGCTGCGGGTTCTCCTCAACGATCCAGCACCAATCTGCCCTCCACTCCTCCCATTTGCTATGAAGCTCTCCCTCCAGATAGGCCTCCTTCTTGCCGACCCTAGAGACCCAAGCAATTCCTCCGGCAAGGGGCTCTCTCTCTCTCGGCTCGGGGCAAAAAGAAGTGACGGAAAAGAGCTACATTTGGGTGGACTTCGACAAAGTTTTTGCAGAGATGTGCGAAAACTGCCATGGTCAGAACGGCGTTGGGGGTGAAATCAAGGAGGCGGAACCCGTAGGTGTTCATAATGTCGCAAAAGAACTCAGAGAAGGGCGGGCAGAGCCTGCAGTAGAAGAAGAGTGCGAAGAAGGGATACCCCGTCGGGGCCAGTTCTGCAGCAGCGGCGGGGAGTACCTTCGTGCGCGCATGTGCCCACGTCTCCGTCGACCAGAAGAGGTAGTAGTTATCCCTCAGCTCCCTCGCGGCGAGCTGAGGGGGGAAGACGGCCCGCTCCTTCCGCAGCGCCGCAAGCCGCAGCGCCTCGGCCGACTTCACGGTCTTCCCCTTGTCGGCTTTCGGGCCCATGGCGGAGGCGGTGGAGGAGGTCGACGGCGTTGAGTGTGCTGGTGGCGATGGGGGGCGGAGCGCTGCTCTCTTTTCGGCCTCGAGAAGAAGGGGGGAGCAGCGGTGGTTTTTCGATGGGACAGCGACTGGCAAGGTAGGCGACGTGCCCCTGCTTCCCCTGCTTATAAAGGGGGAGGGGGCGGACGTTCTGATTTCCCGAATAAAGAAACCCCCACGACCTCGCCCACGATCTCTCACACGACGCCACGTTCGGTGCGTGCCGTTCGTGGGGGACGTGGTGGGTCCGGGGTGAGTTACGGTGTGACCCGGGCCGCGTGTGCCGTGCCTGTTTTGGGCTGGCCCAACAGCGCTTCGGCACCGTGTGTGGCCCAGGCCCGGGGCTCTGCCGGTGTACTAGAGTAGGGTACCCTAGTATCCCTAACTTGTGCACGGGCAGTTGCAGCCCTCCGCGGCAAGGCTTACCGGGTGACCGCCAAGGCCCTTCGTGGTTCCTTTGGAGCCATTCAAGAACAAAGTATTGAAGCATAGGAGACAAGGCCCCGGCAAGAGGAGCTTGCCGGGAAGGCCACCCCAGGCACTTACAAGACAAGACCCCGGCAAGAGGAGCTTGCCGGGAAGGCCCGGTGAGCGACAAGCTTCCGGCGCGACAAGATAACAATCATGACAAGGCACTTTCGCCATGGCAGACCACCTCTCTGTACCTACGCTCCAGCGCATCCACTAACGTGTCGCCCTGGGGCCTTTCCAGGCGCGCGTGGCGAGAGGCTGTGCAGCCAGCGGTGCGAGGTGGCAAGCGGCACTGGCAAGTTTGCCATCGTGGCGGACGGTGGCGCCCCCTGACGGTCCCTGTTTGCACTGTTAGGGTGACAATGTTGGGGAACGTAGCAGAAATTCAAAATTTTCTTACGTGTCACCAAGATCTATCTATGGAGAAACTAGCAACGAGGGAAGGAGAGTGCATCTACATACCCTTGTAGATCGCTAAGCGGAAGCGTTCATGAGAACGGGGTTGAAGGAGTCGTACTGTCGTGATCCAAATCACCGGAGATCCTAGTGCCGAACGGACGGCACCTCCGCGTTCAACACACGTGACAGCCCGGTGACGCCTCCCACGCCTTTGATCCAGCAAGGAGAGAGGGAGAGGTTGAGAAGACTCCATCCAGCAGCAGCACAACGGCATGGTGGTGATGGAGGAGCGTGGCAATCTGCAGGCTTCGCCAAGCACCAAGGGAGAAGAGGAGGAGGAGAGAGGCAGGGCTGCGCTGGAGAGGGAGAGGCTCTCGTGTGTTATGGGCAGCCCCTAGGCCTCATATATATAGGGAAAGGGAGGAGGGTGCGCCTCTAGGGTTCCCACCCCTAGAGGCGGCAGCCCTAGATGGGAAAAAGGGGAGGCAGCCAAGAGGGGAGGAGAGGGGAGGCGCCCACGGATGGGCCTTAGGGCCCATCCGCCTAGGGTTTGCCCCTCCCACTCTCCCTTGCGCCTTGGGCCTCTTGTGGGGGGCGCACCAGCCCCCTTGGGGCTGGTTCCCTCCCACACTTGGCCCACGCATCCTTCTAGGGTTGGTGGCCCCACTTGGTGGACCCCCGGGACCCTCCCGGTGGTCCCGGTACATTACCGATATCGCCCGAAACTTTTCCGGTGACCAAAACAGGACTTCCCATATATAAATCTTTACCTCCGGACCATTCCGGAACTCGAACAACATTCGGTAACCACATACAAACTTCCTTTATAACCCTAGCGTCATCGAACCTTAAGTGTGTAGACCCTACGGGTTCGGGAACCATGCAGACATGACCGAGACGTTCTCCGGTCAATAACCAACAGCGGGATCTGGATACCCATGTTGGCTCCCACATGTTCCACGATGATCTCATCGGATGAACCACGATGTCAAGGACTCAATCGATCCCGTATACAATTCCTTTGTCTAGCGGTATTGTACTTGCCCGAGATTCGATCGTCGGTATCCCGATACCTTGTTCAATCTCGTTACGGCAAGTCTCTTTACTCGTTCCGTAACACATCATCCGTGATCAACCCCTTGGTCACATTGTGCACATTATGATGATGTCCTACCGAGTGGGCCCAGAGATACCTCTCCGTTTACACGGAGTGACAAATCGATCTCGATTCGTGCCAACCCAATGTACACTTTCGAGATACCTGTAATGCACCTTTATAGGCACCCGATTACGTTGTGACGTTTGGTACACCCAAAGCATTCCTACGGTATCCGGAGTTGCACAATCTCATGGTCTAAGGAAAAGATACTTGACATTAGAAAAGCTTTAGCATACGAACTACGATCTTTGTGCTAGGCTTAGGATTGGGTCTTGTCCATCACATCATTCTCCTAATGATGTGATCCCGTTATCAACGACATCCAATGTCCATGGTCAAGAAACTGTAACCATCTATTGATCAACGAGCTAGTCAACTAGAGGCTTACTAGGGACATGGTGTTGTCTATGTATCCACACATGTATCTGAGTTTCCTATCAATACAATTATAGCATGGATAATAGACGATTATCATGAACAAGGAAATATAATAATAACTAATTTATTATTGCCTCTAGGGCATATTTCCAACAGACAAGATGGGCATTTAATGCCTTTGTCCCCTGCCGTCAGGGTTAGGTATATTACACTGTACATTGTACAAGTAGGTGTACCAACCATTGTTTTTCCATTTGTACCCCCATCTACGTTGCCACTGCGGAGCCCCTTGTACATATAAAAGGAGGCCCATGCATAGCGTGAGAGGGGTTCAACACTCTCACGCTTAGGTCTCGTTAGCAGCTGGAGTATCTTTGTAGCTCTCAGCGCTCCCTAGCAAGAACACAATACAAATCATACATGCAGCAGAGGAGTGTTATCTCTCCGGAGAGCTCCAGCTGGGTAAACCTCTCGCGTGCTTCGCCTCGATCTGCTCTTCGTGCGACCTCCGCTCCCCGCCGAACCGAAAGGGGCTCGGTCCGCCGGCCCCATAGGTGTTCGTGGGCCAGATCAGCCTGCCCCGACACGCGGACTCCGGCGAGCTCCGAGCTCCGGCGGGGACCTGCGGGGCAGAGAGAGAGTGAGGCAGGGTGAGAGGAGAGGGAGAGAGATGGCGCGGCAGCGGGGCTCATCTCGGTGCCGGGGACGAGGAGGCGCGGGTGGCGGCGCGCGCGGGGCGCCGGAGGGGCGCGTCGGCGAGATCCGATGACTCGGGCGACGGAGAGGGGCTCGGGAGCCGGGAGGCCTTCAGGGCGCGAGGCTCGGGCACTCGGGCCCTGGGCAACCCGGGACGGGCTCCCCGCGGGCCTGGCGGGCTGCAGCTGCGGGAGAGAGGCTGGGGGCACGTGGCCGCCCCTGGTTGGCTCAAAGGCGGCGGGGACGGCGGCCCTGGCGAGTGGGACGGCGCCAAGTGGCGGGGAGGAGGTGGTCGGCAGCGGATCTGAGGAGAAGGGCGGCGCTGGATCCGATGAAGTGGGGACTAGGGGTATGGGAAGAGCTAGGGAATGCCAAAAATGGAGAGGGGGTGTATATATAGGGTAGGTATTAGGGTTAGGGGGTTGGAGGGGTTTCAGGGCATCAGATTTCGATCCGACGGCCCGGGCGGAGGGAGACTAGGTGAGGGGTTGGTGGGCTGTGTAGAATGCATTGGGCTGAGAAGAGAGGGAGGCCCGACAGCAGTTTCGGAGACCGAAACGTCCGACGAATATACCGACTATATCGCGGTTATATATTTAACGGTTGGGCAGTCAAACGAACTCCGAATCCGACGGAAGTTGGCAGGCGGTCTGTCTACACTATAATAAGACCGCATGCCAACTCTCACCCCATTCCGAGAACATTTTTATGCCACTTATAAAATAATATTTCGGAGGTGCCGCGGGTGCGTGCGAGTGTGTCCGGACTCGGAACGGACAACGGAGAGAACCGGCGGAACCCGAACGGATGCAAGTTTTAAAAAACATGCAGATGACGACATGGTAAAAAGCAACACACAAGCAAATGACATGGCAACAAAGACGAATAACTGGCGGACACCTGGCGTATCAAATCCGGGGCGTTACACTGTACCACAGAAAAATCCCACTCCAGCAAAAAGTACAGCAAGTCCATCGGCCGAAGACCTATCCCAACTGCCGGGACGGCCAATTCCTGCAGATTGGAACCCCATTCCAATTATTCCCAGTTTAATAGACAATGCTTTCAATGTTGTTAGGGACTACGTGCATATATTCCCATCATGGGAAGATTATAGTGAAGACAAACACCATTTTCACATCTTCCTGTCCAACTTACATGTAAGTGCTATTATTCATGGTTATTATTTTCCTATTTACTTTTTGTAACGTTTCGGTCAAACCGAGATGAGCGAATCGGTCCCACCGAGTTTGCTTGGCCAACTCCCTGTTAGTCTATTACCAAAATCGGTCTCACCGAGTTTGTGTAATCGGTCTCATCGAGATTACGTTATGCTCTAACCCTAACGAAATCGGTCCCACCGAGTTGACGTGTCGGTCCCACCGAAATGCCTAACGGTCACATTATGAACCAAAACAGTCTGACCGAGTTCTTTGAATTGGTTCCACCGAGTTTGGTGATTTGTGTGTAACGGTTAGATTTTATGTGGAGGCTATATATACCCCTCCACCCACTCTTCACTCGTGGAGAGAGCTATCAGAACATTCCTACACTTCCAACACATATTTTCTGAGAAAGAACCACCTACACTTGTGTTGAGGTCAAGATATTCCATTCCAACCACATAAATCTTGATCTCTAGCCTTCCCCAAGTTGCTTTCCACTCAAATCTTCTTTCCAGCAAATCCAAATCCTATGAGGGAGAGTTGAGTGTTGGGGAGACTATCATTTGAAGCACAAGAGCAAGGAGTTCATCATCAACACACCATTTGTTACTTCTTGGAGAGTGGTGTCTCCTAGATTGGCTAGGCGTCACTTCAGAGCCTCCGTCAAGATT
The DNA here is from genome assembly GCA_021605145.1 of Aegilops bicornis. NCBI lineage: Eukaryota > Viridiplantae > Streptophyta > Magnoliopsida > Poales > Poaceae > Aegilops > Aegilops bicornis. The sequence goes on from CM038672.1 coordinate 548,725,710, forward strand.
GTGGAGTTGAACCAAGGAGTTTGTAAGGGCAAGGAGATCGCCTACTTCGTGAAGATCTACCCTAGTGAGGCAAGTCCTTCATGGGAGACGGCCATGGTGGGATAGACAAAGTTGCTTCTTCTTGGACCCTTCGTGGGTGGAGCCCTCCATGGACTCGCGCAACCATTACCCTTCGTGGGTTAAAGTCTCCATCAACGTGGATGTACGATAGCACCACCTATCGGAACCACGAATAAAAAATCTCTGTGTCAACATTGCGTTTCCTCCATCAAACTCCTCCCTTTACCTTCATATGCAATTGTTTTACATTCCGCTGCTATACTCTTAGAATTGCATGTGTAGGTTGATTGCTTGACTTGTGCTAAGTTACTAAAATCTGCCAAGAACTAAAATTGGGAAAAGTCTAGATTTTTATTTGGTCAAGTAGACTAATCACCCCCCTCTAGACATACTTTCGATCCTACAAATGGTATCAGAGCTTTGGTCTCCATTTGCTTTGATTTCCATAGCTTTTAGTGGTCATAACCTTGGTTTCGCAACCTAGGAGAGTATGGCGTCTAGCGAGGGAAATTACCATCGTAGAGGTCCTTACTTTGATGGTACAAATTTTGCTAGTTGGAAGGATAAGATGAAAATGCATATTCTTCGACATAACCCCTCTGTTTGGGCTATTGTGTGTATTGGCTTGCAAGGTGAATTCTTTGATGGGAGAGAACCAAACTGTGAAGCTACCGCGGAAGAGTTGAAGATGCTACAATACAATTCTCAAGCTTGTGATATTCTCTTCAATGGATTGTGCCCCGAAGAATTCAACAAAATCAGCCGTCTTGAGAATGCAAAGGAAATTTGGGATACTTTGATTGATATGCACGAAGGTACCGACTCCGTCAAGGAATCCAAGTTGGATGTGCTCCAAAGTCAGCTTGACAAGTTCAAAATGAAGGATGGTGAAGGTGTCGCTGAAATGTACTCTAGGCTTGCTCTCATCACAAATGAGATTGCCGGCTTAGGAAGTGAAGAGATGACCAACAAATTCATCATCAAGAAGATCCTAAGAGCCTTGGATGGACAATATGATACCGTGTGCACATTGATCCAAATGATGCCCAATTACAAAGATCTCAAGCCAACGGAAGTCATTGGAATAATTGTTGCTCATGAGATGTCACTCAATGATAAGGAAGAGTTTCACAACAAGTCAAGTGGTGCCTACAAAGCCGCATGTGATGCTCCCACATCATCAAGTGAGAAACAAACCTTCAATGAGGAATTGAGCCTAATGGTAAAGAACTTCAACAAGTTCTACAAGAGTAGAAGCAAAGAAAGAAGTTCCAAGTCAAGGTACTACAATGACAAAAGATCTTCTAGTCGTGAGCGAAATTGCTACAATTGTGGAAGACCCGGACACTACTCCAATGGGTGTACGATGCCCTACAAAAGAAGAGAAGATTCTCCCAAAAGAATAAGTAGAAGAGAAGGGTCACCATCAAGAGAAAGAAGGAGTAGAGATGATCGTTATGAACAAAGATCCTCTCGGAGAAGAAAGGATTCGGAAAGGAAGTATAAGTCATCAAGGAGCTACACAAAAACAAGACATCAAGCTCATGTTGGTGAATGGGTATCCGGCTCCGACTCGGACCATCACTCCGAAAAAAGTTATCACTCCGACTCCGAATATACTCAAGATGAAGGTGTTGCCGGTCTAGCACTTGTGTCAACCAACTCCTACGACATATTTGACTCACCAAATGAAGGAATTGGAATATGCTTCATGGCCAAAGTTCCAAAGGTAACACATCTCGAGTATGTTGATTTCAATAGTGATGAAGATGATTTGCTAGGAGATGATATTTACTTGTTGACAACTATAGTGATGAAAACTATGATGAAACGTCAATTAATCATGCTAATCAATATAAAATGAATGACGATAATAAGAAGGAGATTGAGCATCTAACTAAAGAACTAAACACTCTTAACTTAGCTCACGAAACTAGCTTGGAAGATCATCGAGAACTTTTAAAGACTCATGATAAGCTACGTTTTGAAAAGCTCAACCTTGAGCAAGAACATGAATTTTTAAAGGCAATCAATGATGATCTTCGCAAGAAAAGTTCTTCTTACATTGCCAAGAGATTACTCTTGTCTACTTACATGCCACAAGTTAAATCTACCAACAAGAGCAAGAAAGATTCTTCATCTAGTAGTAACAACAATCATGCTAAATCCAATGTTGTTGCATCTAGTAGTTCTGTTGATTCAACTAATGATTCTCTTAGCCAAGTTACACTTAAGCAAGAAAATAGCTTATTGAAGGGAATTATAGAGAAAGGTGTTTACAAAAGCCTTGCCGGAAGTAAGCAATTTGAGGAAGTTATGCATAAGCAAGGAAGACATCGGAAGAATCAAGGTGTTGGTTTTGAACGAAAGTTCAATGCCAATGGAGTTGAGTGGGAAGAAGATCAATACCCCAAGACGAAGTTTGTTCCTCAACAAGAGAAGTATGATCCTACTTCTTTCAAAGGGACACAAGCCCAATATGATCTTCCACCACAAGACCACAAGCTAAAAGGCAAGGACAAGCTTCAAGAGGAAATTGATGCAATTGAAGAAGCACCTAAGGCCTTGGTCAAGTGGGTTCCCGAGACTACATCAAGTTCTACTTCATCAAGTACAACTACAACTCCAAGGATTCCCATCAAGATGGTGTGGATCTAGAAGAAGAAGAACTAGGGAGTTCTTGAGGGTGACTCCGCCAACATACCTCACTGTTATCACTTTGGCAAGAACAAGTGCAAACAACTTCCATATCTTGCACTAGTTGAAGGAGTCACAAACCCTCTTGTTGGTGAGACAAGGGACAAGGTAACATAATGCTTTCATGGAAATGATCTTGTGTACGCATCACTCTATGTCTATGGATATCCTTGTTTGTTCCTTGTGGGACTAACCCATGTAGGTATTGAAAGTGCATCTCACTCCAAAGGATTGCTCCGAATGATCTACATCAACATTGAGCATATACATCTTCAACATCTACATGAAGTCATCATCGACAAAACCCAAGGTTAGTTCATCCCTCTTAGGGGGGATATCACATCTAGGGGGAGCTTTACTCAAATCAATTGAGCTAAAGCAACTCTAATGGTGTGAACTCAATAATGCTTTACGTAAAAGTGGTAACCCCACTTGTGCTTAAACGATGAGTATGAACTATGATCAAATGTTCTCATTTGACTACTAAGTCAATATACTCGCTTGATAGATGCTAGAGTGTTTGTGCATGCTTTGTCACATATTTCATTTGCCATTTTAATTGTGTGAGCATGTTCAATGCATATTTTACTCATTCGAGGACATCCATTTGTTGTTTTGATAGTTTGGATCTTTCTCTTTTGCCAAATGGATGGACAAGAAAGCCTAAGAACTCCCTCTAGCTATCTACGCTTTTCTCGTCTCAAACTCTATTCATGCTACATCACAAAGTTTGATCAAGTCGGATTTGAACCACTCTGTGTGAGGAGCACTCGGAGTTCCCGATTCGTCATAGAGTTAAACCTCCAAAACCTCTTTGTGCATCTCGGTCTGACCGATTCATTGTTTTTGGTCCTACCGAGATCACTAAGTCAATCTAGGGTTTTCAATCTCGGTGCAACCGATTAGAACCTTTCGGTCACACCGAGTTGCAGTAACTGCTTGCAGTTTTGCATTTCGGTGCCACCGAGTCGTTCCACTCGGTCACACCGACAGGATCAGGTTATATATACCGACGGGCCAAATTTTGGAAATTTTTGTGAACCTCCTCGCCCGCGCGTAACCTGCTCTGCCTTCTTGTGTCTCCGGATCGTCCTCTCATCGCCAGCGACCTCCCGCTGCTGGTCTCCGCCGCCGTCAATGGCAATCTGCCCCGCCGTTGCCACTGTAGCAAGTTCGCCGCCGAACTAGGGTACGAACTTGATCTTTGTGCTAATCTATAACTTAGATTCCTAGCACATTGTTTTGCCATGATTCTTGCCACGATTGAAATCATCCTGTCCAGTGAAAACACCCCATAGATTAGTTTTGGCTTGAAAATTTAGGGTTAGGTCTCCGCCGAATTCATCTCGGACCGACCGAGTTGTAGAAATCGGTCTCACCGATTTGGCTTAGGCCAGAGCACATGCGTTTTCGGTCTGACCGAAAATTGCAAATCGTGTAACCGAGTTCGATTCTTTGTGAAACCCTAGCAGTCTCGATACCACCTAACTATGACTCGGTCTGACCGAGTTCACTAGTTTAGGTTCCAAAAGCTGCTTCGTATCACCGAGTTTACAAATCGGTAGATCCGAAATGCTTTCTGTGAAGAACTAAAACTAAGTTTTTAAGTCATCTCTTTTGCAAAACTCCTTTACTTTGTGATGCTCATCTCCTCTACCTCATTTATAACCTATTCACAGGGTCTGTTGTCAGAGTGTTTGCAGAGATGTCTGATCAAAGTGATAGTCAGAACAGGTCTAAGCAATAGGTGCAGATGAGTGAGGGTTCAGATCCCTCTAGTAGTTATGGTGAGGACAGCAGGAGCCCACCAAGAAACCTGCCAAAGGCTGCTACCAGGACAAGGAAGAAGAATACTTCTGATTCCGAGGATGAAGACTATGTGGCTGTTGAAGATGAAGCCACTTCAAAGAAAAAGGTGTTGAAGAAAGAGTATGGCCCAACTGCTGCAACAAACCCTGGACTGAAAACAAAGATGCCAGCAAGAAGACAACCCATGTCTAAGCCAAGAAAAGTTGCCACAGGTGAAACTATGAAGTTCACCATTGACTCTAAAGAAGAAGCAGCTCGTGAGGATAAGAAGAAGAAGAGGGCGAGAACTACTACTGCCAGAGTTCTTGGCAAGACCTCAATGAGGAAAGATTCTGAAAGGGAAGAGGATGTTGCACCAACACCCAAAGCTCAAAAGCTTATGGGGGATGCAATCAGATCAGGGGCTGCTCCATCTAAGCCCAAATCTGCTCCCAAGGCTGCTGCTCTAGCTCCAAAGCCTAAACCCAAGAGAAGCACTAGGAATATCCCTGCTGAAGAAAAGAACAAGGCCCCAGTGCCTGAAGGTGCTGAAGAAGAAGAAGATGACACTGTTGTATTGAGGAAGCTGAAACCCAAGATCACAGACCACAATGATGCACACCTAGTTGCAGAGAACATGAAAACCCAGTTGGAGACAGTCTGATCCATATGCTATCAGGGGAAGAACTGCTGTGGACTATAGGTTTCACACTAAGGAACAACAGGACTTCTATGAGACAGTTCTACTTGATAAGAAGCCCATTGTGTGTGACATGAGATGGGTTGACTGGGAGTTCATGAAGGAGAATGAGGATCACTTCCCTGGTGTGAGTGATAGCTTCAAGGCATGGGGAGTGGACACTTTTGTTGCCCAGAAGCTCACCAAGTGGAATGGTGAGCTCATCGTGCAGTTTTACTCCACTGCCCACTTCTATCCAGATGGAAGGATAGTATGGATGTCTGAAGGTACTAGGTACCAGTCTACAGTTGAGGAATGGGCCAAGCTTATCCATGCTCCTGAGGAACATGAGGATGACTTGGATATTTATGCAGAGAAGAAGAAAGACCACAACACTATGGCCAACATGTACAAAGAGATCCCAGATGCTGCTTTGGATACACATAAGTTTGGATCTGTTCACTACTTGTTGTCTGGTCTGCCAACTATCAACTGGATTCTAAGGCACACACTGCTACCCAAGTCAGGTGATCACAAGATGATCAGAGGACATGCAATAAACTTGCTGCATATATTTGATGTCCCACAGAAGTTCAAGGTCATGAGTTTGATTGTTGAGACAATCAATAGGACTGCTGTTGACCAGAAGAGAAGCTGTGGGTATGCCCCACAAATTCAGGAGCTCATCAACTCAAAGATGGGAAAAGGCAAATACATTTTGGATAAGCAGCACCTGCCCATCTACCCTGAATTTCAAGACAACACAGTGGTGATGAATGAGAATGAACCATCTTCAGCTCAAGCACATGAGAAGAGAGAGAAGGCTAAGGCAGGGAAGGCTGCAAAGATGCCAACAGTAGAGGAGGAATCTCAGATATTCTTGAAGAGCAAGCAATACCAGCTTGGATATCTGATCCAATCCAGCCTGAGGATTGAGAAGGGCTTGGCCACCCTGACCAAGAACCAGGAGAGTTTGGAGAGGATCATTGAGCAGAAGTTCTATGATCTTGATGTCAAAGTTACATAGATCAAAACTATAGTTGAGCAGCTCCAGGAGGAAGCAGAGGAGAAAAAGAGCAAGTCTACCACAGATGCTTTTGCTAGAGTGCCGAGAGGACAGAGATCTGCTGCAGTGCCCGTGACAGACACTAGAGCTACAACAACAGCACCAGCAGCAACAACTCCAGTTCCACCTCTAGCAGCTACTCCACCAGCTCCAGATACTTCATCTGAAGCCTTCGTCCTTGGAGTTCGCTCAACACCTCCTACCGAAGATCAAGCCTGAGAGTCATTTAGCACTATGCATTTTCGAACTTTTTGGTAACTTGTTGCCAAAGGGGGAGAAAATGTATAGATCATAGGCTTCGAGAGAGAGTGTTGCTTTTTTATCTCTCTTGCTATTTTGGTTGAAACTTTTTATTGTGTGCTTGTGTTACTACTTTAGGTCCTTGTGAGATACTTTCTTGATCATGTGTTTGATCATATGCTACCCTTAATGCTTGTTGGATGATATTATCTCTTATATCCTAGATGATCATTCACATTGCTTGGTGATGAGTGCATGTGCTTTAATTTCTATCATTTTGAGCGCTCCACCAAGATGTATGTGACATGGAAAAGTAACCCATGATCCTAATTGATTGTGCATTTGCATTCAAAAGCGATTTTAAATAATGCACAAATTTAGGGGGAGCTCTTGCTTATCACATACTTCTCAAAGCGACGATGTTTTTCAATCTTATTTATCATTTGTCAAAGCTTTGATCTATATGTCGTCATCAGTTACCAAAATGGGGAGATTGAAAGTGCAACTATCTCTGGGTGGTTTTGATAATTCCTATTCCAAGATCTCACTGAGCTAATGCTATTCAAAGATTAATATTTCAGGAAAGCTCAATGATTGGCATGGCATGGATTAGTGATACGTCTACGTCGTATCTACTTTTCCAAACACTTTTGCCCTTGTTTTGGACTCTAACTTGCATGATTTGAATGGAACCCGGACTGACGCTGTTTTCAGCAGAATTGCCATGGTGTTATTTATGTGCAGAAACAAAAGTTCTCGGAATGACCTGAAACTCCACGTAACGTCTATTTGGAAATAATAAAAATTCATTGCAAAAGATGAAGATCAGGGGGCCCACACCCTGTCCACGAGGGTGGGGGGCGCGCCCTCCCCCTAGGGCGCGCCCCCTACCTCGTGGGCCGCCTGGAGCTCCTCCGACGCCAACTCCAACTCTATATATTTGCTTTCGTGGAGAAAAAAATAGAGAGAAGAAATCATCGTGTTTTACGATACGGAGCCGCCGCCAAGCCCTAAAACCTCTTGGGAGGGCTGATCTGGAGTCCGTTCGGGGCTCCGGAGAGGGGGATTCGTCGCCATCGTCATCATCAACCATCCTCCATCACCAATTTCATGATGCTCGACGCCGTGCGTGAGTAATTCCATCGTAGGCTTGCTGGACGGTGATGGGTTGGATGAGATCTATCATGTAATCGAGTTAGTTTTGTTAGGATTTGATCCCTAGTATGGACTATGTTCTGAGATTGATGGTGCTATGACTTTGCTATGCTTAATGCTTGTCACTAGGGCCCGAGTGCCATGATTTCAGATCTGAACCTATTATGTTTTCATGAATATATGTGAGTTCTTGATCCTATCTTGCAAGTCTATAGTCACCTACTATGTGTTATGATCCGCAACTCAAGTGACAATAATCGGGACCACTCCCGGTGATGACCATAGTTTGAGGAGTTCATGTATTCACTATGTGCTAATGTGTTGTTCTGGTTCTCTATTAAAAGGAGGCCTTAATATTCCTTAGTTTCCATTAGGACCCTGCTGCCACGGGAGGGTAGGACAAAAGATGTCATGCAAGTTCTTTTCCATAAGCACGTATGACTATATTCGGAATACGTGCCTACATTATATTGATGAATTGGAGCTAGTTCTATGTCACCCTAAGTTATGACTGTTACATGATGAACCGCATCTGGCATAATTATCCATCACCGATCCAATGCCTACGAGCTTTCCACATATTGTTCTCCATTTATTTAATTTTCCGTTGCTACTGTTACAATCACTACAAAATACCAAAAATATTACTTTTGCTACCGTCACCTTTTGTTACCGTTACCACTACTATCATATTACTTTGCTACTAAACACTTTGCTGCAGATATTAAGTTATCCGGGTGTGGTTGAGTTGACAACTCAACTGTTAATACTTGATAATATTCTTTGGCTCCCCTTGTGTCATGGAATTCTCACGGCAGATGTCCTCTTGCAAGGACTTAGTCGTGGAGCCATCGCAACTAGGAAGCTTAAAGGGGTTAATCGGGACAAAGGACACAAGCGGCTTTATACTAGTTCGGCCCCTTATGGTGAAGGTAAGGCCTACGTCTAGTTGGGTTGGTATTGCTTGATGTTCCGATGACCAGGGAGCGAGATACGCTATACCCGGCTCTCGATGAGTTGTTTCCTGCCCTAAGCAGCCAGCGGGTCGTCCCCTTATATACACGGGTGGACGCCCTGCTGTCCACAGAGTCCCGGCTGGCTTATAAACAGTGTCCGGCTCGGTGACTAGTTAAATCTACCTTATGATACAAGTCATGCCATCATGGCGGTTTATCACTATGGGCCTTAAGTCGCATGTGAGCTTTAGACCCTTTATTGAACCGCCATCTTCGTGCTTGGTCTTTGAGCCTCTTCCTGATGAGTCTTATTGCGTAACCCGGCCCCTCCTGGGCGGTTTACACAAGTAGTTTTATCCCCAACATTAGGCCCCAGATTGATTTGAATCTGTTCATGTCAGTCTTAAAATACCTTAAGAAATAAACCTTCAGCCTTCTGCTTGTGCAAAAGGTTTTTTAACCCGCCATGACGTCATTTTCTGGATCCGTGTTAACCCGCCATGATGTCATCTTTGCTCAAATTCATATTTTACTCCACCGTATCCTCCAACGGATCTTTGCTTTTATTGATCGTTCCGAAAACCAAGGCGTCAGGGCCCATTGGATAATGATGTCTAGCCTCCTCATTTCTCGCGCCGTCTCAGTCAGCCCTTCCTTATAAATAGGAAAGACCTAGGTCTTTTCCATTCTCCCCCTCGTTCATCTTCCTCCTCTCACTGTCTCTCTGCTGTCCGAGCCTCGCCGCCGCCGGCGCCGCCGCGGATCTCCTCATCCTCACCAGCTCAGGCCGCTGCATCGACCTGATTTGACCAGAAAAACGTGACGGATCTCCGCAGCAACTCTGCCTCCGTAAGTTTTTCCTCCATGTTCCTCAGATCTGCATTAGTGACCTTCGAGTTCGTCGGTGTTCGTCGCCGTTCGTCACGAACCCTTAAATAGATTCCTCCTCTGACGCCTTTTTCTGATCTTTAGATAGTATGAACTGCTGCGGTAGCTGTTTCACACATGTTTCTAAATACCCTTAGATCTCTTTCTGTTGCACAGAGGCCCATTCGAGCCCATGAGCTTCATCTATATCAGTTGTAGGTCTAGAAATTTTTCCTTTCAGAACAACCGTTTGATCCAAAATAATAGCTGTAACTTGTGAAACCTGTTTGTTTCATACTTAGTCAAAAAACTGTATCTGTTAAATCTGCTTCACAAGGTAGCTCAGGTAGCCGGTTTAAGAAAACAACACCGATCGTCAGCTTTGCTTGCTTCCCGCAGCTTAAGAAAATTTAATTGCCCTTGATACCTGTAGCGGCTTAAACATCACCGCATAGTTACCCATACGTCATTAGGCCCCTTCTTAAGCCACCACTTTGAAAAGACTTACAATGTTTTCCTCCGGGTTAAATTCGAACCGGAAACTCTTATTTTGTCATAGGCTTCAATTTACACAATGGCACCCAAGGCTCCCAAAGCTCCCGTGACCTGCAACCGGGTCAGATCCACTGTTACCAATAGCACGTTGTCTTATTTCGTGAAGTACGGCCATCTGCCCAAGGAGGGCATGTCTTACCATGCTCCCAATCCATCAGAGGAGAAACCTCAAGCCAAGGAAGGGGAGGTGATCGTGTTTACTGACCATATGAACCGGGGCTTCGCTCCACCCGGTTCAAAATTCTTCAGAGATGTTTTGCATTTCTTCGATCTCAGACCTCAAGACATCGGGCCCAATTCCGTGTCAAATATTTGCAACTTCCAAGTTTTCTGTGAGGTGTACCTTGGAGAAGAACCCAGCTTACTTTTATTCAGAGAACTGTTTTACTTAAACCGGCAGAACGAACGCGCCAACGGAACCAGCTTGGAACTTGGTGGCATCTCGATTCAATGGCGGAGAGATTGCCTTTTCCCTTATGCTGAACTGCCGAGTCATCCAAAAGATTGGAATCAGACATGGTTTTACTGTGAGGATACTTCTCCGGCTAATGAAAACCCTATGCCCAGCTTCCGCGCCTTGCGCCTTGAATCCAACCATCCGCTGGCGGATAAACTGACTGCTGTTGAGCGTCTGCCACTTGCTCCCACCATTAGTAAAATCAAAGCTCTGTTGGGAAATGGCTTAGACGGTATTGACCTGGTCCGAGTCTGGGTCGCTTGGCGAGTGCTTCCGTTAAGCCGCCGCCCCGGTTTAATGTGCACTTACTCAGGCGAGAAGAATGACCCAGTGCGTCAAAGTCTTGATGACTTACCAGATGATGTGGTGGATGCCACGACCCAGACATTGCTGAAAGAGGGCACGGCGACCAGTAACGCCTTTGGCTTACTTCCTTTCTGCGAAAAGAACCCGGCCCCTGTAGTAAGTCATCTACCTCAATAATTACTCCTTACCGTGTTATACCTTAATTTTACTCCTAATCCTTTATCATTTTTCACAGGCTGATGATAACTTCTAGAAGGTCAAGTATAACCATGAAGCGGCCAAACAAGCCCGAGCAGAAAAAAGAAACGAAAGGAAAGCCGCCAAGTCTGGAACTTCAAAGAAGAGGAAACCAAGCACCTCAGATTTACTTAAATTGGATGATACTTCTGACGACGAAGAAGAGGTAACTTGTTAACTCCCTTGACTCTTTATCATCACCTTGCTGACATTAAATCTTTCAGGAAGATACGGGGAACAGCCAAGCCGTCGAGGAAGAGGTAACTATAATCTCCTCTGACTCCGAGCGCCTGCCGCGTCAGAAAATTCGAAGGGTAACCCGGAAAGTAAGATTTTCACATCCTTTGGCTTACCAAGATCCTCAATTTCTTTTGAAGCAACAGCAATTTGAAAGCCGGAGGCAGACCCGGACCAGCAAGGATGCAGAGCTCTCCTCCGGTTTACCTGACGTAACCAGGAAGCGTCGGGCTGAGGTTATCTCCGATTTACGTTCCGTTTATCCTTTGGCGGGTTTAATTCCTCGACCTCTCAATTCATCTGACTCAAATTATTAGGATACCCATCCTTCCTCCGGCGAGTCTATGCAATATAACATGCCGGCTTTCAAGACCGCCCCCGGGTAATGTAATTTTGTTTACCTCATGTTGTACCTTATTAATGCTTTTGTACTCATCCTTTCTGCCTTGTCCACAGTGTGCAAGTGAATCCCAGTAAGTGGGCAAAAAAGAATAAGACATCCCAAGACCCGGTAGTGACTGAGCCGGAACTTGGAACAGACGCCCGTGACACTTCCATTCCTCAGCCGCCGCCAGAACCGGCTTATGAAATTCCAACACCATCCGTTGATCCGCCCGCTCAAGAAACTCTTGGTGGCTCTGATAAGCCGGAAACTCCTAGCCCGGTCAAGACAACTGATCCGGAAGTTGAGATTCTGAAGGCTCAATTTGTTGAACCGGGGCAGCCCACTGTTCTTGCCAAGTGTTCTGCCAGGGAGGAGCTTCTGGAACGCCGAAAGGCCAAGCTAGACATTACTGATTACACTCACTTGAGCATTAGAGAGATAGTGTCTGGTTATATCAATCAAGTACATAAGAGTCGTGACCTGAAAGTTAACATGGTGAAGCAAATACAACAAAAATCTGAGGTACAACCTATGCTACTTCTCTTAATCATGCTTACTGTATCAGCCCCAAGTCTATTTCTTACGAATAAATATGTTGTAGACTTATAAAACTGCTTATCATTGCTTTGTCCGGCTTAAATAGAAAATATTTAACCCGGTTGTAACATGATACTTTGAACGTGCAATACACATTAGCCCCCAAGTCTCAAGTACCTTTGCTTGCAAAGTGCTTGGGACATAATTAATATGAACCGACATTGTAAGTTTAAAATTCTTCAGCATACATTAGCCCCCAAGTGTCAAGTACCTTTGCTTGCAAAGTGCTTGGGACTTTAATGTTATCTTACTGTGACTCTGAATATAACCCGACATCAATGCAGGCCACCTCAAGTCAATTTGAGTTGGAGATTGCTGACCTGAAGAGTCGCCTGGCAGTTCAAGAGCTTGAACTGCAAAAGGCCAACTCCAAATTTGAATTCAGCATCTCTGAACAAGAGAAATTGAAGAAAAATTTTGATGCAGAGAAGAAAATCTAGGCTGATGAAAAGGCCTTACTGATGACCCGGGCCGAGACAGCAGAAGCGTCACTTGTAGAGGCGACAGCCGAGCTGTCCGGCTTAAAGCGCCAGATATCCCAAATGGTCTCAGCAATCTTTGGTAAGTTACTATGCATAACCTTGAATATCGCAACCCTTCCTTTAATGACTATTTTAAGTATTATCTCCGGCTCACCTTATGCTTACAACCGCAGGCCCTAGGAGCACAAACCTCAAGCAGAACATGTTGATCAAGCTGAAGGCGGTTTATACTCTTGTGGAGTAGCTGTACACCGGGTCACAACGTGCTTTGGACGTTGTGGCTTTATCAAACGACGTTCCCCATTTCCTACAAGATGTGTTAAAGCGGCTGGCCGTGCTACCCCAGCGGATCCAAGAGCTAAGACGGGCATCTTCCCGAACCGGGGCTATAGCCGCCTTGAGCCGAGCCAAGGCGTTGCTTCCAGAGTTAGACCTGGTAGACGTTGCTCTTGGATATCCCAGCTTGAAGGAAGACGGCTCTGTGTTCGACGAAACAGACTTTACCGCTTGTGTGAGAGTCGTACGCCCTGTGGCTACCATCATTGGTAACGATATCGATCTTACCAAGTACCAGCCAGGCTATGATAGAGAGAACCGGAGAATTCGTACACCTCATTACGATGATGTCAGCCTGATTCCTCCAACTCGTAAGCACACCTTTGCCCCCGAAGTTGACCCGGACGGTTTAATAGATGATGAAGCTGAGTTTGAAGCCTTGAGTGGCATTGACTGGGCTTCGTCAACCTTCTAGGGCAGGGCAGCAGACAAAGAGGCGGAGAAGGATAACCCGGAATCCTCAAGCCCACCAAAGGAGTGAACCGCCACGCGTTGATGACTTTGTGAAAACAATGCTTCATTATTCAGACTCGAGGAGTCTTGTAATAGGATAGAAAAACCTCTTGATTTCTGTCATGCCTTCGGGCATATTTGTGGCGCTTAATACTTTCGTAAGCCGCCATCGCTATATACTTTCAGCTTATGTTGATCTTTCCTTGATATTAAAAAACTTGCTTGCCTTATCCTGCACATAAAACAAACAGAGTTCCCTTGGCGACTTGTCGCATCCCGGGTCACATAAAGTATTGATAACCCGGAGTACGAACCAAAACATTATATAAAGGCCGGTTTATGATTCTGATCACAACAGCATATTCTCGCCGGCTTTCAACACCGGAATCATGAGAGTGAATTTAACTCCTGAAAGTTGGCACATACAATGTTTACCTGACCCTTAATAACATTTACACTTAAAAATTATGATAAATGATAAACCAAACTTAAAAGGCCTCTGATTCGAATACGATCAGTGAACCGTTCCAAAGGGGTTAAGCTAAGATTCAGATACGATCATATAGCCCCCAGTGGCTTTGGCGATGCCAATCAAGTGGGTATCGACAGATTCGAATATGACCTATGTTTGAATAGGAAGCCCCCAAGTTACCATAAGAGTTGTTTAATGATGCTTATTCGAATACGATCCACGTCAGACCCAAAGAGGTTAAGCTATGATTCAAATATGATCAAGAAGCCCCCAAGTGGGTTTGGCAATATGCTGATCAAGTGGGTATCGATAGCTATGTTCCCTTTGGTTCGAATATGACCTATGTTTGAACAAGAAGCCCCCAAGTGATCATGGCTAGATTCAGATATGATCATAAGCCGGACCAAAGGGAGAGCCGGATTCATATATGGCCCGCTCCCTGTTGGTTATTTCCACCACCTGATAAAGAAGATATGTAAACCTTTGAGGGTGAAAAAAGGACAGAGGTCCTGCTTTATTGTCAAAAAATAAAAATATATATATCTTGAGAGCCGGTGGCTCAAGTATAGTAAGGCCGAAGATGAGCGATGTTCCACGGCCGGCGGGTCTCTTGCTCCGATTTACGTGAGTCTTTGTGCTCTTGAACATTGATGAGATAGTATGATCCGTTGTTCAGATTCTTGCTGACCACAAAGGGTCCTTCCCAAGGAGGGGATAGCTTGTGCATATCAGACTGATCCTGGATAAGCCGGAGCACTAAGTCGCCTTCCTGAAAGGCTCTGATCCAAACCCGGCGGCTGTGATAGCGGCGCAGGTCTTGCTGGTAAATCGCCAAGCGGGCTATTGCCAAGTCTTGCTCCTCATCCAACAAGTCAAGTGCATCCTGACGAGCTTTTTCGTTATCAGCCTCAACATAAGTCGCCACGCGGGGTGAGTCATGTCGGATGTCACTTGGCAGGACTGCCTCTGCTCCGTACACCATGAAGAAAGGTGTATAACATGTAGATCTGTTAGGCGTAGTGTTGATACTCCACAGTACAGAGGGTAGCTCCTCTACCCAACAACCCGGAGTTTGCTGTATGGGGACCAAGAGCCGGGGTTTGATACCCTTCAAGATATCTTGATTAGCTCTCTCTACTTGACCATTAGATTGAGGGTGAGCAACAGCCGAAACATCAAGCCGGATATGCTCCCGTTGACAGAACTCTTCCATGGCACCCTTGGAAAGATTAGTGCCACTATCAGTTATGATGCTTTGTGGAAAACCGAAACGAAAGATCACCTTTTTCATGAACTGAACCGCCGTGGCTGCATCACACTTACTGACCGGCTCTGCCTCAACCCACTTTGTGAACTTATCTACCGCCACCAAGAGGTGTGTCTTTTTATCCTTAGACCTCTTGAAAGGTCCAACCATGTCAAGTTCCCAGACTGCAAACGGCCAAGTAATTGGAATCATCCTCAACTCCTGAGCCGGCACATGAGCTCGTCGTGAGAATTATTGACATCCGCCACATTTGCTGACCAGATCTTCTGCATCAGCATGAGCCGTCAGCCAATAGAAACCATGACGAAAAGCTTTGGCCACCAGAGATTTTGAGCCGGCATGATGACCACAATCTCCTTCATGGATCTCACGAAGTATCTCCTGACCCTCCGCAGGCGACACACCACATTGAAATGCCCCAGTGACACTGCGGTGATGTAACACGCCATGAACAATTGTCATAGACTTGGATCGCCTGATGATTTGTCTCGCCAAGGTCTCATCCTCAGGCAACTCTCCCCGGGTCATATAAGTCAAATATGGGATTGTCCAATCCAGGATAGCGTGAAGAGCTGCCACCAGCTGTGCCTCCGGGTCTGGCACTGCTAGTTCTTCCTCTGTAGGCACTTTGACAGAAGGGTTATGCAAAATGTCTAAAAAGGTGTTAGGCGGCACCGGCTTACGCTGAGACCCCAGCCGGCTTAAAGCATCAGCCGCCTCATTCTTCCTCCGATCAATGTGCTCCACTTGATAACCTTTGAAGTGCCCAGCCACAGCATCAACTTCACGAGGTAAGCCGCCATAAGGGGATCTTTGGAGTCCCACGTGCCTGACACCTGTTGAGCTACGAGATCCGAATCGCCCAAGCACCTTACCCGGCTCAAATTCATCTCTTTGGCCATCCGGAGACCATGGAGTAAGGCCTCGTATTCAGCTGCATTGTTAGTAGAAGGGAACATAAGCCGGAGTACATAACAAAATTTGTCACCTCGAGGGGAAGTTAAAACAACTCCAGCCCCCGAGCCTTCCAACTGCCTGGACCCATCAAAGTAAATAGTCCAATATGTGTTATCCGGCTTCTCCTCGTGTGCTGCAACTCTGTCCAATCATTGATAAAATCCACTGGGCTTGAGACTTGATAGCAGTCTGAGGTATGTATTTCAAACCATGAGGCCCAAGCTCAATGGCCCACTTGGCAACTCGTCCTGTGGCCTCTCTATTCTGTATGATGTCTCCTAAGGGGCAGAGCTTACCACAGTAATAGGATGACCTTGGAAGTACTGTTTCAGCTTCCGGTTTGCCATAAACACTCCGTAAACAAGTTTCTGCCAATGTGGATACCTTTGTTTAGACTCAATGAGCACCTCACTGATGTAGTAAACCGGCCGTTCAACCGGATGCTCCTTGCCAGCCTCCTTATGCTCCACCACAATGGCAACACTGACGGCGCGGGCGTTAGCAGCCACATATAACAGTAACGTCTCTCTATCAATGGGAGCCGCAAGGACCGGCGGCTCAGATAACTGCCTTTTTAAATCTTCAAAGGCAGCGTTAGCAGCATCACTCCAGACAAAAGTGTCCGTTTTCTTCATCATCTGATATAGCGGTAGGGCCTTCTCACCTAACCGGCATATGAACCGGCTTAAAGCGGCAACTCGACCCGCCAGTCGCTGAACATCATTGATGCACGCCGGTTTAGCCAAAGAGGTGGTTGCCTTGATCTTCTCCGGGTTAGCCTCAATGCCTCTGTTTGAGACCAGAAAGCCTAGCAACTTACCTGCAGGTACTCCAAACACACACTTGTCCGGGTTAAGCATCATCTTATAAACCCGGAGATTATCGAAGGTCTCCTTTAAATCAGATATCAAAGTTTCCTTCTCCCTGGATTTCACCACGATGTCATCCACATAAGCGTGAACATTGCTCCCAATTTGGCTGTGGAGACAATTTTGTACACATCTCTGATAAGTCGCCTGGGCACTCTTGAGCCCAAATGGCATAGATACATAGCAGAAGGCTCCAAACGGAGTGATGAAAGCCGTCTTGTCCTGGTCCTTAACTGCCATTTTGATCTGATGATAACCAGAATAAGCATCCAAAAAGCTCAACTGCTCGCAACCCGCCGTAGCATAGATGATTTGATCAATACGTGGGAGGGCAAAGGGGTCAGCCGGACAGGCCTTATTTAAGTCCGTGTAATCCACACACATCCGCCAGGTGCCGTTTTTCTTGAGTACAAGCTCTGTTGGAAAAGGCAGTGCCTAGGAGGCACTTAGGCATGCCTAGGCGCTAGGCAATGGCCCAACGCCTCGCCTAGGGCATAAGCAGAAGTCTAGGCAGAGCAAGTAAGAAATTGTCTACCCAAGCAAGAAATCATGCCATATTGCACTGATATGCCAAAAGGGCCATATTCCAGTCGTTGTAGCTGGTCGTTAACATACCTATATGCCCTAAATTAATAAAATACATATATAATAACCACATATACACCATAATAGTAAAAATTATATAATCGCCTAGGCTGCGCCTAGGGCGCTTAAGCACCGCTTAGGCACTAGGAGAAGGCCAACCGCCTCGCTTACGCCTACGGCTTTTTCCAACCTTGAGTACAAGCACCGGGTTAGCCAACCACTCTGGGTGAAAAACTTCGACAATGAACCCAGCTGCCAAAAGCCGGGCGACCTCTTCTCCAATGGCTTTCCGTCTCTCCTCATTGAACCGTCGAAGAAACTGCCTGACCGGCTTATATTTCGGGTCAATATTAAGAGTGTGCTCAGTGAGTTCTCTCGGGACACCCGACATGTCAGAAGGTTTCCATGCAAAGATGTCCCGGTTCTCACGGATGAACTCGATGAGCGCGCTTTCCTATTTAGGATCCAAGTTGGCACTGATGTTGAACTGCTTGGAAGAGTCACCTGGAGTAAAGTCAACAAGCTTTGTTTCGGCGGCCGATTTAAACTTCAACGCCGGGTCATGCTCTGTAGTTGGCTTCTTCAAAGAAGTCATGTCCGCCGGGTCAACATTACTTTGATAAAACTTTAGTTCTTCTGCTGCACAAACAGACTCAGCATAAGCTGCATCGCCTTCTTCACACTCCAAGGCTACCTTTCGACTTCCATGCACAGTGATGGTGCCCTTGTGACCCGGCATCGTAAGCTGCAGATAAACATAACACGGTCGTGCCATGAACTTGGCATAAGCCGGCCGACCAAACAGAGCATGATATGGACTCTTGATTTTGACCACCTCAAAAGTTGATTTCTCCGCTCTAGAATCATACTCATCTCCGAAGGCCACTTCCAGTTCAATCTTGCCAACTGGATACGCCGACTTACCAGGCACCACTCCATGAAAGATAGTGTTGGACGTCCTCAAGTCCTTATCAGTCAACCCCATGCGGCGAAAGGTCTCATAATAGAGGATATCGATGCTGCTACCTCCGTCATTGAGTACCTTAGTGAATTTATATCCACCAACCTGAGGCGCCACCACCAAAGCTAATTGTCCCGGATTATCAACCCGGGGCGGGTGATCTTCCCTGCTCCACACAATAGGCTGCTCTGACAACCTCAAGTAATGGGGAACTACCGGATCAACAGAGTTCACGGCCCTCTTACGAACCTTCTGGTCACGTTTGCATAAGCTAGTGGTGAACACGTGATACTGCCCGCTATTCAGCTGCTTCGGATGGCTTTGATAACCCGACTGCTGCTGCTGTTGTCCCCCTTGACCAGGCTGATGTTGATTATAGCCACCTTGACTTCCCTGAAAACCGGAACTTGAACCGCCGCCCGGGCCATGAAAGCCGCTGTCCCCTGAGCCGCCGCCCGATCCCTGATTGCCGTCAAACATGTTGGAATTCTTGAAAGCCTTCGTGATCGCGCAATCTTTCCATAAGTGGGTGGCGGGTCGTTTCCGGGTGCCGTGTCTCGGGCAAGGCTCATTGAGAAGCTGCTCAAGAGATGGGCCTGACCCGCCAGATCGAGGGGGCGGTTTTCCCTTACGTCTCCGATTGTTATCCTGTGCATTGGCTACAAACTCCGGGTTACCCTCCACCTTACGCTTATTGCCTCCTTGATTTGTTGGGTTATGTTGCTCACCCTTTCCATTACCGTTCTTCTTTCCCTTCCCTGTCTTTTCCTCATCAGACGCTGGATCCATGGTACTATCAAAAATCGGCGTATTTGACTAAAGCTGCCATCAGCGTACCCATATCATCGCAATCACGCTTAAGGCGCCCCAGTTTTTGCCTCAGCGGCTCAAAACAGCAATTCTTCTCCAACATGAGACTGCAGAGTCGGCATCCATCTTATCAGACGAA
This sequence comes from Aegilops bicornis, assembly GCA_021605145.1. NCBI lineage: Eukaryota > Viridiplantae > Streptophyta > Magnoliopsida > Poales > Poaceae > Aegilops > Aegilops bicornis. The sequence continues at coordinate 548,745,323 of CM038672.1, forward strand.
TGTATTATTTCCTTGACCCGGCGCACCCAATGAGTTGGGGATTCTCCCTCCTCCTTCTTACAATTGGTCAAGTCCACAACTGACATAGACTGCTTGCAAGTGTCCTTGAAGTTCTGGATAAACTAGGACTTTAGCTCTGCCCACGAGCTAATGGAATTGGGCGGCAAACCCTTTAACCAAGACCGGGCCGTTCCGTCTAACATCATGGTGACATACTTAGCCATTGCTGCGTCGCTGACGTCCAATAGCTCCATGGCCATCTCATAACTTTCGATCCATGCTCCGGGCTGTAAGTCGGCCATGTAATTTGGCACCTTTCGAGGTCCCTTGAAGTCCTTGGGTAGACGTACATCCCGCAGAGCCGGCACCAAACAAGGGACCCCGCCGGTTATAGTTGCCACTCCTGCTCCAACAGAAGTCGTCGGATACTCTGGGAGATCTTGATGAGCTGCCTGTTGAGCCGCTAGCTGAGCCGCCCGCTCGTCCTCCTGACGTAATTGGTCTTGCACCGGGTTGTAGCCACCGGGCTGGTTACGACGCTGGGCATTGCTTGACAAAGCTTCTGACTCCATGTGCCTGCTGTAACTCGGACTCCGGTTTTGACGAGGCGGTGCTAACCAAGGCGGAGGAGTTGAATGAATCATGTCCCGGCTGTAAGAATAAGTCTCTTGCTGTGCCAGGGCTGTCTGAACAAGTTCTCTGATTCTCCGGGTCTCCACCGCTGTCGGATAATCACCGTCCACTGGGAGAGCCGCCAAACACGCTGATGCCGCAATTAAGTTCTCCATGGGGTTGGAAAAGTGACCCGGTGGTATTGGTATATAGCGGGGCAGGGCCATGCTCCCATGAGGAGGTTCCATCTCTTGAAGCTGAGCCGGTCCCCCTGCTCCGGCTGTTGTGAACTGATTTGCTCCAGGCGGGTTGCTAGGCCCGGCACCGGGTGTAGCAAAAAGATTCCGAGGGTCGTAAACCGGAGGTAAACGGGATTGAGTTTTCTGGTGCCTCCTTCTCATTACCTCATTAGATGCGTTCAGGCTCATATTAAGCTGGAAAGCCTCTGACTGGAGCCGCTACGCCCGTGCATCCAAAGCCACTCGTTCTGTAGCTAACCTGGTGTCCTCAGCTTCCAAGGCCTCCTTGGCCCGAGCTATCGCTTCACGCACCTGTGCCACCTCCGCGTTATGTTCATCTTGATTTGCAGGAATAATCGTGGCGGTTAACAGGGATGTAAGCTTATCCATGAGATCCATCAGTATCTGAGCCGGCGGGTGCACATGGCCTCCTGCCCCGGCCGCTCCTGACCCGGACCTTATTGCCACAGCAGCCGTAGAGTTTTGACCGGGTTGGGTCCCAGCCATAAAGACTCCTGCCTAGTTTGGCGGCTCATAGGGGTCCGGAATACTGGAACCGTCGGAACAGCCCCCAAACACGCAATCTTGTACTTGATATGAATCTGTTGAACCGGCGGACGAGTCACCATCCGAGAGGACGACCGTCTCACCACCATCTTCAGATCCTTCAGAAATTCCTCTCCATGGACACATCCCACGAAGGCACGCTTCATGACGGGTTCAGCTCGGGCGGGTCTCGCACGCTAAGCCGTATCGACGAGGTCAGTGCTGCTGTCCGGCTCAGGGCCCGGCTCACCAATCCGGCCGATGAAGACGTGGATTCTGCCGAAGGGGACCCGGTACCCGTACTCAATTTAGACGGCAACGGGGCCCTAGCCTTCGTCGTCGATGTAGATCTTCCCGCGGCGACTCTTGGTCATCCGGCCAACTACGTATCCCTTGAGCCCTTCGAATCTGCCCTTCAAGAATTCAAATCCACCGTGCGCTGGCCACACGGTGGGCGCCAACTGTTGTGGAATTGTCACGGCAGATGTCCTCTTGCAAGGACTTAGTCGTGGAGCCATCGCAACTAGGAAGTTTAAAGGGGTTAATCGGGACAAAGGACATGAGAGGGTTTATACTAGTTCGGCCCCTTACGGTGAAGGTAAGGCCTACGTCTAGTTGGGTTGGTATTGCTTGATGTTCCGATGACCAGGGAGCGAGATACGCTATACCCGGCTCTCTGAGTTGTTTCCTGCCCTAAGCCGCCAGCGGGTCGTCCCCTTATATACATGGGTGGACGCCCTGCGGTCCACAGAGTCCCGGCTGGCTTATAAACAGTGTCCGGCTCGGTGACTAGTTAAATCTACCTTATGATACAAGTCATGCCATCATGGCGGTTTATCACTATGGGCCTTCAGTCGCCTGTGGGCTTTAGACCCTTTATTGAACCGCCATCTTCGTGCTTGGTCTTTGGGCCTCTTCCTGATGAGTCTTATTGCGTAACCCGGCCCCTCCTGGGTGGTTTACACAAGTAGTTATATCCCCAACACTACCCTCGAAAACTGTTGCGATCCCCTATACTTGTGGTTTTCAAGACTATTTTCTGGCGCCGTTGCCGGGGAGCATAGCTCTATTCTTTGAGTCACTTGGGATTTATATCTGCTAGTCACTATGAAGAACTTGAAAGACGCTAAGACAACAATTTATCCGTTAACTACAGGGGAGGTAAGGAACTGCCATCTAGCTCTGCACTTGATTCACCTTCTATTTTGAGTAAGCTTGCGACACCTAAACCTCGCTTACGCTATTCGATTACGATATGTCGCATGTTATTGATGATGCCACTTCTTCTATGCATGATACTTATGATGAAACTACTTCTATTCTTGATACTACTGTGCCACTTAGTGAATTTCTTGATGAACAAATTGCTAGGGCTAAAGAGAAAGAATTTATTGAAACTGGTCATGTTGATGAAATTGATGATGAAAATATGCTTGTTATTCCTGACGGTTATATTTTTCATAAAGAAGCTTTTGCGGCTATTTTAGCTTGCAAAGATAGCGATGAGCTTAAGAGGTTATTAATTAAATGGAATAAGCAATCTCTTAATGATAGAATGAGACCCGACCCTGCTTTTGCTACTTCACCTATATGTGTTACCGATGAGGATTTTGAATTCTCTGTTGATCCTGATATAATTACTTTGGTTGAATCTGATCCTTTTCATGGCTATGAATCTGAAACTGTTGTGGCACATCGTACTAAATTAAATGATATAGCCACCCTGTTCAGTAATGATGAGAGATCTCGCTACTTTTATATCCTTAAAATATTTCCGTTCTCATTAAAGGGTCATGCTAAGATATGGTTTAATTCTCTTGATCCTGGTTGTGTGCGTAGTCCCCAGGATATGATTTATTACTTCTCTGCTAAATATTTCCCTGCTCATAAGAAATGAGCTGCTTTGAGGGATATATACAACTTTGTGCAAATTGAAGAAGAGAGTCTCCCACAAGCTTGGGGGAGGCTTCTCAAGTTACTTAATGCTTTGCCTGATCATCCTCTTAAGAAAAATGAAATACTTGATATCTTTTATAATGGACTAACCGATGCTTCCATAGATTACCTGGATAGTTGTGATGGTTCTGTTTTCAGGGAAAGAACACCGGATGAAGCTGAAATTTTATTGAATAATATGTTGGCAAATGAAAATAATTGGACACTTCCTGAACCAGCTCCTGAGCAAATTCCTGAGCATATTCCTAAACCAACTCCAAAGAAAAGAGGTGTTCTATTTCTCAGTCCTGAAGATATGCAAGTGGTAAAGAAATCTATGAAAGAAAAAGGTATTAAAGCTGAAGATGTTAAGAATTTACCTCCTATTGAAGAAATAGACTGTCTTAATTTACCGCCTGTTGAAGAAACATTTGATCTTAATCCTTTACCTATTGAAGAACCTCCTGTTCTTGATAACCCGACACAGGTAGTAAAGGTAAATTCTCTATAGATTTGATGAAGGTGATATTCCTCACTATAAGTCTGCTAGACAATGCTTAGAAGAGTTTGATAATTTTATTGTCAAACAAGAAAACCTCAATGCTTATTTTGGTCGACAGTTGAAATATAATTCCGATATGATTAAACACTTGGGTTATTATATGTCTAGAGTTAATGGTAACTTGAACTCATTACTAAATATGCTTCAATGGTTACCACTCAAGTAGAACAAGTATTTAAAGCTCAAAATGATTTGCTTAATGAAATGAATAGTAAGGAAAATGATTATGCTGTTAGAGTGGCTACTAGAACTGGTAGAATGACTCAGGAACCTTTGTATCCTGAAGGCCACCCTAAGAGAATTGAGCAAGATACTCAGAGAAATAATATTGATGCACCTAGTTCTTCTAAAGGGAAGAAAAATAAAAATGATAGGACTTTGCAAACTTCTAGTGAACCTATTGCTGAAACACCTGAGAATCCAAATGATATCTCTATTTGTGATGCTGAAACAAAATCTGGTAATGAACATGAACCTAGTGAAAATGTTAATGATGATGTTTGGGATGATGCTCAACCTAGTAATGACAACGATGTAGAAATTGAACCTGTTGTTGATCTTGATAACCCACAATCAAAGAATCAACGTTATGATAAGAGACTTTGTTGCTAGGAAACATGTTAAATAAAGAGAACCATGGGTTCAGAAACCCATGCCTTTTCCTCCCAAACCATCCAAGAAAAAGGATGATTAGGATTTTGAGTGCTTTGCTAAAATGATTAGACCTATCTTTTTGCGTATGCGATTAACTGATATGCTCAAAATGAATCCTTATGCTAAGTATATGAAAAATATTGTTACAAATAAAAGAAAGATACCTGAAGCTGAGATTTCCACCATGCTCGCTAATTATACTTTTAAGGGTGGAATACCTAAGAAACTAGGAGATCCAGGAGTACCTACTATACCATGCTCCATTAAAAGAAACTATGTTAAAACTGCTTTATGTGATCTTGGAGCCGGTGTTAGTGTTATGCCTCTCTCTTTATATCATAGACTTGACTTGAATAAGTTGACACCTACTGAAATATATTTGCAAATGGCTAATAAATCAACCGCTATACCTGTTGGTATTTGTGAGGATGTGCCTGTTGTGGTTGCAAACGTTACTATTTTAAAGGACTTTGTTATTCTTGATATTCCCAAGGACGATAGTATGTCTATTATTCTTGGAAGACCTTTTTTGAATACCGCAGGGGCTGTTATTGATTGCAACAAAGGCAATGTCACTTTTCATGTTAATGGCAATGAGCATACGGTACACTTTCCGAGGAAACAACCTCAAGTCCATAGTATCAACTCAATTGGAAAAATTCCATCGATTATATTTGGAGGTCTTGAATTTCCTCTTCCTACTGTCAAGAAGAAATATGATATTCTTATTATTGGGGATGTGCATATCCCTGTCGAGGTAACATAGTGTTATTCGAAATTTCTCCGGTTCCATGTTATTCGGAATAAGTTTATTAACAAAACCTGATCAACCTTGTTAGTGGATTCTTTTTTATGAGCATGAGATGGATGAAACTAGAAGGCACAACCTTCTGTACCCTCTCTCTACTTTATGTTATTTAATTGAAATAAAGTAAAAATAGTATTTTCTGTCTGTTTTTTGATTTAGTTGTGCAATATAAAAATACCCCGAAAGTAAAAGTCCTCCAAATGCCCTGAAAATGAAATATGATTTTTTCTAGATTATTTGAGGATTTCTAGAACTGAGAACACACCAGGGGGGTCAACCACCTGGCCACGAGGGTGGAGGGCGCGCCCTAACCCCCAGGGCGCGCCCCCTGCCTCGTGGGCCCATGGTGGCCCTCCTCCACTTATTCCTGCACCCATACAATCCTTCTTCCTCCCACAAACACCAATATCCAGCTCAAGCACGAGTTCTAGCTCACTTTGCTGTGATTTTCGATCTCCTTGCTCAAAGCACCTCTCACAAAACTGCTTGGGGAGATTGTTCCTTGATATGTGACTCCTACATTGGACCAATTATTTTTTGTTCTAGCGCTTTATTCATTGCAAATTTGTGCTGCCTAGGTGACCATGTTCTTGAGCTTGCATGTCAAAGTTATATGGTTCCAAGTAGTTCTAATGCTTGATATAGGCTCTAGGCACTTGTAGGAGTAGTTGCTATCAATTTTACTGAGTTTGGTTCACTTTTGTTTGGAGTTACTAAAAAATGCAGAATATCTCAGAAAATAATGAAGAGACTTTTGAGGGGCTCATCGAGCCGAAGCTCGAAGGAAAAGGAAAATCAAGAAGCACAGAGGCCCAAATATAATTTGCCTCGCACCGCTGAGGTCCTGCCGTGTGAATGGCCTTCTGATGATTTCTTGAGAAAAGCCGGGATTTATGAAGATTTATATTCTTTGGCTGAGAATGCAGGCCTCACCGACTTCCTCCGCGACCAACGTCATCAGTATCTCTTACTCTCTAATACTTTTGTGCAAAACTTCTACTATTTTCCTAAGGAAACACCTCCTTCTGTAGAGTTTCATTTATATGATGTTGTTAAGAAGATGCCACTAGATGAATTTTGCAAAGTTTGCAAAATACCCTTCGAGGGTACCTTAGATGAACCACATCGTAAGGATGTGGATGGGTTTATTGACACCATTACTGTGGGGGAAACCAGGAAGGTTTCCGATGCAAGAATCACTATCATACATTTTCCTGTTTTACGCTACTTTGCTATATTTGCTAGACGTTGCTTAATTGGCCGCGGAAACTGTGGAAACCTTAGTGTTCCTGATATTTTCATTTTGTTCCATGGTTTATTCCGGGATAACACTGTTAGTATGGGCGGTATCGTTGCTAAACAGTTAAGTCTGAACCATACTAAGGGCCCCATCTTTGGAGGTATTTATGCTTCACGCCTTGCTGCACATTATAACATACCTATTAGGCACTATGAGAAAGAAGAAAAATTGCTGCCCAATGCTTATTTAGATTATAAGAGTATGCTCGCGCATAATTTTATTGTTAAGAATAGGGAAGGGGAGCTTAAATACAAATTGTTCTTTCATAAACATCATCCTGAGACTATCACCTTGCCTGATCCTTCCTTGTTTAATTTATCTGAAGGTTCGTATCTCGTTCCGTGGGCGACCATTCAAGCCTACTGGAACCCCACACCAGCCCCGGAGCCGGAACCACAATTTGAGCCTCCACGACATTCTGATTATTTTTGGGATCCGGAGATGACTGCCAGCCAGTGGCAGTCAGAGTCCTCTTCATCTTAGTATGACCCGAACCACAACTATAGATATCCCCCAGGACATCCTTGGCAATGAACCAACTTAGGCCAAAAGCCTAAGCTTGGGGGAGTACATATTTCTCACCGACATTACATTTATGTTTAAACACTCATTGCTAGATGTCGGTGCTCATACGTTTTCACTGTAATATCCATGTTAGTTTATTTCATTTTTTTCCTTCTTTCTTCTTGTGTGTTTAATAAACCTTAAGAAAAACCAAAAAAATAGTAGTAACTTTTAGTTAGTTTACTTTTCTTGCTGTAGTAGTAATAATTAAAAATAAAACCCAAAAAGATTTCCCGTTCTTCTTTTGCTTGTTGGGAGCTTTCCCGTGTAAATAGTTTTATGTCTTTTCTTTTCTTTGGGGGTCGATAGGAGAAGACCATGATTAAATTGTTGAAGTGGCTCTTATATGTATTATTGTTAATTTAACCAAGAGCCCATATTGCCTTGTCTTCACCTGTTTATTGAATGCTCGCAGATTCCAGCTTAGTCCAATGCACGTGCACTCTTATTATTCACATCGTTCGGTCGTGCAAGTGAAAGGCAATTATGATGATATATGATGGATTGACTGAGATAAGAAAAGCTGGTATGAACTCGACCTATCTTTTTTTGTAAGTATGATGAGTTCATCGTTCCTGATTCAACCTATTATGAATAAACATGTTTGCAATGACAATTAGAGATCATAGTTGCTCGTGTCATGCTTGATTAGCTATGAGTTATAATGGTTTACCTTGCGTGCCAACATGCTATTAAAATGGTTGTGATGTCGTATAGTGGGTTGGTATCCTCCTTTGAATGATTTAATTGACTTGACTTGGCACATGTTCACACATGTAGTTGAAACAAAATCAACATAGCCTTCACGATATTTATGTTGATGGTGGATTATATCCTACTCATGCTTGCATCCAATGTTTATTAATTTTAATGCATGTTCATGACTGTTGTCGCTCTCGGTTGGTCGCTTCCCGGTCTTTTGCTAGCCTTCACTTGTACTAAGCGGGAATACTGCTTGTGCATCCAATCCCTTAAACCCCAAAGTTATTCCATATGAGTCCACTATACCTTCCTATATGCGGTATCTACCTGCCGTTCCTAGTAAATTTGTATGTGCCAAACTCTAAACCTTAAAATAAACATTCTGTTTTGTATGCTCGAATAGCTCATGTATCAACTAGGACTGTCCGTATCTTCCATGTTAGGCGGGTTATTCTCAAGAGGAGTGGACTCCGCTCCTCATTCACGAGAAAATGGCTGCTCTCCGGGATGCCCAGTCCCATGCTTTATGCAAACTAAATCAAAATAATTGCAAACAAAACTCCCCCTGGGACTATTGCTAGTTGGAGACACTCGTTGTTTCGAGCAAGTCATGGATTGATGCTTGTTTGTGGAGAGGGAGTATAAACTTTACCATTCTGTTTGGGAACCGCCTATAATGTGTGTAGCATGGAAGATATCGCCATCTCTTAGTTGTTATGTTGACAATGAAAGTATGCCGCTCAAAATATTATTTATCTCTATTTCAAAACGAGCTCTGGCACCTCTACAAACCCCTGCTTCCCTCTGCGAAGGGCCTATCTATTTACTTTTATGTTGAGTCATCTCCCTCTTATTAAAAAGCACTAGCTGGAGAGCGCAGCTGTCATTTGCATTCATTACTATTAATTTATATTAGGTATGGCTATGACTGGATCTATTTTACCATGAATTACAACGTCTAGTCAGCCCTTGATCTTTAAAGGTGCTCTGCATTTATGTTTTGTGGTCTCAGAAAGGGCTAGCGAGATACCATCCTGTTATATCATATCATGATTGTTTTGAGAAAGTGTTGTCATCCGAGATTTATTATTATCGCTCGCTAGTTGATTATGCCATTGATATGAGTAAACATGAGACCTGAGAGTTATTGCAAATGTGGTTAGTCATAATCTTTGCTGAAAACTTGAATGCTGGCCTTACATTTTTACAACAACAAGAGCAAACCTAGTTTGTAAAAGTTTTTCTTTTTCACTTTCAGTTTATCAACTGAATTGCTTGAGGACAAGCAAAGTTTTAAGCTTGGGGGAGTTGATACGTCTCCGTCGTATCTACTTTTCCAAACACTTTTGCCCTTGTTTTGGACTCTAACTTGGATGATTTGAATAGAACTAACCCGGACCGACGCTGTTTTCAGCAGAATTGCCATGGTGTTATTTATGTGCAGAAACAAAAGTTCTCGGAATGACCTGAAACTCCACGGAACGTCCATTTGGAAATAATAAAAAATCGTTGCAAAACATGAAGATCAGGGGGCCCACACCCTGTCCACGAGGGTGGGGGGCACGCCCTCCCCCTAGGGCATGCCCCCTACCTCGTGGGCCCCCTGGAGCTCCTCTGACGCCAACTCCAACTCTATATATTTGCTTTTGGGGAGAAAAAAATAGAGGAGAAGAAATCATCACGTTTTACGATACGGAGCCGCCGCCAAGCCCTAAAACCTCTCAGGAGGTCTGAGCTGGAGTCTGTTCGGGGCTCCGGAGAGGGGGATTCGTCGCCATCGTCATCATCAACCATCCTCCATCACCAATTTCATGATGCTCACCGTCATGCGTGAGTAATTCCATCGTAGGCTTGCTGGACGGTGATGGGTTGGATGAGATCTATCATATAATCGAGTTAGTTTTGTTAGGGTTTGATCCCTAGTGTCCACTATGTTCTGAGATTGATGTTGCTATGACTTTGCTATGCTTAATGCTTGTCACTAGGGCCCGAGTGCCATGATTTCAGATCTGAACCTATTATGTTTTCATGAATATATGTGAGTTCTTGATCCTGTCTTGCAAGTCTATAGTCACCTACTATGTGTTATGATCCGGCAACCCCGAAGTGACAATAATCAGGAGCACTCCCGGTGATGACCATAGTTTGAGGAGTTCATGTATTCACTATGTTCTAATGCTTTGTTCTGGTTCTCTATTAAAAGGAGGACTTAATATTCCCTTAGTTTCCATTAGGACCCCGCTGCCACGGGAGGGTAGGACAAAAGATGCCATGCAAGTTCTTTTCCATAAGCACGTATGACTATATTCGAAATACATGCATACATTATGTTGATGAATTGGAGCTAGTTCTGTGTCACCCTATGTTATGCCTGTTACATGATGAACCGCATCTGGCATAATTATTCATCACACAATCCAATGCCTACGATCTTTCCACATATTGTTCTCCGTTTATTTACTTTTCCGTTGCTACTATTACTATCACTACAAAATACCAAAAATATTACTTTTTCTACCGTCACCTTTTGTTACTGTTACCACTACTATCATATTACTTTGCTACTAAACACTTTGCTGCAGATATTAAGTTATCCAGGTTTGGTTGAATTGCCAACTCAACTGCTAATACTTGAGAATATTCTTTGGCTCCCCTTGTGTCGAATCAATAAATTTGGGTTGAATACTCTACCCTCGAAAACTATTGCGATCCCCTATACTTGTGGGTTATCAATTAGAAAGTGGACCCTTCAAAATGATAAGGACAGAAGATTGGCTCAAGTTCAAAGCGCAAGACTCTCCATTTTCTACTTTAGTGATCCAAGATCACATTTAGTCTATAGGAAAAGCCAATACTATTAAGAAGGGATGAGGTGTTGCTTAATGAGGTTCTTGCTCAAAATGCTTAGTGATATGCTCCAAAACCCTCTACTACTTTCTCACATCCACATATGTCCCAAACCAAAAAGTCCAACTCGGTCCCACCGAAATTTCATATCCGAAGCCACCGAGTTCAGTTGACATAGCCACTGCCAGAAACCCTAGTCTTTTCGGTCTCACCGATAGCGGTCTCGGTCTCACCGAGATGGGATTGTAATCTCTCTGTTTCCCTTTGTAACGTTTCGGTCAAACCGAGATGATCGATTGGTCCCACCAAGATTGCAATGCAAACACTCTGTTTCCTTTTCGTAACGTTTTGGTCAAACCGAGATGAGCGAATCAGTCCCACCGAGTTTGCCTGACCAACTCTCTATTAGTCTATTACCAAAATCAGTCTCACCGAGTTTGTGTAATCGGTCTCACCAAGATTACGTTATGCCCTAACCCTAATGAAATCGGTCCCACAGAGTTGACGTGTCGGTCCCACCGAAATGCCTAACGGTCACATTATGAACCAAATCGGTCTGACCAAGTTCTCTAAATCGGTCCCACCGAGTTTGGTGATTTGTGTGCAACGGGTAGATTTTGTGTGGAGGCTATATATACCCCTCCACCCACTCTTCACTCGTGGAGAGAGCTATCAGAACATGCCTACACTTCCAACACATATTTTCTAAGAGAGAACCACCTACACTTGTGTTGAGGTCAAGATATTCCATTCCAACCACATAAATCTTGATCTCTAGCCTTCCCCAAGTTGCTTTCCACGAAAATATTCTTTCCACCAAATCCAAATCCTGTGAGGGAGAGTTAAGTGTTGGGGAGACTATCATTTGAAACACAAGAGCAAGGAGTTCATCATCAACACACCATTTGTTACTTCTTGGAGAGTGGTGTCTCCTAGATTGGCTAGGTGTCACTTGGGAGCCTCCGTCAAGATTGTGGAGTTGAACCAAGGAGTATGTAAGGGCAAGGAGATCGCCTACTTCATGAAGATCTACCCTAGTGAGGCAAGTCCTTCATGGGCGACGGCCATGGTGGGATAGACAAGGTTGCTTCTTCGTGGACCCTTCATGGGTGAAGCCCTCCGTGGACTCGCGCAACCGTTACCCTGCGTGGGTTGAAGTCTCCATCAATGTGGATGTACGATAGCACCACCTATCGGAACCATGAATAAAAAATCTCTGTGTCAACATTGCGTTTGCTCCCTCAAACTCCTCCCTTTACCTTCATATGCAATTGTTTTACATTACGCTGCTATACTCTTAGGATTGCATGTGTAGGTTGATTGCTTGACTTGTGCTAAGTTACTAAAATCTGCCAAGAACTAAAATTGGGAAAAGGCTAGATTTTTATTTGGTCAAGTAGTCTAATCACCCCCCCCCCCTCTAGACATACTTTCGATCCTACAGTGCTGCCCCGAGGTGAACAATGACGAGGAGGTGCTCGGCCTTGGCGATGGTCGAGCCGAGGAGGAGGGCGAACCCGCCCTTGGTGCCGACCGCGTCTCGTCCAGCTATGGTGGCTCTTCCCCTGGCGACAGTTCCAGCAGTGGTGGCTACGACCAGCCGCCACACTGCCACGCCCGCTTTGAAGGTGGCAGCGGGTCGTCTCGTCGCCGTGCCTCCGTGAAGCGTGAGGAGGGTCCGGCTGAGCTCAGGACGTCGCCAAGAGCCCGTCCCCGTGAACCACTATAGGGGCAGGCGCCGCTTTTATCTTGTTCTTCCTTTCCTTCCTGTGTCAAAAAAGAAACGAGTATGGGCCCCGGAGGGGCGTGTATCGAACCATGATTCCTCAATCACTATGTTATGCTTATAATTTCTGTGATGTGTCGTTGTTTTGTGTAGAGACAACTTAGCTTGGCACGCTCGGGGTAGCCTCCTCTTCACGAGGCACTTGTTTCCTGGTGCCTCTAAAGGCCTTCTTCGACTCAGTGGGCGCTTAGAAACTGCAGAAATTCGTTAGGGAGCTTGCTAGGAGGCTTATCGTTCACCCGAGCCTTCACCCAGTGCTTCATGTCGCAGTACCTGTGGGGCACGGATTAGGAGAGGTGCGCCAACTTGTGGGCTCGAACGAGCGTGCCTCGCGAAAATACAGACAGAAGGCAAAGAAAAGGAAAAACGCTCGCGAGGGCACCTACCTAGCCCCCTCGCCAGGAATGAGAGAGAGATAACAGGTTAAATCGGAGTCGGAAATAGCGGCAAAAGGCGATGGAACCAAATCAGCAAGGAACACCAGAAGCAAATTTCAATTAAAAGGAGGCGAGCCAACTACATAAAGGAAATGAAAAGCCACGTCCGGCACCTAGTCTAGTCTTCATGTCTTCTCACCAGCGCGGAGCTAAGTGCTACCACTAAGACGTGGGAGGGAGCCCCCGAGGCCCGAGGGCGGCACTCCTGAGACTCCGGGGCATGTACAGCCCCACTCGTTATTACGTCAGAGTGTCACGGGCCGCGATCTTCACAGGCACTGGGCCTTCTTCATAGGCACAGGGCCTTTCTTCATGGGTAGAACTTCCGGAGGTGCTGGATGTTCCATGCGTTCTGGATGGGTATCCCGTCCTGCACCTCTAGGCGTGCGGCGCCATTCCTGGAGACGTGGACGACCTTGAACGGGCCCTCCCACATGGGTGAGAGCTTATGCAGCCCTTCCTTGGAGAGGACCCACCTCAGGACGAGGTCACCTGCCTCGAGCATCCTGGAGCGGATGTTGCGGCAGTGGTATCGCCGCAGCGCCTACTGGTACCTTGCCGCCGGTAGTGCGGCTTCACAGCGGCGCTCCTCCCCCGACACGAGGTCCATCCCCCACGTGGCGTCCTGTTGCTCTTCATCAAACGCCAACACCCGTGTGGAGCGATGCTTGACCTCGTGAGGGAGGACCGATTCTGCTCTGTAGATGAGGAAGAACGGGCTCTCGCCCGTTGGCTTGGTGGCGGTGGTGTGGATGGACCACAGCACGGACTGGAGCTCATCGTACCAGCCCCTGCCGCAGGCCTCGAGCTTCTTCTTGAAGGTCCTGGTCTTGAGGCCCATCAGGACCCCTGCGTTAGTGCGTTTGGCCTGACCATTGCTCCTGGGGTGTGATACGTCCATTTTGCATCATGCTTTTATATCGATATTTATTGCATTATGGGCTGTTATTACACGTTATGTCACAATACTTATGCCTATTCTCTCTTATTTTACAAGGTTTACATAAGGAGGGAGAATGCCGGCAGCTGGAATTCTGGGCTGGAAAAGGAGCAAATATTAGAGACCTATTCTTCACAACTCGAAAAGTCCTGAAACTCCACGAAAGTCATTTTGGGAAATAATAAAAATATCCAGTGGAGGAAGTTAACCAGAGGGGGCCCCACCTGGCCACGAGGGTGGGGGCGCGCCCTACCCCCCTGGGCGCGCCCCCCTACCTCGTGGGCCCCCTGGTGGCCCTCTGATGCCCATCTTCTGCTATATGAGGTCTTTCATCGAGGAAAAAATCATAAGCAACCTTTCGGGACGAAACTCCGCCGCCACGAGGCGGAACCAATCTAGGGCTCCGGCAGAGCTGTTCTGCCGAGGACACTTCCCTCCGGGAGGGGGAAATCATCGCCATCATCATCACCAACGCTCCTCTCATCGGGAGAGGGCAATATCCATCAAAATCTTCACCAGCACCATCTACTCTCAAAACCCTTGTTCATCTCTTGTATCCAATTCTTGTCTCCAAGTCCGGGATTGGTACTAGTAGGTTGCTAGTAGTGTTGATTACTCCTTGTAGTTGATGCTAGTTGGTTTATTTGGTGGAATATCATATGTTCAGAACCTTTATGCATATTAATACCCTCCGATTGTGAACATGAATATGCTTTGTGAGTAGTAATGTTTGTTCCCGAGGACATGGGAGAAGTCTTGCTATTAGTAGTCATGTGAATTTGGTATTCGTTCGATATTTTGATGAGATGTATGTTGTCTAGCCTCTAGTGGTGTTATGTGAACGTCGACTACATAACACTTCACCATTATTTTGGCCTATAGGAAGGCATTGGGAAGTAATAAGTAGATGATGGGTTGCTAGAGTGACAGAACCTTAAACCCTAGTTTATGCGTTGCTTCGTAAGGGGCTGATTTGGATCCATATGTTTCATGCTATGGTTAGGTTTACCTTAATACTTTTGTTGTAGTTGTGGATGCTTGCAATAGAGGTTAATCATAAGTGGGATGCTTGTTCAAGTAAGAACAGCACCCAAGCACCGGCCCACCCATATATCAAATTATCTAAGTACCGAACGCGAATCATATGAACGTGATGAAAACTAGCTTGACGATATTCCCATGTGTCCTCGGGAGCGCTTTTCATATTATAAGAGTTTGTCCAGGCTTATCCTTTGCTACAAAAAGGATTGGACCACCTTGCTGCACTTTATTTACTTTTGTTACTTGTTGCTCGTTACAAATTATCTTATCACAAAACTATCTATTACCACTTATTTCAGTACTTGCAGAGAATACCTTGCTGAAAACCGCTTATCATTTCCTTCTGCTCCTTGTTGGGTTCGACACTCTTACTTATCGAAAGGACTACGATAGATCCCCTATACTTGTGGTTCATCAAGACTCTTTTATGGCGCCGTTGCCTGGGAATGAAACGCCTTTGGTAGGTGGAATTTGGTAAGGAAAAATTTATATAGTGTGCTGAAATTTACTGTCACTTGTTACTATGGAAAGTAATCTTCTGAGGGGCTTGTTCGGGGTATCTTCACCCCGACCAGTAGAGTAAATAATTGCTCCTCAACCTAATGAACCTACTGCAAATGAATATGAAAATGTTCCCTTTGAATTTCCTTCGGGTATGATGGAAAAACTGCTAGCTAATCCTTTTGTAGGAGATGGAATAAAGCATCCTCATGAGCACCTAATATATGTGGATCAAGTTTGTGGACTATTTAAGCTTGCAGGTATACCCAATGATGTTGTGAAGAACAAGGTCTTCCCTTTATCTTTGAAGGGAGATGCATTGACATGGTATAGGCTATGTGATGATACGAGATCATGGAACTATAGAAGATTGAAATTGGAATTTCATCAAAAGTATTATCCTATGCATCTTGTTCATCGTGATCACAATTATATATATAATTTTTGGCCTCGCAAAGGAGAAAGCATCGCTCAAGCTTGGGGGAGGCTTAAATCAATGTTGTATTCATGCCCCAATGATGAGCTCCCAAGAGAAACAATTATTCAAAATCTTTATGCTCGGCTTTCTGAAAACAATCGCACCATGCTCGATACTTCTTGTGCTGGCTCTTTTATGATGAAGTCTATTGAATTTAAATGGGATTTATTGGATAGAATTAAATTCAACTCTGAAGATTGGGATCTCAACGAAGGTAAGGAGTCAGGTATGACACCTAAGTTTGATTGTGTTAAATCTTTTGTGCATACCGATATTTTCCATAAGTTTAGCACTAAATATGGACTTGACTCTGAAATAGTAGCTTCTTTCTGTGAATCTTTTGCTACTTATGTTGATCTCCCTAAGGAGAAGTGGTTTAAATATCATCCTCCCATAGAAGTAAAATTAGTTGCACCTATTAATGTTGAAGAAAAGGCTGTCACTTATAATGATCCTATTGTTCCTACTTCTTATATTGAGAAACCACCCTTCCCTGTTAGAATAATGGATCATGCTAAAGCTTCAACTGTTGTTCGTAAAAGTAATATTAGAACTTATACACCTCCTAAGCAAGTTAAAGTAGAACCTAATGTTGCTATTGTTAAAGATCTCTTGGCTGATAATATTGATGGGCATGTTATTCAATTCTGTGGTGAAACTGCTAGAATTGCTAAACCTGGCGCTAAAGATAAACATAGACATGTGGTAGGCGTGCCTGTTATTTCTGTTAAAATAGGAGATCATTGTTATCATGGCTTATGTGATATGGGTGCTAGTGCTATTGTTATACCTTATACTTTGTATGAAGAAATTAAGCATGAAACTGCACCTGCTGAGATAGAAGGTATTGATGTTACAATTAAACTTGCCAATAGAGATACTATATCAGCAGTGGGAATTGTTAGAGATGTTGAAGTCTTGTGTGGGAAAACTAAATATCCTGCTGATTTTCTTGTTCTTAGTTCCCCACAAGATAGCTTTTGTCCCATTATATTTGGTAGACCCTTATTGAATATTGTCAATGCTAAGATAAATTGCGAAAAGAATGTTGTTACTGTTGGCTTGGATGATATGATTCATGAGTTTAATTTCTCTAAATTTAGTAAACAAAATCGTGAAGAAGAATTTCCTAGTAAGGATGAAGTTATTGGTCTTGCTTCTATTGCCGTACCTCCTAGTGATCCTCTAGAACATTATTTGCTAGACCATGAAAATGATATGTTTATGAATGAAAGAAGGGAAATAGATGAAGTATTCTTTAAACAACAGCCTATTCTGAAACATAATTTGCCTGTTGAAATCCTAGGGGATACTCCTCCACCCAAGGGTGATCCCGTGTTTGAGCTCAAACCGTTGCCTGATAATCTTAAATATGCTTATCTTGATGAAAAGAAAATATATCCTGTTATTATTAGTGCTAACATTTCAGAGCATGAAGAATAAAGATTATTGAAAACTCTGAAGAAGCACCTGCTGCTATTGGATATACTCTTGATGATCTTAAGGGCATTAGTCCCACTCTATGTCAACACAAAATAAATTTGGAAGAAGATGCCAAACCGGTTCGTGATCATCAACGAAGGTTGAATCCTAAGATGAAAGAAGTGGTAAGAAAAGAAATACTAAAGCTTTTGGAGGCAGGTATAATTTATCTTGTTGCTGATAGTCAGTGGGTAAATCCTGTTAATTGTGTCCCTAAGAAGGGAGGTGTTACTATTGTTCCTAATGATAAAGATGAATTGATTCCACAAAGAATTATTACAGGTTATAGGATGGTAATTGATTTCCGCAAATTAAATAAAACTACTAAGAAAGATCATTACCCTTTACCTTTTATTGATCAAATGCTAGAAAGATTATGCAAACATACACATTATTGCTTTCGAGATGGTTATTCTGGTTTCTCTCAAATACCTGTGTAGGCTAAGGATCAATCAAAGACTACTTTTACATGCCCTTTTGGTACTTTTTCTTATAGACGTATGCCTTTTGGTTTATGTAATGCACCTGCTACATTTCAAAGATGCATGATGACTATATTCTCTGACTTCTGTGAAAAGATTTGTGAGGTTTTCATGGACAACTTTTCCGTCTATGGATCCTCTTTTGATGATTGCTTGAGCAATCTTGATCGAGTTTTGCAGAGATGTGAAGAAACTAATCTTGTCTTGAATTGGGAAAAGTGCCACTTTATGGTTAATCAAAGTATTGTCTTAGGGCATAAAGTTTCTGAAAGAGGTATTGAAGTTGATAAAGCCAAGGTTTATGCTATTGAAAAGATGACATGTCCCAAGGACATCAAAGGTATAAGAATTTTCCTTGGTCACGCCGGATTTTATAGGAGGTTCATTAAGGACTTCTCAAAAATTTCTCGGCCTCTGACTAATTTATTACAAAAAGATATACCATTTGTCTTTGATGATGATTGTGTAGAAGCATTTGAAATACTTAAGAAAGCATTGATCTCTGCACCTATTGTTCAGCCACCGGATTGGAATTTACCCTTTGAAATTATGTGTGATGCTAGTGATTATGTTGTAGGTGCTGTTCTAGGGCCAAGAGTTGATAATAAATTAAATGTTGTCCATTATGCTAGTAAAACTTTAGACAATTCTCAAAGAAACTATGCTACTACTGAAAAAGAATTTGTAGCAGTTGTATTTGCTTGTGATAAGTTCAGACCTTATATTGTTGATTCTAAAGTAACTATTCACACTGATCATGCTGCTATTAAATATCTGATGGAAAAGAAAGATGCTAAACCTAGACTTATTAGATGGGTTCTCTTGCTACAAGAATTTTATTTGCATATTGTTGATAGAAAGGGAGCTGAGAACCCCGTTGCAGACAATTTGTCTAGGTTAGAAATTGTTCTTGATGACCCACTACCTATTGATGATAGCTTTCATAATGAACAATTAAATGTCATAAGTACTTCTCGTAGTACTCCATGGTATGGTGATTATGCTAATTACATTGTTGCTAAATATATACCACCTAGTTTCACATACCAGCAAAAGAAAAAGTTTTTCTATGATTTGAGATATTACTTTTGGGATGACCCACATCTTTATAAAGAAGGATTAGACGGTGCTATTAGATGTTGTGTACTTGAGCATGAACAGGAGCAGATCCTACACAAGTGTCACTCCGAAGCTTACGGAGGACACCACGTTGGAGATAGAACTGCGCATAAGGTATCAGAATCCGGTTTTTATTGGCCTACTCTCTTCAAGGATGCCCGTAAGTTTGTCTTGTCTTGCGATGAATGTCAAAGATTTGGTAATATTAGTAGACGTCAAGAAATGCCTATGACCTATTCAATTGTTATTGAACCATTTGACGTTTGGGGCTTTGATTATATGGGACCTTTTTCTGCCTCTAATGGATATACACATATTTTAGTTTTTTTGACAGAAAGACTGTAAGGGAACCCCTTACAGTATAATTGGTGCAACAAACCCAAATTGCAAGTACCATGCCTTGAACCTAGGTGGGTGGGAAGGCATCAGCCCCTTCCCACCACTAGGCTATGCCTTACTCTGCTATACACATATTTTAGTTGCTGTTGATTACGTTACTAAGTGGGTAGAAGCTATTCCAACTAGTAGTGCTGATCATAACACTTCTATTAAAATGCTTAAAGAAGTTATTTTTCCGAGGTTTGGAGTTCATAGATATTTAATGACTGATGGTGGTTCACATTTTATTCATGGTGCTTTCCGTAAAATGCTTGCTAAATATGATGTTAATCATAGAATTGCATCCCCTTATCACCCGCAGTCTAGTGGTCAAGTATAATTGAGTAATAGAGAACTCAAATTAATTTTGCAAAAGACTGTCAATAGGTCTAGAAAGAATTGGTCCAAGAAACTTGATGATGCATTATGGGCATATAGAACTGTATATGGGTATGTCTCCGTATAAAATGGTTTATAGAAAAGCATGTCACTTACCTCTTGAACTAGAGCATAAGGCTTATTGGGCTATTAAAGAGCTGAACTATGATTTCAAACTTGCCGGTGAGAAGAGGTTATTTGATATTAGCTCACTTGATGAATGGAGAACCCAAGCTTATGAAAATGCCAAGTTTTTTAAAGAAAAAGTTAAAAGATGGCATGACAAAAGGATACAAAAGCGTGAGTTTAATGTAGGTGATTATGTATTGCTATACAACTCTCGTCTAAGAATTTTTGCAGGAAAGCTTCTCTCCGAATGAGAAGGACCCTACGTTATCGAGGAGGTATCTCGTTCCGGTGCCATATAAATCAACAACGTCGAAGACACACATCCGAAGGTGGTAAACGGTCAAAGAATCAAACACTATATCTCAGGTAATCCTATAAATGTTGAAACCAATGTTATTGAAACCGTAACCTCGGAGGAATACATAAGGGACACTTTCCGAACGCTTGGACTCGAAAAGGAATAGGTATGTGGTACGGTAAGTAAACCGACTCCAAAACAGTTTTTAAGGCAATATTTGTCCGTTTTGGAATATTTAAAAAAATAGAAAAATAAGTAGCAGTCCGAGAAGGACACGGGAGCCCCACGAGGGTGGTGGGCGCGCCCTACCCCCCTGTGCGCGCCCCCCTACCTCGTGGGCACCTCGTGTGCCTTCCGTGCTCCGTTTTCTTGCACGATACGTATTTTGGTCGGTAAAAATTCATTATATATTCTCCCAAAGGTTTTGGCTCCCGTATCATGCAAATATCCTCTGTTTTTGTTTCAAGTTGTTGCTGCTGCAGATTAGAGCAAGATGTCTTCTCAAGAGTCAGTCGGGGAGAGCCGGGTGTCTCATCCAGCATTGGAACCAAGGGCAAACAGCGACACTGACCACTTTGGGCCAGCAATGGAGGAAGAGATGGAGGTTGACTTGATGAGAGTAGATGCCATGGAGGATCAGGAAGTCACTTCTCGCTTCCAGCTGGGTTCACGATGGGGGAACTACAGAGCTCAGCTATTCCAAACTCGGTTATCCCTTCCAATGTTAGATTTCTTTCTTATGAAAATATGAAGAGGAGTGTCACTTGTTCTCCCGCGGCTATGCAACACCCTTGGGTGCAAGGAGCCTTAGCTGTTACAGGAAAACTTCGCAAGGAAATAATGGACCTCAAGCAGCAAGTCAATAAGCTCGAGGAGGATAATCATATCCTGAAGGGCATCATCGCCAAGAATATTTCACCAACAACGAAGAAGGAGACACAATCACATGGGTATGGGCACTCCCCTTGGCAACTGCCAAGCTTGGGGGAGGTGCCCTTGATCGTATCACAACCATATCTCCTATCTTTACTGCTTTTTCTTAGTTCGATCCTATTAGTAGTATCTTGATCTAGTAGAATAAGGTTTATGGCATGATCTAGTTTTGAGTTTTGCTTTATGATCTCTCTATGTAATCGAGTCCGTGAGCTATATAATAAAGATTAGTGTTGAGTCAAGGTCTTGATTATTTTGCCATGATCTTGAGTGAATAAAAGAAAGAGAAAAAATAATAAAAAGAAAAAAGGAGTTCATATTGATCTTATTGAGAGTAATGACTTCACATTGAAAGGGTATGATGATTGAAAGTTGTTGGGAGTTGGCAAACATAGTTTTGGTCATCGTTGCAATTAATAGGAAGTAATAAGGAAAGAGAGGTTTCACATATAGATATACTATTATTGACATCTTTTATGATTGTGAGCACTCATTAAAATATGACATGCTAAAGAGTTGATGTTGGACAAGGAAGAGAACGTAATGAATTATGTTTTCTTATATCTGAGATAAAGTATATTGTCATGGATCTCCCAACATGTTGAGCTTGCCTTTCCCCCTCGTGCTAGCCAAATTCTTAGCACCAAGTAGAGATACTAATTGTGCTTCCAAAAACCCTTAAACCAGTTTTGCCATGAGAGTCCACCATATCTACCTATGGATTAAGTAAGATCCTTCAAGTAAGTTGTCATCGGTGGAAGCAATAAAAATTGCTCTCTAAATATGTATGATTGATAGGTGTGGGGAAATAAGCTTTATACGATCTTGTGATGTGGAAGAAATAAAAGCGACGGACTGCATAATAAAGGTTCATATCACAAGGGGCAATATAAAGTGACTTTCTTTCGCATTAAGATTTTGTGTATCCAACCATAAAAGCGCATGACAACCTCTGCTTCCCTCTACGAAGGGCCTATCTTTTATCATTATCTTCTACCTTATGCAAGAGTCATGG
The DNA here is from genome assembly GCA_021605145.1 of Aegilops bicornis. Classification (NCBI taxonomy): domain Eukaryota; kingdom Viridiplantae; phylum Streptophyta; class Magnoliopsida; order Poales; family Poaceae; genus Aegilops; species Aegilops bicornis. The sequence goes on from CM038672.1 coordinate 548,767,489, forward strand.
TGATCTTCACCTTTCCTTTTTACATTTTATCCTTTGGCAACCACAGTGTGTTGGAAAGATCCTGATTGATATATCTAATTAGATGTAATGGGGCATGAGTTATTATTGTTGACATTACCCTTGAGGTAAAAGGTTAGGAGGCGAAACTATAAGCCCCTACCTTTCTCTGTGCCCGATTAAAACTCCGAAACCACAAGTATCGCATGAGTGTTAGCAATTATGAAAGACTGAATGATAGTTGAGTATGTGGACTTGCTATTAAGCTCTGACATAGACTCTTTCTGATGTTATGATAAATTGCAATTGCTTCAATGACTGAGATTATAGTTTGTTTGTTTTCAATAAAGTTTATAATTCGTACTCCGCATTGTGAATGGAGTATTACTTGAACATAAGAAATCATATGACATTACCTATATATGTTGCTGTTGTGAGAATAATCATGATGCCTTCATGTCCGTATTTTGTTTTTATCGACGCCTCTACCTCTAAACATGGGGACATATTTATCGTTATCGGCTTTCGCTTGAGGACAAGCGAGGTCTAAGCTTGGGGAGTTGATCGTCCATTTTTCATCATGCTTTTATATCGATATTTATTGCATTATGGGCTGTTATTACACGTTATGTCACAATACTTATGCCTATACTCTCTTATTTTACAAGGTTTACATAAGTAGGGAGAATGCCGGCAGCTAGAATTCTGGGCCGGAAAAGGAGCAAATATTAGAGACCTATTCTGCACAGCTCCAAAAGTCCTTAAACTCCACGAAAGTCATTTTGGGAAATAATAAAAAATATCCAGCGGAAGTTCACCAGAGGGGGCCCCACCTGGCCACGAGGGTGGGGCGCCCTACCTCGGGCGCCCCTACCTCGTGGGCCCCCTGATGGCCCTCCAATGCCCATCTTCTTCTATATGAGGTCTTTCGTCAAGGAAAAAATCATAAGCAACCTTATGGGACGAAACTCCGCCGACACGAGGCTGAAACAATCTAGGGCTCCGGCAGAGCTGTTCTTACTTGGACACATCCCTCTGGGAGGGGAAATCATCGCCATCATCAACAATAACGCCTCCTCTCATCGGGAGAGGGCAATCTCCATCAACATCTTCACCAGCACCATCTCCTCTCAAAACCCTAGTTCATCTCTTGTATCCAATTCTTGTCTCCAAGTCCGGGATTGGTACTAGTAGGTTGCTAGTAGTGTTGATTACTCCTTGTAGTTGATGCTAGTTGGTTTATTTGGTGGAAGATCATATGTTCAGATCCTTTATGCATATTACTACCCCTCTGATTATGAACATGAATATTCTTTGTGAGTAGTTACGTTTGTTCCTGAGGACATGGGAGAAGTCTAGCTATTAGTAGTCGTGTGAATTTGGTATTCGTTCGATATTTTGATGATATGTATGTTGTCTAGCCTCTAGTGGTGTTATGTGAACGTCGACTACATAACACTTCACCATTATTTGGGCCTAGAGGAAGGCATTGAGAAGTAATAAGTAGATGATGGGTTGCTAGAGTGACAGAACCTTAAACCCTAGTTTATGTGTTGCTTCGTAAGGGGCTGATTTGGATCCATATGTTTCATGCTACTGTTAGGTTTACCTTAATACTTTTGCTGTAGTTGCGGATGCTTGCAATAGAGGTTAATCATAAGTGGGATGCTTGTTCAAGTAAGAACAGCACTCAAGCACCGGTCCACCCACATATCAAATTATCAAAGTACCGAACACGAATCATATGAACGTGATGAAAACTAGCTTGACGATATTCCCATGTGTCCTCGGGAGCGTTTTTCATATTATAAGAGTTTGTCCAGGCTTATCCTTTGCTACAAAAAGGATTGGGCCAGCTTGCTGCACTTTATTTACTTTTGTTACTTGTTGCTCGGTACAAATTATCTTATTACAAAACTATCTGTTACCAGTTATTTCAGTACTTGCAGAGAATACCTTGCTGAAAACCGCTTATCATTTCCTTTTGCTCCTCGTTCGGTCGATACTCTTACTTATCGAAAGGACTACGATAGATCCCCTATACTTGTGGGTCAATAGGGTGAGCCACCGAAGCGTAGCAGATCTGCCTTCCAACGTTAGCACAATACGTCTTGAAGAGATATCTAGTGAACTGCGAGCCGTTATGAGTGATGATGCGGTTGGGGACCTAGAAACGGCTCACGAGACCCTTGATGAACTTGACTGCGGAGCCCGATGGCTGGGTCGGACGGCTTCCACCTCCACCCACTTGGTGAACTTGTCAATGGCGACGTAGAGGTAGCGGTAGCCTCCAGGCGCTTGAGGGAACGGGCCCAAGATATCCAGCCCCCAGACTGCGAACGGCCATGTGAGTGGGATGGTCTGGAGGCCCTGAGCCGGCTGATGGATCTACTTGGCATGGAACTGGCAGGATTCACAGGACTTCACCAGCTCGGTTGCGTCATTGAGTGTCGTGGGCCAGTAAAATCCGCTGCGGAATGCCTTGCCGACGAGGGTTCATGACGACGAGTGGTGCCCGCAATCCCCATCGTGTATGTCAGATAGCAACTCCTTCCCCTGATCCCTGGAGATGCAACGCAGTGAAACGTCATTTGGTCTCTTCCTGTACAACTCACCGTCCCGAATGCAGTATGCCGTGGCTTGCCGGGCCACACGCTCCGCGTCCTCCTCCGTCTCCGGCAGCACCCCTTGCATCAGGTATTCCTTGAATTCCTTGGTCCAGCATCCCGCCTGGGGCTCGAGCACCAAGAGTAGGCGCGCTCCCGAAGTCGGGCCACAGGCTGGGGCTCCTGCGGCAGGCGGCTGCGGGAGCTCCTCCCGAGGCTGAGCTGTCCTTGAGAGCGGTCGTGACGCCGATGGCTTGAAGAGGCGCTCCTCGAAGACGCCAGGCTCTTGGGGCTACCGCTTGGATGCCCTCCTGGCAATGTCATCAGCTTCCTTGTTGGTGCCGCGGGGCACATGCTGCAACTCCAGGCCCAGGAACTGCTTCTCCATCTTGCGCACCTCCGCGTGGTATGCCCCCATGTGCTCGTCCTTCGGCTCGTATACCTTGTTGGAGAAGTTGACGAGGAGCTGCGAGTCGCCCCTAACGGTGAGGCGCTTCACCCCTAGAGCTGTTGTAGCTTTCAGGCCAGCTATGCAGCCTTCGTATTCTGCGATGTTGTTGGAGACCTTCTCACCCCGCTGAAAGCAGAGCTGCACGATGTAGTAGAGGTTGTCTTGGGTGGGCGAGATAAGTACTGCTCCAGCCCCCGCGCCATGTTACGCGAAGGCGCCATCGAAATACATGACCCATCCATCTGGCGCCTCACTTCCTGGCGAGGTGGACTAGTCCTCGCCTACTTCAAGCGTCAGGGCATCCGTCCATTCTTCCACGAGATCAGCGAGTGTGGCTCCCTTGATGACCCTGGTAGTGCTAAACTCCAACTGGAACGCCTGCAACTCGATGTTCCACTCAGCAACCCTTTCAGCAGAGTTGGGGCTCCTGAGCACTCTCTCCAATGGGTAGGTTGAGACGACCTTGACGGGGTGGCCCTGGAAGTAGTGCCGCAACTTGCGCGAGGCCACCAAGAGCGCGAGCAAGAGCTTCTGAGGCATGGGATACCGTGCCCTTGCGTCCCGCAACACCGTGCTGACGAAATACACCGGGTGCTCGACGAGAGCTGGCGCGTCGGTGAGGCTCGTGTCCTGCGGGAGTCGGGGCGTCTCCTGAGGTAGTGGAGCCCCCGACGCTTGATCGCTTGTTGGGGTCTCAGCAGCGTCGTCCTGTCGAGCTTGGTCCTCTGTGTATGCTGCTATGGTTCTTGCGACGCCTTCATGATCTTGTGTCATCTTGGCTGGCGGCATAGCTGGGCGTGACGCGCCCTTGGCTTGGCGCTCTTCCCGAACCACCACCAGAGCCACGCTGGCAGAGTACGGGGTGGCGGCAAGTTAAAGCACTAGGGGCTCGAGGGCTCGTGGCGCCACCATCATCGGAGGGCTGGTCAGGTATCTCTTGAGGTCTTGAAAAGCTCGGTCGGCTTCCGGGGTCCACTCGAAGGGGCCCTTCTTATTCATCAGCTTGAAGAAGGGTAGGGCGCGCTCTCCCAGCTTGGAGATGAAGCGCCCCAACGCAGTCACCCGACCAGCCAGCTTCTGCATTTCCTTGAGGGTGTTCGGTGGGCTCATGTCTTTAATGGCCTTGATATTTTCTGGGTTCACCTCAATCCCTCTATGGGACACGAGGAAACCTAGCAGCTTGCCAGAAGGGACACCAAACACGCACTTCACCGGGTTAAGCCGCAAGTTCACCTGGCGCAGGCTCGCGAAAGTCTCCTCCAGATCTTGGATCAAGGTTCTGACCTCCCAAGACTTCACCATGATGTCGTTGACGTAGGCCCCCGTGTTTCTCCCGAGTTTCCGCCCTAAGGCGATGTGCATCAACCGCTGAAAGGTTGCGCCCGTGTTACGCAGTCCGAAGAGCATGCAAGTGTAGCAGTACACCCAACACGGGGTCAGGAAGGCTGTCTTCTCTACATCTTCTACCGCCATCTTGATCTGGTGATACCCCGAGAACGCATCCAGGAAGCACTGTAGGTTGCACTCGGCAGTGGAGTTGACGTTCTAGTCAATGCGGGGAAGTGGGAACGGATCTTGGGGACAGGCCTTGTTGAGGTTGGTGAAGTCAACGCACATTCGCTCCTTCCCGCCTTTCTTCGGCACAACAACGGGATTTGCCAGCAATTCGGGGTACCGAACCTCGCGAATGACACCCGCCGCCTCTAACTTGCAGGTTTCTTGGACGATGAAGGCCTGCTTCTCCGTGGACTGCTGTCTGTGTACTAGAGTAGGGGTACCCTAGTATCCCGAACTTGTGCACGGGCAGTTGCAGCCCTCCGCGGCAAGGCTTACCGGGTGACCGCCAAGGTCCCCCGTGGTTCCTTTGGAGCCATTCAAGAACAAAGTATTCAAGCCAAGAAGACAAGGCCCCGGCAAGAGGAGCTTGCCGGGAAGGCCACCCAAGGCACCTAGAAGACAAGGCCCCGGCGAGAGGAGCTTGTCGGGAAGGCCCGGTGAGCGACAAGCTTCCGGACGCGACAAGACAACAACCGCGTAAGGCGCTTGTGGCGAACCACCACTCAGACCAAGGCTCCAAAGACATCCACTAACGTGTCGCCCTGGGGCCTTTCCAGGCGCGCGTGGCGAGAGGTTGTGCAGCCAGCGGTGCGAGGTGGCAAGCGGCGCTGACAAGTTTGCCATCGTGGCGAACGGTGGCGTCCCTGACGGTCCCTGTTTGCACTGTTAGGGCGACTAGACGGGCATTTAATGCCTTTGTCCCCTGCCGTCAGGGTTAGGTATGATACACTGTACACTGTACACTATACAGGTGGCTGTACCAACCACTCCTTTTCCATTTTTACCCTTGTTTACGTTGCCACCTGTCGGAGACCCCTTGAGCATATAAAAGGAGGCCCATGCGCAACGTAGAAAAGGTTTCGAAAGGTTCGACACTCATGCTGGGTCTCGTTAGCAGCTTGTGTGTACTGTAGCACTCAGCGCTCCTGAGCAAGAACTCAATACACTCAGACATGCAGCAGTAGGAGTGTTATCTCTCTGGAGAGCTCCGAAGCTGGGTAAACCTCTCGTGTGCTTCGCCTCGATCTGCTCTTCGTGCGATCTCCGCTCCCTGCCGAACCGAAAGGGGCTCGGTCCGCCGGTCCCATAGGTGTTCGTGGGTCAGATCAGCCTGCCCCGACATCTTTGGCGCGCCAGGTATGGGGCGTCGAGATTGTGTGAACCTGATCCGGCGTCCACACGAGCTAGATCTTCATCATCTTCATCGACATGCCACCGAAGAAGAAGGCTTCGGCGGCAGATGTTCCATCCGCGTCGACCCACCGCCACCGAAGCAAACGGGTGGTGGGGTAGACGCCGGCGGAAGAATGGACGTCGACGGGGGAGTCCACGGTGCTGCCAAGTCCGAGGACAAGGCTGCGCAAACCTCGGCGTCCGTACATGCACCGCGCCCGTCTCAGGAGGCGCGAGACCGACAGCGTCATGGCATTCACAACGCCATACGCTCGTTGGACCAAGATCGAGCTGGTGGATCTCGGGATGCTCAAGACCAGCATGCACGCCAACATGCTGGCGCGAGCGAGGCACGGTCGCCTGGACGGGATACTGCTCCTTCTAACATAGTTAGAAGTCCGAGCATATCCCGCTCCTCGCGCCGTTCGCCACTGCCACCCACCACTCCAGCAAAAGCTTTGGCGAGAGCTCAACTGCTCCTGGATTACCCTCCAACGGCTGACAAGGTCGATGAATGGAGGGCCACCATTCAGAGTATCATCGGCTTCGCCAACGGCGACGCTCCGCGGCAACCGAGTGCATCGCTGCCGCGGCAGGGCTACCAAACACGAGCCGGTGGCGACGAGACCGGTGGGGGTGCAACCACCATGCACTCTCCGCCCCGAAGGCCAAGATCGCCGACTCGCCGAATCCACCTCGACAGCGACTCCACCGCATCATCGGATCCACGAGCTCGTCGCGATCAGCACCAAGTTCTTCACGGACGACAGCAAGAAGACGCTCGAACTCGCATCGAGCACCGAAGAGAAGCGCGGCGTCAATCCGACAAGCGTGCTGGGCCCTCTGTCGACATGCATGCGCCAGGGGAACCAGGTGACTTGCCGTACGCGGTAGGTTGCCCTGCGTTCACTCGTGAGCTGCGGCAAGTCCAGTGGCCCAGCAAGAAGAATTTCAAGCCAGATGTACCAGAGAAGTACGACGGCAAGACGCATCCGTCGGAGTTCCTCAGCATCTACACCATCGCGGTGCAGGCTGCCGGGGGGCGAGACGACAAGATCCTTGCCAACTACTTCCCACTGGTGCTCAAGCCCAATGTCAGATCCTGGCTCATGCACTTGCCGGACAACTCCATATCCTCTTGGGCAGATCTATGCCATCAGTTTGTCGGCGCCTTTACGGGCGGCCACAAGCCTCATGGCCAAGAAAGCGACCTTCATCTGCTCGCCCAGAAGGAAGGAGAGCCCCTGCGCAAGTACATTCAGAGATTCAGCCGCGACTGGCACAACATCCCAGATGTCCACCCCGCCGGGTAATCAGCGCGTTCCATCGAACATGCGGAACCGCAGGATGCGGGAGGAGATGGCGATGTGCAAGATCGTAGACGTCGATGAGCTATATGTCTGGCCGACAAGTGTGCGTCTTTGAGGAAGGAGGAGACTCCCGGAGAGAATCTTGAACCAGGAGGATCGATAGTGAGGAGACCGCCCGGCAAGGAAAAACCGGCGGCGGAACAATAGGAAGAAGAAAGGCAAAGATGTGCTAGTTGTTGAGCAGTACGGCAACGGAGATGGCGCCAAGAAAGCCAAAGCTGGTAGCTCCAGCAAGGAGGTTGCCGCTGGCACCAACTGCCAGGCTGTGGCGGTCGCCGACAAGCAGGACGGCTCCAACAAGCAGTACTGCAAGATCCACCGCACCAAGGGCCATGACCTCCAGAGCTGCAAGAAGGTCGAGCAGCTTGTCGAGCAGCAGAAGGCTGAATATGAACGACACGACAAGGAGAAGGCCCAGGAAGGTGCTGGAGGAGCTAGCAAGAAACGTCCCGGCCGAGGAGGACGCCGCGGCAAGGCCAAGCAGCGGCAAGGAGACAGACCTCCCCGCGGCCGCGACAAGGATGAAGACGATGACGATGATGAAGACATGGATGATGACGAGACCGATGAGCAGGAGTTCCAGAAAGCCACAGAGGTCCTGTGCATTGACGGCGGTGCTTCTCTGCATACTTCACACCGCCAGCTCAAGCAAAGTGGATGCGGAAGTCAATGCGGCAGAGCCATCCGTCGAGTCACGCAAGCCTCTGAAATGGTCCAAAGACGCCTATTATCTTTGATATTGAGGACCACCACGATCGCGTAACTGCGGTCGGTGCGTGCCGATGTTGGTTTCACCAACTATCCTCAACCTCAAGGTCACTTAGATGCTAGTTGACGGCTGTGCCGGCTTGTACCTGATCTCCTCCGCGGTGCTCAAGAAACTCCAGATCACGATGGCCAGCTCGAAGAGGCGGCACATTCCAAGGAATCAATCCGGGAAGGAGCAAGCCGAAGGGAAAGATCACGTTGCCGGTGACATTTGGCAGCGAGTTGAACTCCAGGACTGAGAGGGTCACTTTTGACGTTGCTGACTTTCCATTGCCTTACAATGGGATACTTGGCCGTCCGGCACTCGCCAGATTCATGGCAGCCTCTCACTATGCATATAACATGCTGAAAATGCCAGGCCCGATAAGTGTCATCTCTGTCCCTGGCGACAAGAAGGATGCTCTTATCTGCGCCGACAAGATCTACCGGGAAGCAGCAGCTACAACAGATTGCAAGCCACTTGCCGCTGAAGCTCCCGGGGGGAAGAAGAAGACCAAGTCCGGCAAGAGCTCTGATGCCCACTCCGGCAAGCGCACCTCCTCGGAGTGCTGCGCTACCGTCGAGGACGAACCATCGAGCTCCATCGGCAAGTGTAAGAAGACGATGGCAGCTCCACCAGAGACCAAGAAGGTGTCCGCCAAGGAGGACGGCACTGGTGGTACCTTCACCATCAGTGCCACTCTCGACCCTAAATAGGAAAGCGCCGTTGCTTTCCTCACGGGCTAACGTCGGCGTGTTTGCTTGGCAACCGTCTGACATCCCCGGTGTTCCCAGGAAAGTAATCGAGCACCATCTTGCCTTCTGTCCTCATGCGCGGCCCGTCAAGCAGAAAGTCAGGAAGCAGGCAGTGGAGCGCCAAGAATTTATCGCAGAAGAAATCAAGAAATTGGAAGCAGCAGGCCTTGTCAGAGGAGTGCTCCATCCTACATGGTTGGCCAATCCTGTAGTTGTACGCAAAGCAAACGGGAAATGGAGGCTTTGTATCGACATTACCGATGTCAATAAAGCTTATCCCAAAGACCCATTTCCCTTGCCGCGCATCGACCAGATTGTTGACTCCACGGCCGGATGTGATTTGCTTTCATTTCTGGATGCATACTCAGGATATCATCAGATCTTCATGGCAGAAGAGGATGAGGAGAAGACCGCATTCATCACCCCATGTGGCACATAGTGTTTCGTACGGATGCCCTTCGGATTAAAGAATGCTGGTTCAACATTTGCAAGAGTAGTCCATGATGCTTTTGAGCCGCAAATGCACAGGAATGTGGAAGCCTACATGGATGACATAGTGGTCAATAGCAAGGACAAGGCGACTCTGATTCAAGATTTAGATGAAACTTTTGAAATTCTGCGCATGATCAACCTCAAGCTCAACCGCGATTAGTGCGTGTTTGGTGTCACATCCGGCAAGCTTCTCGGGTTATTCGTGTCTCAGCGGGGAATTGAAGCCAATCCCGACAAGATCAAGGCCATTGAGTAGATTGAAGCACCAAAGCGCGTCAAGGATGTACGAAGACTTGCCTGTTGCGTAGCTGCTCTCAGCAGGTTTATCTCTAGGTCTGTTGGCGGCATACGCCATTTTTCAAAATCTTGAAAAAGGCAGGTCCGATGAAATGGACTCCATAAGCGGAGGCTGCGCTGCAGGACTTGAAGAGATACTTGTCCTCCACTCCAACACTTGTCGCACCTAGGCCACAAGAGAAGTTGCTGCTATATATAGCGGCAACCAATCAAGTGGTTAGTGCTGCGTTAGTAGCGGAGAGGGAGGCGGATAATGAGCTAGCAACCATGGCAGATGCATCCAGCGACGAGCAGGGGGATTCACCGGCAAGCTCTGGTCCCGACAAGGATGGATCTGCGCAGACGCATGAGAAGATGCAGAAAAGAATGGTGCAGCGCCCAGTTTACTTTTTCAGTTCCCTTCTGCAGGGAGCTAGGTCAAGGTACTCTGGTGTGCAGAAATTGCTTTTCGGCCTCCTCATGGCATCGAGAAAGTTGCGCCATTACTTCCAGGCACATGAGATCACAGTCGTTACTCGTTTTCCGCTGAAGAGGATACTGCAAAATCCAGAGGCAACAGGCAGGATTGTCGAGTGGGCACTGGAACTGTCAAGCTTTGGCCTCAAGTTTGAGAGCACATCAACTATTCAAAGCAGAGCAGTGGCGGAGTTCATAGCAGAATGGGCGCCAACACAAGATGAAGAAATTCGAAACGAGCATCCCCATCAAGGAAGCAAGCAAAGAGTGGCTGATGTACTTTGATGGTGCCTTCTCGCTGCAAAGGCGCCCGGTCTTGAGCGTGCTACTTGTTGCACCCACGGAGAGCACCTCAAGTATGTAGTCCAGATGCACTTTCCCAAGGAGCAAGCAACAAACAATACTGCAGTATGAAGGTTTGCTTGCCGGTCTCGAGATCGCAGAGACCTTGGGATCAAGAAGCTCATTGTCGGGGTGACTCACAGCTTGTCATCCGCCAAGTGAACAAGAGTTATCAGAGTCCATTGATGGAAGCTTATGTTGATGAAGTGAGAAAGCTAGAAGAGCACTTTGACGGCCTACATATGGAATATATTCCAAGAGCTCAGAACGACATTGCTGATGGTTCGTCAAGTGCGCCAAGACTTAAGTTACCTGTGGAACCAGGGATTTTTTTTGCTCAAGCTGACTCAACCGTCTGTAACACCATCAACTGGACTGAGCAAGAAGAGGAAGTTGATCTCTGGTGACTATTTTCCGGCAGAGCTTCCCGAAGCCGCCGTCAAGAAGGTCCTCAAGATTAACACCAACAATGCCGAGGAGCGATGCGCTCCGACAAGCCCTAGGGTTTGTTTCGTTGAAGCGCACGCTCCCGACAAGTTTTGCTCGGCAAGCTTGCCGGGAACGTCAAGCTCCGGCTGAGCCACGTGTTCTCGCCGTGGAAGGCGATGTTCCGCAGCAGCAGATGTGCCTTTAGTCCTTGTTGTCGAGCCGCAAGCTCCAAAGATGGGCGCAGCAGATTGTCCATTTCCTTGAGACAAGAGAACTTCCGAAGAGCAAGAAGAAGCGGAAAGAGTAGCCCGGCAGTCAAGTATGTACCAGTTTGTCGACAGACACTGCATGTAAGAAGACTCAACGGTGTGAAATTGAAGTGTATTCACCGGGAAGACGGACAAAAGCTGTTGGCAGAGATACATGGAGGCATATGTGGTCACCACATTGGCGCCAGAGCACTTGCCGACAAAGCGTTCCGACAAGGTTTCTTTGGCCGACAGCCCTCCGGGATGCAAATCGCACAAGTGACCAAGTGTGAAGCGTGCCAGTTCCATTCCAAGCAGATACACCACCAGCTCAAGCTCTCCAGACGATCCCTTTATCCTGGCCATTTTTGGTGCAGGGGCTCGATATCCTCGGCCCCTTTCCCGAGCTGTCGGGGCTTTGAGTACTTATGCGTTGCAATCGACAAGTTCACAAAGTGGCCGGAAGTGGAAGCGATGAGGAAGGTGACAACGGTCGTGATCAAGTTCTTCAGGTCGATTGTTTGCCGTTTCGGAATCCCTAACAGGATCATCACCGACAACGGCACGCAATTCACGAGTCGCACCTTCATGCAGTACGTCCAAGATCTTGGCGCCAAGGTCTGCTTCGCTTCTGTTGCTCATCCGAGAAGTAACGGTCAAGCGGAGAGGGCGAATGCTGAAGTGCTGCGCGGGCTCAAGACCAGAACTTTCGACAGGCTGCACAAGTGCGGAAGAAACTGGATTGAGGAGCTGCCGGTGGTTCTTTGGTCGATCAGGACGACACCAAATCGAGCCACTGGCCAGACACCTTTCGCTCTAGTATATGGAGCAGAGGCAGTTCTCCCCACGGAACTCGTATACGGATCACCTCGAGTGCTTGCTTATGATGAGCTTGAGCAAGAGCAGCTGCGACAAGATGACGCACTGCTCCTTGAGGAGGATCGTCTTCAGGCTGCTGTACGAGCTACTCGATACCAGCAAGCTTTGCGCCGCTACCATAGCCGCAAAGTTAATGCGAAGTCTCGAGGAAGGCGACCTTGTTCTTGGTAGCGTTCAGTCCGCCAAGAATTCCAACAAGTTGACGCTTGAAGTGGGAAGGCCTTACCGGGTGAAACGAGTCACTAGGCCTGGCGCTGTCCGCCTTGAGACTGAAGATGGCATTCCGGTGAGCAACTCACGGAACATTGAGCATCTTCGTAAGTTTTACTCAGAGGCGCGGTTGCCGGAACCTGTTCCGGCAACCACCTTTTGTACAAGTCTTGCCGCTGTTGCCTGTAATCCTTTGTACAAAGCCGAGCGCAGACCCCGTGCATAAGTAAATCTAGCGTGCTTCGCACACCTTGTCAATTTCATGCTTTTTACTTCTATTTGCATGCGTTATCTGACACTTTGTGCAGCACCTACCCCTGGTAAGTAATAACGAGCCATAAGGCTCCATATCTTTATTTTCTCTTCTTTCTCTTTCTCAAAGAAAGGAAGGTTCCCTCACACACAAGTTTGTCGGGGGGAAAGGAGAAGATAATGGTGTGGACCAAGCGTCGCTCAAGGAAGTCTAGCCTTACCAGGAAGCAAACGACAGAAAAGCTAAGTTGCTAAAGTTTGAGCAATCAGTTTTAAAAATTTTAAGTTATCTTCCTCGAACGACCATACTTTGTATGGAAAACCTGTGCGCAGAGGAACCAACTCGTAGCTAGTTGCGCCCTTACTTTGTTTCGAGTCCGCTCAACAACTTAAGTGAGCTGCGATTAGTTGCGACAAGGTTATTTGTCGGAAGCGGCACCGCCAAAGACTCTCGACGTCTCAAGACTTTCGGCGCCATGACCAGTGTGCTCGCCGACAAGTTCCCTAAAAGCGAGGGGCAAAAACATACAAAGGAAGGAATCAAGTAAAGGAAATAACATAGCAATTGCTACCCAAAATAGAGTTATATTACAAGATAACTTGTCGCAGCGCTAATAGATTGTTCTCCTAACATGACCAGCAGCGGCAAGAAAAAGAGAAAGCGGGCGGCCTAATCTACGCGATCGCCCTCAACCCTCTTGATCCCACTCACCACATCCCACGATGGGTGCGACAAGGCTCTTGAGCGCCTCCACATCAGCATCCGGCGGCAAAGATTTGAGGACGTTGGTGAGGTTGAGGCCTGGATTGCGGAAGGCCACCTTCACCAGCACCTTTTGAAGAGCTCCCGCGCAGATCTAGCGCGACTCCTCGGCCAGCTGTTTTGGGACTTCTTCCCGGAGTCGCTGGAGGGCCGTCACCACGCCCTTGAAGAACAAGCTAAGCTTGGCGCTGGGTTGGAGGTGCTCATCGGAGGAATATCCAAGATCCACCATCCCCGCCACGCCCGGCTCCTCGTCGATGGCTGCAGCAACATCCACGAGACCCTCGGTCGAGTGCTCCACATTCTCCTTAAAGGTAATGCAGGCGCGACACGCCAGCTGGCGTCTCGTCGGCCTTGATCTTCCCTTCAAGGCCACCTCCTGCTCCTGGCGCTGTCCAGCCGAGTCAAGGTGGTCAGCTTCAACTCAAGATCTGCGTTGGAGTCCTTGGCGGCGCTTGAGCTCCTTGCTCCTCTCGGCGAGACGGCCCTGCAGCTCGCCAAGAGTGTAGGCGTCCTTCTCGCGCTCATGCTTGAGTGCAGCAAGCTCCTCGCCGCTCTCCTTGAGATTGGCCTCCAAGCTGCGCCAGGCTCGTCTCCAGCTCCTTCTTGGCGGCCTCGGCGGCTGCGGCGGCATCCTTTGCTTCCTTGAGAGCCCGCCAAATGTTTGCTCGCGCATGGCAAGATCCTCCTCGTGGCTGTCAAGATTAACCTTCCGCTGCGCCAACTTCGCCTTCTGCGAGACAGCTTCTCGGCAAGAAGCCGCTGTTCCTCTTCAGCTTCAGCCTTCTCGAGGAGGAAGGCTTTGCGCTCCTCGGCGAGTTGCTCCCGCTCCTCTGCCAAGGTCCGGAGAGCTTCCTGGTTGAGGCCCCGGAGCTCCTCCGCGCGCTTCTCGATGTCCGCTCCCGCCTTCGCGACAAGCGCTTCCCGGGATTCCAGCTTGGCTTGTCGGGTGCGGTAGAGCGACAACAGCTTCCGCAGCAGCTGCTCCTCCTCAGACTCGCCGCTGCTGCTGCTTGGCGCGTCGACCAGCGTCAGTCCAGCGGGGGCGAGCAGCTCTTCATCGAAAGTTTCGACGCCCATGGGAGCTTGATGAAGACGCCATCGCCGGCCTTCAAATAGGCGTCGGGCTGGGGCTCTTCGGAGCCCGACGCTGCCGCAGCGGCGGAGGGATCGGCGGTCGGCGTAGCGCCTGGCGCTCCTGCGGCCTCAGGGTCGTCAGTGCGATCGCCGGACCCCTCGCCAGCTTCTGCGGTGGCAGCTTTTGCGGCCTCTTCGCCGGCGGGCTCGTCAGCGCCAGTTTCTTCCCCGATGGCAGCGGCATCGTCAATATTGCCGCGCGCGTCCTCCTCGCCGGCGGCCTCGGTCTCCATTGGCTCTGTGGCGAATGGTTCTGACGACCGAAAGATGAAGAAAAGTCAGCAGATATTCAAAAAGAAAATCAGAAGAAGAAGAACACAAGGGAAGTTTTTAGGCAAGAGGATTACCTGTGCTAGGGTCCGCAGTCATGGTCTCCGCCGCCAGGGGATCGCTGGTGCTGTCCCTTGCAGGAGAGCTGCCCCTTGCCGGAGAACGCTCCCTTGCCGGGGAATCCTCCCTTGGCGGCGTAGTCGAAGCAGAAGGAGGCTACTCTGCTCCTACACAAATCAACAGTCAGATATCAGCAAAGAAAGAGCACCCATGCACGCCGAACAGCAAGAAGTAGACCATATACTTACGCTGGGGGCTGCTTTGAAGAAGAGTTGCCGCATCCGGCAAGGTGGTCTCGGACGCGCCTCCTTTGTCGCAGATGGGTTCGTCCTCGACGACAATCACCGGGGTCTTGGCTCTCTTCGACACTCTCTGGGCCAGCGTCTTGAAAAGGAATGGGTTCAGAGTAAAGCAAATCAGATACAAGACAAAGCAACAAATCGAAGATTTACAAGTACAACAAAGAATCTTACTCTTCTTCTTCCTCGTCGGAGCTGAGCGCGGAGAGATCAAATTCTGGCCCGCCTCCAGTACGACGAGGTGGAGGAGTGGGTTCCCTTGGACGCTTGGCGGGAGCGGAACCGGTGGTCTGCGAGGGCCCCGCTCCAGTTGCCGCAGCGGCGTGAGGTGCCCCCGCGGCAATAGTGCTTGCCGCGGTGGAGCGCGTCGCGTGGCGCTGCGGCTGTTGGCCCGTCTGCCGCCCCGCTACGTCTCCGGCCTTGCGAAGACGCCTTCTTGGTGGAGCTGGGGGCTCCGCTCGCGGCAAGCTGTCTGAAGGAGAGGAGGAGGCGCCCTCGGCGGGCTCGCTCGACTCGGCTTCAGGCTCGGCAAGCTCTTCCTCGCCGGCAAACTCCTTTCGCTCGACAAGGCTTGCCGCCTCTGCTGCCTCTGCCTCCTCCACGGTGAAGCCGAACTCGCCCGCGGCCGCCGCTGCCGCTTCTTCCAACTCTGGTGGCGTCGCTGCATCTCATCATCGGTGGTGTCGCGGGTGAGGCCCCTCTGTTCATCGGGGCGGACCGGAATTTCTACCAGATTGTCAAAGAACTGCCGCACGACGTCATCTGCAGGCTCTTGCCAAGTTGGCACAATTCCATGCGAGTCGCACAACGGCATCATTGCATGGATGCGGTCAAGCGAGGAATTGTTGCACAGCGGAACAACGCCCCTTGGCAACCTAAACATTTCTGGATGATCAGGATCGGGCTTGAACAGCTCCAAGAGCATCGCGTCAAGTTCCAAGACGGTGAAGTTGAAGTTGAGGCCTGGGCGCAGCCTCATGATATCTGTCGCGTTCTGAAACTCCCAGGCGGGTCTCCTTCTCTCCTGCAAGGGGGCAATGCGGCGGCGAAGAAAGTCTGCACCAACGGTGCCTACGGTGAGCCCGGCAAGTCTAAGGCGAAGGATTCGGGTGACTGCAATCTTCAGCCTAGCATCTTCCGGGGCCACGTTGCTCCAATCGTTGCCTCGCACTATTGGGGTTTGGTATTTGGGCTGTAAGCGGCTGCGGGTTCTCCTCGACAATCCAGCACCAATCCGCCCTCCATTCCTCCCATTTGCTACGGAGCTCTCCCTCCAGATAGGCTTCCTTCTTGCCGATCCTCGAGATCCAAGCGATTCCTCCTGCAAGAGGC
Organism: Aegilops bicornis; assembly: GCA_021605145.1. Taxonomy (NCBI): domain Eukaryota; kingdom Viridiplantae; phylum Streptophyta; class Magnoliopsida; order Poales; family Poaceae; genus Aegilops; species Aegilops bicornis. The sequence goes on from CM038672.1 coordinate 548,783,612, forward strand.
TCCCCTCTCTCAACTCGTGGTATAAAGAAGTGGCGGAAAAGGGCTACATTTGGATGGACTCCGACAAAGTTTTCGCAGAGATGTGCGAAAACTGCCATGGTCAGAACAGCATTGGGGTGAAATCAAGGAGGCGGAACCCATAGGTGTTCATGATGTCACAGAAAAATTCAGAGAAAGGCGGGCAGAGCCCGCAGTAGAAGAAGAGCGCGAAGACGAGATACCCAGTCGGGGCCAATTCGAAGCGGCGGTAGGGAGTACCTTCGTCTTGTGGATGCTTCGCATCTCCGTCGACGGAAGAGGTAGTAGTTCTCCTCGGCTCCCTCGCGGTGAGCTGGGGGAAAGATGCCCGCTCCTTCCGCAGCGCCGCAAGCCGCTGCGCCTCGGCCGACTTCACGGCCTTCCCCTTGTCGGCTTTCGGAGCCATGGCGGAGGCGGCGGAGGAGATCGACGGCGTTGGTGATGCTAGTGGCGATGGGGGTGGAGCGCTGCTCTCTTCAGCCTTGGGAAGAAGGGGGGAGCAGCGGTGGTTTTTCGAGATTGGACAGCAACTGGCAAGGTGGGCGACCTGCCCCTGTTTCCCCTGCTTATAAAGAGGGAGGGGGCAGACGTTCCACTTTTCCGAATAAAGAAACCCCCCCACGATCTCGCCCACGATCTCTCACACGACGCCACATTCGACGCGTGCCGTTCGTGGAGGCCGTGGTGGGTCCGGGGTGAGTTACGGCGTGACCCAGGCCGCGTGTGCCTGCCTGTTTTGGGCCTGGCCCAACAGCGCTTCGGCACCTGTGTGGCTCCAGGCCTGGGGCTCTGCCGGTGTACTAGAGTAGGGGTACCCTTGTATCCCGAACTTGTGCAGGCGATTGCAGCCCTCCGCGGCAAGGCTTACCGGGTGACCGCCAAGGTCCCCCTTGGTTCCTTTGGAGCCATTCAAGAACAAAGTATTCAAGCCAAGAAGACAAGGCCCCGACAAGAGGAGCTTGCCGGGAAGCCCACCCAAGGCACCTAGAAGACAAGGCCCCGACAAGAGGAGCTTGCCAGGAAGGCCCGGTGAGCGACAAGCTTCCAGACGCGACAAGACAACAACCGCGGGAAGGCTCTTGCCGCGGCGAACCACCACTCTGTACCTGCGCTCCAGCACATCCGCTAACGTGTCGCCCTGGGACCTTTCCAGGTGCGCGTGGCAAGAGGCTGTTCAGCCAGTGGTGCAAGGTGGCAAGCGGCGCTGACAAGTTTGCCATCGTGGCGAACGGTGGCGTACCTGACGGTCCCTGTTTGCACTGTTAGGGCGACTAGACGGGCATTTAATGCCTTTGTCCCCTGCCGTCAGGGTTAGGTATGATACACTGTACACTGTACACTGTACAGGTGGCTGTACCAACCACTCCTTTTCCATTTTTACCCTTGTCTACGTTGCCACCTGTCGGAGACCCCTTGAGCATATAAAAGGAGGCCCATGCGCAACGTAGAAAAGGGTTCGAAAGGTTCGACACTCACGCTGGGTCTCGTTAGGAGCTTGTTTGTACTGTAGCACTCAGCGCTCCTGAGCAAGAACTCAATACACTCAGACATGCAGTAGTAGGAGTGTTATCTCTCCGGAGAGCTCCGAAGCTGGGTAAACCTCTCGTGTGCTTCGCCTCGATCTGCTCTTCGTGCGATCTCCGCTCCCCGCCGAGCCAAAAGGGGCTCGGTCCGCCGGTCCCATAGGTGTTCGTGGGTCAGATCAGCCTGCCCCGACAACTGCCGTCTCGTCCGCTGCTTCACAGGGCGTACATTGGGGCACACCCTCAAGTGATGCTGAATCACCTCTCTCGGGTCCCCCACCAGCTGCTTGGGTTCCCATGCGAATATCTTCTTGTTCGCGCGCAAGAACTTCACCAGTGCTTCCTCTTGGCTTGGGTGGTGGTCGGCACCTATGGTAAAGGTGGCTCCTGAGGACCCGCCCTCATTGACCGGCAACTGCTTTGTTCCTGCTATGTCTTGGGTGAAGAGTTGCTTCTTCTTGGTTGGTGCAGCTCCCTTGGCCTCGGAGGTGCCCGTACTGGCGGGCTGTGCTACCGCGGCGGTCTTGAGGGCAAGCTTGAGCGCCGCCAGGGCCTCCTGGGCGTCCCCCTTGATGGTTAGAACGCCCTTGCTTCCAGGCATCTTCATGAGGTTGTAGGCCAGATGGGTCGCTGCCATGAACTAGGCCAGAGCTGGGTACCCGAGGATGGCGTTGTACGGGAAGCCGATGCGGGCGATGTCGAAGTCGACCAGCTTGGCGCGGTAGTTGTCCCACGTGCCGAAGGTGACAGGGAGGCAAATTTGCCCCAGGGAGTGGGCGGCGCCGCCGCCAACTCCTGAGAAAGGCTTGCTGAGGCTGAGCCGCTCGAGCGGTACGTGAAGAAGGTTGAAGGCCTCCACGGAGAGCACGTTGAGGTAGGCGCTGCCGTCGATGAGCGTCTTGGTAATGGCCATGTTGCAAATAGTGGGTGTGCAAAGCATCGGGAGCATGCCCGAGCCGGCGATGGTGACGGGTTGGTCTTCCGAGTCGAAGGCGAGGTCGGCCTCGGGCGCAACCCAACCAGGCGGAGCCCCCGAGCGCTTGGAAGCGGCGCCGATTTGGTGAAGGAATGGCTTGATGTGGCAATCTGAAGGCGGTGCTTGAGAGCCGCCTAGTAGGGCCGCGATCGCGTGGTGCGCCGGTGCCGTGTAGCGCGCAGCGAAGAGGCTGCGCAGCTCCTCCCAAGATGCCACCGTGGATCTGGGGAGGTTGAGCAGCCAGGCGTGCTGGTGAGGGCCATGGGAAACTAGTAGGCCATGACCTTATCGTCGCCCCCGGCCTCGAGGACGGCCTCCTCATATGCCAGCAGGAAAGCTGACGGGTCCGCCGCGCCGTCGTAGCGCGGCGGCATTTCCGGCTTGAACTTGGGCGGCCACTGCACCTGTCGCAAGGCGGGGGTCAGGGCTCGGAGCTCCCTGGCCCCATCGTCGGTGTCTACCGTCGGAGCCGGGAGCGGGACCACTGCCATGAGGGTGGAGCACGGTGGTGGCGGAGCGCAGATCGACGGGAGGGAAGCTACGGTGCACCCCTACCTGGACACCAAATGTCGGATCTCGGGTTCCGGCAAAACCCTCAAGGTTCGAACACTGGGGTGTGCACGAAGATCTCCCCTACCTATCCACGTCTTAGCTTTGCTAAGATCTCGAGGACTAACTCGACGAACTCGCAACACAAAGAACACAAGATTTATCCTGGTTCAGGCCACCGTTGTGGTGTAATACCCTACTCCAGTGTGGTGGTGGTGGATTGCCTCTAGGGCTGAGGATGAACAGTTACAAGGGGAAGAACAGCCTCCTGAGGTTGAGGTGTTCTTGTGCTCGATGTGTGGCTAAGGATTGGCTCAAGATCAGATGCCTGAGGCTTAGTTGCCTCCTACTGCGGTGGCTAGTCCTATTTATAGAGGCCCTGGTCCTCTTCCCAAATATTGAGCGGAAGGGATTCCACAATGGCAAGTTTGAAGGGAGAAAACTAGAACAAGCTATCCTGACAAAAGTAGTGTTCGCCTGCCAAAGGCTCTGGTGGTGACGCCGCATTAGGCTCCATGGTGACCTCCATCTTGCCCTCCTGCTGGTCTTGGTCTCGTTGCACTGATATGGAAACCTTTGCTTGACACCTCCGTACTCGGAGCGTGCGCTTGCCCCCTTAGCACCAAAGAGGAAACAAGGACACGGCACGCACTGGCACCCGCCTGGTCTCGGTCGTCATGGCTCACGTCACAAGAACCTCACAAGGTTTGCCTTGCCTTGCTCTCTCCTCAACTCACGAGCCAATCTGGTGAGGCCGCTCCTGAGGAGGTCTTGTGTCGTCCGCCTCATGAGGCTTGGTCCCTCGCGAGGGTCTTGAAAGCTTGTTGGTGAAGATGGGTCGTACGGGCCCACTTGCAGAGCCACGCCGTGGGCCGCAGGCAGGCAAGTCAGGGGACCTTCGTTCCCAAAACACCGATAATGTTGCCCGCGGTAGGGGGCGGATGAGGCAGCAAGAGAGATGGCGCAGGAGAGCCCCTAGCGGCACTAACGAGCTCAGCGATGCGGTCCAGCAACTCCTCGTAGAGGTCGTCGACCGGGCGGTACCGTAGGAGCACGCGTGCCGTGAGCAGCGCGGCCTACGCGTTCATGGGCCCGCGACGAGCGTGAGACCACGCGCTTGCCGGAGTCAGCGACGGGGTGGCGATGCGTCCGTCTAGCCACATGGAGGGGTGCAGCAACGAGGCTTGCTGCTCGGGTGCTACCGGACCGGCGGCGGCGTTGGCAGCAGGTGATGGCGAACGGCAGGGAGCCCCGCCGGCGGGAGCTGTCTGGGCGACGCGGGCATCTAGGGTGGCCCGCGCTCAGCTCGAGCTCGGCAAGCGTTGTCCATGGAGCTGGTGGGACGATGGAGCATGGGTCGACGGAGAGAAAGCTTCGGCACCCGCGACAACTACCACACTAAGCTCATCGACTTCGACGTGGCTCACATTGGCCTCCCGTACAACACCATCCTGGGGTATCCGACGCTCGCCAAGTTCATGGTGGCAACCCACCACAGCTACAATGTCCTCAAGATGCTTGGCTGTAGTGGCGTCATCATCGTGGCCTGTGACGAGAAAGATGCTGTTTGCTCCCTCGAGCATGCCTACCAGGCCGCCGCTACTGAGAACTCTGACGGCGAGGGTGTCGCCGCGCCACCCGATACCACCCTTGAGAAGAAGAAGCAGCAGCTCCCCAAGGACCGCCCGAAGCGAAGAAGGTGTTTGCTAGTGCCGACATACAGGGCCCCGCCCCTGCTGTCGGAGCTTGCCCTCCTCCTGCACAGGAAGGCGCGCCCGGCGCCTCGTTTTGATTGGGCTCGGGGCTTTCGCTTGGAAAGCATCCGACCTGAACGGCGTGTCGAGGGACGTGTCCGGGCACCACTTGGACGTGTGCCTTGGTGTGCACCTCCTCAAGCAAGGAGCACGACGCCAGGCACCAGGGCAATAGGAATTCATCACTAAGGAGATTCCCAAGTTGCAGGAAGCTCGGGCCATCCATGGCGAGCGCCGCCCCGCGCGCCCCGCCAACCCAGTTGCTGCCCCCGCATAAGCAGGGGCCTCAACACCAACTACATCCGCGTCCCCTTCAGCCTGGAGAATGCCGGCGTCACCTTTCAAAGGTTGACGCGCCTCGCGATGGCGCTTCGCGAGACTCCAGCCCCTCGCGAGTTCCTAAGGCCTTAGGAGCCCGCTGGCCCCTGAGAGGTGAACCTCTGCGGCACGCTTCATCAAGCAACCCAACGCTCCCTCGGGCTGCATTATCCTCAAGCTGGCCAGGGCCCGTGCCTGCTCCTGCCTCACTTTTTGGTCGTGAACTGGATTTGGTTATGCTTTAATGAACTCTTTTTACTTGCTAAACCCTGTGTTCGGTGCCTCGCCGCCATTGAGATCGCTGCGCCCTCGCAACTCTTCTCCTGACCATTCCATGACTGGTGGCTGGACACGGTGTCTGTGCTTGGGTCTGTCGGATTTCGGGTTCCCGCAAAACCCTTGAGGTTCGAACACTGGGGTGCGCACTAAGATCTCTCTCTCCCTCACTAGCTCACTCGCACAATGATCCACGGCCTAACTCGACGAACTCGAAGAACACGGGACACGAGGGTTTATACTGGTTCGGGCCACCGTTGTGGTGTAATACCCTACTCCAGTGTGGTGTGGTGGATTGCCTCTTGGGCTAAGGAAGAACTAGTACATGGGAAGAATAGCCTCAGGAAGAGAGATGTTCTTGGGCTTGGTCAGCTAGCCAAGGTTCGGATCCGTCATTCCGTCCTCTCTTCTGTGGTGGTGGCTAGTCCTATTTACAGAGGCCCTGGTCCTCTTCCAAAATATTAGGCGGGAAGGGGTCCCACAACGGCCAGATTTGAAGGGGGACAAATAGTACCAGCTATCCTCACAAAAGTAGTCTTCGCCTGCCAAAGGCTCTGGTGGTGACACCGCCTTGGACTCATGGTGATCTCCGTCTTGCCGTCCTGCTGGTCTTGGTCTCGTTGCACTGATATGGAAAACTTTGCTTGATGCCTCCGTACTCTGCGCGTGCGCTTGCCCCCTTAGCACCAAAGAGGAAACAAACACACGTCACGCACTGGCGCCCGCCTGGTCTCGGTCATCATGGATCACGTCACAAGAACCTCGCGAGGTTTGCCTTGCCTTGCTCTCTCCGCAACTCGCGAACCAACCTGGTGAGGCCGCTCCTGAGGAGGTCTTGTGTCGTCCGCCTCGTGAGGCTTGGTCCCTCGCGAGGGTCTTGAAAGCTTGTTGGTGAAGATGGGCCGTACGGGCCCACTTGCAGAGCCACGACGTGGGCCGCAGGCAGGCTAGTTGTAACGCCCCGGATACTTTTTTCCATATTAGTAACTCCAACTCTTGCCTTTTCCGGAGATGTGTTATGATATTTTCCTTCGTGGTTGGGTTTTTGTCTTTTGTTTTGCATTTTGTTCATGGCGTGCATCTCACCTCATAGCATCATGCGCATTGCATCTGCATGTTTTCATAAAGCTTGCACCGGTTCGTAGTTGTCGCGTCACCCCTTGCTTTCGTTGACCGTTCCGAGGCCAATCGAGTTTTCGCTTCCCTCTTGACCGTGACCACCTAACCTATCTTGCCAGATCGCAGCACCCTCGTGTGCGTGTCCGAAACTTACCTGAACCCGAACCGGTCTGTCATTACCGATGGATCCGGATCATCCCCAAACATATATAAAACATCTCCGTTTTCTTAATTGGACTTCCTAACCTATATTTTTCTCAGCCGTCCGATTACGATCGTTGGAATGAGGTAGCCCCAAACCTCTCCTCACATCCTATATAATCAGATCAAACCCTAGCCCCTAACTGTCTCATCCACCCTTTCCCATCATGCCGCCGCCAGCCAACCAACCTCCCCCCTTCTTCCTCGGGATCCTCCCAGATCCACCCAACCGGATCGCTCCGACCAGCTCCCTTGTTTTCCGCCGCCATCCAATTACAGCCAAGCCTCCACCTTCTCCTCGATTTCCCGCAGCCGCCACTCCTCTGCTCGATCTCCCCTGTCACCCAATCCATCGATCCCCAGCAACCAGAGCCCTCCCATGGCTCCCTTCGATTCCTCCCTCCTCCGGCCGGGGAACCAACGCCTTCGCCGATCTCATGCCCGAGGCCTCGTCCCCGCCGGACGACCATGACCAACAGCAGCTCCTCGCGTGCCCCTGCTCCTCCCCGAGCATGCCCCAAAGGCCGTCCCGACCGCCCACGCCCGAGGCCCTGCCTTCTCCTCGTCTGCGCCGACTGCCAAGCAGGTCGCCGTCTCCTCGCACCCTTCTCCCTTTTCTCGGTTCTTCTCTAACCTTCGCTCTGCTTTGCTTTTGAACCAGCGCCGCCGCCGCCGTCGTTAAATCTTTTCCAATGAGGCGAGGCACCGAAGCTCCGCCAGCAAGTCCCTCTCTGCTGCGGCGTCAAGGCCGCTGCTCTGCTTCCCGGAGGACCTCGACGAGAGCCTCGCTCGCGCCCCCTCTGTTCCGTCGCCTGGATCCCACCGCCGGCGCCCCCAAGTCCCGTCCAGCCGCCCTGGAGCTTCTTCGCTACCCCGGCCTCGTCCCTGGCTCCAGGTCGCCGCGCCGCCCCACTAGTGACCGCAGCGCCAAGTCCCGCTCCGTTCAGCCTGCTCCGTTAGCTGGCTGCCCGGCGCCTCGCTTGGACAGCGTCGCTGGCCTCTGCCTCCCCTTCAACCGGCCTCCTCTGCTTCCACTGGCTAAGCCCAATGTGAGCAACCACCAAACCCCTGCTGTGCATTGTTGGGCTAGCCAATTTCGGCCCATGTCATGTTTTTTTTCGCGGAATGATTTTGCTATTTATCCAGGAATTTACTGTTTTACAGAATAGACCCTCATGTTCATGCATTTATATCTCACAAACCGTGCATCGGTTTAAAATGATTTATATATGTAAAATGCTTAGAATTTTGTGTAGATTAATAATTTGTCACTTTCATCCATGTTAAATATGTTTAAACATGCTGTTTGTTTAAACTTGCTCAAATGCCATGTTGAAATGATTTATTTCATAACTAAATAACTGTAGCTCGGTTTTAAATAAACTTTATATGTAAATGGGGTGAAAAAACGCTTAGTTTAACATGGTGCACTTTATTTTGCTGTTTAACAACAATAAAATATGGTTTAGGGCAGAACAGTACCGAATCTAAAATATTGCATATGAGGATTCTCCGGAATTATTGTTTGTTGTTCCGGCCTCATTTAAACTTGCCTAAATAGATAGTTTACTTATGTTTCACCTCTTGCCATGTTTAACAACTTTTAATATTGTTGTGTGCCTAAACGAGAGTGAACTAAATAACTTGAATGTTGTGTTTCGTCAATATGCAACTCGTTGCATATTGAGCTCCACTTAACTTGTACTATTGTTTGTTGCATATTGCCATGCCATGCCTCTTTAAACCGGACATGCATCATACTTGTTTGTGCATCAAGCCATGTTTATGCTTGTGCATTTACCATGTTGTTTGTTTCTTTCCGGTGTTGTTTCTTAGTTCCTGTTTCGTTGCGATCGTGAGGATTCGTTCGTCTATGCTTGGTTCGTCTTCGTGGCTTCATTTTCTTCATGGACTTGTTCTTCTTCCTAGCGGGATTTCAGGCAAGATGACCGTCACCTTAGATCTCATTACTATCATTGCTATGCTAGTTGCTTCGTTCTATCGCTATGCTGCGTTACCTATCACTTGCTGCTCAAACCTCCCAAATTGCCATGAACCTCTAACCTTTGTCACCCTTCCTAGCAAACCGTTGTTTGGCTATGTTACCGCTTCTGCTCAGCCCCTCTTATAGTGTTGCTAGTTGCAGGTGAAGATGAAGTTTGCTCCATGTTGGATTATGTTTATGTTGGGATATCACAATATCTCTTATATTATTAATGCATCTATATACTTGGTAAAGGGTGGAAGGCTCGGCCTTATGCCTGGTGTTTTGTTCCACTAATGCCGCCCTAGTTTCCGTCATATCGGTATTATGTTCCCGGATTTTGCGTACCTAATGCGGTTGGGTGATTTATGGGACCCCCTTGACAGTTCGCTTTGAATGAAACTACTCTAGCAAGGCCCAACCTTGATTTTACCATTTGCCTCACCACCACCTATATTTCCCTTGGGAGTAATTAACCCAAGGGTCATCTTTATTTTAGCCCCCCCGGGCCAATGCTTGTCTAAGTGTTGGTCCAAACTAGAGCACCGTGCGGGACCATCCCTTGGCAACTTGGGTTACGTCGGTACCTGTACGCTTTGCTTATCCGGTGTTGCCCTGAGAACGAGATATGTGCAGCTCCTATCGGGATTGTCGGCGCATCGGGCGGCTTTGCTGGTCTTGTTTTACCATTGTCGAAATGTCTTGTAAACCGGGAATCCGAGACTGGTCGGGTCTTCCCGGGAGAAGGAGTAGCCTTCGTTGATCGCGAGAGCTTATCATGGGCTAAGTTGGGACACCCCTGCAGGGTATAAACTTTCGAAAGCCGTGCCCGCGGTTATGTGGCAGATGGGAATTTGTTAATGTCCGGTTGTAGATAACTTGACACCAGATCCGAATTAAAACGCATCAACCGCGTGTGTAGCCGTGATGGTCTCTTTTCGGCGGAGTCCGGGAAGTGAACACGGTTTTGGGTTATGTTTGACGTAAGTAGGAGTTCAGGATCACTTCTTGATCATTGCTAGATTCACGACCGTTCCGCTTGCTCTCTTCTCGCTCTTATTTGCGTTTGTTAGCCACCATATATGCTTAGTCGCTGCTGCAACCTCACCACTTTAATTCCAGGTCGGCAGCCTGGGCTAGCAGGGTGGATGTCGTTTGAGTTTCTGTTTGTGTTTCATCCGTAGTCGGATGATGCTCTTATGTATTGTGATGTTGTATTCGTGTGGCATTGTATGCCTCTTGTATGTATCCCCATCTATTATGTAATGTTGATGTAATGATATCCACCTTGCAAAAGCGTTTCAATATGCGGTTCTATCCTTGGTGGGACCTTCGAGTCTCTTTAGGATAGTATCGCATATTGGGCGTGACACAAGTCTAGGGACCTTCGTTCCCAAAACGCCGACAATGTTGCCCGCGGTAGGGGGCGGATGAGGCAGCGAGAGAGATGGCGCAGGAGAGCCCCTAGCAGCACTGACGAGCTCAGCGATGCGGTCCAGCCACTCCTCGTAGAGGTCGTCGACCGGGCGGTAGCGTAGGAGCACGCGTGCCGTGAGCAGCGCGGCCTGCGGGTCCACGGGCCCGCGACAAGCGTGAGACGACGAGCCTGCCGGAGTCAGCGACGGGATGGCGATGCGTCCGTCCCTCCGCATGGAGGGGTGCAGCGATGAGGCTTTCTGCTCGGGTGCTACCGGGCCAGTGGCGGCATTGGCAGCAGGTGATGGCGAACGGCGGGGAGGCCCGTCGACGAGAGCTATCTGGGCGACACGGGCAGCAAGGGCGGCCCGGCGCTCAGCTCGAGCTCGGCGAGCGTCGGCCATGGAGCTGGTGGGACGACGGAGCATGGGTCGATGGAGAGAAAGCTTCGGCGCACCCCTACCTGGCACGCCAAATGTCGGATTTCGGGTTCCGGCAAAACCCTTGAGGTTCGAACACTGGGGTGCGCACAAAGATCTCTCTTTCCCTCACTAGCTCGCTCGCGCAACTATCCACGGTCTAACTCGGCGAACTCAAAGAACACAGGACACGAGGGTTTATAATGGTTCGGGCCACCGTGTGGTGTAATACCGTACTCCAGTGTGGTGTGGTGGATTGCCTCTTGGGCTAAGGAAGAACTAGTACATGGGAAGTACAGCCTCAGGAGGAGAGGTGTTCTTGGGCTTGGTCAGCTAGCCAAAGTTCAGATCCGTCTGTCCGTCCTCTCTTCTGTGGTGGTGTCTAGTCCTATTTATAGAGGCCCTGGTCCTCTTCCCAAATATTAGGCGGGAAGGGATCCCACAACGGCCAGATTTGAAGGGGGACAACTAGTACAAGGTATCCTGACAAAAGTAGTCTTCGCCTCCCAAAGGCTCTGGTGGTGACACTGTCTTGGGCTCCACGGCGACCTCCGTCCTGTCGTCCTGCTCGCCTTGGTCTCGTTGCACTGATATGGAAACCTTTGCCTGACGCGTCGGGACTCCTCGCCTTTGCCTGCCTCTTTAGCACCAAAGAGGAAACGAGGACACTGTACGCGCTGGCACCCACCTAGCCCCGGTCGTCATGGCTTGCGTCACAGGAACCTCACGAGGTTCCCCTTGCCTTGATCTCTCCGCCGCTCGCGAGCCGGCCTGGTGAGGCCGCCGCTGAGGAGGTCTTGCGTCATCCGCCTCGCTAGGCCTGGCCCCTCGCGAGGGTCTTGAGTGTTTGCTCGTGAAGATGGGTCATACAGGGCCGCTGGTGGAGCCACGCCGTGGGCCGTAGGGAGGCAAGTCTGGGGACCCTTGTTCCCAGAACGCCGACAGGGTCCATCCCTACAACGCTGATAAATCCAAGCGATTAAGCTCTAGCTCGCGGGCCTGCTCCCGTGTACGTCACCTCACAGAGGTCCTTGGTGTCTCACCCTATCATGGGACCATCACGAGCAAGCGAGTAAGGGCGTGCCCTGGGTTTTATAACTGTGAGTTTGGTGTTTCACCACCTCGGGCGTCGTGCGCCCGGTGGATCTTCCCCTAATCAGCCCATGGAAACACTCGACACGGCGTCTGTGCTCGGGTCCGTTCATGTAGCGTCACTAAATCCAAGTAACCGAGCTCTGTCAGACCTGTGCATGTCATCTTGTTGGGTCCTTGGTGTCTGACCTCTTCATGCAATGGCCTCAAGACAGCCACCCAGCGCTCACCGCCCCCATGTCGCAGATTTTCTCAGTACGTAGCTGCATTCAGAGTCAGGCACAAACCTCCTGGAAACCGAGGAAGGAGTTTCTGAGCCTAGCGCTTGAAATGTCCGACACCTCCGCAAGTTATGCCTGTGCCCGCCACGCGTAGGAACGAAATAGGGATGTACATGCCCCGGAGACTCTCTCGATAGAGCTCCCGCCCACGTCCCAGTGGAAGCCCCATGCTCCACGCTGGCAGAACAATCAACTGTGATCATGCGCACGCCCAAGTGGAAGCCCCGTGCTCCACGCTGGCGGAGCGATCAACTGTGATCATGCCCACGCCCAAGTGGAAGCCCCATGCTCTATGCTAGTGGGATAATCGTGTGAGGATGCCCCACGGGCCGCTCCAACCTTAGGCTAATCCGTGCCGGACACTGTGGCGACTGAAACTCTCACGCGGCGCGTTCTTGCAACTTCCCCTTGGACCTCACGCGAGCTGGACATGATGCCTATGCACGGGTCAGTCCCAGCAGCACTGAAAACGCAGGTAGCCGGGCTCTGGCGAGCGGGCCCGCCCCGCACACGTCAACCCACCAAGTCCCTTGGTGTCGTGTCTCCTTGTGTAATGCCCATGAGCAAGTTAGCGAGCGCGCATTGTCCTTTGAGATGGAACTTTCATGCACAGGTTCCCTCAGGGGCGAGCTGCTCAGGAGACCCCGTGAGGTGCACACTGCAAGTAATTAACCCCAGGCGCTGCAAAAGGCTAAGTCTGAACTCCTCCTTGGGTGGCCTCGTCAATGCTAACGTTCTTCCTCACGTGGGCTGCTTGCATGTCAAAGGGGGGCCCCTGAGCATCGCGCCTCATGGGCATTCACTAACCCCAGAGCCCCTCACCTCTTGGCCTTGTCTAGGCATCGCGACCTAATATCCCAGCAACGGCTAAGGCCCGCCCGAGACTGGACCCTGCCGACGTAGAGAACAAAGGCAAGCAAGGGGAAAAGCGAGCATAGAAAGGAGGCATCATGAGGTCACAAGCATTTATTACAAGCATCAACTGTTTAAACGAATAAAATCGTAGTTTCATGCCTCCATGAGGCAAAATCAGTCCATTGCAGGATGGTAAAGGAGGGCTTTAAGAAGACGCCCTTTCACTACCACTGTCGTCGTGCACCACAACCTTGCCGGAGTCCCCGCCGCCGACGCAGGAGAACTTCCCAAGCAGCACGTCCACGTGGCCTCCCACGGCCTCCACTCGGCCGACGCGAAGTGATGTCTACTACACAACTTTATTCTTGTAGACTCTTGTCGGGCTTCCAAGCGCAGAGTTTTCCAGGACAGTAGCAATTTCCCCTCAAGTAGATGAACTAAGGTTTATAGTTCCGTAGGAGGCGTAGGATGAAGATGATCTTTCTCAAACAACCCTGCAACCAAATAATAAAGAGTCTCTTGTGTCCGCAACACACCAAATATAATGGTAAATTGTATAGATGTACTAGTTTGGCGAAGAGATGCTGATACAAGTGTAGTAATGATATTAGATATTGATTTTTGTAATAGGAACAATAAAAAGACAACAAGGTAGAAAGTAACAAAAGTGAGCACAAACGGTATTGCAAGGCTTGAAAACAAGGCCTAGGGTTCATACTTTTGCTAGTGCAATCTCTCAACGGTGCTAACATAATTAGATCATATGGTAATCCCTCAACATGAGATAAAGAATCACTCTAAAGTTCTTATCTAGCAGAGAACATAAGACGAAATTGTTTGTAGGGTACGAAACCACCTCAAAGCTATTCTTTTCGATCAACCCACTGAGCTATTCCTATGAGTGTCCAAACAGCCCTAGAGTTCGTAATAAAATAACACCATATGATACACATCAACCAACTCTAATGTCACCTAGATACTCCAATTTCACCACGAGTATCTGTGAGTTGATTATACGATATGCATCAAACAACTTCAGATTCGTAATACTCAATCCAACACAAAGAACTTCAAAGAGTGCCCCAAGATTTCTACCGAAGAAACAAGGACGAAAACGTGCATGAGCCCCTATGCATAGATTACCGCAATGTCACCTCGGGAATCCGCGAGTTGAATGCCAAAACATACATCAAGTGTTCTCAAATCCATAAAAGTACCCAATCCAATAATAAAGAAATCTCAAAGGTAAAATTAAATTCATCGCAACAAGATAGAGAGGGGAAAACACCATATGATCCAACTATATTAACAAAGCTCGCGGTACATCAATATCGTGCCAAATAAAGAACACAAGAGAGAGAGAGAGAGAGAGATTAAACACATAGCTACTGGGACAAACCCTCAGCTCCGAGGGTGGACTACTCCCTCCTCATCATGGTGGCCGCTGAGATGATGAAGACGGCCTTCGGTGATGATTTCCCCCTCCGGCAGGGAGCCGGAATAGGGTCCAGATTGGTTTTTCGTGGCTACAGAGGCTTGTGGCGGCAGAACTTCCAATCTAGGGTTATTTCTAGGGGTTTCTGAACATATAGGATTTTTCTTGTGGCGTCGGCGGCCTCGAGGGGCCCACTACCCACCACCACACACCGGAGGGGGGTGGCGCGCCCGGGTGGGTAGTGGCCACCTCGTGGCTCTTCTGGCCCTCCCATGAAGCTTCTTGTGCCTCTTTTCTTCCGAAAAAAAAGTCGTCAAAAAGTTTCGCTGCATTTGGAGAACTTTGATTTCTGCACGAAAACAACAGCACGGTAGTTCAGCTGAAACCAGCGTCAGTCCAGGTTAGTTTCATTTAAGTCATACAAAATTGCATCCAAACCAAATAAAATTGTTGTAAACATGGCATAAATACATCATAAATTATATATACATTGTGTAACGCCCCGAATCTGATGCGCCAGGTGTCTTCCAGTCACTCACCGTTGATGCCATGTCATCTGCTTGCGTGTTGCACTTTTCCATGTCATCATGTGTATCTCATTTGCATTCATGTTCGTCATTACATCCGGTCTCTTTCTCTTTTGTCCGTTTTGGAATCCGACACTCCCTCATGCACCCGCGCGCACCTTCCTATCCTTGTTTCGTGAGCGGGAGAAAATGTTCTCGGAATGGGCCGATATTTGTCGAGTGATCTTGGTATATCACCAGTAGACCGCCTGTCAAATTTCGTTCCATTTGGAGGTCGTTTGATGCCCCAACGGTTAACCATGCAACCGCGAAACCCCCCTTCTCTTTGCAGCCCAGCACCACTCCACAACAGCCCACTAGCCCATCTAAACCACCTCCATGCTCTCCGACGTTGGATCACGATCGTGTGGGCGAACACTGCACCTCATTTGGACTCCCCTAGCTCCCTCTACCTATAAATTAGTCCCCTCCCCCGAAATTTCGGGCAAACCCTAGTTTTCTTCCTCCTCCCGCTGCCGGACATGTCCACCCCGCGCCGGACGTGTCCGCGCCGCCGCCCCTCGCCCAATCGGATGACGCCACGCGTCCCCGCGCCTCCCACCGCCGCCCCGCCCAGGCCGGGCAGGCCCGCTGCTGCCATCGGGCTCGAGCCGCCCGGAAGGCGCCGCCCGCTCGCCCCCGCCCGCCGGAGCTCCATCGTCCGTTGCGTGTCACCACCGACACCACTGCCGCCTCACTGCTCTACCGCCTCTGCATCGCCGGCAACCTCCTCCGGCGCCCCAGGTCGCGCCGCCCACCGTCTGTCTCCTCCTTCCCTCTCCTTTCTCTCTCCCTCATCTCCCCGTCTCTCTCTACAGGAAGCCGCCGCCGCTGGGTGCTCCCCGCTGGCCCCGTTGGTGTGCCGCCGCCCGGATCCGGAGGGACGCCGCCCCCCGCGCTCCGTTCCTGGCCATCCCCGGCCTCCCCTCGGCCTCCGGCCACCGCCCGCGCTCGCCGGAGTGCATGCCACGACCACGTCCTCTGCCTCCGGCCGCCGGGACGGCCCCGTCCTATTTTCACCTCGTTCCCTGAACCGCGAACCGAACAGGAGCCCGGATCCCCTTCATCCCGCACCGCGTCATCCACTTACCCCGAGGTTGTAATTCTTCCAAGTCCCCAGGAATCCTTGGCATGTGCTTATGTTTGACCTAGATTAACTTGGTGCATGTTGCTCCGATTTGCGCATATGATATGTCAAAATGTTAATCTCTGAGTGCTAAACATGCTAGTGTCACTTTCATGCATGTTAGGATGCATTATGCCATGTTAATACATGTTGCAAGAGTGCTATATGATGTTAACCTGCTGAGATTGTTATAACTTGCTGTCATGTCTTTTTCATTGCATTTTGTGTGTCTTTTGTGTGTCATGTCTACATGTTTTAGGAGAATATTCATGCCATCTTTACATTAGTGCAATTCATGTATTTTTATGTACCTCGTGGTGACTATCGAAAGCTTGCAAAGTGTGCTACTTGATGTTGCTCATTTCAGACACTTAGGATTTCTGCCAAGTCTTTTACTGTCACATTATGTTGCTATGTTGTCTTGTTGCCACAGGTAGATCCATGCATTTTTTGATGAAGTTCAGTGAGAGTGTTTTGAAGATATGGTTATGCTCTATCCATTCATGCCTCTGGTTGTAATTATGGACTAGTGCAGCTTGTCATTACCATGCTCTACTTTTTCTAAATATTGTTACTGCCAGTTTGTTAACAGGAAGTTCATTTTTGCCATGTATTTTGCTAGTGATCCGTGCACCCTATGAACTTGCTCTTGCCATGTTTAGCTTCATCAATGTGTCCTTTTGCTGCTGGGTACCTTGTGATGCCATAAAATGCTTTGTGGTGAGTGGCATGAACTGCTCATATCACTTGCCATGTTTGCATTGATGCCATCGTCAATTCCATGCATAATATGGCCGGGTTGGCTCGCATCACAGATATGACCTCTGTTCCAAGCTTGCAAACATGCTATGTTGATGCTGCTTTTTGCATTCCCAGATTTCCTCTCAAGTCTGAGAATCAGCTTATATTATGTTGCATCTTGCCTTGTTGATTGCCATTGATCTATGGGTCATATGGACATGCTTAGTAATAATGTTTTGACATGCTTAATCTTTAATTTAATGCCATGCTTTTCTTTTCCATGACCATGCACTATATCATCATTGTTTCATGCCTCCAACATGCCAACATGTTATTCCTCCTCACATGTATGCTCAATTTTTCACTGTCATAATCTATGTTATTAAGTTGCTTCTTGCATTGATCATATTGGTTTAATCTTGATGCCTATGAACCTGAACCTTAAATGTTATTTGAAGCACGTAATATGTAATTTGAGTGCATATCAAGTTTATGCTCATATGATTCATGTAGCATGTTGTTTCCTTGATTGCAAAGTGCTTAGTTGCTGTTTTGGGCAGATTGTGTTTGAAACTTGTATTGAGTGTGTGTGTTGAACTGTTGCTCCGTTTTGAGCATGCTTTATATGAAACTTGCCTAGTTTTGCATGTAGTTTCATGATGCCTTGTTGCATCCTTGTTTTGGAGTGTTTGTGATGTTGTTTTGCTTGCATT